>CAJVGC010000432.1:14193554-14839850 GCA_910822075.1 Senecio squalidus | reverse complement strand
GCGGGTATGAAGAAGGATATCGCCTTGTACGTGGCCAAGTGCCTTACTTGCTCCAAGGTCAAGGCGGAATATCAGAAACCCTCAGGACTACTGCAGCAACCGGAGATTCCTATGTGGAAATGGGAACAAATCTCCATGGATTTCATTACAAAGCTGCCCCGGACGGCAAAGGGTAACGACACAATTTGGGTAATTGTGGACCGATTGACGAAGTCTGCCCATTTCTTGCCGGTACGAGAAACTCACTCAATGGAGAAATTCGCGCAAATCTATATCAACGAGATCATCTCTCTCCACGGAACACCTCTCTCCATCATCTTTGACAGGGATAGTCGATTCACGTCCCGCTTTTGGAACGCGCTTCAGAAATCTCTCGGGACGCGACTAGACCTTAGCACAGCTTACCACCCGCAGACCGACGGTCAAAGCGAAAGGACGATCCAAACACTTGAGGATATGCTTAGAACATGCGTAGTTGACTTCGGAGGAAGTTGGGATACTCACCTTCCCCTGGTCGAGTTTTCCCACAACAACAGCTACCACGCTAGCATTAAGTGTGCTCCGTTCGAGGCCTTATATGGACGTAAGTGCCGGTCGCCGCTTTGTTGGTTAGAAGCTGGTGATTGACAACTCACAAGGCTCGACATCGTTCAGGAAACCATCGACAAGATCACCACTATCAGAGAGCGACTGAAGACGTCCCGTACTCGGCAGAAGAGCTACGCCGATAACCGAAGGAAACCCCTCGAGTTCCAGGTTGGCGATCGGGTGCTTCTTAAAGTATCGCCATGGAAAGGGGTAGTTCGCTTCGGGAAACGCGGCAAGCTAAGCCCAAGGTACACCGGACCGTTTGAAGTTATCGAGCGTATTGGCCCAGTGGCATATCGACTCCAACTCCCGCAAGTTCTTTCCAATGTTCATAACGTGTTCCATGTCTCGCACTTGAAAAAGTGCTTATCTGATGAGACCATTGTCATCCCGCTGGACGAGGTCAAGATCGACAGCAAGCTCAACTTCATCGAGGAACCGCTTGAAGTTGTAGACCGAGAGGTCAAGCACCTCAGACAAAGCCGTGTTCCTATTGTCAAGGTTCGTTGGAACTCCCGACGTGGTCACGAATAAACATGGGAACGTGAAGACCAGATACGTCAAAATTATCCGCATTTGTTCAAAGATACTTCTACCTGATGGGACGAGTCAAATTTCGGGACAAAATTTCTTTCAACCCGGGGATGATGTGACAACCGTCAAAAATTCAGGTGATTCTCAGTTACTATATCGGTTCGAATCTCTAGTTAGTCTTTTTATCGTGTTCATATTGTTCGAGTTCGTAATTGTGAGTCTTTAATTTGTCGGAACCAAAGTCGGAATCAACTTATAAATCCTAACACCAAATAAACTATACAAGAACTTGACTAAGTTCATAACGAAAACTAATAAGATTCTGGTCCTCAACTACTAATAACGGAAAACTTAAAACGTCACCGTGCTGGAAAAACCTTCCAGCCGACGGCTGAAGGCTGTCAGCCAGCGGCTGAAGCCCAGCCGGCGGCTGGACATGGTCAGCCGACGGCTGAAAGCCGCTGTCCAGTGGATGGTGACTCATAATTGCATGAAAACTTATTGGCCAACTCCCCCAACTCGGGTATTGGACCAAATTACTGCCTAGATCACTTCCCTAGGCCAGTAATTACCTCCTCTTTTCTCCTTTACCTTCATTTCACTTCACTTTTCAAAAACACAAACACACCTACACATTCTCTCTCTAGAAATTCTCTCAAGAAAACTCACCAATAGCAGAAACTTAAACACCATTAACAGTCCTAAAAACACAAATTCGTCCATAAAAACCTTACACAAATCGTCCTAAAGAAAAGGGTATCAAAGGAGAAGCTAAAAATCGGGTTTTGGAAGGAGTTATTTACTATTTTGAAGCCAAATCTCATCCAAACCGTCACCTTGCTTTTTCCTCCGGTAAAACCCTTTTATTTTACTGTTATTATCTAAATATTTACTTGCATGGAGGATCTAAAGTCTAAAAAGTGGTTTTTACAAAAGTCTAAAACGTTTTCTTGCTTAAAAACTAGTTTTTCTAATAGATCTACATTTTGATGATATAAATCTAAAAGAAACTGTAACTTTTGCTTAAAAATACCTATATTTGATAAATAACAGTTTGCATGTTCGAATCTAACACTAAAACGGGCTAAAATTCGAAAAATAACGAAATCTAGAAACTGGCCGAAGGCCTCTGGCCGGCGGCTGAAGGCACTCAGCCGGCGGCTAAGGTCCAGCCGGCGGCTGAGTGTCTCCAGCCGCTGTCTGGATCCTGCTGTTCGTAAAAAGGGTCGTTTTAAGAGCTTTAAATGTGAAAATTAGTCCAAATAAGTTACCACAGATTGTACATTTAAAAAGCTTACTGTTTTTATAAATAAAACTGTTTGGGAAAGATTGAGAATGTGAAACATTTGTATTATCGTTCATATTGGTATAAATTGTGTGTTTAAAGCGGGAAAGTGTTGTGAAAATGGACTTAATTTTTATAGCGCGGAAGCGCTGCCCAAATTTCACCATAAAGTATATTCCAAACTCAGTAACTTAACCTTTGCGTAACTTATACATATTGACGTTGGACATTGACTCTTTTTGGACTTAAACGGACTAATCGGACCCTAAATCGTACACGAACACATTGAATCATATAAACTTTCCGTAATCATCTTTTTGGGACAGAATCTAAAATATTAAAGTTTAAGGTTTAAAATGTTAAAATGGAACTTTAACGTAACCTAAATCATGCTATTAATAATTATACGTTATTCCGGTGTTTTAGGTCACTTTTGATTCCCGACGCGTTCCGCTTCGTTCGTGCTTGTTCGTATCTTTTCTTCGCAAACCGTGAGTTACAACCCCACTTTGTTTTACTATTATGCTTTTAAACATTTATTTGGGGGAAACATAAGATTGTATGCTATGTAACTTTCGAAACTAGTTGCTATTCGTTGGTACTTTTGAAACTATGAAACTTTATTGAAACTTTGGAAACTTGTGTGAAACTTGAAACTTATTGAAACTTTGGAAACTCGTATGAAACTCTGAAACGTTTTTGAAACTTATGAAACTCGTAAACTTTGGAAACTTGTATGAAACTTTGAAACTCTTGGAAACTTGGAAACTTTGGAAACTTTGGAAACTTGGAAACTCGTGAAACTATTATGCGTATATGTGTTGATTCTCCTTAATTGGTTAACTAAATTTAGGATACTTGATAGAGAAACCAATCCTTGATGAAAATATAAACCCGTAAGTGCTTACTGCTATTTTTAGAAACTGAGTTCAATTGCCCCGTTTTTGGTTCGAAACTTTGTACACTATTAGCAATAGCCGTTAGTATTATGGGTATCGATACTTAGGAGAGGTCACTCCTTGCTCAGGGTTAGCGACCCAAGTACATAGTACTAGATTCAGGTGGAAACTCAATGAAACATTTTGGGGCTAGATCCTGACCAGACAATCGGTTTAGTGTAAACTTACTATTTATATTATGCCAAGTGATTGATACGAGTTACTAATTTAGTTAAGCACATATTACCTACGCATATACTATTTTAGCGATGGATCCCGCTTCAACTTTTATTATACGAGTTTTATTTTTACTTGCGTGTGTACGAAACTCCTTACTACTTATATATATGTTCTCGCGTCGTTCCGTTCCTTTTACTTGACGTGTATACATCTATATATTTTTATTTTTGGAAACTTTTATCGAGAAACTCTAAACTGTAACTCACTCACTACGTTATGTAGTTGACACTTTATCTTATGTTTCAGGAAATTAGTGTAAAGGGTCGATATGGTCACGTGAGGCGAACATTGGGAAAGACCCTTTTGTTTTTGGGAATTTATTTTGAAACTTGTATTCTGTACTTTATGAACTATTGAACTGCTTGGTTGTTTTCGAACTATGAACTGTTTTTATTTTAAAATGAAATGACTTGAATCGTTTAATTTGCTTATAACCGTGTAATGATATTCCAGCTCTCACATTCCGTGTTTCCGCTATAGCGGGGTGTGACACATGTTTATAAGACTAGAATTCAACTAGTTAAGTATAAAATTTTAGTTGCTATTTGGTTAATTTTGTTTAAAGATATTAGTTTAAAATTTGATTATTATGAAATATGAACATATTATTAACATAAAATTTTAGTTAATAAACAAGAGAATTGATTTTATAAACTAAAAAGATGATTTAAATTGTTAAATATAAAGTTGTTAAAACATAGTCTGACATATGATTAAAAAGGACTTAGAATATAAACTTTTTATAAAAACATCTAAAATATTGAATTAAATGAAAACTTATTGATTTTGGACAATTATTTGTCAGGATCGGATTAGCTAATATAAACTAACCAGTTCGCCTTTGTTAAGATCGTGATCTATTGAAGAAGTTCAGCAGCGGATGAACACTTCAATATTAACGAGTTATCAAACAATATAATGTTGCATGAACAACAGTAAGAACAAACAGAATATAGTCGAATTATAAGCCTCAATTGTATTAATGAAGAGTATCAATACAACGTGTTTTTCTTAATACAAGGATCTATCTATTTATAGACCTTGAGGCCGACCTAGATAAACTAGGAAACATCATCTATCCTTATCTAAAACTATCATTATCTAGAATAAGGAAACTATATCTAATTACAAAAGGAAACATAAACATAATCTAATTATAACTCTAATTAGATTATTCTTGCACGGCAAGTTGGTCTTCCGTATTTAACTTGTTATGACCGCATCAACTTGTTATCTTCCGTAGCAACTCTATCAGCAGTAGTAACTTGATTGGACAGCCGCACTAACTTGTTCTTCCGTAATAACTCTTAATGTCTTCCGCATTAATCGTTTAAGTTACTATTCTTGCTGTTAAGCGTATTGTTTATAGGTTAAACTGTTTTGTCTAAGTTATAACCCAACAATCTCCCCCTAACCTTGAACTTTTATGATTAATCAAAAGTACAAGTTTCATGCTCCAACCGTACTAACTGTTTTCATTTACAAAACATGTTTAACTATTTAAAGTTAATTACAACTATCTGTTTTGCCAATCAGATTCTTCTCCTTTTGTCTTATCTTCTATGCGTTGTACCAGAATTCTCCAAATAAGTTCATGAGCGATTCGTGAATCATGGAGTCCATTAAGCTTTACTTCAATCATCTCGTCCAATGTCTTCAATGTATGTGGATATTTTACATCCACCAAGAAAAATTCCATGGCTCCATGTCTTCTTACAAGTGAATAGACACCACTTCGTTCATAAATGAACCATTTGATTATTGGATTACTTGGACCTCCTTTCTTGAATACTGAACTCTTCTTCTTGTATTCTGGTTCGAACAATCCGCATAGAACGTCCATAGCAAGATCTGTACCTGAGCATTGACCTCTTTGATGAGAAAATTTGACTTTTCCAATCTTGTACATTCTTTCCAAATCATCTCTGTCAAAGTCTCTAATTGCTTGGTGGAAGGCTTGAAGTACTTTCTTTGATCTATCTTGTCTAGTAACTTCATATTCAGTTCCCATCTGCCCACCAAGGAACTTCCAGTCTATGATTATTGGAGGTTTCACTGCTAATGGAGTAAACCTTAGTCCTTCTTCATTGTTGATGTATGAAGAATAATCTGCTTCAGGATTGATAAGAGCTTGTTCTTCTCCAGCAGGATTTGGACTTTCTTGAGTTGCACTTGGAGCAGTAGATGTTTCTAATCTCTATTTCTTAGCCAGCCCGTGTACCCTCTTGGATGCTAGCTTCTTTCTCCTGTGCTTCTCAACAGGTTCATCCACAGCAGGAGCAGTACTAACTGGCTCTTGCTCAAGTATAATCTTCCTGCCAGTTGCAATGGCAGCCTTTAGGACTTTGTCTGCATCTTGCTTCTTCTTTTCCAATATTCTTGCAAGTGCATCTTTTCTTTTGGCTTCATTCTTCTTCACTTCCTTCACAAGATCTAAAATGTTAGCCAATTTCATAGGACCTAGTGACCTACCACTGTAGCCTTTGTTCTTGAGATAGGTGGTATATTTCTGCCTATCTTCAGCTAGCTTGGCACTTGTGGATTTGGACACTTTCTTCTTCTCAAGCTTGGCTTTGGCTTTGATTTGCTGTTGGAGAATGATTTTGTCATCTTCCTGCATCTTCATTGCAAGCTCAGCATCTGACTTCACCAAACCTTGACGAACTAGGTCATCCAAAATCTCCTCATTTTCCATCTCCTTCGCACGAATTGCATCCTCCTCAGCAATTCTTTTCAGCTTTTCTCTCTTAGATGGAGTTGGAGATTGATTCAATCTTGCATGAAGCTCATCCTCTTCAGCTATCTTTCTTTGTCTCTCCCTTTCAGCCTGCTCATCTTCAGCAGCTAATCTTAGCATTAATTCAGCTTCTTCTTGCTCTTGCATTATTCTTTCTTTTTCCTGCTCTGCTAGAAGATTTTGGAAATCTCTTTCTTCTGCAGCTTTCTCCCTGGCAAGCCTTTCTTCTACCCTCTGTTCTTCCTTTGATTTCTTTACCACTATTACTTTACCTTTGTCTTTGTGTTCTGGAGCATCAAGGTTGACTCTCTGAATCTTTTTCTGCTTCTTATCCACAGTAACATATCCCCATCTACCTGTAGAAACAGACAAGCTAGCAGGTTGTTCAGGTAAGGTTAAAGAACTTGCTGTGGATTGGGTACCAACAGCAGCTGCTGCTCGTTGTCTAGCAACTAAAGCAGCAATCATCTTCTTCCTTTCAGCTTCTGCTTTCTCCTTTTCTTGTTTCTGCTTGTCTTCTTTGATCTTAAGCAGCTGTGATGCTATAGTGTCTTCATCAGCCATGACAGATGTTCTTGTCATTTCTTGTTGGATTAAGTCATCTGCAGCTATTTGTTGATCAATGGTAGGAACAGGAGCTTCAGTTGTTGTGGTTGTAAGAATTGCAGCTTCAGAAGAAATAGCCTGGAATGTATGTGAAGCTTGATAGAATGTTGGAGGAGTAGTTGTGAACAAATATGATTGATCATCTGCAGCTGGATCTGCAACTGGACTGATAACCATAGGTTCAGTAGCAACGTCAGTAGCAACTGTGTCCGTAGCAACTGGACTTGTAACCATAGGGTCAGTAGCAACTGTGTCCGCAGCAATTGAGTCCGCAACAACCATTTCATCATCCGCATTAACTGGGTCCGCATCAAGTGAGTCAGTAGTAACCATTGGTTCAGTAGCAACTTCAGGATTGGTTTCAGCTTCTATTTCCATTTGTTCTACTGTTTCTTCAACCATTTGCTTCACTTCTGCTTGCTACCCCTCAACCAGTTGTTCCTTTTCAGCATCTATTACCATTTTCTCCCCTTCTTCATCCACCACCATGTCTTCTGTCTCTAACTCTAACTCCCCCTCAAGTGCACTGGCAATCTCCATATCTTCATCATGTTTGGAGGTGGCAGTGATCACAGTGTCTTCACTTCTCTTATCTTCACCCTTGCTCTCCTCAGATGAGAAAAGATGTATGTGTTCTTTCTCCCCCTTTTTATCAGCTACAGGAGAGTCATCTGAAGATGAGGAGCTGGAAGGCCTGGGTGAGTTTCCAACACTTCGTGTGGTGATTCTTTTGGGCAGTAACTGGGCTGATAATAATGCCTGTTGGGCCAGCACCTGTTGCATCAAAGATGTTAGAGTAGAGAGTGTTTCACCTTGTTTCTCCACCTTCACCATTAGATTTCGGTACATATCCATCAATTCCAAATATTGAACATTACTACCCTCACCCCTTTCCTGTTGAGTACCAACAGGCGGTTGATCATAGGGAAAAGAGAAACTCTCCTGCCTAGCAGAAGCATGTAACTCTCCCATGGTCTCTTGGCGCCAGGGACCACCTTCCAAAGATGAGAACAAGTCCTCAGCAGTGGTTGGTGTTGCCGTAGTTTGGGTCTTAAAGATGTTGATACTGTCCTGAGCTTTACTATAAGAAGTGAAAGCTGCAGTAGTATCATCCCTCCCTACATGGTCACCCCCCTCCTTATGGACCAACTCAGTGAACAAGGGGTTATGTTCAATGTTTTCCCCTAAAGTTTGTGTCATTCCTGAAGATGTTTCAGGTAATGATTTTGAAGTGTGAGAATGGGGGATAGTTTTAGAAACAAGAGGCTGAGTAACCCTTTTGATTCTTTTGAAAGCAGCCTGTGATGGTTTGTGAGGTGATGAAACTGTGGGGGTTGTTACTATAGAAGTAGTAACTGGTGCAGTAGCAACTGGAGTAGAACTCACAGTAGCAACTGGAGGCACATTAGCAGTAGCAACTGCCGTAGTAACCTCAGGGATTACACCCTCAGTACCTGCTACAGATATGGCACTAGTGCCCACAGATATTGCAGTAGTACTGATGGTGGCAGCTGGGGGTTGGGACAGAGGTGAAGTCACTTGTCCTTCAGATGGAGGAACAGTGATCACCATCATTGTAGAGAACAATGGTGTCACATTGGATGAACTTCCCTTATTAACTTGCCTCATATTAGTAAAAACTTTCTTTGAATGAGCATGTGAGAAAAAGCATTTTTCTGATCTAGTAAGCTCTTTAAGCTCACAGTTAAAAAGGTGTTGAAGAAAGCGAGGATAAATTAAAAATTTATGTTTTGGGTTTAAAAGATTCCATCGCATTCCTTCAAAAATCATGTAAGAAAAATTATATGTTCGTTTTGTTGCCAAACAAATCATGGCAGTAGCTAAAGCAGAGCTACCTTCATGCCATCCAGTCCGTTTTTGGGATATGCATTGTTGCAAAATATGCAACAAAAATTTCAATTGAGGGGAGAGTTTTGCCTTGTGAAAGGTCGAAATATTTAAATCCCCCTCATATCCCAGTTTTGTAAAGTTTTCAATCATTATGTCATAAGGGAGTTTTATTCTACCTGCCGCATCTTGTAGTTGTAGATGTTGGCGCACAGTTTTCTCCGACACTTTGATTGCTTTTCCATCCACCACAGCATTAATCGCATCCTCTGTAGAATCAAGTTCAGCCGATGTCCAGAAATCCCTAATGTGAGATTCATTAATTTCTGGATTAATGGTTAATGCCGTTTTGATTTTTGATCGATTCAAGAAATCGATTATAGGGTGGAAGTCAGCGTTTTCATCAGTTTTCTCCAAGAAAGCTACCATGTTATGTGTTTTGTGAAATTATAGTTCCGCCATTGTTTTAATTTGATGAACGATTGTGAGAATGATGAACAATAAGGCAAACAATTAGTCACAAAAGTAAAGAAAATTGATAATTTTGAGGTTAACGGTAACTTTTTGAGAAGTTTTAGGGTTCTTTAAAGAAAGGTAATTCTGTAAACGGTTAAAAGAACCCCTGTTTATACTACAATCTTGTAACAACTTGATGACTTCGGTTAAAAGAACCCCTTTTAATATGGTAATTTTCTGTAGTAACAAGTAAGTCCGTAGTAAGTTGATTAATCGTCCGTAGTAATGGTCTATGGGCCGTATTAACTGGACTGTCCGTAGTAATGTGAATTACTGGCAGTATTAAACTAGAGGTCCGTAGTAACACATTACTTGTCCGTATTAACCATTCCGTCCAAATTATTAGATTTAGGGCAGTAGTAGTTAAACCTTCCCTTAATACTGATACTTTTGGTCGTACTAATCATACTTTGGTCAAAATTTGTCTTTACTATTAATGTTGCAGTAGTAACATAGTACAATACTAAAAAGTAAGGCACTTGATTCTTATCATAAGGTTACTACTGCTTCTCGAAGGGACTTTTGAACAATAGAAATACTAAGAGAAAAAGGATATCGTTATTAATCCATATTGATCATTCCAATACTTGTAATCAAGAATGTGAATCTTCCCACATCAAATGCTTTTGTGAGAAGGTCAGCAAGCTGATTGTCAGTGTGGATTTTCTCAACATGGATCAACTTCTTTTCGTTGCAATCTCTTATGAAGTGATAGCGTATCTCTATATGCTTTGTTTTGGAGTGTTTGACTGGATTGTTGATGATGCTAATGGTGCTTTGATTGTCAATATGGATTGGCGTGTTCATGAAGGAATATCCATAGTCCATCATTTGATTTTGTATCCAAAGTACTTGAGCACAACAACTAGCAGCGGCAATGTACTCAGCTTCTGTGGAAGAGGTTGACACCGTTGTTTGCTTCTTGCATTGCCATGACACCAGTCTTGAACCAATAAATTGGCATCCTCCAGTCGTTGATTTCCTGTCTAAGTTTTCACCACCATAGTCACTGTCAGTATAAGCAATTAAATCAAAAGGAGAGTCTTTAGGATACCATAAGCCTAAGTTAGGCTTTCCCTTTAGGTAACGAAAGATTCTCTTGACTGCAATGAGGTGTGACATCTTGGGCCTTGTTTGATATCTTGCACATACACAAACTCCAAACATGATGTCTGGTCTTGAAGCTGTAAGATACATGAGAGATCCAATCATTGATCGATAGTTATGTATATCCACATCCTCCCCTTCAAGATCAGCCGTCAATTGTTTGTGAGTTTCAACCGGAGTGCTTGCAACTTTGGCATCCATGAGTCCAAATTTGGTTATGATGTCCTTGACATACTTGGATTGGCTTATAAAGAGACCATCCGTCTTTTGCTTAACTTGTAGTCCCAAGAAAAAGGTAAGTTCTCCCATGGAACTCATTTGAAACTTGGTGTGCATGAGGTCTTCAAATTCTTTGCACAAAGAATCTTTGGTAGAGCCAAAGATGATGTCATCAACGTAGATTTGAACAAGAAGAATATCTGAGTGAGATTTCTTGAAGAATAGTGTCTTGTCAATCGTTCCTCTTTGAAAGTTGTTTTGAAGAAGGTAGTCTGAAAGAGTGTCATACCAAGCTCGTGGTGCTTGATGAAGCCCATAGAGAGCTTTGATCAATTTGTATACTTTGTGAGGATGTTGAGGGTCCTCAAAGCCAGGAGGCTGTTTGACATATACCTCTTCTTCAATGACACCATAAAGAAATGCACTCTTGACGTCCATTTGATAAACTTTGAAACCCATGAATGAAGCAAAGGCTAGAAATAATCGAATTGCTTCAATCCTAGCCACTGGAGCAAAGACCTCTTCATAGTCAATTCCCTCTTCCTGTGTGTAGCCTTGTGCAACCAGTCTTGCTTTATTCTTAACCACAATTCCGCGTTCATCCTTCTTGTTTCTGAAGATCCATCTTGTACCTATCACCTTCTTGCCATAGGGGACTTCCACTAATTCCCATACTCCTTGAATCTTGAACTGGAGTAGCTCAGCTTGACATGCCTCGATCCAATGTGGATCTAGTAATGCTTCTTGGATTTTCTTGGGTTCCATTTGAGAAAGGAAGCATGCAAATAGACATGTGTTGATAAGAGCAGTCGCAGGATCCTTTTTGGACTTGGTTTGACTTCTAGTCTCCATTGAGAGGTCAAAATTTCCAATGATTTGAGAAGGTGGGTGGTTCTTTGCAATACGAGAAGATGGGATCTTCTCAATCCTTACTTCTGTGCCTAAGTTTGTGTCATTCAAATCAGGCATATCATTGGTTGGATAGTAAGCAGTGTATGGAGGAGTAGTAACTGAAGTAGGTATATCGGTAGAGTAAGGCTCATATTCTTCAGTGACAATTTGTTCAACTCCATTTTCATCCTCTTGAACTAGGTGTGGAACGCCATCGGGGCGTGTTGGACCATCCTTAGGAGAGGGTGCTTCATCTTCATGTATAGGTTCAGGTTGAGGATCTTCTGTTTCATTTGGGGAAATAGGATCAATGACATGAATGGGAGCCTCCAGTGAAACAGGAAGATTGATGTATTCCATCACATCCAATCGAGCAGTACCAGTGATAGGAGCCGCAGCAACTGGCTCCGTAGTAAGTGGATCAGTAGGAATAGATTTTGCCGCATTAACATGATCCATATGAACTGAATTGGATTGAAACTCAAAGTTAGAGTTCAAGGATTTGGTTAAAGCATCCAAGTCAAAAACCCAATCTGGTCCTAGACCCTTCTTGGTGTAAGTGTGTTCATTGAAGGTCACGTTGGAGCTTTCTTCTATGATCTTCGATTTGTGGTTGTAAACACGATATGCCTTGCTTTGTGATGAGTATCCAACAAATGTGCCTTCATCAGCTTTGCTTTCAAACATACCAAGGTAGTCTTTAGAGTTTAAGACTGTGCATGGACATCCAAATGCGCGTAGGAAACTGATCAAGGGTTGTTTCTTGTGAAGTAGGTCATATGGAGTCTTGTTGTGAGACTTGACCAGAAGAACCCTATTCTGGACATAGCAGGCAGTGTTAACTGCTTCTGCCCAGAAGAAGATAGGTAGGTTGGAGTCAGCCAACATGCTTCTAGCTGTTTCAATCAATGTTCTATTTCTTCGTTCAGCAACTCCATTTTGTTGAGGAGTCCTAGCAGCACTGGATTGCCTCTCTATTCCTTTCTTGTCACAGAAGTCATTCATCACTTGGTTCTTGAATTCCATACCATTATCACATCGAATCTTCTTGACTTTGAGATTAATTTGATGTTCAATCTTGGTGATGAAGGTGATGAGTAATTGACTTGTTTCATCCTTGGTACCAAGAAAGTACTCCCATGTGTATCTTGAAAAGTCATCAGTGATGACAAGGCAATAAGACTTCTTTGCAATACTCTTTACATTGGTAGGACCAAAGAGATCCATGTGGAGTAAATGTAAAGGTGTGGTGTTGGAGTTGATCTCCTTTGTCTTGTGAGAAGACTTGTGTTGCTTGCCCTTCAAGCATGCTAAGCAGTTGTCTTCAAGGATGAACTGCTTGTTTGGGAGACCTCTAACCAAACTAGATTTAACTAGTTTATTGATGTTCTTCAGGTTCATGTGGCACATTCTTCTATGCCATAGGGTGGATTCATCTAGAGTAGCTTTTGAGAGAAAGCATGCTTCAGGTGAATTGAGTTGAACCTTTGACATGTCAAGACAATAGACATTGTCTCTCCTTGGTGTTCTGAGTAAGATCATACTTTCATCTATGACATACCCAGGCTTCATTATAATGCATTCTGTAGCAGTGAAGATCGGTGTGTGTTTCTCATCACAGACTTGAGAGACACTCAACAAATTATATTGAAGCTGTTGCACATAGTACACGTCTTTGAAGTGTAGTGTACCATTGCTTATTGTTCCTTTTCCAGAAATTCTTCCTCCTTTTGGATTGCCTCCAAACGCAACATATCCTCCGTTGAACTTTTCAAAGTCCTGAAGACATGACATGTTGCCCGTCATGTGCCTGGAACAGCCACTATCTACATGCCAACTGTTCTCACTTTCTTTTGTTGGCTGAACCTGCACATAAACGATAAAGATTAGTTTCTGGTGGGAACCCAAGCCAAAGTTGACTTGGGTTTGCCCATTTCATCAAAGTAACTCACCTTCCTTTGTACTAGTTTTGAAAAATCAATGGGGATAGGTGGTTGAGTTACTTAGACTTTTGGGTGCCACACTTGTTTAAAAGGTTTAGCTTTTGAAACAATTTTAGTGTTAACAGATTTGGATTTAACAATAGGAACAGATACTGGTTTGACGTGCTTTTGCTTCTTAGTGTTAATGAGAGCCGTAGTAACAAAGTTACCGTTAGCAGCATTAACTCTAGCAGTATTAACACAGTTATTTTTCACAGTATTGATACGGGCAGTATTAACACTATTATGTTTAGCCGTATTAAGTTTTGCCGTAGAAACAAAGGGCTGTCTGGCAGTAGGAACTCTATTCTTATTGTTAGAAAATGTGTTACGTTTGTTACACTAGTTTTTCCTGAATTCATAGTAACAAATTTATGATTTGCTTGATTTGATTTGTTACTATTATTCATGAATTTGTTTTTATGTGCAACCCTACCTGTATATCCCACCCCATAATGTGGTTTTTGAATCACTTGCAATTGATTTTGAGGATTGTGATAACAAATTTTTGCATAATGATTTGATTTACCACATATAAAACATCCCTTCCCTGAACTTTTGAGAATCTGACCCTTTTGAGTTTTTACTTGGTTCATATTTCGTTGGTTTCCTCTTTTACCTATATGTTTCCAAGTCTTTTCGTGTTCCTTAGGGACTGTTTTGGGCTTTCTTTCAGTGGATGTTTTGATCTTTTTAATGGGGTCATTACGTGGCATAGACACTAAACTTTGTGAAGATTGTTGAGTGCAACCTTCTATTGTGATAAGGTGATTTTCTAAAGGAATGTCCTTATTTTTCACAATATTAAGTTTACTCTCTTCAACTAAGTCCTCAATTAGAACTTCATCATAGTTGATTGGATCAACAATGAATGATTCCTTTGGAGGTGTCTGAGATATAGGAATTCTAGGTTCATCTAAAGATGGTGGAATGTAGTTTTGGTTAAATGGAGGGGCAACTTCTTTGTAACCTAAACCTGCTTTTACCTTTCTATGTATTTGTTGTTGGCATAGGTCATGTACTGATTTTGAAGCAAATTCTAATTTCCCTACATCTAACTCAACTTTATCATGTTCTTGTTCTAATCTTTTGATTTCTTCCCTAACCATCTTAAGCTTAAGTAGTAAGTCCTCTCGTTGCCATTCAACTAGACTAAGTTTCTCTTGATAACTTTGTTCATTTATTTTGTGTGACTTGATTTGATTTTCTAAGTTATCAATTACCCTAGCTGCTGAGCGTATTTGTTCTTCTAAGATTTTAATCGAATCACTCATTAATTGATTATGATTTTTATATTTAACAATTATAGCTTTACACTCAGAGGTACATAATTTAGAATTTACCTCGGCCATAAGAGATGGAGTTTCTGGAGTTGGTTAGTCAATAGCCATTAGAGCATCATCTTGTGTTGCTCCTTGATCATCATCATTCCAGTCATATCCAAGAACGTTGTTGCCAATTTTGGTAATTCCCAGATCAGTATAAACTAGCTCCGCAGTAACTGTATTCTCCGTAGGAACAATGTCCGCATCATCCATTACTACTGCTATGCATGCATGGTGAACAGTAGTAATATCTTCAACGTAAACAGGATTTTGTTCTTCAGAAATTAGTGCCCTGTTTTGACTTGTTTCTTCAGCTAAGTCACTCCAATCGTATCCAAATATGTCTTGCGACATGAGTGCACTCTGATTGGTGTCTTGAGTGGATCGTGGATTGTTGGTTTTCGACTTGTTTGGACATTACCTAGCAAAGTGACCTAATTCGTTACATTCGTAGCACTTCACCTTGCTTTTGTCGAAAGTGATTCGTTCATTGTTTCTGGGGTTGAATCTTCTTCCTGTTCTGTTTACAAATCTTCGTGCTCGTAACGCCAGCATAGCAGATTGCCACTTTAGATCAATTTCATCACAGTCATCCTGATGCGTCTGTTTTACGTCTTCACCTGTGAGACTTGAGCATTTAGAGATGAATGCTTCGAAGGAAATCTCTTCACTGATTTCAGGTTTTAGTCCTCCAGAAGTTGTAACAAGTGCAGTATTAGCATTGTTAATACTGTGGCTGCTATTTCCAGACTTTTCTGCTTCCACTTCTGCCTCAAAGACTCTTAAGTCGTTGTAAAGATCATCCAATTCCAGTTCTTCTAATGTGTCTCCTTGTCTGTATGAAACTGTGTATATTATCCATTCCTTGCCTAAAGCTCTTATGAACTTTCGATTTAGATCATCTTTATCATACTTAATGCCTGCGCTGATCATCTCTCCGGTGAGCTTTTTGTATCGATCAAACGTCTAAGTCATTCGTTCGCCATTCAGGGAATTGAAGTTTTCATACTCATGTTTAAGGAGTGCTTTCTTGTTCTTCTTTGTATTCTTTGTTCCGCTGAATCTTTTCTCCAAAGCTTCCCATAGCGATTTTGCATCTTGATATTCTTCAAATTGCGATTAATATTCGTTGGGGATGGCAATTAGAAGAATACTAAGAGCCTTGATTTCGGTTTGCTTTTCTCTTCTTTCAAGATCAGTCAATGTTTGTCTTGAAAGAATTCCAGGTTCTCCATCAGCTCCATGAGGGGTAGCACGTTTGTTACCATTGATGATCACGTCCCAAACTGTATAGTCAGATAGTAGAATGTGTTGCTTGATTCGTAGCTTCCATAAGTCGAATTCGTTGCTGTTTAGAACAGGAACTTTGCCGATTGCAATCTCAGTCATGATGGTTATATTGATTCTTGTTTATGAGGATTATAAACTCGTTGATCAATGGATCTAAAGCACCTCCTGTGCTCTGATACCACTTGTCAGGATCGGATTAGCTAATATAAACTAACCAGTTCGCCTTTGTTAAGATCGTGATCTATTGAAGAAGTTCAGCAGCGGATGAACACTTCAATATTAACGAGTTATCAAACAATATAATGTTGTATGAACAACAATAAGAACAAATAGAATATAGTCGAATTATAATCCTCAATTGTATTAATGAAGAGTATCAATACAACGTGTTTTTCTTAATTCAAGGATCTATCTATTTATAGACCTTGAGGCCGACCTAGATAAACTAGGAAACATCATCTATCCTTATCTAAATCTATCATTATCTAGAATAAGGAAACTATATCTAATTACAAAAGGAAACATAAACATAATCTAATTATAACTCTAATTAGATTATTCTTGCACGGCAAGTTGGTCTTCCGTATTTAACTTGTTATGACCGCATCAACTTGTTATCTTCCGTAGCAACTCTATCAGCAGTAGTAACTTGATTGGACAGCCGCACTAACTTGTTCTTCCGTAGTAACTCTTAATGTCTTCCGCATTAATCGTTTAAGTTACTATTCTTGCTGTTAAGCGTATTGTTTATAGGTTAAACTGTTTTGTCTAAGTTATAACCCAACATTATTGGACTATTTGGACTTAAAAATTAAAGATGAGTATTTTGGACAAAATAGGTTAATAAAGTTAACGTAACAAAGCTAGATTGAAGAACGTTAATATTAACTTATATAAACGAATAAAACAAAATACTTGTACGATATTTGGTATTATAGGATTCCGTTGATTCCGATTCGATATTGCACGAGATTTACGAAACACATCGACTTATTACAACAAGTGAGTTACATAACCCCTCTTTTAAACGCTTTATATATATTTTGGGGTGAAATACGAGTCTTATGCTTTAAACGTTTTTCTTGATATCTTTAAAACGTTGTTTTGCATGCTTAAACGAGATACTCTTATGCTTGAAACTTATACTTTTATGCATGGATTGTATACATTCAAACTTATATTGATGTGAACTTAAACTTATGTTTGTTATGTTGTGGAATTATCCAACATGTACGTTTGGTACCACTAAAATTCCCAATACTACAGACATTAGTTGCTATTAATCCCTTTGGAAATGACCGTTAGTAATTCTGGATAGCGCTATTAGGGTAGTTAGACCCTCACAACAACGTCAAATAAAGATTGTGCACGATTATTAATTGGGTAGGCTTTGAGGCTTAGCAACGAAACATTGTGAAATACGCTAGGATCGTCACATAGCCGTACACTATGTGGTCGATACCTACATATTTGAAACTTATGCCACGTTACCTATTTTGGTACAACGCGCATATGCAAAACTTATATATTTATACTTTACGCGAACGTTATGTGAGTCTAAACTTATATGCTTACTTAAACTTGCAACTCACTAACTACGTATTCTGTAGTTAACATTTTACTCGTATTTTCCGGAAACGAGTAAGTGATTGGTTATGCTTGTAGATTATAAATGACTTTTGTGGGTTTTTGGCTAGATGACTTCAAGATCAGGGAATAGTTTGGCGGGTATAACTTAAACGTTTGTTTTATATATGATAAACTTTGGTACATAACTATATGCTTGTGCAATGACAACCTTGCTCTTCACACCTTGTGTTTCTGTTTTAGTGGGGTGTGACAGACTTGGTATCAGAGCCAAGGTTATAGTGAATACCGATTTTCAAAAATCAAACTATAACTAGTTTCTAAACGAAGTATTTTATTTAACCAAAACGTGAAAGCATTGTTTAAACTTAAATTATTCGGAGCCTGATCAACTACGAATAATTTAACCTAAATTATGCTAGAGCGGAATTGGTAAACATTTTAAACGAACATTCCCTGGGATTCTTGAAGTCAGACCCGTATGAACTTGATGCTAAACTTAAGATACACTATATGCTTAGCTTATTACTAACGTTAACGTAAGCGGTAGTACTATCATTTCCTGTTTAGGCTATGCCGAATGGAAAAGAGTTAGCGTTATCCAATGACGAATCCGAGTCCTCTTACGGATCACTATCAAGCTCTAGGAGTCAGGAGCCGATACCACCTACGACTCAGTCTGTGCATGCTTATTCACCACCATTTCGTAGGACTGCTAGAATGAGGACGGGTCCTCGCGACCCGATGCAGACTTTGTCTCCTCTCCGTCAGAACGGGGAAGGATGCTCACGACACCCGACTTACTCTACTCGGCGTTCACCCGATCCTTACTCGAGGCCTCAGACTGTGACGGAAAGGTATTCTTTCGAGAATGCCATGCGCGAGGTTCGAGAGCGACAGGCCGAGGGTAGACCTCCGAGAGATATGCCACAACTACCTAGCACGCGGGGATTGACTCCCGGCGAGATTCGTGGGCTATGCAAAATGTCCATTGACCTTTGCGGATTCACATAGGTCGTGTTGGAGCACACCACCCAGATACAGGATCTGTATGTCGATGAACTGCACGCGAACTAATGGCACGCAGGGCAGTTCGAGCGACACGTTGGTGGATGTTGATATGTTTCGTAATGGTGTTTCTAATGGTTGTACGTAGGGTTTATAAGTTGTTAGCTGATGTCTTTTGGTTTGTATGTATGACTTATAAAACGTTGTAGTAGTAGAACTTGTAGTTTGTGGTTGGTTGTAAACATAGTAGTAGTTGGTGTACGACGATGGTCGAGGTTGTTGAATTTTGGTTGTAAAAAAATGTACAAACATCGAATTTTGAAGCATGATATATATAAAATGGTCGGAATATAACTACAATTGTTTATGTTCTTGTTATTTATCATTGTTTGATTCTAAAGTGAAAAAGTATCAAAACTCTAAACACGAGTTCTCTCTTGTGTAGGAAAATGGCCGATCGCAACGCTGACCACATTGCCCAGCAAATCAATGATCGATTGAATGAGGCATTACCCAGCCTCATTGCTCGAATCAATGCGGGCGTTAATCAAGGAGGACAACGTGGAAATGAAAATAACAACGAACAAAACAATAACCAAGGATGTAGTTATAAGACCTTTATATCTTGTAGACCAAAAGAATTCCATGGTACTGAAGGTGCCATAGGACTATCATGTTGGATTGAGAGCATGGAGGCGGTACTAAGGATCAGCCAGTGTGCTGATAACCGAAAAGTGGAATTCACATCCAGTATGCTCCAAGGTCGAGCTTTAACTTGGTGGAACAACCAACTACAAGTCCAAGGACAGGACGCTGCCTACGGTATGACCTGGGCGAGATTCAAAGATAAACGAATCGAGCATTATATTTGGGGACTTGCACCTGAGATCAGGGCTATGGTGATAGCTACCGATGCAATCACAATGCAGCATACTGTGAGTATGGTTATCCGTCTAACTAATGATTGGATAAGGAACGGAGGTGTGTCGTTGTTGGTCCAAGAGGATGCTAAGGGGAAACGAAAGGTTGATGAAACATATGGAAACAAGAAGGATCATTTTAATAAGAAAGTTAAAACGGTGAGAAACTATGGAGTAGTGATGGCTGAGAATACCTCCGTCTATCAAGGAAAACAACCAAGGTGTGATTGGTGTGGGTATCATCATGTTGGAAATTGTCGATCATGCAAAAATTGCAACAGGCTTGGACATTGGGCTCAACAGTGCAGGGTAATGAACATGAGATCGCAGCAGGCGGAAAGGCAACAACAGATTGAAAGACCGCGACAAGCGGAAAGGCCACAACAAAACGAAAGACCTCGTCGTGGCGAATGTTTTGAATGCGATAGTAGGGAACACTACCGTAATGCCTATCCAAGGTTAAACCGTGACCAAAATCTAAACCAGAATCGTAACCAAAACCAAACCCAAAACCAGAACCAAAATCAGAACAATCAAAGGGGCAACAATGGGGGACAAGGCCGTGGCAGAGCCTTCGTGATAGGAGCCGAGGAAGCAAGAAACGACCCCCGAGTGGTTGCAGGTACATTTCTTATTAACAACTATTATGCCTCAGTATTATTCGACTCTGGCGCAGATAGAAGTTTTGTATCTCTAGAATTTAGACCTTTGATTGAATCAGAAACCGAACCTTTAAGCGAAAAGTTTATGGTAGAATACGCTAATGGTCAGATATATCAAGCTAAAGACGTAATTAAGAATTGTAATTTGACTTTAGCTAATCATTCTTTCAAAATAGATCTGATTCCTATAGAGCTTAAAAGTTTCGACGTAGTAGTAGGAATGGATTGGTTAACCATTCAAGATGCAAAGATATTCTGTCTAGATAAAACGATTCGTATGCCAGTAGAGGATGGTAAAGAACTAATTATACAAGGTGATAGACCGGGAGAAACTTCAAAATTTGTATCGGTAATGAAGATGCGTAAGTATTTGAATAAAGGCTGTTTCGCATTGTTTTTAAACATAAAAGACAAAGAAGCAAAGGAAGCGAACCTTAAGGATATACCGGTAGTTAGAGACTATCCAGAGGTATTTCCCGAAGAATTACCAGGTCTACCACCTCAGAGACAGGTAGAAATTTAGGATCGAATTGATTCCAGGAGCGGCACCAGTGGCAAAGACGCCATATCGTCTAGCTCCAACAAAAATGCAGGAATTATCCAATGAAATTAAGGAGTTATTGGATAAAGGATTTATTCGACCCAACTCATCACCTTGGGGTGCGCAAATTCTTTTCGTTAAGAAGAAAGATGGATAATTTTGTATGTGTATCGATTACCATGAGTTGAATAAACTAACCGTTAAAAATCGATACCCTCTTCCACGAATCGATGATTTATTTGATCAACTTCAAGGCGCAACCTATTTCTCAAAAATTGATTTAATATTTGGATATCATCAAGTCCTTGTTTCTGAAGATGATATTCCAAAAACTGCATTCCGTACTAGATATGGACACTTTGAGTTCTTGGTAATGCCATTTGGACTCACAAATGCACCGGCTATATTCATGGATTTAATGAATAGAGTGTGCCGACCATATCTAGACAAATTCGTTATCGTATTCATTAATGACATTCTAACATACTTTCAAACCAAAGAAGATCACGCAGAGCACTTGAAATTGTTGTTAGAGTTGCTCAAAGAACAACAACTATATGCAAATTTTTCTAAGTGCGAATTCTGACTGCGTGAAGTAAAATTTCTCGGTCATGTAGTCAATGGATCTGGAATTCATGTTGATCCATCAAAAATCGAGGCTATATGGAAATGGGAAACTCCTAAAAGTCGGACAGAAATCTTCTCATTTTTAGGATTGGCTGGATATTATCGGCGATTCATTCAAAATTTCTCTAAGGTAGCCAAACCATTGACACGGTTAACTCAAAAGAACGAGAAATTTAATTGGGGAGATGCACAAGAACGAGCTTTCGATATCTTAAAAACAATTGTGCAATGCTCCTATTCTATCTATTCCCGAGGGAAATGAAGACTTCGTTGTATACTGTGACCCATCTAACCAAGGGTTAGGTTGTGATTAATGAAACGAAACAAATTTATTGCGTATGCATCTTGACAACTTAAGAAACATGAAGTCAATTACGCTACGCATGACTTAGAGTTGGGAGCAGTAGTCTTTGCTCTTAAAATATGGAGACATTATATATACGGAACCAAATGCACCATATTCGCTGATCATAGGAGCCTACAACATATCTTAGATCAGAAACTACTCAACATGAGACAGAGGAGATGGTTAGAACTCCTTAGCGACTACGACTGTGATATTAAGTTTCATCCCGGTAAGGCAAATGTCGTAGCAGATGCCTTGAGTAGGAAAGAAAGACAACAATCAACTCGAGTACGCGCACTAGGTATCTATATTAAACCAGATTTGAAAATACGTATAGCATGTGCTCAACAGGAAGCTTTGAAAGCAGAAAATAAAAAGGTTGAAACATTACATAAGCACGATGAGGAATTTTTAATAAAGAATGACGGTGTCTATTATTTTAACGATCGGGCATGGATCCCCACAATTAACAACTTGAGAAAGATGGTTATGGATGAAGCACACCGGACACGATACTCCATTCATCCAAGGTCGAGTAAGATGTACAAAGATCTCAAGGAACATTACTGGTGGCCCGGTATGAAAAGAGATATTTCTTTGTATGTGGAGAAATGTCTGACTTGTGCAACAGTGAAAGCTGAATATCAAAAACCATCAGGATTACTACAACAACCCGAAATTCCCGAATGGAAATAGGAACAGATTACAATGGATTTTGTTACCAAATTACCTCGTACAACAAAAGGTAATGATATGATCTGGGTTATAGTAGATCGACTAACGAAATCAGCACACTTTATTCCCATCAAGGAAAGTTATAACATGGAAAAACTTGTCCAGATATACATCAACGAAGTAGTAACTCGTCATGGAATTCCCACATCAATTATCTCGGATAGAGATACCCGTTTTACTTCCAGATTTTGGAAGGCATTTCAAAAATCTTTTGGCACTCGATTAGATTTAAGCACAACTTATCATCCGCAAACTGACGGACAAAGCGAGCGTACAATACAAACATTAGAAGATATGCTGAGCATGTGTTATTGACTTTGGAGAAAGTTGGGATAATCATTTACCACTAATAGAATTCTCCTATAATAACAGTTATCATGCTAGTATTAAATGTGCGCCATTTGAAGCTCTTTATGAAAGAAAATGCCGATCTCCACTATGTTGGTTGGAACCAGGGGATCGAAAACTAATCAGTATGGATGTAGTGCAAGAAACGATTGATAAAATCATAACGATAAAAGAACGACTTAAGACTGCTAGAAGTCGTCAAAAGAGTTACGCTGATGTGCGTAGAAAAGACTTAGAATTTCAAATTGGTGATAAAGTACTTCTTAAGGTATCACCTTGGAAAGGTGCTATACGCCGAGGAAAGCGTGGAAAACTTAGTCCAAGATATGTAGGACCATTCGATATACTTGAAAGAATAGGTCTAGTAGCGTATCGTTTGGAACTACCTCAAGAACTCGACAACATACATAACACTTTTCATGTATCAAGGTTGAAAAAGTGTTTATTAGACGAAACATTTATTACTCCCTTAGAAGAAGTTCAACTAGACGAAAAACTTCAATTCATTGAAGAACCAATTGAAATGGTCGTCCTCTATTGGGATGTACTATTCAACTTCATTGACCGCGAAACTAAAAGGCTTAGACATAGTCGTATTCCCATTGTAAGGGTACGTTGGAACGCAAGAGGTGGCCCTGAGTATACATGGGAACGTGAGGATCAAATGATGCAAAAGTATCCTCATCTTTTCAATTCTCCCATAACAAAGGCTACAAATTAAAATTTCGGGACGAAATTCTTTCAACCGGGGGAGAATGTGACAACCATCATAAACGCAGGTCGAGTTCACTAACCATTAATCCCGACTACATACTTATGATATTTAATATAACTAATTTGATGTGTTACGTAGTTACGTAAGCATAACTCATTAAGCTAAGCTCTATGTAACTCATGCAAAACTTTTAACGTAGGTTTACGTTACATAAACTTTAAACGTGTGTGTCTCGGAATCGGAATCGAATCAATAAACGAACCCTAATACCAAGAAAACATATAATGAACTTGTCTAAGTTCATTTCAAAACAATCGTATACTCTAAACAACGCATGTACGTAACGATAACGCAAACGAAAAACGAAAAACCCAGAAAACAGCCCCGGTGCGCCGCACCTAGACACTGGTGCGACGCACAAAGTGCAGACACAATTTTTTTTTTAGTTTTGATTAGTCATGCTTAGTGGGTTAAACATGTAACACTTGTCCCTAAATGTGTCATGATCTTATTAAGTCCAGAAATGACTCATTATGAGTCATTTCTATATCATTAACAACTCATATTCATAAACCTCTTTACACAAATTTAACACATACATACACATACTTTGGATTGAAGTAAAAGAAGGTTATAAGCAAAGGGATTGTGGTATTTTTGCGTATTAAGGAGTAAGCTAGGAAGGAAGGGATTTGGCAAGAAAGCTCGGTGTTTATTATCCTAAATCTAGAATCATTTTGGTATATTTCATGTTAATTTCTTTTAAAACCTTTGTTTAAACATGTTATGATTTCGTTAATAAGTTAGATTTTGATATGATAAATTGAATGTAAATTAGCTATTAAAACTTATATGTAAATCATAACTTATGAAATCTAAAATTATCATGTTTATAAGACTAAAATTCAACTAATTAAGTATAAAATTTTAGTTGCTATTTTGTTAATTTTGTTTAAAGATATTGGTTTAAAATTTGATTATTATGAAATATGAACATAATATTAACATAAAACTTTAGTTAATAAACAAGAGAATTGATTTTATAAACTAAAAAGATGATTTAAATTGTTAAATATAAAGTTGTTAAAACATAGTTTGACATATGATCAAAAAGGACTTAGAATGTAAGTTTTTTATAAAAACATCTAAAATATTGAATTAAATGAAAACTTATTGATTTTGGACAATTATTTGACTATTTGGACTTAAAAATTAAAGATGAGTATTTTGGACAAAATAGGTTAATAAAGTTAACGTAACAAAGCTAGATTGAAAAACGTTAATATTAACTTATATAAACGAATAAAACAAAATACTTATACGATATTTGGTATTATAGGATTCCGTTGATTCCAATTCGATATTGCACGAGATTTACGAAACACGTCGACTTATTACAACAAGTGAGTTACATACCCCCTCTTTTAAACGCTTTGTATATATTTTGGGGTGAAATACGAGTCTTATGCTTTAAACATTTTTCTTGATATCTTTAAAACGTTGTTTTGCATGCTTAAACGAGATACTCTTATGCTTGAAACTTATACTTTTATACATGGATTGCAGACATTTAAACTTATATTGATGTGAACTTAAACTTATGTTTGTTATGTTGTGGAATTATCCAACATGTACGTTTGATACCACTAAAATTCCAGATTACTACCAACAGACAATAGTTGTTATTAATCCCTTTGGAAAGGACCGTTAGTAATTGTGGATAGCGCTATTAGGGTAGTTAGACCCTCAAAACAACGTCAAATAACGATTGTGCACGATTATTAATTGGGTAGGCGTTGAGGCTTAGCAACGAAACATTGTGCAATTCGCTAGGATCGTCACATAGTCGTACACTATGTGGTCGATACCTACATATTTGAAACTTTTGCCACGTTACCTATTTTGGTACAACGCGCATATGCAAAACTTATAATTTATACTTTACGCAAACTTTATGTGCGTCTAAACTTATATGCTTACTTAAACTTGTAACTCACTAACTACGTATTCCGTAGTTAACATTTTACTCGTATTTTCAGAAAACGAGTAAGTGGTTGGTTATGCTTGTAGATTACAAATGACTTTTGCGGGTTTTTGGCTGGGTGACTTCAAGATCAGGGAATAGTTTGGCCGGTTGGATTTGAACGTTTGTTATATTGTAAACATGTTGTAAACCTACACTTATGTCGTTTTGTATAACTTAAACGTTTGTTTTATATATGATAAACTTTGGTACATAACTATACGCTTGTGCAATGACAACCTCGCTCTTCACACCTCGTGTTTCCGCTTTAGCGGGGTGTGACATGTCACGTTGTGAAAAAACTATGAATGGACAACATGTGTTTTTGACAACATGTCCTTGAATAAAGAATATAAATATGAACATAAATTCCGATAATATGAAATTGCTTGACTACATCGTTTTTTGGAGAAAAATGAAATTACAATCGCCGGAAAACATGTATATATGTTCTTCATTCATAGCACAACACTTCTTGATAGACCATACTTATTAGTTGTGTCTCACTCCAATCTCCATTATTTCATTGTTAGAGCACCCGGAGTGATCTCGTTGTGGGCTCGTTGTGAGACCCACAACGAGCGTTGTGCTCGTTATGACACCGCCATGGCTCGTTCTCGGGCTCGTTGTAAGCCACCGTTGTGGTGATAACGGCTCGTTGAGATTTTGGTTTTTGTTTTTTCTTTTTTTTTTTTATTCCAAAAGTTCGAATTATTAAAAAAAAAAAAATTAAACACACACCAACGGTCATATAACCGTTGGTTTTAAATATTTTAAAAAAAAATTCTTTTCTTTTTCTCCAAATTTCACCTATAAATACATTCACATTTTAACCAAAAAAATCACACCTTCTTTCAATCTTATTCTATCTTAATCTCAATCGCATACCATAATCTTAATCGCATAACATAATCCCAATCTCAAAATGTCTTCATCGTCTTCATACGCTCCCCAAAAAAACACAAACACACCTTCCACGCCACAATCATAAACACCCTCCGGTTTCGCAAACTACCAAAATACAACAAACGCCCTATTTTCACCCTAAATACCAAACTTTAACCAACAACAACAAATTCTAAACACATATTTAGCGCAACAATCATCACAACAAACACTACCAATGTTCAATCCCGATCAATTAGCAATGCATCAACAACTTTTGATGCATCAACAATCCCAATTTTTTCCCCAACAACAATCACAATTTTTTCCCAACAATCCCAATTTTTCCCCCAACAAACACAATTTCCAACCGATCAATCACAAAGCCGAGTTCAAGAAACTCAAGAAATCGTTCAAGAAACCGAAGACGTGGTCGAAGAAACGCGACGACCATCCACGTCTAATCCCAAAAAGAAAAAGACGTGAAAAAAGGTGGCATGGTCGACGCCCGAGGAGGTCCTTTTGGCAAATATGTGGTGCCACGTTTCTGAAGATTCCGACAAAGGCAACGCCCAACCCGATGCAACATTTTGGAAACGGATCGTTGCGGGTTACAACGAACAAGCCAAGGGGAAAGAGTTTGTGGAGAGAAACAAGGAGTCCCTCAACAGCAAGTTCACGGCGATGAGTGCCTCGGTTAAGAATTTTATCGGCCACCATTCGGAGGCTTTAAGAATTCGGGCTAGCGGGACCGACGACTCGAAGGTTATAGAGGGGGCTCGTCAAATGTTCCTTGAGACGGAGGGTGTGCCTTTAGGCATATGGGGGCGTGGGAAGTCTGGAGAGAACATAGCAGATGGCGTGCATTTAACAAAATAGATACTCCAGTCGCCACCGTCAACCTAGACGACGTTGACATTTCGGATGATATTTTTGCGGATGATCAACAAGAACGACCTCGAGGAAAACAAAGAGGTAGTAAAAGAAAAGAATCATCCGACTCATCTGATAAGGCACAAACATCTTCGTCGTCGGCGTTTTGTGGGCTCGTCGCGGCACACTTAAAAAAACATACAAAGACAAAAAAAGAAGTCGCGCAAACAAAAAAAGATACACTCCTACCACAACAACAAGCGGCTTACACAAGTGCAAGAAGAGACGATATGTTATTTCTTCAACAAGGCACGGAGAGGTTGCCACACGCACAAGCGGATTGGATCGAGGCCGAAAAAATAAAAATCCAACAAAAATATGGGATGATTTAGCTTAGTATTTATTTTAGTTTTAATAATTTGTATTGCTTTAATTATTTGTATTGTTTTTTATTTATCTTATTTAAATGTTTTAATTATTAGTATTAATAATTTGTATTGTTTTAATTATTTATTTATCTTATTTAAATGTTTTAAGAAAAAAAAAAAAAAAATTGGGTCCTACAACTCCCACAATCACCCACAATTCTCATTATCATACCACCCAAAATCTCATAATCATGATTCTCACTGCCACGTCAGCAAAAATAATTCCAGAATCACCAGAATCGTGATTATCACTCCGTGTGCTCTTATTATACACAAACAAGAAAGAACGATTTTTGGTTGGAGAAAGGAGTTATCAATGCATATTTTTTTTTTGATATTCATTGTATTTAGTACGGAGTAATTGATATTCGTTGTATTGACTAACTTTAAAATTGTATTAATGTAGTGAATTGTATTGATCGATAATCGAAATTGTATTGATGTGGGTGAATGGAAATCAATAAGGTGGATTAATGGTTTGTTAGTGGTTACAAATGTCTTTAAATAACAAGTTTTAGAAACTTAAAATTAAGATTATTCTAAAAAAAAGAGTGTAATTTGATTTATACTATGAAAGTACCCGCGCCATGCGTTAAACATATTTTTTTTTTAATGAAAATCGTACGTAAATTATTTAATTTTATTTTCTTTAAATATTTTGTTTCGATAGAGCTTTTTATTTGTTTATGTTATGGATTCTTTCATATTATTATATATATATTTTTTTTCAGTAACAATTTTAGTAGTAATTTCAATATACAAGTACATTTTACATTTATTTTATACCATATTATGTTGTTTATCGATAAAGTCGATACTATTTATATATTTTAGTTAGATGCGTAAAAATTATTAAATATATATACTTCGTATTAAATATAAATATAAATACTTAAATAATTTTCAAAAAAAATTATTTTTTGATTAATTATACTTTATGTAAACAAGTTATAAACTATTAATAGAAAATATATTTATAATTTATCTTTTAATTTATTCTATTATATAACTTTAACGTTTATCCCATATTGATAAATGAGTAGAATGAAACTTTCTTTATAAACAAAATTTACATCAAATGGTTGAAAATCTTTATAGAATAACTATGCATTAGTAATAATTAATAAAATATAGCACTTAACATTTTGCATCATTTATTTTCAAAAGCTAATTATTATTAATTATTTTATTAATTTGAAAACTTATTATAAAATTTGTTGAACAATTATAAAATTGAATAATCAATATTATGAAATTGACAATTAATCTGAGAGTTATAAATTACCACTAATAGTAACTGCTGAAAACTTAATTTTAAGAATATTTTAAAATTAAAATATATCAATTTACTTTATAAACGAATATAAATTAATTTAAAATTTTCTTTTTAAATAATAAATTAATGTGACTAAGTAATCTCTTTCATAATCGGTAAATATTTACTATATTGTAAGGGTTTTATTATGATGGAACTTAATACAACACTTCACATCAAGGTCCTATTACATTAACTTCATGAAAAACATTTCTGTTGATGTCTTATTATCATAAAATTTATCGTGACACTTGAAAATTAAGGTCATATCATATTTATTTTATATGACACTTGATAGTAAAGGTTTTATATAATAAAAAATTATTAGGATGCTTATTTATATCATTTATTTTATTATATTTTATGGGATTCTTATATATCAGAGTCCTATACTAATTACATGATTTTTTAAAGCATTCATAGATATTAAATGAATTTTATACTCAAATATAATATATAAAATAATATTTATAAGTCCTTTAAAAAGTTATAAATTATTATCTTAAAGTGTTTAGGTATCAACATGTGTTTAAAGAGTAGAACATAAAAAAAAACAAGTATTTTCAGAAAAATGTTCTTTTTCTATTATTATACTAGATTATTATTCAGCTATAACGAGAACAAAAATAAAAACTTGAATCGTAAACTTTATGTTTATATAGATGTTAAGTTATTATGAAAAGACAATGTTATACATATAATAACATATATACATTTACGTTTATACACATGTTGTTTATAGTTATAATAATATATTAACCTTTACATTTATATACATGTTTTGATATTTTTTTATTAGGAGATTTTGCACCTTTACGTTTATACACATGTTTTGATATTTTTTATTAGGAGATTTTAAAAATAACAATAAGGTAAATCATAATCCAAATTGAGTGATTTTATAAATAAATTAATATTTGGTTTTTATTTTAGTGGATATGGAAATTAAATAGCGAATGTAATTATTTATTGTAAAAGGGGGTAAAATAAAAATAATCTTTGATGACATCATCTATTTGATCTAACGGTTGAAATAAAAGAAGTTAACTTATCAAAGGGTCCTTACTTTGCCATCTGACATTTAAGGCTTCTCTTTTTTTATATATTAAAGATTAAAGATAACACTTCCTCTCAAATACTTTTTTGAATCGGTTAGTAAATTAGACTTTCTTTTTATTTACCATATATTGTTATCTTACACATTTTGTACCATCTTATAAATTTTTCTTCACATTTAGAATTAACTACGTAAAACTTTAGTTAACGGTATGGATTACCTGTGCATTGCGGATGGCGAAGCCTCTTTAAAATAAAAACAAAAAATGAAAAATAAAAAATTTTAAAATTTTAAACAAGGAAACACGCCGATCTTCTTTTATAAATTCTAACACTAATACAAACTAATCATTAACCCAAAACTTTCTTGAAAAAATAACATAAACAATAAAAACATAAAGAAAACAAAAAGATTCCGAGCGACCTGCCCCGGGTCGCGGCTCATGTGACTTATGAACAATGCCTGTGCACGAAAACACCGATCTTTTTTATAAAACTCAACACTAATACAAACTAAACACTAACATAAAAACTTCTTGAAAAAAATACCATCAATAAAGAAAATATAAAGATAATAAGAAATGGCCTAGAGTCGTGACTTACGTGGCTTATAAAGAGTGCCTATGCACTTGGAAATTGTTAGGATATATAATTAGTTTGCACTTTAAAATTATATAAGATAACTACAATTTTAAGCAGAAGGCAATACATTAAATCTCAAAATGTTAGCTTAGATATTTTAATATAAACATATTATAAAAGTCTATACATGTGATAAACGAGTTTTTTTAATACCAACACGTTATAATGCCAATGTGACTATTATGCCAGAAAAGTTATCCTGCCAGGATGACTGTCATTCCAAGAAAACAAGGCTACCACGCCAGGGTGGCCATCTGGCTATTTGCTAGTCAGGCATCATGAGTGTTGGGAACACTTTTATATTGTGTCAATGACACATTTATATCCGAATTGTGTCAATGACATTTTTAGATCCGTAGTGTGTTCGTGACACTTTGAGATATATATATTTATTTTGGCTATAACATCCTGCCCCTAACTATGGCTATGCGAGTTGGGTAAGGAATTTTAACCATGTCATTGATGACTATTATGCCATGCTACTATGCCGAGATGGCTAGTACGCATAATGAGTATCATGCTAGGATTATTATTTTTCTAGGATAGAAAGTAAAGTCTTTGCCAGCCGACGGCTTCCGGTCAGAAGCCCTTTCCAAGGCTGTTAAGATCTTGCCAAGTTGGATATCAAAATATTGCCAAATCCGACTATCTAGATGTTGCCAAAGTTGGTCGACTACCAAGGTCGTCCCAACTGGTTGAGTATCAAGGCCGGCTGTCCGGATTTCCGAACTGGCTGGCTGTCAGGATCTGGCCGAACTATCCGGCTGTCAAAATCTAGCGGTTTTTTTTTTTTTTTTTTTTTTAATGCCTTGTGTCCGTGACACTTTTAGATTTGAATTGAGTCTATGACAATTTTGAGTGTGTATCGTGTCCATTCCACTTTTAGATCCGTATCATGACAACTTGTTTGTATGACATCTTGGATGCTAATTGTGGCTATGCCAACTGGGTAGGGAATTTTACCATGTCCTGGATGGTGGCTGAAGTTGTTCTAAACTGTTGTAACGCAAGTCTGCCCAATAGGACATTGTAGGACGACGAAAATATCATGGCCTTCAATGCCTTTTGTGGGATATACAGATCTGACTACGTTATGTATTTTTCTGCTTGACCAACATCAATGGTCCTAGTCAGCATTGCGAATTGTTTTGGACATGTAAAGTTTGGGAAGAAAAAAAAAGAAAAATATTTTATGATCTAAATGGGATGCATAGATCAGACCATTTTGTAACCTCTTTTTAGGGGTTTTGTTTTTTTGTCCGAATCAATGATCCGATTTGTGGAAATGAGATGCAAACTTCAGTATCATCCGGTAGTATGTCATCCAAAAGCTCAACTGATTTTGATGAATCGGGATATGGTTTGTTTATGGTTGGGCCTCCCTCCAAATATATGAGTGTGGGGGATGGGGTGGTGGTGGTTATTTTTGATCTAGGTGAAACCACCTTGGTGCAACAGTATCTTCCACGGAGAAGCTGAATTGCTACTATGCGTGAATGAAGAATGAATGAGTTGGGGTGGTGGATGGGGGTAGTGGTGGTTATTTTTTATCTGGGTGAAACCACATAGGGTGCAACAATATCCTCCATGGAGAAGATGAACTGCTACTATGGATTAATGAAGAATGAATGAGAAGAAATTAAAATTAAATGAAATGAAACACCGTTTCTAAAACGTGTCCCACGGATGGCGCCAATGTTTGAGAAAATAGTAGCAGACTCAGTAACTTGGTTTGGGAATCACTCTCTTGGCCTCCTGCTCAACAGTGCAAACCTAACTGACTCTTAACGAGTCTAAGGTGGTCAAGAGATTGATCGGGAAAGATGGTTGGAATATGATTACTACGCCAAGTAGGTATTCCGGTGAGATGATTTTGTGTGTATGTGAGTGAAGAAGATAGCTGCAAACCTAGAGTGTGAGGTATTTATACCCAACACTCTGAGATGCAAGTAACGTTTAGTCATAAAGACCATTTATGGCTCATCAATGGCATTCATGGGATTCCAATATATGGGGATTCATGACATGAGTAACGGTCCTCTCAATCATTACATTCTCACATGAATGACTACATTAATGAGCCTTGGCAGTTGAGATTCAGAGTGTCAGACTCAAACGCCAGGACATAGGGCCTACGTGCCGAGACACGAGGCCTGGGGGCCGGAACACAGGGTACGAGCGTCGGACCACATGTGCCGGAACACAAGTGCCGGACCAAGGGGCATGAGTGTCGGCGCACAAGTGCCGGATCACGGAGCACGAGTGTCGGGCAGTGTGCCGGGTAACGACTGTCGGGACACGGGCGGAATGTCGGATCACGAGTGTCGGGACACAAGGTGGAATGTCGGGTCACATGTGGCGGAATGCCGTGTCACATGTGTCGGAACACGAGGCAGAATGTCGGGTCACATGTGGCGGAATGTTGGGTCACATGTGCCGGGACACGAGGCCTGAGTGCCAGACACGGATGTCGGGTTGAGAAAACGTTTCTTATGGGTCGGGCCATGTGTTTGAGGGTTTAATAGGCTATATGTATCGAGCCTATTCCTACTAACATTATCATGTCCCAACCGTTAATCGTTAGAAAAAACAAATTAAGTTGTTGCTACCATCGTGTTCTCCTCTTTAATTAGAGCATTGGTCATATATATATATATATATATATATATATATATATATATATATATATATATATATATATATATATATATATATATATATATATATATATATATACTTTCGACGACTTTTATTATTTGGATTTTCGGGTGGATATTGAAATTTTAAGTTAATATCACATGTGATTTTAACATAAATGGGTAAACTTCAAAAATAAAAAATGTTATATAATGAATAATATATCTAAACCCAAAAAAAACAATCAAATTTTGACAACGTTTATTTTTTCGTTTTTGAACAAATGTTTAAACTTATAAGATTATATCACATGTGATATTAACATAAATGTGGATCTAAATACCTAAAATCGTCATATGATATATAATTAAATTAAACCTATAAACAATTTGAACAAAATCACATGTGATATTAATGTAAATCATATGTGATATATAATTAAATTAAATCTATAAAAAAAATTCAACAAAATCACATGTGATAGTATTAAAATCACATGTCATAAAAACATAAAAAAAAAGAAAAAGATTCCGAGCGACCTGCCCCGAGTCGCGGCTTTTTGTACGTGGCTTATGAAAAGTGCCTATGCACAAACACACCGATCTTTTTTTCTTTATCAAACTCAACAATAACACAAATTAAACACCAACTTAAAAAGTTCTTGAAAAAATTACCATAAACAAAGAAAATATAAAGATAACAAAACATGGCAGACTTATGTCGCTTATGAAAAGTGCCTATGCACCTGGAAATTGTTGGATATAAAATTATTTTGCACTTTAAGATTATATAAAATAACTACAATTTTAAGTAGAAGGCAATACATTAAATCTCAAAATGTTAGTTTAGATATTTTAATGTAAACATATTATAAAAGTCTATACATGCGATAAACGGGTTTTTTAATACCCATGCGTTGCAACGGGTTAAAATATTTTACATTTTAAACTATAAGAGTAATTTTAATATCTCAGATAAGCTAAAATAAAAAACATGAAAATAAAAAAAAAACGTGTTACTGAAATCATACATGCATATATTAATGATGTATATACAATTTTTCTGTTAACTTTATATGCATATTGTGTCTACTAAGAGAAGCTAAAATCTAAAATTAGCAATTAATCAAAATAAAAACGTAAATGTTTCATTTAACAATGTAACATAGAAGAAAAAAAAAACCTAAATCTAAAACTAGCAATTAATCGAATCAAACACGTTGATATTCTACATAATAGTTTTAAAAAAATAATATGAAAAGGTTACTACTTTACTTAATAGGGTAAATGGAAACAAAAAAATAAAACCTAAAATTAGAAAAACATAATCCAAAAAGAAAAAAATAAAAAAGATAAACCATGTTTTCTAAGGAACAAACTTATTAACCTATCATTTCTTTTTTATATATATATTATATAACTAACAACTAATAGCAAATTATGAAACTAAATATTTTATTCAATAGGATAACCTAAAAAAAGAAAAAAAATCTAAAAATCCAAATAAACGAAGAACGTATAGTATCTACTTTATTCAATATTCTCACCCATAAGAAAAATTATAACATAAAATTAACAGACATACCTACTAATTTAGTTGTGTAACTCAAAATAAAAAGATAAAATACAAAAGTAAAAACGTAATAGCTTAGGAAAAGATAAACTATCAAATTCGAAACAAATGAAGATGTTGCAACTTTATTTAACAGTGTTTTCCTAAAAAGAAACATATAACTTAAGATTAATATACGTAACTACATAAATTAATAACATAAGCAAAATAAAAGATAAAAACCTAAAAGTAACTAAAAAGCAAAAGCTAAAACCTAAAATAAAAATGAAAAACACAAAACCAATAAAGTCGAACCTAACTTATTTGATAGCGTAACTCAAAAATAAAGTTATAACCAAAAAATAAAGTTATAACCAAAATTTAACTAAAGCAACTATCTAATTTAATAAGGTAACCAAATTAAAAAATAAAACCAAAATTAGAAAGAAAAAATATAGTAAAAAACAAACGCTACCTAAATAGCATATTAGAAAAAGAAACACATACTAACTGCTGAAAGCTACCAGCCTACGAGGTTCATTATTTATGTAATAGTGTTTTACTTCACATGTGTGAATATACATTTTCCTCCTAATTGTTAAAGTGGTAATTAGCAAATTATATACAATATTTAAAAATTCAATGAAAAATGTGTAAATATCATATTGTTGTATAGTAGTTATATAAAACATAAATCAAACTATCTGTAAAAAGAAAATATTGCTTTAGAAAGACAACTGGATATTTTTCTCAATGGGAAAAAGGATTTATAGTGTGACACATTAAATTTTTTGTTAAGTAATTTTCAAACTAACTAAAACCCAAACAAATATATTGCAAGGATGGAGTCGTGATAATGATCTTTAACAATAGGAGATAAATGTTGTTAAAAGACTAGGCAACCTAACATTAATTTCGTTCTTTTCCTTTCCTTAACTTGTTCATCATTTAAATATTAGGAAACAATAAAAGTATATCAAACTAAATGGTATATTTTGGAGTATATATATATGTATATATACTCCAAAAGGCCTTAGCGAGATGGCCTACTGAAAGGGCTTCGGTCTGTTAGCAACAAGAGGTCGTAGCTATCATCAATTTGGAAGTGACATCATCATCCGTCAAAAGGAAAGGTACTTTACAAAGAGCACATGCAAGACTGACACAAAGGAGGAAAAGGTAGTCAAAGGTACTGTATCACGTTGAATATCATCAAAGATGCTTGGAGGGCTATCAGACCTGCTGGATAATAGATGGTGAGCCGAAGGTACAATCTATTACCCAGGATAATAGAGGGAAAGAGCATGTGGGCGCCGTAAAGAAGAAGTAAGCTATTATCCAGAGGATAATAGCCCAAAGCCGAAAGTAGTATAAATACGAGAATAGAAACTTCATTGAGGACACCTGAAATCAACCTAAAACAACTAAATCAAGAACATTCTCCCCATGAATGCCCTTGATTCCTTTCACCTTTAATACTTATTCACATCTTTAATCATTATTCTTATCATATATCCCCTTATCAGAGACCATGCATACTGATTCTCAAACCCGGGTCTTATCGAAGGAATCTCCCCAATAAGATTTAGGGTTTTTTATGTGTGAACATGTTAGAATGATCGACGGATTAAAGCACAACTAAACTTCAACAGGGAAGATCACGTCATGTAAAGGGAAAAGATTATTTACGTCAACAGTATAATTTATGTTCTCTTCCACGACTTTGCCATACCCATGATGAGATGTTGGATTTTTAAGTATCATCTCACCTTGATGTTGGAATTGGTTTTGGTTAGTTGGATAATTTCATTCAATCATCACAAATAACACTATCATGATAAAGCATTTTTTTGACTTTCGAAATCCTTGTTGGAATAAGACAAGGGATGCAAATAATCATCAAGGCAACAAACGAAATCGTAACGTTAGACGAAATTTTGGAAATTCATATGTTCTATGAGACATAAATTGTTATCAGATTTTTATTTTGGTTATAAAACATACTGGAAAAGACACCTATCAACAATTTCACCTTTTCGTTTTGTCTTATATGTAATCATATCAGGCATGTTGTGACAGAAAAATGGGTAATGCAGCTCGAAAACAAATTGATAGTATATATTTATGTATTAGATTAGTCCATGTTATTACCATTATAACTTAGAATGTGGGTATTGATCCTTGAAAATCGTGTATTGTATCTATTTAATTTTATTGGTTGTATTTTTGGATAGAAAACATACGAAAAATTTCTTAGTTTAATAGATCTCACAAGAACAATCATTCCTTGGACCTTTCATCTTATTTTATTTAAATCTTCGTTCTTTCTCTCTAATATTCTCTCTTTATACCCACAATACTGTCCAAAATATCTGATTCCCCCTCTCCCTTTTTTCGATAGTTTTTTCTTCAACCCATTGAAACCCTAAACCCATTTTAGAACCTCTTGCATATCTCCAAACATGGGAGACAACAGAAACAAATGTCCCATTGCATAAAGTGTATAGTGTAACTAACATTAAGGTACATGTTCCGGTTCAACTTGATCTTAATCAACCCAACCATGACATATGGTTCACGATTTTCTCTAACCATAACACATAGTTTGACGTAGCTTGTCACATTTACACTACGTACGAACCAAGTGAACCCAATCCAAATAAATCCCTTCTAACAGAACCAGACCATGGGAAACTCGATTCCATTGTTTTAGGTTGGATCTATGGCACCATGATATCACATATACATATTTCAATACAGGATATTGGTTTATTTAACTCTTAAATTTATGACGGAATAGAGAACTTTAGGCACCTATTATGTTAAACGTAATGTTATAGATGATAGATGAAGTTTGTAAGCAAAAACGTTGAAAATGGAAAAAAAGATGTTCAAAATGCAGAAAACGGGATTGAAGTTCGCTTCCAATTATTATATTTGATTGGAAGTTATAGAAAGTGAGCATAAATATGTGTGCATGGGCGTCCAACCTGAACGCCCAACGACCGTTATTTCCATGTAACACCCATTACAAGGACGCTTGTCTGGAGACAATATTACGCTTATGAATTTAAAAGAAACCACAAAAATTATTCATTGGCGGTAGTATTTTGCATTTCAGTATTATTTTTCTAAAGTACTTGTTAATCATATGGTATTATTTGGTATTGATTCTTATTTTGAGTTTCATTTCCTACTTTCAATTTAAAATGTTTACTTTTGTTATTGATTTTGTTTTGTGTAATGTTATGAGTACTAAATCTTTATACATTCATTTGGATGATATGAAGAATTATTAGGATCTATTATCTAGTCATTCATGTGTTGAACTAGATTTTACATTTAATCAAAGATCCGTATGTGATTGAGTTTTATTATATTGTTCAATCTCTTATATGAATTGTTAGTAATTAATCATATGTATTCGAGAGGGATCTGTGAGTTTTTAAAATATATTATAAAGAACTACTCTTTCTATAACTAATTTTATTTACCGGTATTAGAAATGAACTAGTATTAGAAATTTTAAACAATTAAAACTTGAATGAGTATGTTGGTTTTTTAATTTAGTAGAGATAAGATTTGATAAGTTAGAAGCTATTCGAGATAAAACTTTATAAGATTAAATCTTGAATTTAACTTAGTTGCTTAATGCTTATTTATAAAATGTAAAAATTATAAACGAGAATGATAACAATAATTGTTAATAATTAAAGATTTAAATGGAAAAGGAGTTTAATTCAATAACATTTTAAGTAGTTCAACAATGTGACTCACAACCCCCACTTAAATAGTTCCGCAATTTCTCATTTAAAGTGAATGTAATTTTTAATTATTGTTTACGATCAAACTTATTCAAACTTGTTTTACAAGCACTATACTATACACAATAAAGTTCACTATCTAGTTGTGTATAAGTAAAATTTAATCGGTTACTTTCATAAAATTAAGACTAGATTTTTCATACACACGATCCTCCTTCAAAACAAATTAAAAAAAAAATCACCGCTAGGCAAGCATAGCTAAACTCTCGAAACCTCTTTTGGGGCAACAAATTTTCCAAAGGAAACTTAACTCGAAAACAAACTTCGCATGATTACCCTCAACAACACGTCCATCAATGATAATTTTATTAAAATAAAAAACGTGGTATATCTTTTACCAAATATTGAAAAAGCCGTTTACATGAGTTTTCGCGACCCATTGTCCTCATGAATCAAAATACGAGTAATAATTCTTGGAGAGGAATCGCAAATATTAACTCCTCCTTTCGTGACAATCCATCTTCCTCCATGGTACTATATACAAGACAACCATCTGAGAATCGATATAACACACGTCAGAATGATCGTCAGCAACACTTCGACCCACAGTACATGTATCATGTATGGGTGGGTTTACATCCTCCTCCCTCCATCGTCGTTGCCACACCCTCAATAGTGTCCTACTCTTGATCACTCTAATAGACATTTTTACGAGCATGTTTACTACAAGCCCTCTTCTCAGCAACAAAATATGGGAGTACTTTGTTTACCTCCTAATTCCCACTCTCGACCCAACTCTTAGTCTGGTCTAGCAACCAACGCCTACAAAGTCTCGACCCAACATAAGCACTAGCTTGGGATTTTTGGCCGGATTGGACGAAACCTCGCCGGAATTAGCAGCGATGGACGGGTACGGCGAATTTTTATGAAAATGGTATAGCCGGCGTTGTATGCCAAATAAGTTGCCATGTCAGCTTTCCACTAACGCTATGTCCAGTCACCTGTGGCCTTTCTCCGACGTGGCAATAGCCGGAGTTCCCAACGCTGACTTTTGGATTAAAAAAATCCGGTTTTTGTAAGGTGGTTTTAGGTTTAGGTTAGTGGTTTTGTGGTTTTGGGTTAGTTTTTTTGTTTTAAAATTGCTTCCACAGAGAATTCAGTTTATGATAATAGTCAGATACAGAGCTACCACTTTGAGTTAAACTATTAATTTTATGATGCAGATTAAAGGTGATAGATCCATCTACTTTATCAAAATCTCTTTTAATTCATTTCAAACAACATAAGCAGAGGTAGAAAAAACTTGACCCAAGTAAAGTTCCTCAGAAATGGAACTCAAAATCCAAGTAAGCACAACTGAGTTACACCTATCATATTGTCTACTCAAAACATCATCAAACATATTCTTTTCTAGACTACCATCAATGAACCCAATTTTATTTTTAGTTTGTAAAGCAAGTAACATAGCACAACTCCATACATTGTAGTTTTCAGTTCCTTTCAACTTAAAAGTGATCAAAGAAGTGGTGTTAGTGTCACTAGCATGCAGAAATAAAGGGTCACTAAAGTCCAGATTACTAACTTGAGTAGTACTAGAGGTAGGTTTCTCAAAGATACTCATTTTAAAGGTCAACAAATAAGGACAGCAAAAACAAGCAAAGAACAGAAGCAATCAAACCAGACAAACAAAGAACAAACCAAAACCACAAACGAAAAAAACAACCACAAACCAATAAATGAAAGAACAATAGAAAGAGACAATCACAACCCTAAAAGTCACAATGTGTATTGCACCCTATATTGTTCGGTTCAATGGCCTACTAAGCAGGGACTCAACAAGGTGACTTCTCTTCAACCAAGAAAACGTTAGTACAAGATGTAGTAAGCAACAACAACCAACCAACAATAACCAACCAACAAACAACACCAGGCACAGACCTCTGGCACCACAAACAACCAACAACAAATCACAACCAAGTAACAACCACCGGGCACAACCCTCTGGCACCACAGACAACCAAACAACAAGCAACAAGAAATAAAAAAAGGAAAGGGAAGGAGGACTTACAGTGGGAGCAAGGAGCACCAGCAACAACAATTACAACAAAACAAAAGAAAGAAAAAAAAAATAATACATACCAATAAATGAATGAATGAAAACAGAAAATAAAACAAAAAATGAGAAAAAAAAATAGCAGCGGAAGAACCAAATAGTCACCAACACCAGCAGCCTCACGAATCGATCCTGGAACAGCTAAGGACCACAACAACCAGCCACTAACAGATTAGGGTTTACAAACCCTAGCACCAACGAAACGATCCCAGATCTAGCCTGAACAGACACCGATCAAGTCCACGAATCAACGAATCCACCAACCAAACCACAATCAAACCAAGATCCAGAACCCTAGATCTATAAACCGACAGATCCAGAAACCCTAGATCTACAAACCTTCCGATCCAGAAAACCCCAGATCTAACTACCTCGATATCCAACCAACAACAGTGAATCCACCAACAACAAGAACCGAAAACCCTAGATCTATAGATCTTCAGATCCAGAACCCTAGATCTAATAAAATGAACCGTGAACCCAACCAAGCGTATCCAGAGCACCTCGGTGCTCTGATACCATGAAAAATATGATAATCGAACACAAATGAAACAATACAACTCAACTTCTTTTAATTAAGAACAAAACAATAACAATACTGAGAATATCAGACTAATACTCGATCAATCAATTGATCGTTACAGACTACACCGATGACTAATTTAGGGTTTCAATATGAAACCCTAATTATACTTTTAGAGAGAGAGAGAGCTGAGAGCTTAGAGAGAGAAAACGAATACAGTAATGAAACCCTAATTTTCTATAACAGGGTTTATATAGACAACAATTTCCACACTCCACCTCCAGTCTTCAAGAATTACATTCATTCCCCTCTACTTCCAATTCTTTACTTCAAGCACAAAATAAACACTGAACTTTATCATCTTGTCAGCTTTAGTCCCTCTACTTATAATTGCATAAAACCCGTTTAAGTTAGACAACGTTTTAACCCAAGTTAGGATTGTTATCAGAAATGTCTTTTGAACAGTAACTTTATCTTCTTATTGAAGATCGTTTTAGTGTTTAATGTAATGTCGTTTGATAAAAAAAAACCAATAGCGTTAAATGCATTTTTTTAATTAAGCATTTGCATGCAAAACCATTTTTCAAAGAAAATTCTGAACACTATTCGGAGAAGGATTAATCCCATGTTAACCTGATAGAGGTCTTTAATATAATCCATTGGTCATATCATTTTCCACTTCCCATCATTTCCTACAAATATATAATCATGGTTCCCATGAGCATATGTTTTATCATGTTGAACTAGCTCAAAATTCTGGTCACATGCACCTTTTATAATTATGTCATGATGCATTCATTTGACACAAAAGTTGCATCTACAATATGTACATCTCTAATTAATGTGCTCTAGGTACTAGAAGAAATAAATCCCATAGATACTTCTCGAGTCCAATTTGTAGCACTACCCAAAGAAGATATATTGAAATTGAAAACACCGTTGTGACGTAGAGATGAATTCAAGACATAACTTTATTTACCTATCTTGTACCATTTGCAATTTGTCTAGGTGATAAGAGACTTTTTTGATGAATAAGAGATGTCGGGTTAGAGCTTCGTTTGAGGGTTTTCCTCTTACGAGTTAAGTGAAATTTCTCCTTATAAAGATGTTGTGCGTTGCATATTGTCCAACTGGATGCTGTATGGCCCAAAAACGTTGCCTTAATTCTAAAAATATTCAATATATAGAAACAAAAATGGCGTTTGAAGTTTATTATATCAAAAAGGTAATTTTTCATTCATTATTGAGTTCATTTTGCCTTACAACCATGCATGTGAAACATGTAATACAAAACAATAAATAATGTATAAAAGTATGATATGAAATACAATTTTGTTAGTAATGTATAAAAATGCAAAGTTAAAGACTAGTATTTATTATTGTTTTAAAGTGGCAGTGAGTGATGTATAGAAAAGACCAAAGGGTAGATGGAGGTTGCCCAAAGATAGAGCACCCCAGGGTTTCTATTTTCTTCACACATTTCTCTTTTGAGAATAACTAAGTCTTTCTCTCTCACACACACTTCCCATTTTAAAACACAAGTTTGATGAATTAAAAGCATTTCTAAAAGTGGGTGTTCTCTTAACCAAGATTAGAATTTGTTGCATATATTTATTTATTGAATCATGGGAAGAGGGAGAGTAGAACTGAAAAGAATAGAGAACAAAATTAACAGGCAAGTTACTTTTGCTAAGAGAAGAAATGGACTTCTCAAAAAAGCTTATGAACTCTCAGTTCTTTGTGATGCTGAAGTTGCTCTCATCATCTTCTCTAATCGTGGCAAACTTTATGAATTCTGTAGCAGTTCTAGGTATATATATCTTCTTTCACCATCAGTTTTTGTGTCTTATCTTATCTTTATACACTTTTATAAAAGATCTAAATTTTTCTATCTTTGAAAAACATTTCTAGGGTTTTTTGATTATTTAAATGCATAGAATTCAGAGAGATTCATAGGGTTTTGTATGGATCTATTCATTTCTATTTTTTTTTTCATAAAATTTCTTTTGTAATATATATCTTCACAATGGATATAATATCATGGATTTTACAAGCATACTTTGGATTTTTCCTAGTTTTATGAAGTTTGAATTAAATAATTATTTTTTCTTATTTTAGGTCTTGATTATATAATCTTAAAATAAATATATATATTTTTTTTCTTATGGGTGAGATTTATTTTTATTTCGTGGTAGATTTGTTTTTCTATCAGAGAAAGAGATCAAGAAAAGCTTCAAAAGTGCAAATCATTTGAAACCCTAGCTACTACTTTGCAAATGAGATCCAAAATATAGAACCCTAGATGCTAAAGAAATTGATAGATATACATTATTATTTTATTTTTTTGTTTTTTTGTACAAGAAATACCATCAATTTGTTCATATCTTACTTTCCTTATTCAATAATACATAAAGCTTTTTAAATAAATTTCAACTTTTTTATATTTTTATTTTCGGTTGATCTAGACTGATCATCTTGATTGATTTGATTAGTTAATATAACCAAGTACCAAATGCAAACATATCTTTTTCATTCAAACGTTTTTATTTTATTTTTATTTTTTTTAATTTTTTTTGGTTAACATATATCCAAGATGAAAATTAACCACATAAATAAAAACCACATCCCTTTGTTCCGTTTATTTAATTTACTTTTATATTTTTATTATTATGTTAGATGACAGATATGTCAATATGAAGGTTAAAAATAAATTAAACCCTTAAATCTTCCATGTAATATTTTTGTCATCATCCTTTCACTCGTATGAGTTGGTTTTTAAGAAATCATTATAAGAATATACTATCCTGGTTCTTTTTTTTTTCTTCCTATTTATAGTGTTTTGCTAGCTAGTTAGTTAATAAATTTGTTATTTCTAAAAAAAAAGCATCATCCTAGTACGGGGCATACAACCTACTCCGAAACCTGTTTAGGCACATAAGTAGAAATGAGATCTTAAGGTCATGTGCTTTCCTTCAAATGATGATAGAAAATTTTTTGAGTATTTATATTCGGGTTTTTTTTTTTTTTTTCGTGTTACTAATTTTTTTTCATGGACCATCCATTTTCAGCATGGTGAAAACACTTGAGAAGTACCATAGCTGTAACTATGGATCATTGAAAGGAAATCAACCGGAAAATGAGAGCCAGGTTTGTTTGAGAGTAACCTAATTTGTCTAGCATGTTAGAAATGTGAAAAATAAAAAGTAACATAATGTTCAATTTTTGATAGTGTTGGGTATGTAAATTGGTACCAAAAATGATTATAAAACCCAATTTTTTATTTTTTTAAAGATTATTTACCGCAATTATAGAGAAATTTATTATAAATACATCAATTAAAGAATTTAAATTTCGGTTATGTCATTTACATGTTACAAATGTATTATCAAATAAGAATAAAACGATTTCAAAAAAAAAAATAAGTTAAATTTCTATAAATAATCCCTAAAATACTAAATTGGGTTTTCTAATCATTTTTAACACCAAAATATATAACGTTCTCCAAATTTTCGATAGTTGAATACTGTTAGTTCTTATTATTTATTTATTTTTTCATTTTACCCTCTTTTATTTTTGTAAGTGAAAGAAAAAAGAATTCTAGCTACCTTCCATCGAAATAAAAATGTATAAAAAAGGAAAATACAAAATAGTAAACTGTCTATAAACCGATATTTCTTAAAGTGTTCTAGATCCACTTAGGTGTATAGGTGCCCAAATTTCACCAATATGATTTGTAGAGTCATATATAAATGTTCTAAAGAATCATGTACGAATCCATTGGACAACCCATCTAAAAACCAGATGACAAAACGAGGTTTTCATCCGGAATCTTACATATGATGAATTTATTTAATTTAATAGTTTATTCTTATCATAACATCACTAAATGTTTGAACAGTATAATTACCACGAATATCTGAGGCTAAAGGCAAGAGTGGAGGTTCTCCAACGGTCCCAAAGGTATAACAATGTTTCAAGACCTCAAATATATATATATATATATTTCAACATATCTTTTATCCAAAATATCTATTTTAATTAATCTCGCGGCGTGAACTATTATTGTTGTTATACGGTAGAAACCTTCTTGGAGAAGATTTAGCCCCGTTAAACACCAAAGAGCTGGAACAACTTGAGCACCAACTCGAGATGTCTTTGAGGAAAATCAGATCAACAAAGGTACGTACAAACTCGAAGCCGCCTGGTATATCTGTAAAAATAAAAGGTTTCATGACAAGTTTGAAATGAATGTTTCAGACTCAATGCATGTTGGATCAGCTTTCTGAGCTCCAAAGAAAGGTATGTATATATCCATGAATGTAACATTTATTTCTTAAACTACAACAATCAACGACTATTAATCATTCGTTTATTTTATATATTGTTGTCATTTGGCTCTTATATATAGCTGATATTATATGCAGGAGCAAGTTCTTGCAGAAACAAACAAAGCCTTAAGGAAAAAGGTACTAGTCTCTTTACTTGAAACAAACATGAATATTAATACTCCATTAATCCGGAAATCGCAATCTATATTTAATTCTTAAGCGATTAGCCTAGTACTTTCTTAATTCAAAGCGGTTTTGGGCAAGACGGACCACATCATTTATGTTTGTTGAACCTGGGCACCACCATGTATAACTTTTTGGTGGGGGTCATGATGCCAATGGCCAAATTAAGCTAAAGGATGTTCGTTAGTATTGTCAATTACACATGACTAGTTTCACTTTCCTGTTGTATATCCAAAGTAGCATTATTTTCTTATTGCTTAATGTAGTATTAAAATTTCCTAGAAAATAGTTAAATTTGGTATTAGTGTTAAATTTAGATGTTGAAGTATGTTATACACTAAAATAACATTAATTAAATTAGCTAAATATAAACATTTTCGATTACATTTTCACACTAAATTTTATCTATGAACTTCACGCTTCCTTTTATGTATTGAAACTGGTCCTCACAAATTGGTCTCCATATTTTTATGGGTCAGATTTTATGTATCTATCAGATACATCTATAAATGGTAAGCACATTTTTTATATTGTAAAAATGGAGATATTTTTAGTGACATGTGACCATATATATTTTCACAAGCATTGATAGTGAACAATTTTAACAAAAATAAAAAAACAATGTGTTATCTTAAGAGATGATGAAATCTTTTTGTAATAACTGCATATTAGGGGAAATAAAATGAAGTTTAATAAAGAAATATTGTATGTAGTTGGAAGAAAGTGCTCAGGAATTTCCAAGGCAAATGTGGGAAGGTGGGGCACAAACCATCCCCTATAATCCTCTTCCTACACACACTGATCATGAGTTCTTCCAACCTCTAGGATTGAACTCCACCATGCACAACAGGTACTTTATTGGATTTCATCCTCAAACACAAGAGTTAAATAAATAAAATCATACTAATTTTGACTAAAACTAACTCATTAATTTTCATATTGCTTCTCTAGCTTCAATGGATTAAGATATAATCCTATCGTCTCTGATGAGATGAACGATGCTAGTGTCAATGGCAACAATCCTAACGGATTGTTTCCAGGTTGGATGCTGTAGTTGAAGAAATGCATAACCCTAAGTTTCCCAAGGGTAAAAATAAGGTGATTTCTTGTTTTTGAACGAAATTTGTACTATTTTGTACGTGTTTTTGGTTGTTTGTATTATGTGTGTTTATGCAAGTTGTAATTATTTTCCAAAAAGACTGGAGGCTTCATAAGTCATTGAGTGGATGACGATGACTATAATTTGAAGAGCCTATGGATTCTTGGTATAAGATTTTATGCATGCTGTATTTCGGATTATGGGTTTTTGTCAAGACAAATGTTTCATCTATGTTCATAATATCATAATCTTTCTTATGTGGCTTGTTTCTTAAAAACACCTTTTAAAAATATAAATTATGGAAGATACAACCCAATGCAAAATTCTCATCAAGTTCATATGGCAACCAAGCTTAACAAGTTACAACATCACAACTCACAAGACTAATTCATGTTGCAAAATGCTCTACACAATGTAAACTAAAGGGATTGATATGTAAATACAGTAAAGTTGTATTTAGTGGTCACTATGTAAAGCTCAGAACTTTAAGGATTGTATATGTAAATATGTAAGTTAGTTACAAGTTGTTAGGACAAACATGTATATACTTTGTATCTAATCATATTTTAAAACCAACATAGAAATGGAGTCATTAAGCTTCCAAAACCAAAACTCCATTGTAGTTTTCTTTTTCCAACAATCAATCGATTGTTGTCTTCAATTTGATCGGACCATAATCGATCAATTTGACCTAGTTCTTCAATATACCCAACTTTACAATTTTACAAAGCGATTGTCCGATTTCATTGATCAATCAGCTTCCGCATATCATAAATCAATCAAATCTTTCATAAAACACTGATCATCAAACAAAATGTCTCCGTCAATTTTGCTACGACTTAAATTAGTGTACAATAGATTTATGTCAACATCCACTGTATCTATATCAAAATGATCATCTTGGCATGGTTTTGATTAGCAAGAAGTTAACAGGATTTGAACCATGGAAGATATCAATGTCGATTACATTGAATGCAAAGAACAAGCTCAAGATAGTAACCGGTGTTTATGTAGAACCAGATTTCAACTCCAATCTAAGGTCATATTGGGAGATAACGACTGGCATGATCATATCCTAGATTCTAAACACAAATTATGACCAGATAAGTAATAATCTCAACTTTTTTTTTAACTTTGCCTTGCATTATGGAATTAATTGTATGTTCCTCACTCACGGTTAGATGGAATAGGGTTTACATTGTTTCGAATGAACGAGTTAACATGAAACAATTGAATTAAAGTATTGAGATGTATTACCATAAACGTAAGAGTATTTGGGATGAATTAGATGCCTAGAAGCACCTTATGTTTGTACTTGTAAGTGTAATTGTGATAATGGTAAGAATGATGGCGAGAGAGAACAGAGGAAAAAAACTTATGGGTGTAAATGAAAGCTATATAGACATTAGGGGACAATTGCTATTGTTACAACCTCTTCCAACTATTTCCAAAGCATACAACATGCTTTGATAGCAAGAGAAGCACAAGAAGAATCAGAAGTCATTCTCTGCAATTCGTATGGCTCCTACCTCAATGACGAATCACTCAAAACCACCCTATATCCAAGAACAACTAAACAAACACTTCTATAAATGATAGAGAAGCACTTTAAAGAAGGGTATTATTTTCAATTAATTTCACAAAGAATGTCACATTATGGAAGAATACTACAAGTTGGTTGGTTATCCAGCAGGATATCCATGTACCACAAGTATCAATGACCAACTACGAGGTGTTCCTTCCATCAAGCACCAAAAGGGAAGTCCTTCATATGGTGATAAGCTTTGATGAACCTACAATCAAAAACCTCCATTCTAGTGACAGTACCTCTACCACTTCTCATTCCAGTGACTCATTCATGGCTACAAAGATGGATCAACTACTAAAATCGTTTAATCAAGTCATTCTCATGATGCAATATAATAGTAAGGATTCATTTGGGTCACCCTCTGAACATGCAACTTCTCTGAAACAGTTACAAAATCCTATACTTTAACTCATATGAAACAATCAAAGTTTATAGAATCGTGTTTATTCTCCAATCAAGATGTGTAGATATTTGATAGTGGTGTAACGAATCATCTTTGCACCGCACTTGCAAGTATGCACCACACTTATTCATGTCACACACCTATTCTTATCAATTTACCAGATGGTCAATCTGCATATGTCACCACTATAGGATAAGTTCTCAATGGAAACAATACCTTAGCTAATGCATTTCATATTCTATATTTCACATTCAATCTTATATTTGTTAGAAGACTTCTCACTAACAAATATACTTCCATGACATTCACTTACAAATCATTTATTTTTCACGATCAGGACCATGATCAAAAGCTTGCTCATGGACTATTTTGAAATGGTTCATACATACTCTCCATAAGCAACTCAATCTCAAATTCTCAAGTTTCATTGGTGAATTCTAACAAAGAAGATGCACAATTATGGCATGCGAGACTTAGACATCCTTCTTTTTAGGTACTTATGAAAAGAAAACTTCTTCTTATTTCCGATATTGAAATTCTGACATAAGTTATATTATATAGTCGGTCCTCTTGCTCAACATCATGATTTACCTTTCAGTACTACTCAATCATATCCTAAGAATGTATTTGAACTTGTACACATTGATGTTTGGGGACCATATAAACATACAACATTCAATAAATGTAAATATTTTCTTACCATAGTAGATGCTCATTGCACAGAAACCGGGACTTACCTTTTTTCAAAATAAACATCATGTTATTTTTACTGCCATAATTTTTTCCGTTTATGCCACTAAAAACTTAAACTCACATAAAAACTCATAATGAGTGATAATGGCACATAATCTACCAACTTCTCTTTTCCATATTTTCTTTCTCAACATGGAATAATTTATCAAACATCATTCCCTTATACACCACAACAAATGCTAGAGTTTAAAGAAAATACAAGCATCTGCTGGAAGTGGCAAGATCACTTTTCTTTCAAGCTTCTTTTCCTATTCATTATTCATTTATGGGTATATTACATACTTGCAACTACACCTCATCGACTTACTACCTTCCAAACCAATCAATAATCTCAATCCATATAAAATGTTGTACAAATCTTCACATTCACGACAAAAACTCAAAACCATTGGATGTCTAGCTTATGTCCATCAACATACACTTGACAAAGTTGCTCCAAGTGCAATTTCATCTGTTTAACTTGGTTATCCTCAAAACCAAAAAGGATACATCCTATACGACCTTTAAACACACAAAACCATAACTAGTAGACATGTCACATTGAATGAATCAATCTTTCTATTCAAAACTCAACAAATTCAACTCTCAAACACCAATATTTCAGATATTTATTACACTAACCATCCTTTACATACTTTTTTTTTATTCCACCACTCTCTCCTATCTCACTACCTTCCCTTGTTCCACCACCTTGATATCGTCGTAATAACAAATATTTTAGGACGTATTTTGGAATCATACTTGACTTTACAACATATATATTAAGCTGAATTTATCTATTTCACTTATTTTATGACGTTTTAGAAAAAAGTGCAAAACATGTGGAAAATAGCCTAAAAAGTGCATAAGTGGTGGTAAACGGTGAAGACTGCGTGATGACCTCGACTGATACTTCCAAAGAGTATGTAAAGACTCTGGAACACCTAAAAGACCTAGACAAGTCAGTTATCATGCACGGATAAAGAGATCTCGAAAACATGCATAGTTATGAATGATACAAGTCTATCAACAAAAATTCTAGAGATCTAAACAATGCAGCTCCAGAAGAAGCCATTATATCCACTCGAACCTACACAAGATTCCACTCTCTTCTAACATATCAAAACCATATCCTAAACCTATAAAGTAATCAAGTTTCCTAATCCTAAAACCCCAAACCACTCGATTATATTTCCTAATCCTAAAACCCCTTTTTCGATTCCCAAAACTAAAACCCCTTTTTCCTTTCCAAATTGTCCAGCCGGAAATCCCAAACCCCTCTTCTAATTCGATTTTTAAAATCCTAAACCCTAAAACAATCGAAAACTTACTTCTTCTTCTTCCTACTAATCGACCCCAACATTCCATACACATAAATAAGTTTTAATCAAGGAAATCAAGTAACAATAATCAAGTCTCTCAAGTTCAAGTCATTCAACGCTAATTCAAGTTTTTCGGTAAGTATTTAAAACCCTAGAGTCTTTTAATAAGAACCCAAAATTTATTTAAGATCAAAATAACTATTGAATTACATGTGTGTGTACATATAAATATAAAAAGTAGGTTATGGTGATCAAGATAAATTTGAAAAATAGGTATTTTCTGAATTCCAAATTGATTTTGAAATGTGTTTGTAGGGTTGGAACTTGGTCATAATAGAACATTTTTTAATTGATTCTAGAGTCTAAACTTAAGTTCCATGAGTCTACTTTAAACTTAAGTGGTTTTGGGTCAAAACAAGGTGATTTGGTCGAATAGTCATTACGTAGTTGGTGGTCAAATCTGGAAATTTCTAGACGGGTTTTACGTCAACTCTAAATATTTTTAAATCGTTCAATAATTGGAGTTTGAAAGTTTAATTGCGGCATTACTCTTCCTTATTAATTTTGTAAGGATCATATGGTTTCGTGCCACAAATTAATTGTTTCCAACTGGGCTTTTGGGCTTCTAAATTATAATGAATTATAATGAGTTAGGTGTTAATAACTTTTAGTAATGTTTATAGAATATTTAAAAGTCATTTGATATTTTAAAAAAATCCGAGTTTAACTTTTTGTCCAAACAATATTATTTTCGTCTAGTCTAAATTGTGTAATTTATCAAAAATAGATAATCATCATTATAATTGATGGAAAAATTACACCAAGTACATCATATAACTAAATAACTGAGATAAATTATTCTAGATTTAGTTATTTACGTAAATGTTCAATTTAAATACTATTAGGAAGCTCAATTTTATCGTAAGACGAGATATGCTAAAGCTATACTCTTTCCTAAACAAGGTGAGTTTTCGTAGCCCTGATTTTTACTTGTTTTCATACTTATTTAAAGGTAAAGTGGATGCCCAAGTAATTTTTAACAACTTATATATCTGGTTATCAAATAACATTTTCTTGTGACCAATTTTCTAAATGTTTTCTTAACGGCAATTAGTAATATCTATATTCCACAGTTATAAGGGATTGAGTCTCTAAAACTGCGTAGCCAGTTTACAATCAATTGAATGTTTATTCATTGACTGCATAGCCATTCCTTTTATGATCATGGAATGTTTTTTCTTTAAATTGCGAAGCCAAATTACAATCAATTGAATGTGTATTCATTGATTGCGTAGCCATCACTTTTACGATCATAGAATGTTACTTCTTTGAAAACAAATGAAAATGAAGAATCAATTGGTCCAAGCTATGGATGTGCTATGTTTTCAACTATAATCTTAAAGCATGTTCGATCAAATGATCATCAAATGCAATATCTGCAAAGTCATGAACATTCACAATGGTATTTTGGATTTATTCATCAAACAAGTGTGACTAAAAAAAATTTAGAAGAGAAGGGAATCTTGTATAAATCATTTTTGGCAAGTTATGAACCTTTCATGGCTGGAAATTTGACTCGGGTTGAATTTGAAATAGATGACTTAAAACAACTTTATTCAGATGACCTAGAAGAAATGGATATCAAGTGAAAGATGGAAATGATCACATTGAGAGCAAAGAAATTCTTTAACAAGACTATAACAAACAACTTCAGATATTAAAATGTTAAAGAGATGGTTTTGATAATTCCAAAGTGAAGTGTTATAATTGTGATGTACTTTGATACTTTTCAAGATAATGCAGAGCTTAAAAAACAGATTGTTGAAGCTATCAAAAGGGATCATATCAGTCAATGGTGTTGGGGATCAAGGTCAACAAAACATGGGTAAATTGATCCCATTGAAATTGATGGGAATGAAAGTGCTCAAAACAATGCTTTGATTACTCAGACTAAGGAAGAATGGGATGAATTGAGTGAGTGGCTTCGAAAACATTTCCTTAATTACCAAGGTTACTTTTCTTCTTCTTCTGAAACTGTACTTTCTACCTCATGCTCTGTTTAATAATTTGATTTTTGTTAGAACACAAAATCATAAGTTGAGTGATCAAACTGTCTTGCAAACTATTGTATACTTGAAACTGAAGTTAATTGATGAGTGTAATGATTCTTCTGTGTTGAATGATTTAACTGATTCTGTGTTCAGTTCTAGTTCTAATTTGAGCAATAGATTTGTAGCACGTCATAATGTAGAAGAGTCTGAGGGTTGTGATAGTGTTTGTTATAGAGTATGTGAAGAAGTTTTAAGAGATGATGAAGTTTTACATGTTGATTTTAAGTCTTATAATAAGGATAATTTTAATTCTGTAATTCAAAATTTAGATGTTTGTAGTAACTTTAATGGATTTGTTGTTGAAGAATTATATGTTAAAAATGTTCATAATTGTGTGCATGAAAAGTTCTATTTCTTTGATAACAAAAATGTGTATGTGCTAACCATGAAAGATTTGATATCTAATGATCTTGAACTTAGGAGATTAAGTGGAAAATATGTGAATGTTTACAATTATGTGAAATCTAAAAAGAAATGAAAATGCAGATTGTGCAAAAAGAACATAAGTCAAGTATTTGTTGGTTGAAATCAAAATCTGTGAATGAAAAGTCTAATGTAATTCATGTGATTCAATTTGGTAGAGTTAACTTGAAAGAATGTATGCTGGAACTTGAGAAATTTTGAAATGTGACAACTGTCACTCTTCCAGCTCAGTTTAGTCTAGTATGCCGTTAGCTCTTACCGTGTTTACAGAAAACTTTTTATAAAAAGTTCTTTACATTTTACTTATGTGTGATTATTACTATGACATGTGTGTATATCCTATATGTGATGTTATCGTATTAGTTAGGTGCACAATAGTTAGTTCCACTAGACGAGCTCCTGCATATATTAACGAGACACTTTCCTGAATTCGTAAACATACTGTGTTGTATCCGTTATACATTATTAAACTTTTGAGAAACTTTCTAGTTCGAGTTATATCTAAGTTATATTGTAACGACATTCCATAACTACTTCATCCGTAAACCTTCGCGTTGGTTACCGTTCGATACGTTCATTCGCAAAACTAATTTCTAAAGTGAGTGAGTCGTGACTCAAGTCATTTAGTCCAACACCTTGTTACTACATTCTAGCCCTGAACCTAGCCATGCACACTAGTGTGTAATATGCTAACTAATTCTAACAAAACCAATATCATTTCATTTCTAAACCAAAATACAAACCCTAAACCTTATTCTTTCTCTCTAGCCGTCACTCTCACAAATCACCCTATTGCAGCCGATTAAGCCTTCGTCATCACCATAATCGAACAGCTTCAAATCCATCCTTGAATCCGTCTTTATCGTCATCTATTTAATCAAGGTGAAATGTTTGATTTTCTTGTGTATTCTCCATAATCAGAAAACCCTAAATAGAATTCTATAATCTGTGTTACCAACCATCGTTGCAAACGATTGGATGGAAGTTCTATACCATCACCAAGCTCTCCTCCTTCCTCAATAAACTCGTCATTAGCAGCTTCAATCATTCTAGGTGTGTGTCATGTTTTTTTTGTTGAATTACATCTAGCCGAACCCTAATTAAGGGTTTTCATTTCGGGTGTTTTTTTGTGTTTTCAGTGAGCAATCCATTCGTTAATTTTGTGATTCACCTTGTTCCTAATCAGGTCATTATCTTCATCAAGCGTTAGGTGTTAGTTTCGTTAATCGTTTGTTCCTTTCTGTTTCTTCAGCTGATTACATACATACATATGTTTATTCGTAAAACTTGCTAAGTGTGTTTTTGACCTGTCTTGTTCGAACAATACCTCTGAGACGATATATAATTTGAAACTGTGACCTAAACTAATGTTTTAGCCCTTGGAATCTAGTTTTCAAAAACTTAAGGCTCGTATTATAATTCATTGTAAAACTCGTTAGAACTGGTTTTTAGTAAACGTGGGTCAATCTGCGTGTTGAGCTGAGTTTTTATATCCGATTATGGGCTAACTTGTTGTGTGTTTTAAAAGCGTATAAATGGAGATTTTAAAACATGGAACCCTTTTTTATATGTCAAATGTTTGATCTGGAGTTGTTGGTAAAGTTTGTCTATCATTAGATAATTAAAAACGTTTTTACAAACTCGGGTACAATAAGTAGTGAACGGGTCAGCAAGCTTTTGTCTAACTTGTTATGATCATATCTTGGTCATAACAGATGCTTTTTAGATGAATCTTTATTCCTCGTTTTAGCTCTCGGAATATAATTTTTGAAAATATAAACCCCTTCCCCTAATTCTTTATAGAACTCTCAGAAACTGTAATGTAGTGAATGTTGGTAAAACCTGAGATTTCAAACGACATTGTTAGGTTTTGGAAACTGGAATTTGTGTAACGATTTAGTACACTTAATATATTTAAAAACTGATTTGTGTTTTTGTCTTATTGATCATGAATAATCTTGGACAGCTCCTAGTGTCATCGTTGGGTATATTGCTTGTAACGGTATTCGTCATCTGGAAATCAAACCGTTACGATTTGTGGTATACGCCTCTACCTTTGTTACTTGTTTTATTGTTTGTTGTGAAACGTTTTGGTATATCTTTGTAAAATGAAACTATATTATAATTCATGCTATATCTTTTGATCTTTACTTATATCTTGTCTTTTCGTTTGTAACATTATTCGGTAGAAAACCTTAGGTTGTTGGTCAATTATTAAACGTTTGGAGAGTTTCTGAAATTTATTTGTAGTCTCTGGTCTTCAGTGTTTAACTTCATTTTGGTTATGAATTAGAATCTGTGACTTTAATGAATATTGTAGGTCTTCGAGTCTAGTTTTTAAAAAATGTAAGACTCATTATCTAACTCTTTACAGAACTTCCTAAAAGTGTAAAATACCAACAGGTGGTCTAATCTGTATATTTTGAATCAAATTACTAGGTTTGATAATCGAACTTGGTTAACCACTTTATTAATCTTAAACATGATTTGAATGGTTTATTACTAGTTTATAACAGGTCTAAAATGTGTTAAAAAATGGTTATCTTGTTTACACATAAATTATAGGACTTTAAAACGTGTTAAAACTCAACTTATACAAAACCATATTTTTGGACAGATTGTTTAGTCAGTTTTTTCTTGATCATATCTATCTCATAACAAACTCTTTTGTATCAAACTCTTAGTCTAAAATGTAGCCCTCTGAGTCTAGTATTCCAATATATCTCATTCGGCGTCTAATTCTTTCTAAAAATCTACATATCTCAGTTTGAACGAACACATGTATTTGTTGAAAATTGTTTCGGTGTATCTAAGGTCTAAAACTCGTTAGTCTCATACTTATGAATATTACTAAATTTATCTAGGGGAGCTCTAGATCTAGTGAGGACTTTATTTGTGACCTACGTACTTACTTCATATATACACAGTTCGGGTATTTATCGCTTGCTCGATAATGTGAGTCATCGCCCCTACTTTACTACTGTTTTCATTTTTAAATTGGGGGAAAGTAAAGCAACCAAAAAAAAACTTTTGAAAGAAATGATTTACGAGAAACGATATTCACTCCATACTTACTGATTTTGGAAAACATTACTATTTTTGGAAAGATGCCATAAATAGACACTTCTATGGAAACTTACTATGTTTAGAAACCTTAAAATGTGTAACGAAAACTAATGCAATTTTTCTAAACACATCACGAGACGGTTGTTCGATGCTTACTTACGATGTTCCAACTATGATGAATTATCAGTCTGTGTTTCATACTTATACCGCACGCTCTTTATGAGGTGTACTTACGATGTTCCAACTATGATGAATTATCAGTATGTGTTTCATACTGACACCGCACGCTCTTTATGAGGTGTACTTACGATGTTCCAACTATGATGAATTATCAGTATGTGTTTCATACTGATACCGCACGCTCTTTATGAGGTGTACTTACGATATTCCAACTATGATGATTACTTGTGATGTATGCTTATGTTTTACGATGTGATGATATTTTCAACTACTTAAATGCATTAGTTACACATTATTTTATTACTGATTTTGAGATATGAGATTACCGTATTTTACTACTACTCGATGAACTCGCTCAACGTTTTGTTGACATTTTAAACTTTACTTTCAGGTAATGAGCAGGCATAGGACTTTGCTTTAGGATTCGGACTCTAGCAGACTTTTAGGATTATTATTTGTTGCATATGTGGCATTATCTTATGACTATACTTTCATCTTGGGATTGTATTTCGGGCTTCCATGCCTTTGTACTTGAATCTTTACGTTGGTTGTTTCTTGGACATATTACTAGTAGTGTTTGACGATTTTCCTGTACCAAGGATTGTACCTTCAGTATGGCGACGTCATAACAATACATTGTTTATTTATTCATATAGATTATGTCTTTATTTACTATTGTGTTATGACGATCGCCAATCGGCCACACCCAGCGTTTCCGCCACTGGCGGGGTGTGACAGATTGATATCAGAGCACATGGTTATAGAGAACTAGGTGGTTTGACCTAGACTATAAATTGGAGTCCTCATATAGATCTTTTAGGATCTTTTTACTATTTCATATCGTCGCACTACTCACACTTAACGACTTTATCGCCTAAGGAAGACGGCGAACCGCAACGACTTACGACGCTGAAGGAGTTTCTATTTTATTCACTTTTCATTTCTTTATAATCTCATCTCTTGTTTTTAATCGAATTCGAGTTAGCTCTTATACTTCTACTTTAATAATATGTAAGCGGTATCAATGTGATAATGAATACGGGAAGCACATGTTTATGTTCTATCCTTGGGTACCTCATCTAGTTGTCGTACTGGAATCACTTTCTTATTCATTTATGACTCCACCCCATCACTTGAAATTCCTATTTTGTTTCGTTTCGATTTCTCGGTCTTCTTACTTCCGGAATTATATTATACCGTACGCGACGCTCTCGTGGAAGGACTTTCGTGCAGATCTGAAGGTATGCATTTGAAGACTCGCTTACCCTATTTGGAAGACGGTACTATATTTATCGTTTTTCTTAATCTTAACATTCTTGACCCCTTTTCATTCATTATTATATTATCACAAATTCGATACCCGTTTTTACCTTAACAAATTGTTTAAAATAGATTCTAAGAGATTGTATTTATCCTTTCGGTTGCTTCATTGTTTCAAAATTCGAGGAGAAATATTAATTCTCGCCATATTCTTTCGTAAGGATTCTTGTACTAACACTTGGAGATAAACATTCTAATCGGTAACATATTTATGTCTCAGCAGAAAAACGTCTATTTTTCTCCTATCTATGTTCATTTTCAAATTTTGGTCCCTTCTACAAAATTGTTCAAATATCGAAACCTAACTACCATACGGGAAACAGACCCCGAAACATTTTCACGATTTATATTAATCTGCTCAAATGAAATCGTTGCGAAAAAGTTTTCTCGGGCACTCAAAATTTTGTTATCTAATCTCGAGTTGGTCGGAAATAACTCATCCGAACTTGTGTTCTCTCAAGCTATGGATGGGATTGATATATGAAGCTGTACGACGTGCCCTCTAATTTGGATTCTTCTGTCACTTTATCAAAATCACTTTATTCGTGAAACTCACTCAAACCGAAACTAGTTCCTGATGATGCAAACGTATCGTATTTGCCCCGAAAGTTTACTCGTGATGTACCCGTCTCCCCGAGGTGATAAACTATCCACTTCTAGATTTCTTCCAATCATTTGATAAACCTTCTTAGAAGGTCAGTACTATCAAAACCATCTGGATTTGTAAACTAGTTGATCTCCTGTAGCAATCGATTATACAAACCGGAGAAACTCTTTTCTCCATTTTATCAATCAAACCAGATGTTCTCTAAAGACAACGTCTTCGTCAAATTTAACTTATTCTCAACTAATTTGAGCAATTTCTAACCTATTCACCCTCGGTTGTAGAAGAAGATTTAATTTTGAATTATACAAATTCGGTTTCAATCTGCTTTTAACTTTCGACACTTTCTTTCGGTGAGACAGATAATCTAGCACGAGAAGAATGTGATTTTCCAAAACCTCATTATACCCGATCCCGTATGTTTTAAGCATATCTCTCCTTGATTGTATCATCAATTCCCATGATTATTTTACTGCAGATATTTTTCCGAGTTAAACTGTATCCTTGAATTCTTTATCATCTAGTTCTTATCGAAACCTCGAGGTGACCTTAGATGCGACTCGAGACAGAATACGGTAACATCTGATGTCTATTACTTCATCGCATATGATTCTAGAAACCTTTTGGAAATTTATTCTTATACGTAATCACGAGGAGAGTACCCATTATGAGTTGGAACTCAATAACACGTACCTCATTGATACCCATACGAATTTCATTATGTACTGAAATCTTCAACCGATATTGCTCTGTGCGTATTTTAAATTAAAATACTGATTCATTTCAGTATCCAGAGTTCACTATTTTGATAGCTTTTCATGTCCACCTCGATGCAACTTGGAGAGTTCTGGATGTAAATAATACTTAAAGCGATATTCATTTCTGGTATTAGTCGCTTGAGTCCTTTTGATCTATGATACTGTGTAGACGCATCCAACATGTAAAATTTTCATGCTATTACGCTCAGTTATGTTACCGAAATCTTACGATGACACCAAACGTTTATATAGATCTGTGGAATTGATTCGATTTACGCGCTACACAACAATCATACTAATGCAACTCTTTCGATACACAGTTCTCTACTAACCTACTCTTCTTACTTCCTGTTTGCGATACGGATTTGAGAGATTCTTTGACGCGGGTTTTCTTCATCATCTATTGGTATTCAATCTAGCTATTTATTTAACTCATTGGTGATATCTACTCTTTGTTGATTATGTTTGTAATACGGTGTTTCATATTCAGCGGTGATCACTCGCGGATAAGGATAGGAATTCTCTTATGTCTGATCAACATAAGAGGAAATGTATTGTTATACGCTATCTGATAAAACCTTTCAACCTCTATATTGATTTGCAAGCTTGTTGGAGTTAAACTGTTTGTTAAATAAGTTTAATTTCATTAATACTGCTCATTACTACTGCCAAGATTAATACTGCATGTATACCAGTTACTATTGCATGTAACTGATTAATGTTGCTGAAGACTGATGGTTACTACTGCTGAAGACAGTTACTACTGCCCGTCTCCTGTTACTACTGCATGTGTAATTTAGATAATTATTGAATATTTTTGTAATTATCTATTCCTTATTTGTAGCAATTGTAGTTATAATGCAACTGTGATTGTAGTTATAATACAATTGTGATTGTAAAGTTGTTTCCTAGATTAGCTAGGTTAGCCTCAAAGTCTATACATACATAGATCCTTGTATTAAGAAGAACATGTATATTGATCATTCATTAAGATTAATATAGTGTGGCTTACAATTTGACATTCGTTAATGTTCTTTTACTTTTGTAAACAATATATTTGATCAATAAACTTGTGATATCAAAGTGTTTATATCCGTTTCTAAACTTATTTGATAGATCAAGATCTTCATTCAATGTGTGTTGGGTTTATATAAACCATATCGATCTTGACAAGTGGTATCAGAGCACAAGAGGTGCTCAAGATCTATTGATCTACAAGTTTATGTTGAAGCCTTAACAACAAGCAAATTACTATCAATCATGATTGATGTGGTGGTAAACAAAGTTCATGTGTTGAATAGCAGCGATTTTGATCTCGGGCAATTGAGAATCAAACAACACATATTGCTATCTCATTATGCAGTATGGATGTTATAGTGAATGGGAACAAACCAGCTCTCACTCTATCAGCTGATGGAACTCCTTAGTTGTTCATCCTCCTCCTACCACAGATCAAGAAAGAAGGGAAAAACAAACTGAAATTAAAGCTCTTAGTATTCTTCTACTGGCTATTTCTAATGAATACCAATCTCAATTTGAAGAATATGAAGATACAAAGTCTCTGTGGGAAGCTCTTGAGAAGAGATTCAGTGGAATAAAGAACACCAAGAAGAACAAGAAAGCTCTTCTCAAACAGGAGTATGAAAACTTCAAAGCTTTAAAAGAAGAAAGAATGTCTCAGACCTTTGACAGATGCAAGAAGCTGACAGGAGAGTTGAGCAGTGCTGAAGTAAGAATAGACAAAGATGATCTGAATAGGAAGTTTCTCAGATCTCTGGGAGATGAATGGATTATATACACAGTATCTTATAGACAGGGTGATGTGCTAGAAGAGATGGAACTGGATGATTTGTACAATGACTTGAGGGTGTTTGAAGCTGAAGTTGAAGCTAAAAAGTCTGTCAACAATAACAGCAGTATTAATACTTTTAATACTGCACTAGTTACAGCTTCTTCAGCATCTCAGAATGACAACACATAAGATGTTTGCGACAACCGTCCAATTTCAGGTGCATTCTATACTCTACGTCTCTCTTATTTTCTACCGTTGTCTTCAACTGATCATTTACCGGAAACGCGTCAAGTCGGAATCACACCCGGAATCGATTTATATAAGTCCTAATACCAAGAAAACACCTAATGAACTTTCCTAAGTTCATAAAGTAACTTAATAAAGAACTTTTGGTTAACGAAAAGGTCCAACGAAACAATAACGCAAAAACAGCAAAGTCACAAAAACCTTTACAAAATCGGTCCAGGACGACGCACAAGGTCCTTTGTGCGGCGTCCTAGATGGACCAAAACCGAAATTTTTGAAATTTTAGACTTGTCTCGTTTTTATAACTTCAACCCCCAATCAAACTCGGGAAAAGGCTATCATTTACTGCCAATAGCAGTCCCAATCAACCCTCTTTACCCATCTCTTTATTTTTTTTTCATTTTTCTCATTTTATAAACTTAAAACATAAAAACACACACATTTTCTCTAAAACCCTCTCAAGAAATCCCCAAACTTCAGTCATTTACAGCCTCAAAAATCCATCTTTCAACCATCTAAAAACATTATAACATCAAGAGGAAGCAAGGGGAACAAGTTTGTGCCGATTTCAAAGCTTTTTCACCACTTTTGAAGCTCAAATCTCGTCTAGACCATTATCCATACAATTTCATCCGGTAGATTTCTTCTATTTTACTGTTTTTATATATATAAACACTTGCATGGATGATCTATGGATTAAAAATGAGTTTTTACAAAGATTTATAACATTTTATGGACAAAAACGATTTTTAACCGAAATAACAATTAGATCTATGTTTTTATGGATAAAAATACTTTAGAAACTGTGAAAATGAAGTTTTATTAAGTTTGGACCTATTGCATGTCGAAATCCGTGGCTAAAATAAACGTTTTGCTCGAAAAATCACAAAAACTCAACCTGTGTGCCATCCTTAAGGACCAGGACGACGCAGCGGGTGAAAAATGGCGCTGTGCGTGGTTTCCTATGGTCCAGGACGGCGCACAGGTCTAACCAGATTTCCAAAAATTGTCGTTTGGACGTTTTAAACTCGTATACGCTCGCTGACTTTTTGATACGTATATTTATGAACTGAGTTTGGTAAAAATAAGTATATTAGTGACTTGTGATGGACTTTTTGGATTAAAATGAACTCTTTTATATATGATATTGTGTTATAGGTATTTTGTGAGCGGAAATTGGATTTGAATTTTTGGGTATGAAATTTGGGCGCGGAAGCGCTGCCCAAAATTCATTAGAAAAACTCAAACCATTTCAGCAACCAAAGTACTCGTGACATGACGATAATAAACGTTAAATTGGATTTTCGGACCAAAAATATAACGTTAACGGTTTCGGACAATTTCCTTGGACAATATTAACCTTGACACTTAAAGTTTAACTAAAAACCTCTCTATTATATTATATTACATATAATAACATAATAAGATAATAACACTCGAACTATCTTGGCATTATTAGGCGTCCCGTGATTCCCGGCTCCCGTTCCCGACCGATTTCCGAGTTCCTTATCTTCGCAATCCGTGAGTTACACCCCTCTCTACTTTTGTATTTGTAAGTACTCTTTTTGGGGTAAACATGAGATCAAAATATTTTTATGAACGATGTCTTTTATGTGAAACTGCTTATTGAACTTGAATTTACGTACGATGATTTTACGATCTATTATTTTTGGAAACCTTTTATGAACTTTTGCAACTGTATGAACCCTTGGAACTATTGTGAAACTTTTGGAAACTTTGGTGAAACTTATATGCGTATACGATATCAATTGTCCCGATTGGCTACTTTAAACTATTTAGGCTTGCCCCCTTTGACATTTGATTAGACTAAGATTGTTTGATTGTATTTGCGTAAACCCTTGAGGAGAATATAAACACCGTAAGTACATACTTCCAGTTTTTAGATAAAGAGTGCAAAGTGCCCCGCTTTTAAAATTTAACTCATTACACACTATTAGCAATAGCCGTTAGTAAATATGGGTATCGATACTTAGGAGAGGTCACTCCTTACTTGTGGTTCGCGTCCTGAGTACATATTACTAAAGTTCTCACGAACTCCATCTCTATTGAAACTTAGGGGGGTGTTCTGACCAACAATCGGTTTAGTGTTAAATCTTACGTTATATTGAGCCTAGTGGTTGGTACAATTCAAAAATATTATGTCATTATTATTTGCGCATATACCTACTTATCGTCTTACACATGTGGATTTATCCACCTCGGAGGTAATGACAACATATTTTATCGCTTTGTTACACAACTTGAACTTTTACAATGTTGAACTTCTTGACGTTGAACTACTACGAAAGTATATATATATATATTTTAAGCGATTGTCTATCCGCCAACTTTCTTTTAAGAAAACTTATACTTATATATATATATATATATACTTGTCGAAACTTTTGCCGGTACCCTTTGGTCAAAATCTTATAAACTGTAACTCACTCACTACGTTTCGTAGTTGACACTTTATCTCATGTTTCAGGAAACAAATCGTAAGTTATGAAGTGCATTGCTCAGGCGGGTCAAGCTGGTTATGTGAAGTGTAATTCGGGAAGAAGACTTGTGTTATTTGGGAATTTTATTTAAAACATTTTATTATGTACTTGTTATCTTAACTTTATGGATCTTGGTTGTAACTTTTGAACATTGGTACTTTTTCGAACGTTATTTTAAACGACTTGAACCATTGATTTTAGTATAACCCGTGAAATGATTATTTGCTCTTCACATCTCGTGTTTCCGCTTTAGCGGGCTGTGACAGACTTGGTATCAGAGCACGGGTTATAGTGAAAACGGTTTTAATCATTTTCAAAAAGTTTTCGAAACCAAAACTATAACCAAGTCTTTTCAGAAAAATCATTTTCGGGTTCAAACTTTAGTACATTATTTTCCGCAATTGCATGGTTATCTTTTTCAACTATGCGTGACTTGATCAACCATGCATAGTTCAAAATGAATTATGCAAGAACGGAAAATTAGTTGTTATCGTTAATGGTTTTGAGTCGAAAAATTCCCGGTCTTGTCGATTCCCGATACTCACATAACTGACCCGTGCATGCATTTTACTTACGTTTTTCCTATTTTTAGTTTCCACCGTACTTATGTAACTGTCTATTCGCAGATACGCCATGTCTCATTCATCCCACTCCCGATCCCAGTCACGATTACTCCCACGAGCCTCCTCCCCCTCGCACGAACCCTCTGAGGGCCATACGGCCTCCGAGAGTCAGCGTTATCAGACGACTGACCCGACGGAGGATACGTCGATGACCATCAGCAGCAGTAACGGGTCCAGCCCCGAGGACCGTGTTACCACCTCCTCGACCGGCACCCGTTGCAGCACCACCACAGCCCCAAGGGCCCCGCGCTAGGATGACCGCGCACCATCACTCGGGTCCGTTCCGACCCGCACCTCCTCAGTCCTTCGTGGACCCATACGACCCCGCCTTGCGTACTCCAGTTACGGAACGCTATGCGTGGGACCGTCAGTTCCTCGAGGAGAGGCGACGCGCCCAGGAGGCCGGACCTTCCCGACCTATGATGCCGCCCGCTCACCAGCCTCTCCCACCAGCCGCATTTCTCCACCTGCACCGTGAGGTTCGGGGACTCGCCGAGGAAGCCCAACAGCAGGGCCTTCTCCTCTTCGAAGTCTCCGATGCCGCTCATAAGCTGGCGGAACAGTCAATGCGAATTATCGCATCAGCTCAGACCACCGCACGGACTGTGCAGCGCCTTGTTAGCGCGTGCTTGGTCATGGGGACATTGATAGTGGCTATTGCCACCAAGATGTTCTTCGAGAAGCGCCGCTAGGCATTTTCCTTTGTATTTGTACTGTACTAGCTTAGTCGTAATTTTCCATTGTACACGACTTAAGCTACTATCTATTATTTCCTATGTATTGTACTTGTCTTGTCGTGTGAATCTTTTATTATTGTTAATCACTATTATTATCTCTTAGATCATCATCGTGCGTGTGTTGTTACCTTTCTTGTTTACTCTTTTACCGTTATCGCTATCGTGCTTGTGCTAATTGTCCGCTCATACTACTTTTGTGTACTCGATGCTATTACCCCTTGAGTTAAGTTCTTATCGCTAATTCCCATTCGTGCCTTCTAAACTAGTTTCTTCTTTCCATTGTAGAACCATGCCTCCCAAGAGAAGTCGCGTTGACCTTATAGCTGAGCAGATCACTGCGCAGTTCAAAGCGGCACTCCCAAGGATGATCGCCCAGATCATCGCTGGGGTCAACAACGGGATTTTCGGGGACGACAACCCCAACGTCGACTACCCAGAGGACAACCATGACCATAACCTTCCCTTCTTCCCAGCCACCATCAAACAAGAGGAAGGTGAACACCTCCGGAACAATAAACCCCTTTTCCCTCCTGTACCAACCAAACAGGAAGAGGACGAGAACCTTGGAACCAACAGCCTCCCTTTCCCTCCAGCCCGCATCCAGCGAAGGGAGAGTAAGAGAAGGAAGGTTCATCATCAACCAACAAGGGGAAACCGCAACAAGAAACCCACAACCGTAATTCAAACTTACTCTGGACCGCACCCGAGATGTGACAAGTGCAACTTTCACCACCCCGGTAACTGCCCAACATGTCTCAAATGCCAGAAGATGGGCCATTTTGCCAAGTACTGTCCAGAAAAAGCAAACAAACCAGTTAGGAAGCTGCTATGCTTCGAGTGTAGAAGCGACCAACACCTCCGTGGGACTTGCCCCATACCGAATACCACAAGAACTTTCAGTACACTCGCGATCACAGCCAAGGAGGCACGTCCGGACCCCAATGCAGTTACGGGTACGTTTTCTATCAATGACCACTTTCCACCGTGCCATTCGATTCAAGAGCTGAAAGAAGCTTTGTCTCCTTAGAATTTGGACCCCTCATTAACCTAGGACCTAAAACTATTAAGGGTAGCTTGCTATCGAATATGCTAACGGTCATGAGTTTGAAGCCGAGGATACAATCTTAGGATGTTCGCTACCCTCATCTGACAAAAATCCCTCCCATCGAACTGTCAAGCTATGACGTTATCGTTGGAATGGACTGGTTACCTCATTTTCGAGCCAAGACCGTCTGTTTCGACAAACTCACCCGTATTCCCCTTTCAGAAAGTGAAACTCTGGTCGTTCAGGAGGAAAAACCTGGATGAAAACTTCGCATCATGTCTTCCTTAAAAATGCGCAAGTACCTCGACAAGGACTACGACGCATCCCTCGCTCATGTCGTCGAACGTAAACCTAAGGAAAGCCGAGTCCAAGACATTCCCGTAGTCAAGGATCATCCAGAGTCTTTCCTGAGGATTTGTCCGGGCTACCGCCGCATCGGCAAGTGGAAATTCTGAATAGACCTCGTTCCTGGCACAGCACCGGTTGCCAAGACACCATGTCGTCTAGCACCACCCGAGATGCAAAGGCTGCCAAAGCAGCTGCAGGAACTTCTAGACCATGGTTCGACTCGCTGAAGTTCGTTCCCCTGGGGAGCCCCAATTTTCCCCCTGTCGAAAAGAAAGAAGAATCCTTCAGTATGTGCATCGATTATCGCGAACTTATCCAACTGACCGTCAAGAACCGATAACCACCCCGAGGATCGACGACCTATTCGACCAGTTGCAGGGTGCAACTTGCTTCACGAAAATCGACCTCCGTTCGGGTTATCACCAGGTTCGTGTCAGTGAAACCGACATTCCTGAAACCGCCTTCCAACTCGATACGGACATTACGAATTCCCCGTTTGCAATTTGGTCTAACCAACACACCAGCAGTATACATGGACCCAATGAACAGAGTGTGTAGGCCATACTTAGACAATTCGCAATCGTATTCATGGTCGACATTCTCATCTACTCAAGGAAAATCATGTGAAACACCTTAAGCTCATTCTAGAACTCCTCAGAAGTTGGAAATCGTACGCCAAATTCTCGAAGTGTGAATTTGGGCCCCGAGAAGTACATTTCCCTGGTTATGTGGTCAACCAAGAAGGAATTCGAACTCAGACCAGATGTAACCCGCTACTTCAAGGGTCGAGCATGAAATCCGAGATCCGAAAATCTTCGTAAACTCATTTTGGCGAGGGCCACCGATCTCGATATTCCATCCACCTGGAAACCGACGTGTTGTACAAAGATCCCCGAGAATATCGTTGATGGTCGGGCATGAAAAGGGATATCGTCTGGTATATAGCCAAGTGCCTTACTGCTCCAAAGTCAAGGCGGAATATCAACCCCCCCCCCCCCAAGCCTACTTCAGCAACCTGAGATTCCCATGTGGAATTGGGAAAAAATCTCGATGGAGAAATTCGCACAAATCTACATCAGCGAGGTCGTCTCCCGTCGCGGGACACCCCTCTCCATCATCTCCGATGATGATAGTCGATCTAAGTCCCGTCCTTTTTGGAATGCTCTTCAGAAATCGCTAGGGACGCGACTAGACCTCATCACCGCATACCACCCTCCGACCGACGGTCAGAGTGAAAGGACGATCCAAACGCTTGATGAGATGCTGAGAGCGTGTATAGTTGCCTTCGTAGGAAGTGGGACACTCACCTCCTTTTGGTCGAGTTCGCCTATAATGACAGCTACCACACCAGCACCAAGTGCGCACCCTTCGAGGCCCTATATGGACGCAAGTGTCGGTTACCGCTCTGTTGGCTAGAAGCTGACGATTGACAACTTGCAAGGTCCGACGTCTCCCTCTATCCGTGAAAGACTGGAAGCATCCCGTACCCGGCAGAAGAGCTACGTAACCAACCAGAGGAAAACCCCTCGAGTTCCAAGATGGCGATAGAGTACTTCCCAAGATATCTACATGGAAGGGGGTAGTCCGCTTCTGGAAACGCGGCAAACTGAGTCCTAGGCACACCGGTTCATTCTGAGTCTTAAGGCGTATCGGCCCGATTGCTTATCGTCTTCAACTCCCCCAGATTCCTTCAAACGTTCATAATATATTCCATGTCTCACACTTGAGAGTGTCTATCTGATGAGACCATCGTCATCCCTCTTGACAAGGTCAGAATCGATAACAAACTCAATGTCATTGAAGAACCGCTTGAGGTTGTTGACCGAGAGGTCAAACAACCCAGGCAAAGTCGTGTATCTATTGTCAAGTTCTGGTGGAATTCCCGACGTGGTCACGAATTCACGTGGGAACGTGAAGACCAAATCCGTCAGAGGTATCCACATCTGTTCGAGAATACTTCTTCATGATGGTACGAACTAAATTTCGGGACGAAATTTCTTTCAACCCGGGGAGAATGTGACAACCGTCCAATTTCTAGTGCATTCTATACTCTACGTCTCTCTTATTGTCTACCGTTGTCTTCAACTGATCATTTACCGGAAACGTGTCAAGTCGGAATCACACCCGGAATCGATTTATATAAGTCCTAATACCAAGAAAACACCTAATGAACTCTCCTAAGTTCATAAAGTATCTTAATACAGAACTTTTGGTTAACGAAAAGGTCCAACGAAACAATAACGCAAAAACAGCAAAGTCACAAAAACCTTTACAAAATAGGTCCAGGACGACGCACAAGGTCCTTTGTGCGGCGTCCTGGATGGACCAAAACCGAAATTTTTGAAATTTTAGACTTGTCTCGTTTTTATAACTTCAACCCCCAATCAAACTTGGGAAAAGGCCATCATTTCTGCCAATAGCAGTCCCAATCAACCCTCTTTACTCATCTCTTTATTTTCTTTTCATTTTTCTCATTTTATAAACTTAAAACATAAAAACACACACATTTTCTCTAAAACCCTCTCAAGAAATCCCCAAACTTCAGTCATTTACAGCCTCAAAAATCCATCTTTCAACCATCTAAAAACTTTATAACATCAAGAGGAAGAAAGGGGAACAAGTTTGTGCCGATTAGAAAGCTTTTTCACCACTTTTGAAGCTCAAATCTCGTCTAGAACATCATCCATACAATTTCATCCGGTAGATTTCTTCTATTTTACTGTTTTTATATATATAAACACTTGCATGGATGATCTATGGATTAAAAATGAGTTTTTACAAAGATTTATAACATTTTATGGACAAAAACGATTTTTAACCGAAATAACAATTAGATCTATGTTTTTATGGATAAAAATACTTTAGAAACTGTGAAAATGAAGTTTTATTAAGTTTGGACCTATTGCATGTCGAAATCCGTGGCTAAAATAAACGTTTTGCTCGAAAAATCACAAAAACTCAACCTGTGCGCCGTCCTTAAGGACCAGGACGACGCAGCGGGTGAAAAATGGCGCTGTGCGTCGTTCCTATGGTCCAGGACGGCGCACATGTCTGACCAGATTTCCAAAAATTGTCGTTTGGACGTTTTAAACTCGTATACGCTCGCTGACTTTTTGATACGTATATTTATGAACTGAGTTTGGTAAAAATAAGTATATTAGTGACTTGTGATGGACTTTTTGGATTAAAATGAACTCGTTTATATATGATATTGTGTTATAGGTATTTTGTGAGCGGAAATTGGATTTGAATTTTTGGGTATGAAATTTGGGCGCGGAAGCTCTGCCCAAATTTCGTTAGAAAAACTCAAACCATTTCAGCAACCAAAGTACTCGTGACATGACGATAATAAACGTTAAATTGGATTTTTGGACCAAAAATATAACGTTAACGGTTTCGGACAATTTCCTTGGACAATATTAACCTTGACACTTAAAGTTTAACTAAAAACCTCTCTATTATATTATATTACATGTAATAACATAATAAGATAATAACACTCGAACTATCTTGGCATTATTAGGCATCCCGTGATTCCCGGCTCCCGGACCCGACCGATTTCCGAGTTCCTTATCTTCGCAATCCGTGAGTTACACCCCTCTCTACTTTTGTATTTGTAAGTACTCTTTTTGGGGGAAACATGAGATCAAAATCTTTTTATGAAAGATGTCTTTTATGTGAAACTGCTTATTGAACTTGAATTTACGTACGATGATTTTATGATCTATTATTTTTGGAAACCTTTTATGAACTTTTGCAACTGTATGAACCCTTGGAACTATTGTGAAACTTTTGGAAACTTTGGTGAAACTTATATGCGTATACGATATCAATTGTCCCGATTGGCTACTTTAAACTATTTAGGCTTGCCCCCTTTGACATTTGATTAGACTAAGATTGTTTGATTGTATTTGCGTAAACCCTTGAGGAGAATATAAACACCGTAAGTACATACTTCCAGTTTTTAGATAAAGAGTGCAAAGTGCCCCGCTTTTAAAATTTAACTCATTACACACTATTAGCAATAGCCGTTAGTAAATATGGGTATCGATACTTAGGAGAGGTCACTCCTTACTTGTGGTTCGCGTCCTGAGTACATATTACTAAAGTTCTCACGAACTCCATCTCTATTGAAACTTAAGGGCGTGTTCTGACCAACAATCGGTTTAGTGTTAAATCTTACGTTATATTGAGCCTAGTGGTTGGTACAATTCAAAAATCTTATGTCATTATTATTTGCGTATATACCTACTTATCGTCTTACACATGTGGATTTATCCACCGCTGAGGTAATGACAACATATTTTATCGCTTTGTTACACAACTTGAACTTTTACAATGTTGAACTTCTTGACGTTGAACTACTACGAAAGTATGTATATATATATTTTAAGCGATTGTCTATCCGCCAACTTTCTTTTAAGAAAACTTATACTTATATATATATACTTGTCGAAACTTTTGCCGGTACCCTTTGGTCAAAATCTTATAAACTGTAACTCACTCACTACGTTTCGTAGTTGATACTTTATCTCATGTTTCAGGAAACAAAGCGTAAGTTATGAAGTGCATTGCTCAGGCGGGTCAAGCTGGTTATGTGAAGTGTAATTCGGGAAGAAGACTTGTGTTATTTGGGAATTTTATTTAAAACATTTTATTATGTACTTGTTATCTTAACTTTATGGATCTTGGTTGTAACTTTTGAACATTGGTACTTTTTCGAACGTTATTTTAAACGACTTGAACCGTTCATTTTAGTATAACCCGTGAAATGATTCTTTGCTCTTCACATCTCGTGTTTCCGCTTTAGCGGGGTGTGACAATGTTTCCTTTGAATCTTTTCTGTCACAAAGTTCATGCTCAGGACTAACCAATGAAGACTTAAGACAATTTCATCAAGATGATCTAGAAGAGATGGAACTCAAGTGGCAACTTGAGATGTTATCATTGAAGGCAAGAAGATTTGTGAATAGAACTGGGAGAAGATTTACTCTTAGAAGCAATGATAGGGTTGGATTTGACAAGAGAAAAGTCAAGTGCTTTGAGTGTGGTGATCTGGGACACTTTGCAAGAGAATGAAAAAAAAAATCAAAATCCAACAATTCAAGGAACACTCAAGAAAGTACATTAATAGCCCTTATCACACAAGATGTGTTTGGCTATGACTGGAATGAACTCCCCGAAGAGACCATTCAAAACAGAGCACTAATGGCATGTGTAGTTTCTACTGCAGATGTAGTTTCTACTGCAGATGTTGTTTCTACTGCAGATGTTGTTTCTACTGCAGATGTTGTTTCTACTGCAGATGTTACTACTACCATTACTGATGATGACTTTGGCTATGACTGGAGTGAAGTTGCAGAAGAAGTTACTCAGAATAGAACTCTTATGGCTATTGCATCCTCCTCCAAGGACACTGAACCATCATCTCTCTCACCTGAGGTAAATTCTAAACTATGTTCTCCTGCATGTAAAGATGACATGTTTAAGTATAGAAATCATAATCAAATTATTTGTGACACAATTAAAACATTAGAAGAACAAAGAAGATCAACCTCTAGGGGAATAGAAAACCTAGAAACTCAAATATTACAAAGTTAATGAATTAAGCTATCAAGAGAAGATAAAATTTGTAGAATGGCAAAGAGATGAATTGTTAGTGAAACTGAAGGAAGCTAGGGAAGAGGTTAAAAGAATTAATGAATAGAAATATAAAGTTGAATTGAATGTAGGGAAATTAGAATATGCTTCACAATCTGTAAATAACCTAATTCAACAACAAGTCATTGGAAAAGAAAAGTCAGGAATATTATATAAAGAAGTAGCCCCACTATTCAACCAAAATTACATTCCTCCATCTTTAGACAAACCTAGAATTCCAATCTCACAGACACCACCAACAGAATCATTCAAAGTTGATCCAATCAACTATGAGAAGTTCTGATTAAGGACTTAGTTGAAGAGAGTAAAGTGAAGATTGTGAATCCTTAATAACCTATGTATATTGACATATTCGGTTGCTAATCAACACTTCATACATTAAAATGTAGAGGGGATATAAACTCTTTTAAATAAAATTCGTCTTGTCATCAGATCTAGAGAACATGGTTTAACGTAAAAGTTTGGAATCAACAAACATATTTATCTGGCTCAACCAAAACCTTGTCTTTTGCTGGTTATTTGGAGAACACTTTTTAATGACTAGCATTCGATTGGTATTTGGTTGTAAATGAATTTAACGTCCTTCGAGAATGTCATGTATGTTTTTTATTAATTAACGGACAAAGGAACATAATTTTTTGTGTTCATTTAACTAAATGAGCAAACGCAAAAAAAAAAAAAAAAAATTATTTTTCTTAATTAAGTCTATGAACATTAGTTCATTTATTTACGTTTGTATTTATTTGTTTTCATTCATTTATGTTCGCTTATTACATTTACATTTTAATAGTTATTTAATATTAATTAAATGTAGTAATTTTTTTTAATGAAACATAGAAAAGATTAATACTCATAACTAGATATGCAAACATGTAACTGGTTTTTTTCATAAACGGCTTTTTTTAAACCGATCAGTTTTTTTTAACCGAATCGGATAGGACCGGCCGGTTCCCATTTTCAGAAAAAGTTCGGTTTTTTCGGGTTTTTTAAGCGGTTAAAACCGAGTTTTTTAGAAAAAAACAAGTGTCAGTTAGTGTCCGTTAGCTACCGTTAAGAGCCGTTAGGAGCGTTATTTATGAATGTTTTTAGTTTTTTGGCACCTACGTTGTCTATAAATAATTTTAGCTAGTTTGGGTAGAAACCACACCAAAAACTCAACTCTACTTCTCTCAAAATCACTATAATCTCGCATTCTCGCTATATATATATATATATATATATACTTTTTTTCGGAAAAAAACTCTAATTCTCAAAGGTACGAAACGTCAAAGTAGGAAAATGGAAAACACACAATAACAAGTTTCCGCTTCCGCTTCTAGCAATGTACGAAACGCCAAAGTTTACACAAATGAAGATATAGTGCAAATTAAAAAACTCACAAAGACGGGTCTTGAGCGACCAGTCAAGAAACATCACAATCGGAACTTGGTCCGGATGGGAACGTATTTATATACGATAATGATGCGCATCGAGAAGCATTTACGAAGTTTGTCATACAAGAGGGGCTTCCATTCAACCACTTCGACAACCCACGACTTACGAAAATTATAAAAGAAAGGCTTCAACCGCGATACAAACAAGTAAGTCGTACTACCCTTAGAAAACATGCCTTTAGTTATTGGGAAAATGCTAAAAATGAAATTATCGAGGGTTTTCAAAATTATAAATATGAGATAAATATTACTTTTGATATTTTGACCGCACCACATGGTACGGCAAATTCTTATTTAGCCGGTACGGCCCATTGGTTTCATCAAAACCAAAATCTATCTCGGGTATTGATGAAACGCACAATAGCTTTTAAATTGTTTGGTTTTCCGCATACGGGATGTACTTTGCGAAAAATTTTAAATGACACACTATTTGCATATAGTTTAGACGATAAAGTTTTTACCATTTCAATAGATAATGCATCAAATAATACTAAAGCAATGAATTTACTAAAATTACGTATAAAACCACTTTTAGATTGCGCTTTTTTTCATTCTCGTTGTGTTGCCCATGCTATAAATTTGTCCGTGCAAGATGCATTAATAATATGTGATGATTTACGTCAAAACTTTAGGAAATTATTAACAACTATATATAGTTCGAGTAACGAACGACAACAAAATTATAGACGTTTTCAAAAACAATGTGGTGAACCTCCCCTAGGACCTTCCTACGATAATAATACTAGGTGGAATTCTACCCTCACTATGTTTGAAATATATTACGACAACGTAATACTTTAGATGCTTTTAGTGACGCTTTTATTTCTAGAAATAAGTTCGTATCTATTTTCGCTTATGAATGCGAACGACTAAAGGATTTAACTTCGTTTTTATTAGTTTTTAAAAAGGCTACGACTATATTATCGGGTGTATATTACCTAACTAGCCGATTAGTTCTAAACCAAATTTATATAATAACCGAAAAATTAAGAGAATATGAAATCTCCGAACAACAAATTTTCAGAAGAATGGTTAGAGTTATAAAAAAGAAATTTATAAAATATTTTGGTTCTTTGCCTAAAGGTTTTACTTGTGTCGCCGCACTAAATCCTTGTTTAAATGTTGGCGGGGTACAAAGTTTAATCAAATCAATTTTGGAAAATTTAGGCTTACTCTGACCCGTTAAATATTGACAATGAACAAACTAGATTTGAAAACAATTTTGATAAATTATTTGTTATATATTGCGATATATATGGTCAACAAAGTATCCCAATTGTTGACACAACGTGGGTGGGAACATCTTAAGGGAATCAAGACTTAAATATAAACCTTTATAATACTTTATTTCAAGACGCTATAAAGCGTCAACGAACATCGGCTACAACAAGCGAATTGTGAAAATATAAGGCTACAAATTGCTTTACCACTTTAGGTATTGAGGGGTTTCATAATTTTGACATTTTTACTTGGTGGAAAGATAGAGAAGTGCAATTTCCCATTTTAGCCACTATGGCTCGAGATTTATTATCCGTCCAAGCTTCGACGGTAGCTTCCGAATCAGCCTTTTCCGTTAGCGGTAGAATATTATCGGAAAGAAGGTCAAGACTAACCACTCAATCCGTGGAAGTATGTGTATGCTTGAAAGATTACTTGGACGGAGTCAAAAGGGTACAAAATTTAACAACGATAGAAGGCCCACTATTACAAGACGTGGAAGAAGTTATTGAACAAGAAAAAAATCGAAATGGGGATATCACCTACAACTACCGAATTAGATGAAGGTGAATTTGAAGAATTTGACGAAGAACCCGTGGAAGGAGAAGAAGAAGAAGAAGACACCTAGTTAAGTGTATCTGGTTGATGGCAATGCCGAAACTCGATACACTTTACTACAAGATTGAATTATTTAAAACTGCAATAAAAGTTATGTTTGTGTTTTATATTTTTAGTTGTAATTGTATTATTTAAAATTGAATAAAAAGTTATGTTTGTATTTTATATTTTAAGTTGTATTTGTATTGTTTAAAATATAAAGAAAAGTTATGTTTATATTTTATATTTTTTCCAAATTCGAATCCGAAAAACCCGAGAAAAACTAGCCGATTAAAACCGGTTCAAAACCGAAAAACCAATTCCAAACATTTAAAACCGAAAAAAAACCGATTACAAAAAAACCGGTTTAACCAAAATCGAATTTTAGAAAAATGATTTTTTAAAAATTAAAAACCGATTAAAACCGTTTTAGAAAAATGATTTTTTAAAAATTAAAAACCGATTAAAACCTGTTTTCTTACACCTGTACCTCTACTCGTAACTTTGAAACCAAGTCATTAATTTCAACTGGTATGATTTACAGAGGCCCGGGTTTTCAACAGTCCAGCCCATTTTCTAGTTAAAGCTAAATCAACAACAATACCAAAAATGAACCATCCCTAAGTTGAGAAGCACAGAAGCAAGTGGTCCCTCGTGGACCAACACAGCAGGTTGTATTTGTTTATCGATCAATAGGAATTCGACAACGTTCAAGATAAAACCACTCTGGTTTCGTAATACCATATTATTTTCTTCGATACCACTTTCCCTAGATTCTTTCTTTTTCAATCATATTGTTCACCTGGTCCCACTATATATTATGATACCTTCTTATTTCTCAATTGTAAAGTATAGATTTCCAAACTTATTTTACTTTATTTTGATTTATTTTGACTATATTACAAAATAGTTAAATTAACTTTTATTATTATTATCATTTTTATTATCACTTATTATTAATTTTCAAACAACTCTAATAAATAGTGAAAACATTGATAAAAATTTAAAAACTTGGATTTTTAAAATTAAAATATATACATATAATATAATATTACCTCTAATTATCTAGATATAGAATATAATATTTAATATATATAACTTATAAAAGTTATAAGATTATCATATTAATAGAGTTTTAAATACCAAATTAAGATAAATTTTACTCTTGACACAACGCACAGGCAGGAGAAAAGCTCGTTGTCTTCAATTCTTAGGGGATTGGATTTTCATAACATATTGGTGGTTAAATAACAACTTTTAATGTTTTTGTAATTAATTGGTGGTTACTTTTTCATATTTTGTTTTTTCTTAACATATATTGTTTGATTTTTTGTTTTATTGCAATCTTAAAATTTCAAAGTTTAGAATTGTCAAAAGTAATATAAAAAGTGGTGTCTAACTTTGAAGAACCAAAACTGTATAAGAATGGCTCGGTATATGAGATGTAGTACCGGGGAGTTTCCGTTTACTTACTTAGGGCTTCCAATTGGGGTTAATATGAGGAGAGTGGGGGCATGGAATGGGGTTATCGACAATTTTATAAATAAACTCAGTGAGTGGAAGGCAAAAACGATGTCTTACGGTGGAAGACTAACGTTAGTCAAATCGGTGCTTGGAAGTTTGCCATTATATTTTTTCTCTATGTTTCGGGTCCCGTCGCACGTCATTAGTATCCTTGAGCGTATTAGAAAAGGTTTCTTTTGGGGTGGGTTGGGAGAGGGTAAAAAGCTTCATTGGGTTAAATGGGATAGCATGATATCTTCTTTTGGGGAAGGGGGGCTCAACATTGGTTCTTTAAAAGTTAAAAATTTGGCTTTACTAGGAAAATGATGGTGGCGGTTTAGGGTGGAAAAAGACGCCTTGTGGAGAAAAATTATAAAGAGCATATATGGTGGTGAAGGAGGATGGGAAAGGGGGGATGGGGCTCGAATCAGGGGTGGTGTGTGGGTTGACATCATTAAGGTTGGAAAGAGTCTTGATAGGCTGGAGGGGGGGTTTGTTAATAACTTCTATAAAAGAGTGGGTGATGGTTTAGATACCTCGTTTTGGTTTGATAAGTGGGTGGGAGACTCTAGACTTTGTGATCTATATCCAAGACTCTTCAGGTTACATCAAGATAAGGAAGTAGCGGTTGGTAGGATGGGTAATTGGGTTGGAGAAATTTGGTCGTGGAATTGGGATTGGGCTAGTCATGTCAGGGGAAGGACGGGTGGCGAGTTATTAGAGCTACAAAATTTAATTGAAAATGTTAGTCTGACCCAAACTGCTAAAGATACTTGGAGATGTAGCCTTGATGCTAATGGCGAGTTCTCAGTTAAATCTCTCTCAAAGTGGGTTGGGGACAGAAGTTCTAGTGGAGTTACAGGTTCAACTCAAACCGTTTGGTCTAAAATTATTTCTAGAAAAATAAATGTTTTCATTTGGAGGGTGCTAAAGAGGAGAATACCGGTGAGGGTTGAATTAGATAAAAGGGATATTGATCTCGACTCGGTGCTTTGTCCACGTTGTGAAAGTAGTGTGGAGTCGGTTGACCACTGTATGGTCCTTTGCGAATATGCTCAAAAAGTCTGGGAACTGATCTTTTCTTGGTGGGGTGTAGGTCCGGTTGATGGCTTCACAACATGTGAGATTCTAAATCATAGGGGTGGAGCCGTAGTGAATAGTGATACGAAAGATTTATGGCAAGGGGTGTTGTGGATTACAGGGTATTATATTTGGAAAAATAGGAACGCTCAGGTGTTTAAAAATAAATGTGACTCGGCTGTGAGAGTTTTTCACGAAATCCAACTAAGGTCGTTCGAGTGGATTTGTAGGAGGTCTAAGAAGCGAAATTTTAGATGGGAAAAATGGATAGAAAGACCATACAATTGTGGCTCGACTATGGTGAATGATCACTGATTATATGATTGATGAGCTTTTGTGTTTAGCGTGTTTCAGCTTTGAGCATGATGCAATAGGTTTCGAATATAGCAGTCTTGGTCTGAGTTGTTTTCTTTTTGCGGGATTTGGTTGTATGGTTTTTTGGGGCTGCACCTTTTGTGACTTCAAGTGTGTTTGGCTGTGGGTTTATGCATTCGGTGGCTGCAGCTTATTTTGCGTCCGTTTCGGTTTTGTTTAGCTTTTTTCTCACTTTTTGCTAGTGGGCCTTTTTCCATTTTGTTCTCTTTTGATATTGGCGTGTTGTACTTTTTTTCTTTCTAGTGTTCCCTGGATATGTATTTAATCAAGGGGTTGTGTAGCCTCTTGTAGTTTTCTTGGGTCACTTTTAACCATCTTGGTTGAGAGTTGATGCCTTTTGTGTATTTGAACTTTTTGGTTTTGTAATATATTGCTTTTCAAAAAAAAAAAAAAACTGTATAAGAAAGGAAGAAAAATAATTATTTTAACAAATTTAATGAATGGGACTATAGTTTAAAAGACTAATGACCCAATGTATGGGACACATTTAAATAATTACTGATATCCGATAACAAGATCGAATTTTTTACTTATAAATATAAGCTATAAGAGCTATCTTGTAATTTACTCCAAAATAAAAATACTTAGAAAGAAAACTCATATCTAATTATTATTTGGACAATAATGATTACTTTTAGATTCATCTCTAAAGGAAAGCTGTAGTTCGAATATGTCTTTTTTTTTTCTTTTTTTGAGAAAACAAATTTTAATTTTATCTCGAAACAAAAGGCATCTTTTATGATGATTGTTGGTTTTATTTATGAAGTGTTATTTGAAAATTAGGTCAAAGTTAAAAATACTTTGAAAGAAAATAAGAAGGGTTGTGATAGGTGGATTAATAAATAAAAAAGTCAAAAATTTGGATGATAAAAAAATTTAAAACCTAGCTACTTTATTCAATCTATACTTATAAATAGAGTTAATTACATGGCTAGTCCCTATGGTATTTTAAAATTGCATCCGTCATTCCTATAACTTTTTTATTACACCACTCGTTCCTAAGTTTGAAATTTGTTGTCTCGCAAGTCCCTATTTTGGATGTGACGTTAAAACATCCGTTAAGTCTTATCATGTGAGAAACATGTGAGGGCAACTTTGTCTTTTTACCACCATCTCCCCCATTAACCTACCACCAACTCCCCAAATTTCCAAAAACCTAATTTCTCCAATCACCATTTCAAAACAATTCAATCGAAACCCACATCAAAAAACACAAAAAAGACTAAATTAAAACAACAAAATCCCCACCTTTTTAATCCCACCTCAAATCTTGTGGGGAATTCGACATCGAAGAGCACAAAACCTACTGTTCAATCCATCTTTTACTTTTCATTTCACATTATATCTATATATGTATCTATAATATGTATCTATTAATGTATCTATACATCATTGCATTGCACATGTGGTTTACTGATTGTTAACGCTACTGTATACTTTATTCTGACAAAGTTGAACTCATCGCCGGCCAGCTTTCATTTCATTTTCTTCATCGGTGCTTATTACTTTACTAATTTACATCACCGATTCAGGTCAGATCGTTCATTGAAATATTTTCATTTTCTTCGTCTATCACTCCCCCATCTTTCAATTGGCCGCAAAACCCTAATCCCCACAAGCTTTTCGATGTCGTATTCCCCACAAGATTTGTGGTGGGTATTAAAAAGGTGGGGATTTTGTTGTTTTAATGTTTTAATTTTGTTTTTTTTGTGTTTTTTTTTGTGTTTTTTGATGTGGATTTTGATTGAGTTGTTTTGAAATGGTGATTGGAGAAATTAGGGACTTGTGGGTATTGGGGTTTTAGGAAATTTGGGGAGTTGGTGGTAGGTAAATGAGGGAGATGGTGGTAAAAAGACAAAGTTGCCCTCACATGTTTCTTACATGATAAGATTTAACGGCTGTTTTAACGTCACATCCAAAGTAGAAACTTGCGAGGCAACAAATTTCAAACTTAGGAACGAGTGGTGTAATAAAAAAGTTATAGGGATAACGGGTGCAATTTTGACAAACCATAAAAACTAGCCATGTAATTAAATCTAATAAATAAGTTAGTTTAGAAGCAACGTGTCATCTAAATAGCCATCCAATTTCAGTTTTCCTTCTAAAAGTATTGATCATTATGTTTACAATTTACACCCTCAAGATATATATCATTTGAATAAGTCAATTATTTATCACTCCACTCACCTACATAGTTTTCCTATTCTCATTTAAAATTAATAAATAGCATTTTCAACCCATAGTGATAGTATACATAATTATATATATTTTAATTTTTTATTTATTTAAATTATTCATTTTGCATATTAACCATTTTTCAACATTTTGATTAAGTATATCATAAATAGAAATCCCTATAAAACATTTACTCCGTATATCACTGAAAACTCTATAAAGTTATGCTCAAAATATAAAAGTAATAATGATTAAAATTTCAATAGTTAGTGCCGTTTAAATTAAGTTTACGATTCGTTGTTTACTAAAACTTTGAATGGTTTTTTTCGAAAAGATTTTTTACCAAAATTGTATCTATAATGTTCAATTTTAATTTAACGGGAGTCCGCGTTATACGCTAATCAATAATCTAGTAGCATAATAAAAGAAAAGTTAAATCTTAAAATTAATATATGCAGCTATTTTATTTACAAAGTAATCATAGAAAAGAAATCTAATATTCAGAGAAAAGGTAATCTAGTTAAAAGCAAAAATTAAAATAAAAATAAAAATTTAAACACATGGCTAGCTACACTGGTTTTCTTTTCATTCAAGAATCCAAATGTTAATGTTTGTAATTGATATTATGGCAATATATATATATATATATATATATATATATATATATATATATATATATATATATATATATATATATATATATATATATAGAACAAGGATTCCATAAAAAGGATAGGGAGTGATAAAGGAGTGACACGTGTAAGAGAAAAAAAAATCATTATTATATCCTAAAGGGTATAATCGTCTTTTTGACAACCCAATTTTGAGATCTACTTTTAAATCCCAAAATCAACCCTAAATCAACAAAAATATCTCTCTCTCTCTCTCAAAATGAATCTGCTCCGCCGCCCCGCCGTCGATGACTTTTTTGACGGTGATTTTCAGGCTGACGACGGCGTTTCAGGCGAGCTTCAGTTTTTTTAAAGTGGCGGCGAGATTCAGTTTTCCGGTGAGGATGACGACGGCGTTTCAGGCGAGCTTCAGTTTTTTGACAGTGGCGGCGACTTTTTTGACAGTGGCGGCGAGCTTCACCGGCGATTTGACACCGGCGATTTCAGATCCGCGAGCTTCAGTTTTCCGCGAGCTTCAGTTTTCCGGCGGATCTGCTCGACGGAGTGCCGGAGTGGCGACGGCTGAAGATGATGGCGACGGCTGAAGATGATGGCGGATTAGGGTTTTTTTTTTATGCACAATGGTTTTGTAAAGTTATGCACAATGGTTTTGTAAAGTTATGCACAATCTTTTTTGTAATTATGCACAGATATATTTGATATTTACGCACAATGTTTTGTAATTTTTTGTATAAAAAACTTACATAAAATTAATGCACAAGTTATTTTTATAAAAACCGATACACAATGTTCGTATTTTTTATATAGAAATTTTTGATGCACATAAAATCGATGCACACGTTATTGATAAAAGTTATGCACAGAGATTCAAAAAATGAGTAATCTGGTAAAATGAAAAAAAAAAAAAAAAAAAAAGAACAGATTTCTGCTTTATTACCAAAAGGGCATGAAAGTTCGAAAATATTACCAAACTGCCATCGCGTTGACTTTTCTTGATTCCCTTTTTGTGGACTAAATGAGTGGTCTACATTCTTTCTTATGCTTTTTATTTTAAAATTTTTTATAATAACCCACCTATATATATATATATATATATATATATATATATATATATATATATATATATATATATATATATATATATATATATATATATATATATATATATATATATATATATATATATATATATATATATGACTGGTTCATGCGAGAACTCCTATTTCTGCGAGAACTGCGAGAACTCTTAAAAAAAGTGTCAATTAACATGTAATTATTTCCATTAACATATAAAAACTATTCAATGTTAAAAATCTAGTAAAAATATAAATGAAAAATTAAAAAAAAATATATGAAATTACGCGTATTTAGAATTGTTCACATGTGAACGTTTTTTTTTCAAAAAATGAGTTCATATATGAACGAAATTTTTTTACGTTATTTTATATGATTCTTTTTAGTTTTTTACTTTTATATATACTTGATTATTAATCTTCAAAAGAGTTTGCATGTGAATGAACAAATTGAGACGTGATTTAACACTTTTTGTAAGAGTTCTCGCAGTTCTCGCAAAAAAAAGAGTTCTCGCATGAACCATTCACTATATATATATATATATATATATATATATATATATATATATATATATATATATATATATATATATATATATATATATATATATATATATATATATATATATATATATATGCTTCCACGTTGAAATAAAAGGCAATATTGTTAGTCAAAAAGTTTGTTTAATAGCAATAGAGGCAAACTTAATGATCTTTTCTACCAAAGGTATCTATAGTACTGATATGTTTACATTACTAATTAATGATAAATATATAGTTGAGAAGTTGGACTAAACAAAGTAAAATGCAAGAGTGAAAAGTAAATATTAAACCAACTTTTTTTGGTTTATTTTCTTTTGTTTTTGGAAAGTGAAATATTTACAATCATACTATATACGATTCATATTTACATCGTTAGGCCAGAAGTCTTTTGGTTTATTCAAAATATCTTAATCAATGTAAATCAAATTATATATTAAAAAAAAAACATTAAAGGTAAGGAAAGATAAATATTTAATTAAAATCTTAAATTGAAGGTAAGAAAAACAAGAATATTTACCTTTTCTAGTTTTAATTTGAAAATGATGGAATTTGCCAATAATAAGCGAGCAAAGCAGATTCACTCAATATAGGACAGGAGGGATCTTCATAATATCTTTAATTGGGAAAAAAGAATATTAATTATTTCCAAAAATTGTTCCACTAAATTCACAACATATATAACACCAATACCATCATGAGGCAGCTACATCTTCTAAATGCTTTACAACAAACATTCTCTCCCTATCTCTCTTTCTGTGAGTGTAATTTGAAATGGGGAGGGGAAGGGTAACGTTGAAGCGGATCGAAAATAAAATTAATCGTCAAGTGACTTTCTCCAAACGTAGATCAGGGTTATTGAAGAAAGCTCGTGAAATCTCGGTTTTATGTGATGCAGATGTCGCTCTTATCGTCTTCTCCACCAAAGGAAAACTCTGCGAGTTTTCAACCGATGCTTCGTACGTCTCTCTTCTCCTAATTTTTTTTTATTAATTGCTAAAACTTGAATTGTTTTTTATGATCCATTTTACTGCTAAAGTTAATATGTTGCATTCGGTACATTTATTTGGCAAATCTCTACTTTATATTATTTGATTATGATTAAAGATTAGAATCAAATAAGTTATGTAAATGAAATTTCTAAAATTAAAAATATGTTATGATTTGATGGTTGTACTATTTTCTTACTAAACATGGCAACCAAGCAAATTCAGGCAAACCATAGTTTCAATTATTTCCACCTGGAATCTATTAATAGACGTACAGATTTTATGTTAACAAAAAAGTGTGTGTGTTTTTATCATTTTAGTTTTCTCTTCTTTTAGGGTTTTTTAGTATAAGTTTTGGTGCCAGAATGAGGGCCATTAAATAATAAGGAATATGAACCAATCAGACAACGAAAACACATAGCCTAGATGACGTAAGACTTTGTAGCTAATAATTCTTCTTTCTATTTACGTGTTCCTTTTTTATTGGGTCTTTGCTTTTATAGATCAGCATCAAAAATATATACTTGGTTTTATATCTATACTAGGTGTATTCCCGCGCGTTGCACGGTGACAATTTTGTAAAGAGATTTGTCACGAACAATGATCAGAATCGGGAGTTTTGTGTCTTCAACCGCCACCGACCTTCTACTTTCTAAAATTAAAACACATGGTTTTCCCCACAGGGTCACGGTCATTACTTTGTCGGTAGTACTATTTAATTAGTAAGCAGTAAATAACATACAAAAGGGAATGTTAGTATAAACGTGACAGAAAGAAGTAGGTAGGCAGAAACAAAGGAAAATACACAATAATAACCTGCTAACAGATAGCTTAACGTCGCGTTTCACACTTTTTTTTTCATTGTCAAGCCGAATAATTTCGTCTGCACCTACCAAACACCCTATTACATCTGTAAACACATAGCCAAATGTCATGTGAACGACAACAACCCACAAAAAACTTGATATAGGAAAGAAAACATAAATATTTAGAGAAAAGAAAAAACCGGCACCAGTGAGGAGGGAATTGTTGTTGATTCTCTGTAGGTGAACTTCCGTTGGTGTGAAACTAAACACATTTAATGGAAACTCCTCATGACCACCTTCAAGTTTACGAACCGATGTTGCAATGTTGAAACGGATGCGGTATTGATTTGGGACAACTTTATATCCCATTTGACCTTCAGTCACTCTGAACCTCGAAATTTGATATACCTGCCCTCTTCGAGAAGAGCCTTAAACTTTCGTATATGATTTCTAGTGATGAAACCTTGTATCGAACCACCCTTTTTGGTAAAAAAAAACATGTAAGAAACTAATTTAACCCCCACAGTTTCCATCGTTATACATAAAAAACATGGTAGAAATTATTGTATATTAACTGTTTTGTGGCGTACCCTTTTTCCGGCTTTTAAAATTTTCAAACAAATTAGAAATTACCTCATCATCAGCCATAACCATCTCCAACCCAAGTAAAACATCACCGAGTTTCGTATTTATTGCCTCCCACATTCTACAAAGCCGTACATGAACAACCCAATCTTCTCTAGTTGGATCAAAGGCGCCAATCTTGGAGTGAGACATGTTTTTCGAAATAGACATAATTGTATGTAGTTATGGGGCTTGTTGATGCAAAAGTAACTTTTCTGGCGAACTAACTTATATAGAAAAACACAAAACCACCAACCTTTGGAGTACCTAAAAATGTTTGTGTTAATAACTTATGGTAACTCAAGAGTTTAAATATCATTATACCTCAATAATTAGTATGCCATTAATACCACCAACTTTTGAAGTACCTAAAAACGTCTGTGTTATTAACTTAGGGTAACTGAGGGGTTTAAATATCATTATACCTCAATAATTAGTATGTCATTAATCACATTATGGTAATTAAAACATAGGGCAACCAAAGAGTCAGGAGTTTCAAACCTCAATAATTAGTATGTCATTAATCACATTATGGTAATTAAAACATAGGGCAACCAAAAAGTCAGGAGTTTCAAACCTCCATAATTAGTATGTCATTAATCACATTATGATAATTAAAACATAGGGCAACCAAATAGTCAGGAGTTTCAAATGCATACAATTCCACTATTTGTAATATCTCACACGTTAGATAGCCGACTTGTGTTAATAACTTAGGGTAACTCAAGAGTTTAAATATCATTATACCTCAATAATTAGTATGCCATTAATACCACCAACTTTAGGAGTACCTAAAAACGTCTGTGTTATTAACTTAGGGTAACTGAGGAGTTTAAATATCATTATACCTCAATAATTAGTATGCCATTAATCACATTATGGTAATTAAAATATAGGGCAACCAAAGAGTCAGGAGTTTCAAACCTTAATAATTAGTATGTCATTAATCACATTATGGTAATTAAAACATAATGCAACCAAAGAGTCAGGAGTTTCAAATGCATACCATTCCACTATTTGGAATATCTCACACGTTAGATAGCCGACGACTCTAGATTATAGTAATAATAGATAATACTCCTTAGGTTTTACTTCATTACTTCACACAAAACTACCCCCTTATAAATTTAATACAAGTTAATGTAAACACATAATTAACTTACATGACTAGTATTAAAATTGTTGTTTTTTAAAAAGACAATGATATTAATAACACCTCAAGGAGGTAACATACAAAAGAAAACGAGAATAATAATAAGCTTCGAGGAACCTAGAATCAAAATGTTGTGATTTAAATTATTTTGTTAAGTTAATCGGTAATACTGTCTAGCAAAAATTGACCACTAATCACTTTTCAAGTATTATATATATCTGGTGGTGTAACATTCCTCTCCTAAATTAAATTTGGATGATACATATGGAACTGTGCCCTTCCTGGGCTTTTACCCGATTTCTTTGGGCTTTTAGCCAGCCCTGTACAGTGGCTTCTTCAGCGTTTGTTTCCTTATCTGCGTCACCTTCGTCTCTTTCCTTCGACGCGTGTCTTTACACGTGTTGTTTTTGTATGTTGTCTTTCTGCAATCGTTTCCACGCGTCTTCTTCGTATTCTCTGTTGTCGAATTTCATTGTCTGTGCTTTTAATTTTTGCAAAAATGGTTCGACGATTAATAAACAAGCTCGCTACTAAATCGATCTCCGTTTCCGGAAAATGGCGACAACAGCAGCTCCGCCGCTCAATATCCACGAGTATCAGGTTTTTTTAGGTTTAATTTGATATATGTCTTTGTGTTATTGTTTTGTTTATAAATTAGGTTTAATCCATTAGTTGATGAGATTTTGAGTTTTTAATTTATTTTGTGATTTTTTTTTTTTTTTTATGATTTTGTTTGATTATTTGTAACTCGATTGCATCGTTGAGAACTTAATGTTCCGAAAGGTGTTGCTGTTTCTTCTGTTGAGGAAGTCAGAAAGGCCATAAAAACGACATTTCGAAATGAAAAGGAGGTAAGTTTTGGCAACCACCTATGGTATACTCTACTGTTTGCGTTATTTTTTTTGGGTTTATATAGGTAGCGATGTTTTCTCTGATTCAGTTGATCGTTAAGAGCCAAATCCTTGCTGGTGGACGTGGTGTAGGGAAGTTTACGAGTGGTATACAGGGTGGAATTCATATTGTCAAAATTGATCAGGCGGAAGAGATAGTTAGATAGTTGGTATGAGATTCATTTTCTTTTCACCTTCACTAAAAATAATTTTTTTATTACATTCATTTTTGTGTTTCATCGTTTTTCATATGTAGGACTTGACCTATTTAAACAAGCTCTGTTATTTGATCTATTTAGCAGTTTGACTACTGAAAGCTTTCGTTGGGTACAAAATTGTGTTCTGCTTCACTGATTTAGGGTTACTTATTCTTTTGAATTTTGATGCGTCGAGGTTTTTGTTAACGAGTACTACTGAGGTGTATGGTGATCCCCTGCAACATCCTCAAGTTGAGACTTATTGGGGAAATGTTAATCCTATTGGTAAGTTTCGCTGTAAACTTGGTTAAAGTCGAAAAATTGAAAATTGTTGAACCTTTTTTGTGATTTGTTGTTTTGAGTAGGTGTTAGAAGTTGTTATGATGAGGGAAAGCGAACTGCTGAAACGTTAGCTATGGATTACCATCGTGGTGCTGGTGTGGAGGTATGTCTTACTATATATATGTATATATATAATATATATTAAAGATTAGAACTTGATTTTGTGAAATGGGATTATGGGTTTGTTTAAGGTAACGATTTTTATTGTGCTTGTATTTTGTTATGTAGGTTAGGATTGCCAGGATTTTTAACATGTATGGTCCAAGAATGTGTATTGATGATGGTCATAAAGATGCTGAAACAGGTGAGAGAGTAGAGGATTCGCAAATTTTTTAATTTATAGTTAGTTTTTGTTTGCTGGTAGTAATCGTTGTTTTTACGTATTTCAGTTCCAATGTGTTACAATGAAATTGGAAAAAACATTAGCGAATTTGCCGTATGATCATTTTGATATCTCAGAAGAAGTTCAAGAACAGGTAAGAATGATGGTTATCTGATATGGGAGTTTTCTTTTATTTGGTGCGGATTTTTTAAAGTAAATGTTTCTCTGTCAGGTTGATTTGGTGAGAGGTCAATTAAAGAGAGCAAGGGAAAGATATGTTAGTTCGATCTCGGTTAAAGAGCCTCGTCCTGTAGAGAATGTTATCAATAGTAATCATCAAGAGGTAGAAACAAAGGTGGAAACTGCTTCCAAAGATGATCTTTTGGATAATCAATACGAAACGGTTTATCAGTTGGAAAGTTCAAAGAGTTTATCTGCTTCATCTGAGACATCCTCTTTGATTAGTGATTTCCTTTGCCCGATTTCTCTAGAAATGATGCGGGATCCTGTTATCGTCTCCACTGGACAGGTAGATTTGATTCATTTAAATTCATTTTTTCCCTATCTTTTTCTTAGTTTTTTTTATTGATCTTTATGGTTATTTTTTGCAGACTTATGAGCGATCGTACATACAGAGATGGATTGATTGCGGAAGCACAACATGCCCGAAAACTCAACAAAAGCTTCGAAATGTAACTCTAACACCCAACTATGTATTACGAAGTGTAATCACACAATGGTGTATTATTAATAATGTTGAGCAATCAACTTCACTAGCAAACAGAAGACTAAAAAGAAGTGATGGATCTTTTCGTGATGTAAGTGAAGACATACAAGCCAGCGAGTCGGAGCAAGGTTGACGATTTTTCTTTTATTTTTTTTAGTACCGTCATAAATTAGCTTCGTATTACAGTTATATATATATATATATATATATATATATATATATATATATATATATATATATATATATATATATATATATGTATATATATATATATATATATATATATATATATATATATATATTATATATATATATATATATATATATGTATATATATATGACATTTGTTGGAAATTTAGGATTTTACTTACCTCAACCTCAGAGGTATATGGTGATCCTCTTGGGCATCCCCAACCAGAGAGCTACTGGGGTAATGTCAACCCAATTGGTAAGCCCACACCATCAAGAATTTGTAATTATCTATAATTATATTGTTCAAAGTATATGACTATTCAATGTATTTCAGGAGTTCGGAGTTGCTATGATGAAGGAAAACGTGTCGCAGAGACTTTGATGTTTGATTATCACAGGCAGCATGGCATCGGTAACATATTTTGCAATTTCGTATGTATAGTAATAGCTGATTTAAAATAAATAAAATGTCTTTAATTCTCGGTTCATTATTACAGAAATCAGAATTGCTAGGATTTTCAACACCTATGGACCTCGTATGAATATTGATGATGGCCGTGTTGTGAGTAATTTTATAGCTCAAGCACTTCGGTAAGTCCGCCCAAAATAAAATTTAAAACCATTTATAAGTTTAAAAATATAAACAAGCTAATCTTACCTGTGTCACCTAAATCCTTGCAGTGACGAACCTTTAACTGTTCAGGCCCCTGGAACCCAAACTCGCAGTTTCTGTTATGTCTCTGATATGGTATCTTGAAAAATAGTTTAATTATTATAATTTATTTATTATGCAATCTGTTGCTCGGGGTCCAACGTTGACTATTTTGGGATCGCATAGGTTGATGGGCTTATTCGGCTGATGGAAGGGGAGAACACCGGACCAATCAACATTGGTAATCCAGGTGAATTTACAATGATTGAACTCGCAGAGACAGTGAAGGAAACCTTACAAGTAGGTCAATTCAAGAACGGAGAACAGCGTTGACTGAAATCCGTTCCATTAGCTTTGAAGGTTCATCATACTCCCACCATTTTTCCTGCAGATCAACCAGGTTAATTTCTTAAAACAACCCTTCTGATGTAATATTTATCATAAATTTAATTTGTTACAGTTGTTATTTTTCGACATCGTTTAATGTTTACTTTTTTCTTTTGTTTTCGTAGGAGGATCTATGGAAACAGTGCTTCCCTGTTGGTATAGAGGTATATATCATATATATGTATATTCATTTGTGTTTACTTTTTATTAACGCGTAACGGTTTTATTACAGTGGGATAATATGGATTTGATTTACGAATACGACTGGAATTTCTCTAATCTAGAAGTAAGTTACTTTTTATATTGTTACATTGTACGAAGTCTATGTTGTATATAATGTATTGAATTCTTTATGGTGCGTTTGAAGAAGGCGGTGTGTTGCACGGAAAGAAAGTGTATATCTTCTGTGTTACGGAGCGTAAGTAGTTGAATATATATGTAACTTTATTCTTTTGTTTTTGTTAATAAGCTGAATAATGAACAATATAAGCTCATAATTAGCTTTTCGGCTTTTTTTCCATGTTATGAGCTTATTTCCCAGTTTTAAGTTTTAATAAACTCAAAAGCCATAACATAAGCCGAAAAATAGGCAGAGAAAAATAAACTCATGAGCCCGAAAATAAGCTAATGCAAACACCTGAATCATGTTTCATTGATGTTTTTTACAAGTTAATAATTGAATGATGTCCAAGTTTTTTTTGGTTTTTCGGTTTCCTGAAAAAGCCTATGATAAAAATATCATGTTTGCTACAGGGTTAGTGGAATCTTGACATATAGCCGTTGCTATCAAAATGGCATTGCCAGTAGATCATAAGGCGCATATCATCGATGGAAAAGCAATTGCACAAACAATCCGTTCTGAAATCTCCTCTGAAGTTACTATCTTGGTTGAGAAATACGGAAAGGTTTATTTATTCCTTCCTTTGTTTTACTTGTGTTATTGTAGTATATATATATATATATATATATTATGTACACATGACAAAATGGGCGGATCGGGTACTCTTGTAACGGGTCAAAATGATTGTGTGTTCAAAGAGTCAAACTTATAATTCTTTTTATTACTTTCAGGCACCGGGACTTGCTGTAGTAATTGTTGGACATAGAAAAGATTCTCAAAGTTACGTTACTATGAAAAGAAAACCGTGTGCCGAGGTTGGAATTAAGTTTATTGACATAGACCTTCCGGAACAAATACCCGAAGCTGAATTGACAGCAAAACTTCAAAAGAAACACGATCAACACTTAGAGGTCACCAAAACCACACACTTCGGCAACAAAGATCACAGATTACACAGGAAGCAGTCGCCAGCTCCAAAGAAGACATACGGAAAAAAATCGACCCGTGCAACGCACGGGTAGCTTTCTAGTTATTATTAAATTTATAGAATATTAAAAGGGTAAAAACTTAAAAGTAATGAAAATGAAATTTTAATGTTTACATTAAAGTGTTCAGTTGGGTTTTGGTGTGTTTATTTATATAAATTGAGTACAAATATTCGTCATTGGTCCTAACTTTTTTGGAAACGGCAAATGATTTTATATCGGAGCCTACTCGTAATATTTCATCGAGTATCCCAGGTTCGAGCTCCGCTTAGCGGGCAAACCCAGCCCCCTACGGGGATTTCCAGGGAAAAATTCACCATGTGTGCCATAAGAGGTGTGAGTCAAATTACGCTTTTTTTGCGACGACCACAGGGGTCGAACCCACGACCTCAGCCCACATGGGTATAAAACCCGGTGCATCACTACCAGCTGGGCTGGAGATCATTTGCGTCATTGGTCCTGACTATATGTGGGAAATGGCACCATGAAAGTTAATATGGATGTGGAAATAAAGCAAAAGTATGTTTAATCTGACTACCAAGGGTACTCCTTTGGACTACTATATAAATTGACTCATTAAAAACATGTTAATATAATTTCAAATAGTACTACGACCAGTGTAGGATTCATATTATTTTACGGTCATTCATATAAGGACATGTTTGATGGAGAAAAATTTAGAGAGATGAAATATGCATAGAAATGAAATAGAGAGAAATGAAATTAGTTGAGAAAATAAAATGAATTTTCTTATTTGGTAACGTTAAAGAATTGACCTAAGAAATTATCAAGTAATTCAATTCTTTTGTTTGGTAAAAAGACTTGAGAAATAAAATCTGTATTAATTATATAAAATTAGGATCATTAAAAACCATTAAAAATGTTGAGACCAAAAGAATCAATTATAACTCTCCATTTTAAAAACTCACTGTGTTTAAAAATTAAATATCTCAAAAACCGTAAATGTATTAAACGAATAAATTACACCATTGTAATGACCATTAAATTAACTTTCTATAGAGTACCCACTCGATATACTTTTAACGAAATTTTTTTTCGGGTTTTGAAATTTTATATTATAAAATCACGATTTTATCACATGTGATTTTAGTACTTTGATATATACTAGCTTATTCCCCGTGTTATACGCGGGGTTATATAAAAAATATATCAAAAAAACTTGTTGCATATCAACAAATAAAAGCTAGTTTATTTAATTAAAAAGTAAAAAAATCTGAAAAATTACACCTATTAATATAATGAAATCACACTATTTTAATTTTGTCCTAGATGGACAACCTCATTATTTGCCATGTCAACTAATGAACATGCCTATAAATTATATTAAACTAATTTCAAATCTTTAATCATACCGAATAAAGCAATATGTCCTTCTTCATCCTCGCCATTAACCTAATTATTAGCATAATCAAATATGAAAGAGCTTAAATTTTGAGTTTGAATAGGCTACGTACGTTGTGATGATGATGACCCAAAACTTTTCTTCTTTATATTCTTCAAAACCCCAAAAAACAAAACTGAATAACATTAACATAAAACTTAAAAGTAAAATGGAAATATGAATAAAACGGAGATATAAACAAATATGGTTACCTGATGAATCATTATAGTGAAGGAAGCTATAAATAAAGGAAGTCAGAATTGAAATAGGTACCACCGTATCACATGATTCATCGTCATGTAATATCTAAAAAGTAAATAAAAAATAATGAACAAAAGAATCACCTACCATTTCTCTCTTGAATTAAAACAAAGAGGAATTGACTCAAACCAGGATATGAAGGAAAGCAAAAAGTATTTAAGAAGCTTTTGGTAATTTCAAGACAAAAACAATTCCCTACATACAATGAAATGAACTTGGTATTATTTTGTGAGGATGTACATAATCGATGAGAGTTCTACCATTGGTCACACCTTCTGAGAGTTCTACCATTGGTCACAGCTTCCCAAGCACGATTCTTTTTTCAAATTTAAAATCTTGATTAATTTAAAAAAATAAAAAAATCTAACAAAATTATACCTAGATTGTGACATCACCATTTTAGGAACTATCTTAGGTGGACAATCTAATAATATGCCACGTCAGATTTATGACATGGCCATATACCCCCATTTATTAGATTAGAAAGATTTGTTTTTCGTTTTTCTTTTTGATTCTAGTTGAATGTATATAATATAACAAATATATGTTTTGAAATTCATATTTAGTGTTCTAATCATATGTGATTGTACCTTACGAATATCAACATTTGTCCGAAAACGAAAAAATAAAAAAGCGTCAATTTTTGATTTTCTTTCCGGGTCTATATAGATTATACCTAATATAATATATTTGTGTTTTAAATTTAACAATAAAAGTTGAAATAATGTGTTTTATTGCCTTATAAGTTTTCGAAATTTTACATACATAATAAAATCACATATGATATACAATAAAATCAAATGTGAGATGCGTACTATCACATATGATATGCGTACTATCACATTGAACCTCCTGCGGATAAAAAAAAAGGAGGAAGTCAATAAAAAAGAGAGTGATATGCATACTATCACATTTATGTCAAAAAAATTAAGGAAAACAAAAATTGTCACATATGATATACAATACTATCACATGTGATATGCATAGTATCATATGTGATATGCATACTATCACATTTATGTCAAAAAAATGAAGGGGAACAAATATCGTCAAATTCGATATTTTTTCTAAATTTATATAATTTATACGTTTTATAGTAATTCTCTTTTATAAAGTTTTACAAATTGCTGCTAATATCACATGTGATATTATCGTTACAATTTCAATACTCACAAAAAAAAAAAAAAAAAAAAAAAAAAAGTCTTCCAAACTATATAACACCAATGCTCTAATTGAAGAAAAAAACGAGACGGTCGCAACGGTGTAATTTGTTTCGTCTAACGATTAACGGTTTGTGAGATAAACTAATTTAAAAAAATAAAATAAAAAGTTAGTTTTGGTTTTAATCTTAGCCATTTAATTAAAACGGAATGAATTGCCAAAATTATGTCTTTTAGTGTTTATAAAATTATGTGTTTTAAATTTTTAATTGATTATTTACCTAATTATATAAAAAAATTTTATTCATACGAGAAATGAACATCACACTTTTCTAATGAAATGTAAACAAAAGACGTTGCCAAATGAATTAATAATAAGCAATGGAAGTTCAGAAGCAACAAAATTTGCTCTTGACTGATGATTAATCCCAAACGTAGGTGCTTTCTAATGGAAATTTGGAATTATAGTAAATGAAATACAAAGAATAACAATAGCATATAAAGTTCACGTTGATCTCATATGAGGGCATAAAGGAATATCAACAACTTGCAAGGCTTTCTTGCTCCCAACAATGCCTTAACGAGCCTAGCCATATACCTAAAGTGCACATTCTTATCAATTAACCCAAAACCAGCAACAGCTTCACATTCAGATTATCCACGTGGGTCATCAACGCCAAAGATTAATAAGAGATCCATAACAACACCGTCATTGTTCCGCAACAAGCTGCCGATACCTGTTGCCCATCATAGCGCCAAAAGTCAGTTGTGAAGTCTCTCCGGTTTTCAGAAAAACACGTTTAACAACAACTCAAACACACATTTTTAACACCATAAACAACAGTAAGAACAACACGTTTACAGCACTTTCAACAGTAGCTAAAACTACACTTTTAACAGCATAAATAACTAAAAACAGCATGTTTATCAACTAAAAAACATCATAACTAACAGCTAAAAATAGCATTTTAACAACATAAATGCAATAACCAAAAACAGAAGATCGTCTGCCCTCCACCAATATTTGGGACTAGGAAAATTCAGTAGCCATGCAACATGAATCAGTGTTCTAAATTGCATTTTCTTCTTCCTTTGGTGGAAGTTCGAAAACAGTAGTCAATACTATACCGACCCTAATCCATACACGTATTGGTGCAACTGTATATAACAAACACAAGAAAAACAATAATTAAACTCAACACTTAATAGTTAGCGAGGTGATCGTGGTTATAGAAGTTGGAAACGGCTTGGTATAACAATTTACATACCACCTTACATGTCATCTTCTGATCATTGTCATTTCCTCTCCAAACTTGCATTGTTTTTCTCGATTATAGTCTATCCACACCTGTAGTCATCACCAACAAAGCAAATTCATCACCAATGCCATAACAATTTACTTACTCGAAATACACAGATCAATAATTTACACGGAATGTGAGAATTTTGGGAAATATTTCTTATTCTATTGACACTTTACTTAACTAATATGTATAAAATTAGGCCTATAAATGTTCTCAATTTAACAACTTGAAACTTAACCTATCAGCAAAATTTCTAAATTAAGCGTAAAAAACTTTGTTGATATTTGAACACGTCAAATAAAATGTGTGACTATGAATATGTGAGCATACATGGTTGCACTTATTGACATTTAGACACCACAATACGTTTATTAATTATTATCTATTACTTAATATGTTAAGTGTAATATTTAATAAAAAGAGAATGTATTATGTAATTATGTAGGTTTCCTAATTGTAATACAACTTGTGCTCAAAGGAAATCACCTATATAATGAAAGCTTAGGATTCATTATTTGGGATTTCCTTGAAACCGATTTACTCCCCGTCCCTTGGTGTTAATCGATCGGCCAAAGAACCCTAAAAGGGTGTGTTCGAATTCGATCAAGGCAAGAAAGGAAACACAAGAGTTGTTCGACAATCGTTCTGGTGAATTAGTAAGCGTGTACTAGCATACAAGTCTGTTGCTAAAGAATGTGTCGTGTACAAGCTTGTAGGAGAATTTCATTATAAATCCTAAACAAGGTAAATCAACAACAAATATATAATTCTTAAGTTAGTTAATATTGATTATGTGCTTGATTCTAATTGCTTCCGCTATATGTTGTTTGACAATTTGATTAGATATGTACCTATAGTGGTACCAGTCAGATCGTAATTCAAGTTAACTAGTTAAAAACATCAAAAATTGGGGGGGGGGGGGGGGGGGGGGGGGGTTTGGTTATTTGGTTTGACCAAAAGAAGGAAACTAAAATTTTGATTTGAAGCCCGACTGCGACGCAGTGGATGCAACTGCGCCGCAGCGGGATCTTTAAACAAAAACAAAATTTGAATTAAATGTTAATTAGAGCTAAACCTAAAATACAATATTTGATGTTTAATTACCTTTGTATAATTTCGTTAGGCAAATAATCATGGTTGTCAGATTGCATGCATAATTTTACATGTATGATTACGATATTAGATATTTGTTAATTGAAATTTACTAAAACATATTATTACACGAGTTAATTGAATATGTGCGACACTCTATAAAAAAAGACTTAAAAGGTTATTTGTGAGAATTATTTGATGATTGTATTATATATGTATTAAATTATTTACGCAATCCATAATAGCTTACTTGAACGGATGTATGTGATCCATTTCCAAGCGAAACGAGAGTTAATATATATATATATATATATATATATATATATATATATATATATATATATATATATATATATATATATATATATATATATATATAATGCCCTAGAGACCTTTTTGTTATTAGGGCATAATCACTTTGTTGCGTAGTTAATTCTTTAAAGTTTTATATATTATTGTTTAATGTAAACTAACAATTGTTGTTTTGGAAAAATAAAATAATATTAACTAAAGAATTATGAAACTAGGTTTTAAAGTATTTTGTATTTATACGTTCTAAAACGCATTTGGGTTAAATATACCGTAATATGCTCCAGCGACGGAACGTTTAATTTTATAAAATAATTTTTAAATAAACGTGTTATTTCTAATTCATGATTAATTGTAAATCCTTATTCGTATAATTCCCAACTAGACTCACCTATTAAAACGCGATGTCTAGGCAAGAACGGTTGTGAGTATTCTACCCTTAATGAGGTCGGTTTTTAATAGGCTTCGGACTGACTACCCTCACCATACTTACCTGGTCTTGTTAAAATAGAGCTACCGAATGGGTCTTATAATAACGATGTTACATTTAATAAATACACGTGGTGTATAGGAATTAGACATCTAGCCGCACGTAAAATTATTATAAAAGTAATGAAAATCGTTTTAACTTTTAAATACAAATTATGTTACGAAGTTGTATGCATGCTTCTTCGTACATAAAAGATTTTGTCACCCATTGAATTAAGTTAATTATCATCCATGTTGCTAAGACAACTTGTACATACTCGTTACCTCTACGTGAGACGTAGCTAAAGGGTTTCCAAGGTGGATTACCAGTCATCGTGAGACGGTGGTGGACTATCTACAATCTTCAGCTGGACGACTTAAATCGAGTTAAGCGGTGAGACCTTAACTACGAGGCAATAAGATGCGACAAAACATGATTAATGTAATGATCACCATATTGATGCTTGATCATTGATTGACATTAAGTCTCATTTCTAGGAATTGCATCGGTAAATACAATTATTGAGCGTCACTTACCATTTGAGTAACATTTGTTCCTAGCAGATCAACTGATGGAACGAGTGTTTATGTCATTTGGATCCTAGTCTTAATGGAAATTAAACCATGAGTTTTGAATTTTCTTAAGAATAAATTTATCGAAAGTAATAAATTGAACTTTCTTTCTGTTTTGTAGCAATGGTAGAAAATCCCGCATCTAACGCGATTACGTCAGAAATATAAACAATGTTCAAAAGCGAAAACCTTACTGGACAAAACTTTAGTGACTGGTTTTGTCAACTGAGAATTCTTCCACGAGTGATGAAACGTTAACAGTCATTAGTACGTAGATGTCTCCTAAGCCTCCTGAGTCTGCCGATGCTAGTGAAAATACAAAATGCATTCAAAAGAATAACACTAACTTTTGAAATATATGAAATTTATTCATTATGTAAAACTTTTAGATAGACACCATCCGAGGTGTATACTTTGTCCCGTTTAAAATCTTTCGCAACTTCACTAATACTATTTCCACGTTATATCTCTCTTGACAAAGTGACATAGAAATGTTTCTCAAAAAATAGGTTACGTAAGGGAACATTGTTCATGTTATTTTAAACATTGATTCCTGGAGTACTGTTGTTGGTGGTTTGGACAAATGTTGGTTTGAGCATTGTTTCTTGGGGTAGTATTTTGGATTTGTACATTGGTGTTATTGCTTTCAGAGTTTATTTTGAATTTCACAATGTGTTCCTTAAACATTTTGAATTGTGAAAATGCAACTTATATAATGTTTTAGTATGTCAAAACTAATTGTTTGTTCATAGTTCGTATGTGTTTGTCACCCATCATCTACTTTTGAGAATTCCAATTCATAAAAGGCGAGTCACACCATCTACTTTTGAGATTTCTGATTCATATAAGTCGAGACACACCATCTACACCAATTTAAAAACGTTATTCCTAACACTTGCTAATGTTACACCAAACCATACTATAAAAGTGTAACCATTAACTTGGAAAAATTTAAAGTTGTAGTAAGAAAATAAATATTAATGTTAAAACCCGTGTTAATGCCTCACTTTTATCATACCTCAACAACTCCAGCACAACTACAAGAGCAGCTTGCACCCTCATAATTTCTAAAAATATACTCTAGTAAGCTCGTCAAACGGGTTAAAGAAAAAGATTATTTGACACACATATTGAAAAGAATAAGGTATAAAAGGTGTTTGGGTCAATCCATGGAACTTGTTGGGGTCTTTTAAAAAGAAAAAACTTGTTTTCAACTTGAATTGTTCTAGTTCCTACTAAGAGAGCAGTCTGCACCCACATAATTTCTAAAATATATACTTTAGTAAGCTCGTCAAACGGGTTAAAGAAATAGATTATTTGACACCCAAATTGTAAACTATAAGGTATAAAAGGGGTGTGGGTCAATCCATCAAATTTTTTTGGGTCTTTTAAAAAGAATAAAACTTGCTTTCAACTTGAATTGTTCTAGTTCCTATCTATAAGTGGCGAGTGAACATCCTTATTTGCCATTTACAAAACAAAGTGAATAGATGAACCTTTATAGTTATACCAATAGCTTAAAAACGAAAATCATCAACTTGACATTAAAACTATAATATATATAACATTTTGTCGAGCTACTCACAAACTATCTTGTTGAAAGTTTTTTTCAATTTGTAGAAACATGAGTTACTACAACCTTGCAATTTTCAGAAGACATCAATTAGCTGCAAGAAAAAAAAAGTGTAAACAATAATGGAAAAACACTCTTACACAAAAAGGAAACTTTTCACAATCAAACCAAAATCTTCAAACTTATTAATCAACATATATATGTAATAATATGTTTTAAATGATGATATGTTGTGAGAGGTATAAAAAGGTTAACATTAATTGTAATAAGATGATTTAAATGATGATATATCGTGAAAAATATAAAAAGGGTATATAACTAGTTTCAGTTACTTAAAATTTAAAGAATTAAAACTATGGGGGAAATACTTTATAATATAAAGTATAGATGTAATAAAATGTTTTAAATGATGATATGTTGTTAGAGGTATAAAAAGGATATCATCAATTCTAATAAGATGTTTTAACACCCTGTTCCTGAGTTTAGCGAGTGAAGAAGAGAAGTGAAAAGAAAATTATTTAACAGAAAAGAAGAGAGAAGAAAGGAGATTCTTTTTTTAAAAACGTGTTCCCGAGTGGAAGTATTTGGAAAGAAAAGAAAGTAAAGAAAAATCAAAATAAAAGTTCGATATAAACAAATTATAAAAACTCATCAAGATCAAACGAGCATTACATAATACACAAATTAATTAACGAAAAACAAGTGATTAACTTTATAAACACAACTAAAACAATTCAATATAAATAAATTAAAAAAACTCATAAAGATCAAACGAGCATTACATAATACACAAATTAATTAACGAAAAACAAGTACATGATAAATTGTTTAAAAAATTTCATTTTTGTAAAAACAAAAAAAAAGAATAAAATACGAGGAATTTAGCAATTCGATTCGACTCGGTTGTATCGCGTAAAGATGAAAAAGATAAACATGTATATAAAAAATATATATTTGTTTAAAGATGATTTGGGGATTAATTTATAAAAAATGTACAAAATATAATTTTCTTTCCAAATATTCTCAATTTTGGAAGGAAAATTAAGAGAGAAAAATGGAACAAATTTCTTTTCTACTTCTTTTCTTTTCTCTCCACTTAAAAACTCAGGAACACGTTTTCTTTTTTATTTTGTTCCTGCTTCTTTTCCTTTCCTTTAATTTCTTCAGAAAAAAAATCTCGGGAACACAGTGTAAATGATGATAAGTTGTGAAAGATATAAAAATGGTATATAAGTAATTTTAATTACTTAAAAGTTAAGAGATTAAGGGGCTGTTTGATAGCTGCAGACTGAGTTGGTGCAGACTGAGTTGGAGCACAGACTGAGTTGGAGCTCAGACTGAGTTAGGTGCAGACTGAGTTTGTTGTGTTTGATTATGCCTCGGACTGGCTATGCTGACTGGGAGAAATGACTATTTTACCCTTCTGTTTATTTTTATATTGAATGTCGTACAAAATTCAAATTAACCATAAATCTAAATTAAACATAAATCCAAATGTCTTACAAAATCCAAATTAAACAAATCCAAATGTCTTACAACTTCAAATTAAAAAAAATCCAAAGAAAAAAAATCCAAAGAAAACCTAACAATGATTGCGTACAATTAAGTTTTATTACATCATCATTTTTAATATTACAACATCATATTTTTTTTATTGTTATTTCTCAGACATTTAATCAAACATATAATGGTCAACCAAACAACCCAGTTACTATAATAATTGTGACAAAAGGTATCCAAGTTAGAAACACCATTAACAAACAAGACAAGTAACTAACAAGATAGTAGGAACCATAATCAAAATTCTCAGTTAAACTTCAAACAAAAGAATTAGGCCCATGTTACCTGTAATTATATTAACTCCTACAAAGAGTGCCCGCAAGTACCCGGAATCAAGAACAAAGGACAAAATAAGATCAATTTTGGTTCCTTTCTATATCATCTCAACATATAAAAAATGAGCTTTGAAGGGTAGAGTTGGGTTTTATGAATGAAAAAATGAGTCTTCACTTTTTTATTAAAGACTCAATCTTTGATATGGGTCCGTGGTACGGACCGAGTCCGTGACAACCTTGGTTTATCAAACACGCGGACCACGGACCGGGTCCGTGGTCTGAGTCCGAGTCTTTGGTCCGTGGTGATATCAAACACACCCTAAGATGAGAAATAATTTATAAAATAGTATAGAGAGGGTAGAGGAAATAATGAAGGAATCTTTTAAAAAGATCTTTTTGAATACAAAATTTTACAACTTTTTATTTAAAACGATGGACTTAATGATCAAGCAAAAACAACCTATTTGACTTTGGTTTCATTATAACAACAATTACTATCATGGTCATAAAGCTCATACATAGAATCTAAGAATAGTATCGAAGACCCAAGTCCCACATTAGAAAAATATAATCTAATATTTAACATGTAAGCTATATGGATCAGTGTTTCTCTTGCTGATTGGTTTGATAATGTAACCCTATATATGCGTATATTTTAGACCTCATAATTTGGGAAAGAAAATCGTAACAATTAGAGCCACTATGTATCTCATATAGTTTTGGGATGACTGGAAGGTTGTTACCTGCAAACTAGGTTTATTTCTTACTAATTTTAAAATAAACAACACAAGATCAAGGTTCATTATTTGTTATTCTAACAATAAAGAATGACAAAAATCCACCGTTTTTGAAAAAACAAAAGAAAAGACATGTCCTACCTCCATAACCAACTTTCACTATGGAGAACTCAAACAGAAACATCACAAAGAGCTGCATCAACAAACAACTAATGACTCTAGCTTAAAATTTAACAATTATGAATAACAAAACAAGTTAATTCCCTCAAAAAGCACTTAACAAGACCTACCATGACTAACAACAAACATACTAAAATAATTACGTATCATCCACAACAATTAGTAAGCTTTTTCACAACTTACTCCAACACACCCTCTAACCTATAAGTGTAAAATAACAAAGAGGAATATATTATTGATATCAATTGAGATTACAATGACCTATATTCGTAGGCTAGCATAATCTTGATTAATAAGATACATAATATTATTAGGAAACTAAATCAACTTAATAAAGATAAATATAACCCAATATATTGTTGTCTAATACTCCCCCGTAGTTTGAACGGGAGGCTTCCGAACGAACAAACTAGCACAAGTGTTGAAAGCCGTTTCTTCTTCTGTATATCTCTTCTCTGTTGTTCTTTTGCACGAAGATAGTCCTGTTTAGGCGACAAAGTTGCATACTGTTTCACGGCCTTTTTTTTTATGACGTTTGCTATTTTTTTTACGCCATGACTTGCTTTGCCTTTAAGAGTGAGCCTCAATTTGATGGTTAACTTTTATTTTTGAGAACAAGGATCTCCGATGGCGAAGATTAGAGTATTGACAAAGAAGACGAATTTAGTTGATTGGTGACTGCTCTACATATTGTGGGTGTATTATGACGGCTAGATTTTATGTGGTAGAGATGCAATCACTTATTTGAGATGAAAGAAAACAAAAGAACGGGACCCCTCCGAATCACCGGTTTTTAGCCGGCGATCGAAGGATAAAAAGAGGAATATATTATTGATATCAATTGAGATTACAATGACCTATATTTATAGGCTAGCATAATCTTGATTAATAATGAAGATAAAGAAAACCTAGAAACCCAAAAGTTTAACAATGAAGCTTCTATGCGTTTTTTTTTTTTTATTTTCTTCTTCTTTTACTTACACAATCGCCGTTAGCGACTGTTCTTGCGAACAGTCGGACGACAACAATCAAAACCCTAACCATCACAGCAAAAATCAATCGTTAAAGTTCAAAGTAATCGCTATCGTGGCCATTCTTGTCGTTGGCGGGCTTGGTGTTTGTTTTCCTTTGTTAGGGAAGTATTTTAAACACCTTAAACCCGAAAGCAATGTCTTTTTGGTGGTTAAGTTTTTTGCGGCGGGTGTTATTTTAGCCACGAGGTTTGTTCATGTGTTTCCGGATGCTAATGAGAGCTTGGAAAATCCTTGTCTTGGTGATAATAAGGCGTGGGGTGATTTTCCGTTAGGGTATTTTGTTGCGATGGTGGCTGCGGTTGGGGTTATGATACTCAAAACGGTGATTACAAATTTCTTTAATAAATCCTATAATGAAAAGTTTGAAAATATAGAAAACCTAGAAACCCAAAAGTTGGGAGATGAAAACCAAGTTAACCATTAGGGCCACGCATGGACATGCACATGGCCCTAACCAGGCGTCTAACTCGGCCGAAGGTCTTCTCCGCCATCATATTGTTTCACTGGTTTTGGAGATGGGGATTTTAATACATTCATTAATAATTGGAATATCATTAGGAGTTACGGTTAGTCCTAAAGTAATTAAACCACTTATTGTTGCTTTATGTTTTCACCAAATGTTTGAAGGCATGGGGCTTGGACCGCATCTAATAATAACACACCACCGATCTTCTTTTTCGCTTTCCTCTAATAAATCATTAATTCCTAGCGAGACAAAAAATAGATTTTTTCTTTTTACAAGGGATAATTCTCCTTTACTATTATGCTATTATCCTCCACATTAAGCCCATCACAAGCAATTATGTTAGTCAGATTCTTTTCAGGCCTTTTGTTTTCCAATTTTTTTGACGAACACGATTAACATGTTCTATCTATCTCGATGAATTTAGGTGCAAATAATTCTCTTTGGCTCTTTTCTTTTCTTCAATTTTTTCCTTAATTTATCACAAATTTTGGATAACATTCACTGAGATCATGACCGAGATGACAATAATGACCAATAAAAGAGAGGTCTAATGTAAATATAGATAAATTGTATCTTTTATGAAACTTTAAAGGTTATCTGCATGAAAATATATTCAAATTTAATCAAAAGTTGATAATATGCATCAAACATGGAATCCATCATTTATGTTGTGTATCCAATTTTTAAATGTTGCTTTTGTATGTATTCGATAGTACATTTGCTGAGGTGCCAACATGTTCTTTTTGTTCACAAATTTATCTTACAAATACACTACATCCATGGGCGGCTGAAGTCCCTGAATGGCCTAAACCAAATTTTAACTGAACCTTAAAAGATTAATATTAACTTTATAAAGCCTGAAGTCTAGTCATTGATGGAGGCATAAGTTGGTTTCAAAAAGAACCACAAAGTCGGGTTACTCCATCAAAATTAACCTTTCGGTTGATTAGTAACTCTATAAAAATAATTTAATCCTTGTTTATATAGATGATAACTTTTAGTTGATCCAAACGAGACTTAAACATTTTATTTACTCATGTGTTTTTGCATTTTGATCCAAATTTTGAGATCTAAAATGATTGCTTTAGTGGCTTTTGAGATCTAACCTTACATATTACATATTACTCTAACTTTACATATTACAATATTACATATTACTCTAACTTCAGTTTTGAGACTCTATCAATCAAAATTTAGTATCTTATCTTCTTTGTCCGGTTTATTTTTTTCTTCTAAGACTTGGATTATTTTTATTGTTGATATCCATTTTATTACCACAGTGACAACGTAATGTGAAAATCTTGTGTCTCGGATATTAATATAGTAATTACATTATTTTTAGCAACAGCATGGAAAGGATCCTTGAGAGGTATGAAAGATACTCGTATTCAGAAAACCAACTTACTGCAACTGATCATGAATCACCTGTATGCATCTTTTTTTAACTCTTTTTTTTTTTTTACATCATATTCGAACTGAATACCGACGTAAAGGAAACATTTATACTATATATATAGGGAAACTGGACTTTGGAACATGCAAAGCTCAAGTCTAGAATTGAAGTTTTGCAGAAAAATCAAAGGTATTAAAGTAAAGTGTTAGTTGTTTTGTGTTGATTAGGGTTGTATTTCATATCAAATGGTTCAAATAATTCGAATCAAACAAAATATATGAGTTGAACCGAAACGTGTCAAATGGGTCTCGGTTAAATCGTCAACTCCGATCTATTTTTAATCCATATTATTAGAATTTTTATTCAAAGATTGAAACTATAATAGTAATAATATAGTTATCTGATCATAACTAAAATATAGTTATCTGATCATAACTATCGCATTACGTATTTATAAATTACGGATAAAGAATTGTTTGTGGATCAACCCAAGGCCTAATCCATTTCGAGCGGTTACTGAACCTGCCGATCTTGTCCCTCTAATAACAATCCTCTACTAATTGAGAAGGAAGGGATCATATGCTTTTGTTAGATTTTCTTTCGGGTTTGGGGTATGATGTTTATGATTTTTAATTGAGCGAAAATGACAATAAATCAGGCATATTATGGGAGAAGACCTTGATTCCTTGAATCTCAAAGAGCTTCAAAATTTGGAGCAGCAAATTGATTCATCTTTTAAAAATATTAGGATGGGAAAGGTATATTTATTTTGAATTTAAATATAGTTACATTCTATTGAAATACAAATGCTTTTCTTCAATGAGTTAATTCTACCCTTTGTTGTTCACAGAATAATCTGATGTTTGAATCAATTTCTGCTCTCCAGAAGAAGGTATGGTCGTATAATTTTCAGTATCATATTGAAAATCAAATCGAACTCAATTAACACGTACGACAATACTATCTAATATTATCTGACTGATATCAATTCACAGGACAAGGCATTAAAGAATCTGATATGCTTAAAATAATCGATATTTTGTAATCATATTTCTCATTTTTACTCTAGTTTTCTGCAACTTTTGTTATGATCTGGTATATTTTCAGTTATAATTGCAGATTAGAGTTACATTTGGATAATGGAGCGAAAAGGAGCTAAAACCGGCTCGGAACGGAGACAAACGAGCAACAAAAGTGAAGGTTGAAGAACCAGCCGACGGCTGAAATTATTTAGCCGGCGGCTGGATTAAATTTCCACCATTTGTTCCTAAACGTGCCGCGGAAGCAACTTTTCCACCCGCGCCTTCCAGCCGCCTGCTGAAATCAGCCAGCCGCCGGCTAAAATGGACGGATCAGAGTCTATATAAAGGGCTTCTAGGGTTCGAGTTTTAATCATCTTATTCCATATTTTCACCCTACTTTCGACCTGGAGAGCTGCAAGGAGAGTCCTGGAAGTCTTTGATCACGTTGGAAGCTTTGATTAATCTCTTTTAATCATCTTTGAAGTTTGCTACTTTTGGTTTGCACTTTATTCATTATTTTCTGGATACAATGTCTTTGTTTAAGAATTCTTATGTTATTTTGTTACAATCCAACATGAGCTAAACTCCTTAAGTGATTGCTTGGATTGTTGAACCTGGATCTATGTTTAATTAAGTTTATGTTTGAACTAATTGGTTTTTCCGTTATTATTTACGTTTAATTGCGATCCATGTTTATTCAAAGTCATTAAATTTACTACTTAGCGTGATTGATAGATCTATATCATAACTAGCGTTCTTATATATTTATCAGTTATTTACGATTATATAATTTATTAGATAATTGTAGCTTGAGACTTAATTGAGATAGGCTAAGATATTAGTAATTTAATGAATTGAATGAACATGACAATTATATCAAAATTGAATAATTGAGACTTTTGTTAATTCGTAGTCGACAGATTAAATTGTAAATAATAGTGAAATTAAAGCACAATTTAGAGTGGATAATCTAAGATAGCTCTTGATGTACGATTAGTCGTATGATCTTTCTCTAAAATTGTAGGATTAGATAACTCTAACAGGAAATCTAATTATTATAGAGATCACAGTTAAACCAATCAAACATATTCTTATTATTCATGATCCAGGTGAAACGTAATTCCAAGTAATCACTGCTTTTTAATATTTGATTAAATCTAAAAGTCTTTTCGAAACAGTTTTTCATCCGCAATTCCACTTAGTTAATTCAATTGCTATTTTAATTTAGTTATTTGTTTTTCTGAAATATGTTCTTACAGAACTAAAACGCCCCCCATATTTACTTGCTTTATTTAGTTTAATTATATAATTTGAGATAACGGATATAAATACACGTTCCCTGAGTTCGATCCGGACTTACTGAATCTATATTATCGTATGATCAGGTACACTGCCTGTATTGTGTGTTAATCTACTTTGGTGAAATCCTTTTCTAAACTTTAAATAATTTTATGTTATAAAATACACATCAGAATCAAAACAATGATCTCTCAAAGAAGGTATATTATTTTAGTTCTATTAGTGTTTATATTGTATAGTCATGAATTAACGGGAAAAATACCCTTAAAACGAATCAGAAGGCACGGGAACTTTGATTAGTATGAAAGAAAAAATATCATCGATCAATATAATGGAAGTAATTAACTACAATGGGCAAATATAAGTCATTCTTGCTTGAAACATTCTAAAGCAATATATTTTATTTTTCGTTATCCATTCCAAACTAAAAGTTGTGTTTTTTTGAGACATGATACTAATGTACTCTTAAGAACAAATATGCAGATCAAGGAAGTTGAGAAAGAATTAGTCAAACAACCTGCTGTTGAACAACAAAATTCCGACAACATGTCCATGTTTCATTTTGACACCTACAACAGGTTAGCCTTTCCCTCCCATGAGTATTTTAGACCATATGTATTTATAGCATATTGAGAAAATTACTCGGAATAAAACTTAATAGTTTTTCATAGTCACTTAGATCGAAATTTGATGGTTTTTCTCCACTAAAATAGTTGGTTATCGTTATATTGAATTATACTCCAATGGCGAACCGGAGTTGCTGTATATTGCTTAGACTTACTTTAATATACAAGCATTTGCATATGTCATTCAGTAATAGTAGCCAAGCAGGAGGTGATGGAACAGTAGAAGAAATTGCAAGAGAAGCTCAACCAATAATTGTGTTGCCCCCGTGGATGCTGCAACACATAAACCAGTAGTGCTATCATATGAAAGTTTCCATTAAATATGTATATGTAAAGATAAAACCTCTAATTTCCATCAACCAATCACCATGGTAGCTGGTTTATGGTTGTAAAATGTTAAAAATACCGTATGCTATTGTGGTGTAAATAAGTAGTTGTAAATGGATATCATTGCACCTCGTTTACTTAAGTTGCAAGTTTAATTAGTACGTCATGTGAAGAACACTTTTTCTTAATGTAGGATCCTGTGAGTTCTTTTCAAGGAGATACTATGTCAATAAGGATGATGTTTATATTACGGTATTATAATTATAATTGAATTGAATGAATGGATACCTTTCTAACTAATAATAAACCAATATATATCAAAAAAATGGTTTCTACTTTTTGTTAAAACTTGTAGTAGTAATCATAGTTAGTTATTTTCTAACAATTTTATACCCAACAATCTTCCTCTAAACTTATACTTTTCATTCATACAAAGTACTAAGTTTTAACAGAAAAAGTTTATAGAAGATGATGATATTAAAACTGGTTTCTACTTGCTTTTCATCTTTGCTCTTTCCTCCTTCCATTTGAGATCTTCTTCTCTTCTTTGCAACACTAATCTCCATACCAGATCATGAGCCAATAAAGAATCTCTTGGAGCAAATAACCTCAAAGTAATCATTTCATGAAAATGTTGCAAAATTATGATCATACCTTATATCAACTAAGAAGTATTTGATGACTCCATTCTTCCTGAAGATATAATAAACTCCACTTCTTTCATACAAAATCCATTCAATCACTGGATCATAACCATCTCTGTGAAAAATACTGCTAAAAATAGGAACTTCAGGAGTAAACATTGCATTTAGCCACTCCACAACCAAGTCTAAACCAAAACATGATCCCCTGTTGTTAGGATACTTCCTTAAACAAATTTTATGCATTTGTATGTTTTTTCTGGAAACTCTTTAACCATTATGTAGAAAATGAGCATCTTGTATTTCTTCTGACATGATCTTGTTACTTCATATGTTTATTTATTATCTCCCCAATGAATTCCCAGTCAATAATGGTCAGGTTGTTTAATGGCTAATGGTTCAACATGTAATGCATCTTGATGAATGATTAAGGTTGAGAAATCATCTCGTGTAATCTCTACAACACCTTCTTTTTCCACAATTTCAGATGTATCAACCAAGATGAATTGAGTAGATATATCACCTTGCTCTGTGTGTGGAGGTTCAAATGCTTCTTCAGTTAATAGTGCTTGTTCCTTCACAACCTTTTGCCTTTTAGAAGTCTAATTTTAGAAAAGGACTTATTTCTTTTGATTTTCTCCAAGTCAATTACGGGTTGTTTCGGCTTAAAGGGATTAAGAATTACTTGCCCTTGCTCATTCAGAACTCTTGCACCAACTTCATGAGCTCTTTTGATAAGCTTCTCTAGCTCATATCTTTCTTTTTCTTGTTGTTCTGTCAGCTGAGCTATCCCTATCCTTCTTTCTTTCCATTTCAAATAAACTAACAACATAAGGAAAGCTCATAGGACCTAGAGACTTACAATTGTAACCGCTGTCTTTTAGAAATTTAACAAACTTATGTTTGTCATTATCTATCTTCTCTTTTTAAACTTTTTTCTTTTTTTTTCTTTGCTTTGTCTTCTTTTTCTAACTGTTTGATTTCTTCATTCTGCAGTCTTATCAATTCCATTCTTTCAGCTTCTTCCCTTTCTATTCTTTCAAATTCTTTTCTTTGAAGTTCAACATGAACTTGTCTAGCTACTGCAGGTTCACTAGACACATGTCGGGTTTCATAAGCTCACTCTAAAGCCACAAGCTCATCTATTTTCAGTTGCTTGGTTTCCTCTATTTTCTTGATAGGTTCATCTTTAACCACCATCTTCTTACCTGTACCTTTCACTTGAGGATCATTTGAATCAACTCTTTGAGCTCCAATATAGTGAACTGGAGGTCTTGGGTTAAGTCTTGTGTCAGGTGAAATGATTGGAACAACTCTATGAGGAGTAGTTGTATCAATAACATAATTTCTCCTTCAACAATCTTTGGAGATTCATCAGTCTTTGCATAAGGAATAGACACTCATTTTTCTTTAGGTCTCTTAGCTTTTTGGTTTCCTTTTAGCTATTATATCACTCTTAATCTTCAATATTTCTTCAGCTAAAGTTCTTTCTTCACTTGTTGGTTCACTTGAAGAATCCCTTGTAGTAGTAGCAGTTGGCTCATTAAAGGTTGTTTCCGTTACCACTGCAGTTTGAACAGTTTGATCATCTACAACAGTTTTTCCCTCTGTAGTATTAACAGTAGTAACTTCAATTTCTTGGCTCTGTGGTTGTTCAACTTTATCTTTTTCTTCCAGCTCCTTTTCAAATTCTTCAAACTGTGGAGCCATTAAGGTTTCCCAATCCATAGTTTCAACATTCTCCCCCTCATTTGTTGTTGTGTCTCTATCTTGTCACTAGTTTCTAATGCGGTGTTAACTGAATTTGATTCAGTTAGTACTACAACACTATTCATCTGTTCTGGTTTGAATTGTGTATGTCGAGAGTAAAAACATAAAGAAAGAAAATATGACGGTTTAAGCTTTTTTGGTCGATTCGGAAGTAAATATGTGACATCCGTCATCTTTCCAACTCAGGTTAGTCTAGTGCCGTATGCTCTTACCGTGTTTACGGAAAACTTTTTATGAAAAGATCTTTACTTTTCTTTATGTATGATATTTACTATGCATTGTGTGTATACCTCATTATATGATGTTACTGTATTAGTTAGGTGCAATAGTTAGTCCCACTAGACGAGCTCCTAGATAACTATTCGGTTAATTTCGTACTTTATATGCTTTACCACTTTACTATATTTACTGATTGTTACAAAAGAAATTCGTATTCGGGTTAGATAATTATACGTATGAGACCTATTCAAAGGTTCCTTATATCGTGTTTCCGTATAATACACTTCAGAATGTCGTTCGCTACTTGCGCGTTAAACGAAAGAAAAATGTTGGGATTTCAGGGACAGAGTGCGCCACACCCCATGCTAGGTGCGACGCATCGGGGAGCAGCGACTCATTTTGAAAAGTGGTAAAGACTCGTAGGTGCAGTAATCATGGCCGAGCTTGGCTTGGCTAAGGCCCTAATCAAACTTCTAAACCCATTCACCAACTAAACTAATCAAAAACCTAAACCTAAACAAAAATCAAAACCCTAATCTCCTAAGCCGTTACCTCCATTTCATTCTTGCAGCCACCATCGATTTCCAACAGCCACATTCGAATCCTTGCAGCCCCTCTCCATCTTCATTGTGATAATCATCTATTGTATCAAGGTAATCGAGTTTCTAATGGCTTATTGATTTGTTTCTAGCCGAAAACCCTAATATGGGTTACATGAAACCGTTTTGATAATATCTCATTCTTGTAATAGATTTCCAGCAGATCCTAACCATCAAAATCTCATTTGATTCATCATCAAATCCGTGAATTCATCATCAAATCCGTGAATTCATCAAGGTATGTTGGATTGGTATCGTTTTCTTTGAAATCTATTCATAACCGATTCTAAAATTTGGATTGTTCAAGTTTGTGTTCTTATTGTAGTCGAATCTGAGATCGTGGAAGTGAAGCATTCGATTCCATTCTTATTCAGATTATTCTCCTTCGTATTCAGGTCCGAAACATCATTTTTATTTAAGGTATTCTTCGTGGTTAAATCATCTATTCACGTATAATAATTGTATCGAATTTGCTATCGTTAAAATCCTAATTATCGTTATTTTGAGTTTGAAGTTGCGGACTGTTTTTGGTGAATCGAATACACCCTTAAGGATGATTTTGGACCGTGGGTTAAAGTACTCGAGATCTTCTTTAAAAGGTTTGTAATCGTGTCCTTAGTCGTTCACAATTTCACTTTCTAATTGCTTGTAAATTCGAGTTAGTTTATCGTTAACTTCTCTATATCAATTTGTCAAAACCGTGTTAACACATAGGTTGTAAGACGATTCTAAATTATGGATATATTTCATGTTATTACAGCCCCGTGAATTTCTTTTCGAGTTGGTGTGTGGTTCGTGTTAGACTCAAGGATCGTTATACATAAGTAAACGCCCCTAACCGAACTAAATTCCATTTCTTTACTTATCTCCGTTATTAATCTTGTCTTGGTCATCAACTTGTTGGTGGTTTGTTTATTGGCTCATATTTGACCTAGGAATAGCCCTAGAGTATTTATCAATCGGGTTTTCGAGTTGTAACCTAACCGTTACAACTAACGGTAACCATTCTATACTTTTCTATGCGTGTTTATTCTCGTGGCGAAGTTTGATATTTTATCCTCATGAACTGAATTTGGACATTTTTATTCGTACTTAATTGCGTGGTTGTTTACATTAATCGTACTTAACTGCGTGGTTGATTTCATTATTCGTGCTTTTCGTTATACCTTTGATCGTTGCAATTCGTGATTTGTTGGACAAACTTGTATTTTGGACAATTTTGATATCTATTTTGTATCTGTATTCATTTGTGTTTTTCTCTATTTTAGCTTGCGAATTAGGATATGTGACCAGAATATATGTTGTAGGTCTTGGAGTGTAGTTTTCATAAACGTAAGATTCGTTTTCTAACTCTTTATAGATTTTTCTAAAAACGTAAAATACCAGCAGGGGGTCTAATCTGATTATTTTGAGTAAAATGTTTAGGTTCAATAATCTGTTTCGTGTAACCACTTAGATAACCTTAATAATAATTAAATGGATTTATTATAAGTTAATAATAGGTTTAAAAGGTATGAAAAAGGTTTATCTGTCTACACCTAAAATATACGACTCTTTAAAATAATAAACTCAACATCTATAGGAATAATGTTTTTGGACAGATTAGGTAACCAATTTTTTTTTAATCATATCTTATTCGTAACGAACTCTTTTGCAATGATATCTTAGTCTAAAACTTAGCTCTCGGTGTCTATTTTTCAAATATATTTCTTTCGACGTCTAATTCCTTCTAGAACCTTAGTTATCTCTGTTTGAGTGAACCTATGTGTTCGCTGAAAAGGTTGTCGTTTGATTCAAAGTCGTTAAACCGTCGAATACTATTCTTATAAATTTATACTTTTATCTAGGGGAGATCTAGGATAGTGAGGACTCTAGTTGTGACCAACTTTATACGCCATATACACACAATACCGTTGCTCACTCGATAAGGTGAGTCATCGCCTCTTTATTACTACTGTTTTCTATGTTTTAAATTGGAGGAAAGTAAAGCAACCTAAATGACTTGAAATAAAATGATTTACGAGTATGATGTACTACTTCCTATTTTTTTGAAATATTTCTATTCTTAGAAACTTACCATAAATAGATAGTTCTATTTATGGAACGATATTTCGAAAGTCTAAATTGTGTAATAAAAAGCGAATGCGATTTTCTAAATACATCACAAACGGTTGTTCAGTACTTGCTTCGATATACTATCACGATGGATTATCGGTATGCGTTTTCATACCGATACCGCACACTCTTATGAGGTGCACTTACTATTGCGATGGATTATCGGTTTGTGTTTTCATACCGATACCGCACACTCTTATGAGGTGCACTTACTATTACGATGGATTATCGGTATGTGTTTTCATACCGATACCTTACACTCTTATGAGGTACACTTACTATTAAGATGGATTATCCAATGTGTTTCATACCGATATCGCACGCTCTCTATGAGGTGCACTTACTACGTTCTAGTTATACTGAATGTTTGTGATGTACTTTTATACTATACAGTGAGTTGATTGTTTTCCTACTACTTTAAAATGCATTAGTTTCAATATTTATTTACTGATTGTACTTTGAGATTAATTATTTTTTTACTACTACTCGATGTACTCGCTCAACTTTATGTTGACGTTTTTCAGCTTTACTTTCATGTAATGAGCAGGCATAAGACTTGCACGTAGGAGTTGGACTTTAGATGACTTCAGGATCTTGCATGTGGACTTTTATTTATCTATTACTCTTAGATTACATTTTGGGCTTGCATTCCCCAGTACTTTGAATTTCTCTTTTATGTTTGCTTGATTAGTTGTTTGTAGTGTATGACGGTTTTCGTGTACTAAGGGTTTATCTTGAGTATGGCGACGTCATAACGAATTTTTATTTACTTATTCAGACTAAATCTTTATTTACTATTGTGTTATGACGATCGCCAATCGTGATGCACCCTACGTTTTCGCCAAAGGTGGGGTGTGACAAAATACTCGTCGAATAAATAAACGGAAAGCACCGTTGAACTCCTGGAGATGAGAGGATCAGTTTGGTATAAACGGAAGTTGATTTCGTGTAGGTTGGTTTTGAGTCGTAACGAAACCCGGTTCTTAAACGTGAGGTATAACTTACCATTTACGTTTATAATTATGTTTTAGCCTAATTCTAGTCATTTGGAGTTGATTGGTATGAGTTTTATTAAGTTTGGTTAAGGTTTAAAAACCTGCAACAATGGAGGTGTCGGGTTGGAGAAGACGAAGCCAGCCGGCGGCTGGGTGTGTTTTTCAGCAATTGTTGTTGTTTCTTTTTATAGTTTCTTTGGGATTGTATCGTTAAGATAGTTATGCGTTTATCATTGAAAGTTGATACGAGATTGTTATTTGGGCAATGTATGATCAGGTAGACTGTGAAAAGTATTGCTAGGATGCTTGCTTATTGTTGAAAACTTGAGGTGAGTACAATATCGTTTTAAAACCGAGCATAAAGATAAAAATAATGCTTAAAAGATGTATAAACGTTTTGAAAGAAGTTTTGAAAGATGTGATGATATGTGAAAGTAACATTGTTTAGTAAATAATGTTGTTTACAAGTAAAGATGTTTTTGATCAATAAAAGATGAACCGAAATTGAATAACAGAATTGTGTGGTATGGGTGGTATGTGATTACCCATACATGATGATTATAGGTAGTTGTAGCTTCCCGTATGTATGTATGCTTTAATAATAAGTAGTAGTTAACTACATGTATCCTTATGGTATTATAATTTATTTCATGTTCTAAATAAATTATGTGATGATTGTTTGGTAAAGGCCTCGGGAATGAGTGGTTGTAACTACTCATGTTCAGTGGTGTACAATGTGATGAGGTACACATCTATTTTTGATTATATATGATTATATAATTGTTGTGTTGTTATATATGCATTATAAGGAGTATGCCTTAGTTTTGCATTAAATGACTTAATTACGGGTAGTGTAGATGCTTGTAGATTGGTAATGAAACCTAGTGTGACCAACTAGGTGAGAAAGTGCTAGCCAACTTGTTATACTTGACTACGATGGGTTAAGGGATACTTAACTACGATGGGTGAAGTGGTATTTGACTACGATAGGTCAAATTAGTTTAGGGAAATTCTAGACCTCCTTTGCAACACATGGTATGGGGTAGAGACTCATACTGGAGTGATGTTTGGCTACAATGGGTCATCCAGAAACATCACGTGGGAATGGGGAAGTGTGTACAATGGCACATGTGGATCCCTCCTTAAAGTCAACGCAAAGAAGTGCAACGTCCGAGTAGTGAAAGCTTACATTTCGGGTTATTATAGAGATCGTGAGTCGTGTCCTAATGCTTATAATAATATGCGAAATGTACGAGTAGCAAACGGGGTAGTAACCTTAGAGAACGATGGACCCTACTGTTAAGATTATGTGGGCCAGTGATAGACCCAACTAAGATAAATATTTAAGGCATACGATGGTGCCTATTCTTTTAAATATTTGAGGCATACGATGGTGCGTATTATTATAGGTATTTAGGACACAATGGACCCTACTATAATGATTATTTGGATTAGATATGTTGAATACTTAGGGAACGATGGACCCTAGTATAATGAAAGTTTTATGCATTGAATTGAATTTGATTGCGATGAGAACTGATTTCATATGCGTTTACATGTATACTGTGATATTGATTATTGTGATTAATAATTGTTTACGAGGTTGTGGGTATGGTTTGGGCTAGTAAAGACAAATTATCTATATGAAATGTTTTCATAGTCTTTATTTTTAATATATTGTCTCACCAGCTTTAGCTGATACTCTTTTTTCAAACTTGTCTTTTGCTCGTAGGTTGCTTTAGACGTGCTTGGTGAGGCGGGATTACTTTGGGGTAGCTTGATGTCCCCAACTGTTTATCATTTCCAGAATGATTAAGGTTCATACATTATATGATGTGAGTTTTTAAGTAACGAATGGTTTGATTATTGAAATAGCTTTATGAACCGCTAATCACGTTTTGTTAACGTTTTCCGTTGTAATACTTCTGAAATTATAATTTTTTTTTTGTGAAACGTGATTTTTGAAAACCGTTGTCGTTACAATTTTAACATAATAGAGCTAATTATATAAATCGTCCATAAAAGATTTCGTCCATAAGTTTGAAAAATTGCATAAGTCGTCTATTTATAGAAACTAATTACCCTTTTCGTCCCTAATTTTTAACGGCCATCTATTTTAGGGATGAAATGTATAATTAGCGAACAATGATTTTAACGGATATCCATTATAGGGACGAAAAGGATAAGAGATAAAATCTCATAAATTTGGATAAACTCTAGGGACTATTTATGTAATTAACTCAATATATTATCCAAGCAAATCATATACGCCAATATTAACACTACTAATATTTTCGATCACAACAGTAGAAGGTTTATATTTCACCTCCGAGTGAAGGTTACAAGGTTGGGTATAGTGTTTGTAGCTCGTAGAGTTGCATCATAGATTAACCAACACACACATAGTTTAGGCATCCTCTAATTAGGTTTTCCTATGTGTAGAACTTGTGTTTTGTCATCCATGACTGAATCATGTTCTTGTACTCAAGCTACATTATTCGAATCTTCACTTCTTGGGTACAAGCTTTTTAAAACTTGAGTTTTCGTTTTTAGAAAAATAAGTTTCTGAATAAAAACAAAATTTGTTTGAATAGTTATGCTTTTAATTTTCATTTCGAAAAAAAAGGCTCAAAAAGCTAAATAAAAAATTAAGAGTAAATTACACCGTTCGTTCCTATCTTTGTAACAAAATCACTACTTTGAGGCTTTTCTTAAAATAATTACACCAAGCGTCCCCATTGTTGTAATTCTATTACGTCGATAGACTTTTTTCTAACAGTTCGCAACTAAAAAGATCGAAATACCCTTTTCCAAATAATAATTATTTCTCTCTCTTCTCTCATCTCTCTATCTCCATCACTCTTTTTTTTCCTCCATCACAACTTTCATCTCCCTCTCTCTTTACTTCCATTTTTTCCGGCAAACCTTGCCCACCATCACTACTACCTCAACTGTCTTCTACCATCCACCCCACCATCACTCCATCTCTCTTCGTCACTCTATCTATCATCTCTCCTCGTTCATAACCATCTTCATGTAGACCATCTTCTTCCCCATAACCCGACCACCATCTCCGACGTGGAGCGTGAAATAATTCACCAAAGCTAGTTCAAATCAAGATTTGAGGTTTGGCTTTAAGGTAATCGTAGTAAAGAAAAAAAGAATAAAAAATATAATAATAATAATAAACTGATTTAAGTTTTTGGTATGTGAATTTTAAAAGAAAATGATTTGGGGTTTTGAAATTCGTTTGTGTTGCTTATAGTTCATTAGAGTTAGGTCTATGTATGTTTGGAAATCGTATGGTGTTTATGATGAATTTCGAAATTTTGATAGATTAATATGGTGAAAGTTGTATGAAATTTGTAGATAGAGGAGGAGAGAGAAATGGAGTTGATGTTTAGAAAAAAGGAGAGAGAGAAGAGACAGATGAGAGAAGAAAGAGAATATTTTTTTTTTATTGTATTAGAATGTTAAAGAAAATAATTTTTTGGAAAAAGGTATTTATGTGTCAGGATCCTTTAGGTTATGTAAACCCAAAGTATGTTCAAAGCAAGATCTTGATTATCAAGGAAGTTCAGCAGCGGATGAACACCTTGATATTACAAGTTTGTCGATCAAACAAATATTGTATATATGAAATAATAAGTATGAACAATAACAATAATGAATGTCGAATATTAAGCCTCAATATATTGAATAATAATGAATCAATACACGTGTTTCTCTTTCTACAAGGATCTATATATATAGACCTTGAGGCTAACCCTATCTACAATAGGAGACATCTAAAACAATTACAATTTTATTCTAACTATAATTGCTAAACATGCGGAACAAGATAATTCCATAATTATCTTCAAGCAGTAGAAACACATACGGGCCGTAGTAATGAGTATCTTCAGTAGTAACTTTCTTCAAGTGTTCAGCCGTAGTAACTGTCTTGCATGCAGTATTAATAGTCTTCGTGTAGTATCAATGAAACAGTACTAACTAAGCAGTATTAATGAAACTAAAACTATTTAACTAACAGTTTTAATCCCAACAATCTCCCCCTAACTTGAACTTTTATTACTGAATAAAGTAAAAAAAAATTCAACAAAGTTAACTAGTTAAGATTACAAATTACTATCACTCCTCTCTTTGTTTGGCTTCTTTCTCTTCAACTTGTTTCTTCAGTTCTTCATTCATTTTCCTAACAATCCGCCAAACCAAGTCATGTGCCATCTGGGAAGTTCTCAGACCATACAATCTAACTGAGATCAGCTCATGAAGAGTTCTTAAGTCCAAATTATACCTTATGTCAACTAGATAGAACTGCATAGCTCCATGCCTTCTAACTACTGAATAGACTCCACTTCTTTCATAGAGAAACCATTTTATAATATGATTATGAACTCCTCCCTTATTGAAAACTGTGCTCGCCAACTTCTCTTCAGGATTAAACATTCCATTCAGCCAATCCATTGCCATATCAGTCCCTGAGCAAGCACCTCTACACTGAGAATACTTCCTCACCCCAATATCATATAGACGCTGAACATCTTCCCTTGAAAAATCTCTAATCGTCATGTAGAAAGCAGGTAACACATATTTCTTCTTTTCAGATCTAGTTACCATGTATGATGTCTTGTTAGGTCCTCCAACAAACTCCCAGTCTATGATTTCAGGCAACTCCACAGCTAGAGGTTCAATGTGTAAACCTTCTTCATGTACTATAAGTGCTGAGCAGTCATCTTCAGATATCTCAATATCTCCTTCCTTCTCTTCAATAGAAGCTTTGACTTGCTCTGTTTTAATAGGTACAGACACATTGGAACTTCTTTCAGCAGTAGTTGTGGAAGCAGTAGCTACTTCACCTTGTCTTGGCTTCTTACTTGGCACTCTTTAAGCATGTGACTTCTTTCTCTTCAACTGTTCTGGCTGACTAGGATTTTCTGGAGCAAAAGGATTATGAATTTCTCTACCTTGAGAGTCATACATGACTCTTCCAGTCTCTTGAGCCTTCTTCAATACCCTTTCCAACTCAAATTGTTCTTGATTTTGCTTCTTAGTCAGTTGAACTTTCTTGAAACTCTCCTTCTTTCTTTCTTTTTCCACAAGTGGAAGCAGATTCCCCATTTTCATTGGACCCAATGATTTAACATTGTAGCCCTTTGATTTCAGATAAGGCATAAACTTCTGCTTGTCACCTGCCAGCTTTTCCTTTTTTGTTTGTTTCTTAGCCTCCATTTTCTATTTCTCTGCTTCTGCAGCTTTATCTTAGCTAAATCCCTTTCATGCTCAGCTAGAAGAAACCGTCTTTCCTTCTCTAAAGCTGCAATCTTGTCAAGTTCTGCTTGCTGAAGTGTAACATGAATTTCCCTAGCAACATCTGGATCAAAACCAACATCCAAAGTTTCAGATGCCAACTGTACGGCAGCTAGCTCATCCATAGGATCTTCCCTCTTTTTCTTCTTCTTAGGTTTCTTGTCTTCCTTCACCACATCCTTTTTACCCTTATCTTTGTCAGTTGACTCAACTTGTGGTCTAGATCTGGATCTAGTAGGAGGTGGGATGATTGGCACAACTCTAAATCTAGCAGATGGATCAACAATGCAATCAACTCCTTCAACTACCCTTGTCCTGTCAACTCCTGTAGGAATTGTGACTCCTTTTTCCTTTGGCCTTGAGGCTTGTTCCTTCTTTCTTTGTTCAATGATCTTACTTCTCTCCAGTTTCAGAAGCTCTGCAGCAGTTGCTTGTTCATCAACAGCTGGAGTAGATGCTGCAGTAGTAACGGTGGTTGAATCTGAAGTAGGAACAGTTGTTACTATTGTAGCTTCTGTGAAGATGGCAGTAGGAGCTTCGCCAATAGGAATGCAGACAAATATATCTTCTGTAGAAGCACCCTCAGTAGAAACATTCTCCAGAACTACAATATTAATGACTTCAGTAGAAAATGCAGTAGGAACTGGAGCTTCAGTAGCAATGATTGCTTCAGTAGAAATTGTGAGGACCACAACAGAAACTGGAACTTCAGTATAAACTGGAGCTTCAGTAGTAACTGTGGGAGTTACAGTAACAATAGAAGTAGTAGCTGGAACTTCAGTAGAAATGGTCACAGTATCAATAGAAGCAGTAGTAACAACTTCTTCATCTTGGTTCTTTGTAGCTTCAGTATTAACCATTTCTTGCTCCATTTCTTGATCCCCCTCAACATCATCTTTCTCAACAATCATTTTTCCTCCTCAGCTTTACTCTCCTTCTCAGTCTTCTCAGTATTAACTTCAACCTCCAAAATTGAGTGATCCAAACTTGTAACTGCTCCAGTTTCTATCTCCATATCAACATCCGTATTAACCATTTCTTCTTTATTCTCGGAAGTAGCAGTAATTACAGTCTCGTCACTCTTTCTCTCCTCCTCCCCCTTTTTTATCTCAATCTCAGTACTTTCTTCTTCTTCCATGGATAAAACATCAACCTCCTTTTCCCCCTTTTTGTCATCAAATGGAGCATCATCTGAAGTAGATGTGCTGGAAGGGATTGGAGAGGTTCCAACATCCTTGATGTCTGGATTTTGTTTCATCAACTGAGCTGTTAGTACTGCTTGTTGCTCAACCAGCTGATGTACTAATTTTGTTAAAGTAGAAAGTTCCTCCCCTTGTTTGTCAATTTTAACAATGAAAGTGGCACACATTTCTAGCAATTCAATTTGTGAATAGTGATATCTATCCTCACTCCTTGCCTGTTGGGTACCAACATGTGGTGGATCATAGGAAGTAGAGGGACCCTTCTGCCCAGCAGAAGCTGTTCCCTCCCCCGAGGTCTCTTGGCGCCTGGGACCACATTCTAATGATGCCACAAAAGCAGCATCATCAGGTTGTTTTGTCGTGAGTTGGGTCTTACCACCTTTCAAACTGTCCTGTGCTCCACTAGAGGAAGCAACAGTAGTCTGAGCCCTTCCCACATGGTCATCCCCATCCTTAGAGACCACCTCATTAAGCCTGGGAGATGGCTCATTGGTTTCCCATTGAATAGCCTCAGCTGAAGATTTTTCAGGTAAGGAAGTAGTAAAAATTGGAATAGGGGTAGGTTTAGGCTTAAGAGAATGAGGAAATCTCTTAGCCTTTCTTGTAAAAGTAGCGACCAATGGAGGTATTTGAATAGGTGTAGAAGCAGATGGGTTTACAGGCTCTGTCAAAATAGTGGTGACATTGGTTTCAGTAGTAACTGGAGGAATGATCACAGTAGAAACTGGAGGGACACTTGCAGTAGAAACTGCAATAGTTCCCTCAGTAGTAACAGGTGCAATACTTGCAGATGGAACTGCAGAAGTACTTGTAGTAGAAATTGGAATAGATGGGGGTTGAGACAGAGGTAAAGTAACTTGTCTCTCATCTGTGGGAGGTGTTACCACCACCATAGTAGAGAATAGTGGAGTAACATGGTTAGTAAAATCCTTTGTTTTGCCTTCTCATGTTAGCAAAAACCTTTTCAGCATGAGAGTGGGCATGGAAAACAGTTTGGGATCTTGAAAGATCCAATATTTCACAGTTCAAAACATGTTGTAGGAATCTTGGGTACATCAAAAAGTTTTGTGCAGGATGTCCCAAGTTCCATAGCATTCCATCAAAGATAAGTTTGGAAAAGTTAAAGGTTTGGTTTGTAGCAAGACAAACCATGGCAGTTGCCAAGGAATAGCTTGCTTCATTCCAGCCTGTTCTCTTTTGAGAGATGCATTGTTGTAAGGTATGGAGTAAAAACTTCCATTGAGGGGACAACATGCCTTTTTAAAAAGTTGTTGTGTTTAGTGTCCCCTCATACCCCATTCTTTGGAAGTTTTGATAAACATTTGGAGTGGGTAAAGAACTTATACCTGCTCCATCTTGTAGTTGAAGATGTGTACGCAAAGTATCTTCTGAAATTGTGACTTTAGTACCATCTACTGTTGCATTGATCACTGGTACTTCTTGTTCTGAAGAAACAATAGCAGTTCCCCAGAATTCTCGAATATGTTTTTCATAAATTTCAGGGCTCAGAGTTAGAGCAAACTTGATGTGAGATTGTTTCAAGATATCAATTATAGGATAAAAGTCTTTGTTTTCTTTGTTCTTGAGCAAACATGCAACAAAATTGTGGCTATCAAAGAATTGTAGTTCTGCCATTGTTGTTTGATTGAAAGCTTTTGTGAAAAGATTGATGAAAAATTGATTTTGAGTTGCAACTGTAAACTTTAAAAATTAGGGTTCAATTGATTTGAGAAATTTAATTAATTGAAAGATTAAATTAAACCCTATTTATAGCAGTATGAACCATTCATGCAGTATTAACAAAACATGGGCAGTATTAATGAGACTTCCCATAGTAATGAGAACACTTGCCGTAATAATAAAACTTTGTCCAAGTGTGTTTCTACTGTTAATTTTGCAGTAGTAACATAGTACAATACTAAAGAGTAGAACACTTAATTCATGTGAAAGTTACTACTGCTTACTCGAAGGGACTTTTATTATGATTTTAAGGGACCAAGTTATATATTTTAATCCATGTTGATCATGCCAATACTAGTAATCAAGAATGTAAATCTTCCCACATCAAAAGCTTTTGTGAGAAGATCAGCAAACTAATTATCAGTATGAACCTTTTCAACATGAATTAATTTCTTTTCATTACAATCTCTTATAAAATGGTATCTTTTCTCAATGTTCTTGGTCTTGGAGTGCTTCACTGGATTGTTGATTATGCTTATAGTGCTCTTGTTGTCTATGTAAATTGGAGTGTTAATGAAGGCATACCCATAGTCCATCATCTTATTTTTTATCCACAAGACTTGAGCACAACAACTTGATGCAGTTATGTATTAGACTTCTGTTGAAGAGGTGGAAACTATTGTCTGCTTCTTGCACTGCCATGACACCAACCTTGAGCCTAGGAATTGACATCATCCTGTAGTAGATTTCCTGTCTAAACTTTCACCACCATAATCACTGTAAGTATAAGCAATTAATTCAAAAGGTGAGTCTTTAGTATACCATAAGCCTAAGGTAGGTTTTCCCTTCAAGTATCTGAATATTCTCCTGAGTACATGAAGATGTGACATTTTTGGCTTGGTTTGATACCTTGCACACACACAGACTCTAAACATGATGTCAGGTCTTGAAGATGTAAGGTACATTACTGAGCCAATCATGGACCTATAGTTGTGAATATTAAATCCTCCCCCTCAAGATCTGCAGTCAATTGTGTGTGAGTCTCCATTGGGGTGCTTGCAATATTTGCCTCTAAGAACCTAAATTTGGTGAGAATGTCCTTCACATATTTGGACTGACTGATGAACAACCCTTCAGGTTTCTGCTTTACTTGGAGACCCAAAAAGAATGTTAATTCACCCATGGAACTCATTTTGAACTTAGTATGCATTAGTTGTTCAAACTCTCTACACAGAGCATCTTTGGTGGAGCCAAAGAAGATGTCATCCACATAGATTTGGACAAGCAGGATGGCGGATTGAGCCTTCTTGATGAAATGTGTCTTGTCTATTGTACCTTGTTGAAATTTGTTCTTCAGAAGATAATCAAATAGTGTTTCATACCATGCTCTTGGTGTTTGATGAAGCCCATAAAGAGCTTTGTCCAATTTATACACCAAGTGAGGATGTTGTGGGTCCTCAAAGCCTGGTGGCTGTCTCACATACACCTCCTCTTCTATGACTCCATATAGAAACTCACTCTTCACATCCATTTGAAACACTTTGAAGCCCATGAAAGATGCATAGGCAGGGAAGAGTCTGATGGCTTCTATTCTTGCTACTGGAGCAAAAACCTCTTCATAGTCTATCCCTTCCTCTTGTGTGTACCCCTGAGCTACCAGTCTAGCCTTGTTCTTTATCACTATCCGTCTTTCATTTTTTTTGTTCCTGAAGATCCACCTTGTGCCAATTACCTTCTTCCCTCTTGGAAACTGAACCAACTTCCATACATCTTGTATCGTGAACTGAAGAAGTTCCTCTTGCATAGCTTCAATCGAGTTTGGATCTAGAAGAGATTCTTGTATTTTCTTTGGTTCAAGATGTGAGAGAAAACAAGCATACATGCAAGTGTTGATGTCCATGTTTGGTTAACTCTGTTGCATGAGTTGGCTTCTTGTTTGCATAGGAATTTCATAATCACCAAACATTTGAGACTTGGGATGGTTCTTACGAATTCTGGATGTAGGAACCTTTTCCACTCTAACTTAAGTTTCCAAGTTAGTGTCATTAAGATCTGGTTGGGCAGTTTCAAAAGATAGAGGACCAAAACTCTTGGGAGTGAACACCTCCTCATCTTCAGCCTCATCAAATACCATGTATTCAACTCCATTTGCATCATCTTATACTAGGTGAGGAACACCATTTGATCTTAGAACTGGTTCTGTGGTAGAGACTCGAGTTTCTGGGTTGGGTGAACTTCCTTCCCCATCAGTAAAGTTGCTTCTATCATTAGGTACCTTTGGCAGTGCCTCCTCTTCAATTACCTTTTCTACTGTCTCATAAATTTGGAGAGGATCTTCTTGAGAGAAATGAAGATAAACATACTCCATCACATCCAGTCGGTCAGTACCAATGACTTTAGGTGTATCAGTAGAAACAGGGTCAGTAGTAATAGGAGCAGTAAGATTAAGAGCAGTAGGAATAGAAGCAGTAGGAATAGGAGTAGTAGGAACAGATGTTGATTGTTGGAAGTCAAAGTTGAATTCCAATGATTTGGTTAAAGCATCTAAGTCAAAGAGCCAAGTTGGTCCTTGACCCTTAGTGTTGGGGGTGCTTTCATTGAAGGATACATTGGCACTTTCTTCAATAATACTTGTCCTATGATTGTAAACTTGATAGGCTTTGCTCTGTGATGAATACCCAACAAAATAGCCAACATCTGCCTTGCTCTCAAACTTACCAAGGTGGTCCTTTGAGTTAAAAACTGTACGAGGACATCCAAATGCTCTTAAGAAACTGATCAGTGGTTGTCTGTTATGTAGTAGCTCATAAGGAGTCTTGTTTTGGGACTTCACCAATAGGACTATATTCTGCACATAGCAAGCAGTATTAACTGCTTCTACCCAAAAGGAGATAGGTAAGTTGGAGTCTGCCAACATACTTCTTGCAACTTCAATAAATGTCATATTTCTTCGTTCAGCAACTCCATTTTGTTGTGGAGTTCTGGCAGCACTGAATTGTCTTTCTATCCCTTTCTTCTCACAGAATTCATTCATCACTTGATTCTTGAAATCAGTCCCATTGTCACATCTGATTTTCTTCACCTTCAGATTGATTTGATATTCCACTTTGGTGATGAAGGAGATGAGTAATTGACTGGTCTCATCCTTGGTAGCAAGGAACTACACCCATGTATACCTTGAGTAATCATCAGTAATAACAAGGCAGTATGACCTTTTGGCTATACTATTTACATTGGTGGGTCCAAATAAATCCATATGAAGCAGGTGTAAAGGAGTATTAATGGTGTTGATTTCCTTGGTCTTGTGAGAAGACTTGTGTTGCTTTCCCTTCAAACATGCAACACAATTGTCATCTAGGGAGAATTGCTTGTGTGGGAGACCTCTGACTAGATTGGATTTCACCAGCTCATTGATGTTCTTTAGATTCATGTGGCACATCCTCCTGTGCCAAAGAGTGGATTCATCCAAAGTTGCTTTAGAGACAAAACAGGCTACTTCTCCAGTTGGCTGAACCTTGGACATATCAAAGCAGTATACGTTGTCTTTCCTTGGAGTTCTGAGCAGAACCTTGCTTTCATCTATGAAATATCATGGCTCCATGATTAAACACTCAGTCTTAGTGAAGATTGTAGTGCTCTTTTGGTCACAAACTTGTAACACACTCAGCAAATTGTATTGCAGCTGTTGCACATAGAAAACATCCTTGAAGCTGATTCTTCCATTGCTAATAGTTCCCTTTCCAGTGATTTTTCCTCCTTTTGGATTTCCTCCAAAGGCAACATAACCTCCATTGAATTTCTCAAAGTTCCATAGACAAAAGATGTTTCCCGTCATGTGCCTGGAACATCCACTATCTACATGCCAAGTGCTCTCATCATCTTTTGTTGGCTGAACTTGAACATAAACAAAGGAATTAGTTTATGGTGGGAACCCAAGCCAAAGTTGACTTTGGTTTGCCCATTTCATCAAAGTAACTTACCTTCCTTTGGATTAGGTTTGAGAAATCAAGTGGAATAGGTGGTTGAGTTACTTTGATCTTTGGTTGCCATACTTGTTTAATTGATTTTACTTTTGAAACATGGTCAGTATTAACAAGCTTTGGTTTAGCAGTAGGAACAGAGACTGGTTTAACAAAATTTCGTTTTACAGTATTAACACTTGCAGTAGTAACAAAATTAAGTTTTGCAGTATTAACACCATTATGTTTTACAATATTAACACCTGCAGTATTAACAAAATGTTGTCTAGCAGTATGAATTCTATTTTTAAAATTATTAAAAGAATTTTTGTTAACACCTATGCTACCCAATACAGTATTAACATAGTTATTCCTTAAAGTATTAACTCTATTACTACTGTTCAAGATAGGTTTTCTTTCAAGTACAGGTATGGTTTTTGAACCAGATTTTCCATGATTTATATATGTTTCAAACTTGTTATCATACCCCAACCCCCTATGTTGCTTTTAAAGCATTTTCTTTTGATTCTCAGGGTTATAAAAACAAATTTTAGCATAGTTATTTGCTTTTCCACAAATAAAACACACTTTGACAAGTTTTTTAGGAAGTTGTCCTTTTTGAATTTTCAGTTGGTTCCTATTTCTTTGATTTCCACGTGTATCTATGTGAACCCAGGACTTTTCTTTTTCCTTAGAACCTTTTGTGTTATTACAGCAGTTACAATCACACTTAGTTGTTTTCCTAGGCTGTTTAGTGGGCATCAAGGACACCAGACTTTGTGACGATTATTGAGTAACTCTTTCAATTGTGATTAAGTGATTTTTCAAAGGAATATCCTTGTTTTCACAATATTCAGATTACTTTTTTCAACTAAGTCCTCAATCAGAACTTCATCATAGTTGATTGGGTCAACTTTGAATGATTCTTTTGGAGGTGTCTGTGAGATGGGAATTCTAGGTTCTTCTAAAGATGGAGGAATGTAGTTTTGATTAAATGGTGGGGAAACTTCTTTATAACCTAATCCAACTTTTACTAAGCCATGAATCTGTTGTTGAATAAAGTTATTTACAGATTTAGATGCAAATTCTAGTTACCCTACATTTAATTCAACCTTATCTTTTTCCTCAGTTATTCTCTTGATTTCTTCCCTAGCATCCTGAAGCTTAACTAACAAATCATCTCTCTGCCATTCAACCAAATTAATCTTTTCTTGATAGCTTAATTCATTCGTTTTATAAGATTTAATCTGGTTTTCTAGATTTTCTATACCCCTAGCAGCTGAATTTCTTTGTTCTTCTAATGTTTTAAGTGAGTTACATAGCAATTGATTATGGTTTCTATACTTAAGCATGGCTTCCTTACATTCATTAGAACAAAGTTTGGAATTTACCTCAACCATGAGTGATGATGTTGCAGCGTCCTTTGGAAAAGAATTAATGGCCATCAAAGATTGAATAAGAGTGGAATCTTCAATAGATTCTTGTTCATCTTCATCCAGTCATATCCAAGAACGTCTTCATCGGTGATAGTAGAAACAGGCTCAGTAGAAACACCAGCTACAGTAGTATCACTTTCTTCAGTATTAACAGAAACTGCAATGTATGCATGGGGAGCAGTAGAAATCGTCGCAGTAGAAACAGAGTCAGTATCAATCACAAACGCCATTAATGCTCTATTTTGACTGGTTTCTTCTGCTAGATTATTCCAATCATACCCAAATACATATTGCGTGATTAGTGTTGTTGATGTATTTTCTTGTGAGTTTCTTGAGTTGTTGATCTTTGTCTTGTTTTCACATTCCCTTGCAAAGTGACCTGGTTCACCACAGTCATAGCACTTCACCTTGCTTTTGTAAAAGACAACTCTTTCGTTGTTTCTTGGATTGAATATTCTGCCAGTTCTGTTCACAAACCTCCTTGCCCTCAATGATAGCATGGCCATCTGTCACTTGAGATCCATCTCTTCCCAATCATCTTAATGAATCTTCTTCGGATCTTCATTGGTTAAACAAGAGCTTGGTGAAATAAAAGCTTCAAAGGACATATCTTCTCCACTTTCATGCTGATTTGTCCTAGAAGGTGTGATAAGAGCAGTATTAAAGTTGTTAATACTGTTGTTGCTGCTGCTTGGCTTCTTTGCTTCAACCTCAGCTTCAAAAACTCTTAGATCATTGTAGAGATAATCCAACTCCATATTCTCCAAAGCATCACCTTGTCTGTATAAGACAGTATAGATGATCCATTCATCACCCAATGATCTAATGAATTTTCTATTGATATCATCTTTATAAATCCTTACTCTTGCACTTCCTAGATCTCCAATAAGCTTCTTGTATCTATCAAACGTTTGAGTCATTCTCTCTTCCTTCAATGCCTTGAAGTTTTCATACTCTTTCTTGAGAAAAGCCTTCTTATTCTTCTTTGTATTCTTAGTTCCACGTAATCTCTTCTCCAAGGCTTCCCATAAAGACTTAACATCATTGTATCCTTCAAATTGTGATTGATATTCATTGGGAATAGCAATAAGAAGGATACTAAGTGCCTTTATCTCTGTTTGCTTCTTTCTCCTCTCTTGATCAGTTGTGGGACGAGTAACAGTTCCAGGCAATCCATCAGCTGAGAGATTGGCAATCTATTTGTTACCATTAACGATAACATCCCATACTGCATAGTCAGAGAGCAGTATGTGTTGCTTGATACGTAGCTTCCAGAGATCAAAGTTGTTGCTATTGAGTACAGGAAATTTGTTGACTACCACGTACGTCATGATATTTAATTGGATTCTTCTTGTTGAGACTTCTATTAAACTTGTAGATCAATGGATCTTGAGCACCTCCTGTGCTCTGACACCACTTGTCAGGATCATTTAGGTTATGTAAACCCAAAGTATGTTCAAAGCAAGATCTTGATTATCAAGGAAACTCAGCAGCGGATGAACACCTTGATATTACAAGTTTGTCGATCAAACAAATATTGTATATATGAAATAATAAGTATGAACAATAACAATAATGAATGTCGAATATTAAGCCTCAATATATTGAATATAATGAATCAATACACGTGTTTCTCTTTCTACAAGGATCTATATATATAGACATTGAGGCTAACCCTATCTACAATAGGAAACATCTAAAACAATTACAATTTTATTCTAACTATAATTGCTAAACTTGCGGAACAAGATAATTTCATAATTATCTTCAAGCAGTAAAAACACATACAGGTCGTAGTAATGAGTATCTTCAGTAGTAACTGTCTTCAAGTCTTCAGCTGAGTAACTGTCTTGCATGCAGTATTAATAGTCTTCGTGCAGTATCAATGAAATAGTACTAACTAAGCAGTATTAATGAAACTAAAACTATTTAACTAACAGTTTTAACCCCAACATTATGTCTTTTCAGTAGTGAATTGTTAAAAAAGGACCACTCATGTAATAGAATTACAACAATAGGGACGCTTGGTGTAATTATTTTAAAGAAAACTTTAAACTAGTGATTTCGATACAAATATAAGGACAAACGGTGTAATTAACTAAAAAATTAATAAAAATGATTTTTAGAAATGAGAAAACTCAAGCTTTTGATTCCAACTTCGACTCGTATTTTCAACTATAATTTCAAGCTACAACTACCTACTTCATACACATTCATAAGTGTTTAGTCATATATTAAACATAAAACCCTTTCCAACCATAAATCAATTTATTTAGTATTACTTAAAAGATGTATATGCCTCCCAAAAACATAAATAAATAAAATACTTTGAATATAATAAATGTATACCTTTATATTTTAAAAGTTTGTCTAACAAAAAATGATTATTACATAAATTAAATAGTTTATATTAATTAAATTTCTTAAAACTCATCTATATCTATATATTAAATAAAGTAAAGTATTTTTTCGTCACTTGTCATCACCACATCTTTTCTCACAAATTTTTCCCCGTCATTTTAATCTACATTTAAATTCCTTATAAATTGATAAATGTATTATTTTTAAACCATTTTCACCGTTTAGATCATTCATAATTATTAGCGGATATATGTTTATTGAGTAATAAATAGTTTTAATTATTTTTCTTTTAAACCATTTTCAACGTTTAGATTTTTATTTTTTATTTTTTAAAACCACAGTCACCGTTTACCGGATCTATATTTATATATTTCATAATTATTACCGGATCTATATTTATTGAGCAATAGAAATAAAAATATTACGAATTTGTAATAGAAATTCACAATTTTTTTTAAAAAATAACCCATATTATAATATATATAAATAACCCAATAGTTTATTATACGCATCACAACTCTTTAATACATAATAGATAAGATATTTTATTTGTCTATTTGTTACCAGCTTCATATTTTAAATGTTCATTGAATATGAATACGTACATAATCTTGTGCACGTCTGCTAAGTAGCATGTAGAGTTGACTAAAACATATTATATGTTTCCAATTTCTCCTTAAAATCCTCAAGTCACACATAATTGAGGGCTAAATACATCAACAACATATCGATTATATCCACATAAGAATCATATCCTTAAATTCAACGAACATAATTAAACTTGAATCACCACGTAACAACATTACAGCTCTTTATGCTTCCCACGTTCAAAAACAAAGGACCCACCATTGAACAACAATTAAGCTCTACAAATGACTATATATAAATGTCTTGAATCTTTCTGATAATCTTAAGATGATGAAGATGAGGACCAAATTGGGTGAATTCAACTCGATGCGGGGACGTGTTCAAGTGCGCTCACCATCACCACACCACAGGAAATCTTATAGTCTGGGTCGACTGAATGATGGTTTGAAGAAGGTGGCGTATTCAAGTAGTGAAAACAGTAGTGGGGAACAGAATTTGGAAACGAAGACGGATGGTGGGTGCGTGAATAAGGTGATGGTGGTGGTTGATTCGAGTATTGAATCGAAAGGTGCTCTTCAATGGGCTCTTGATCATACTGTTCAAAATCAAGACACCGTAATTCTTATTCATGTTGCCATTGCTTCAAAACTTGGTAAAATTATAACCTTTCTACCTTCTCTTTTCTATAACCAGGGTAGATTGAATAAAACATTGGTGTTGAAATGGGTCATTTTTAGCACTTGTTGAATTCACTCTCAAATTAAGACTTTTTGCCTGATGCAATAAACATTTATAGGGAACTAATTATTATAAGAAATATATAAGTTTATGAATGATAAAATTTAATTTGACCCGCTTTTGTAATAAAAACATTAACAAAATCGGCATATCCATAAATAAAGGTATCCAAATTGAATGGGATTGGAGCTGAGTTCTATTATAACGATAGATATAGGTCGAGAAAGTAATTTAATTTGATCGACATTGCAAAAATTTGCAGGTCGTAAGTCAAGCAGGGATGTTACTCAAAGAGCTTATGAATATCTTTGCTCCATTAAGAACAATCTTCAAATCAAGAGACCCGAGGTTAGTATAAGAATATAAAAGCTCAATACAGAAAACAAGCATAACTTATATGTGTGCGGTATCGGAGCTATGTGGAGGACAAGTTGGGCCATGGCCCACCCACAAAGTCATAAAACATTTATATCTCTAGTATTATTACTATGCATCAAGACCTATTTATAATAATTGACCCACCCACAAATGTAACATGATCCAATTAGATACTCAGATTTATTATTTGGCTCTCCTAGAAGTAAAAACTTGGCTACGCCACTATATGTGAGTGTGTTATTTTCTGAGTTTAACAGCGGTTATTTGGTTTTATGACTAATAGGTGAAAGTTGAAATAGAAGTTAGACAAGCGAAGGAAAAGGGACCAATGATTGTAGAAGCAGCAAAGCAACAACGAGTTTCATTGTTGGTTTTGGGTCAACGAAAGCAATCACTGATGTGGAGAATACGAAAATTGTGGGCAGGAAAGAGAAGCAAAAGCCGAGTCGTGGATTATTGTATTCAAAATGCCAACTGCATGACTATCGCAGTGAGGAGAAAGAACAAACGACATGGTGGTTATCTCATCACCACAAAGAGACACAAGAACTTTTGGCTGTTGGCTTAACTTGTATCAGTTTCATATCAATTTGTACATTGTGATCCTTTTGAGTTTGAATTTCATACCAAAATGGAAACTTTTGAATGAAACAAAAAATTAATGAAAATTTGATTAAGGTTTATGATATGTGATGCACGAAAACCAGCATATAATTTTTTAATTGTTTACTTATTTATTTTCTTATCGAAACTATGTACATATCATTAAGTTTTGTATGTCATTGTGGCGTGGTTTAAAATGTTGAAATCATAGTACCAACAAAATAACAAAATTTGAATACAAAACAATGAAAGAAATTCTCATGCAAATCGTATACTCCAAACTAAGCCAAACCAAAGCCAAATGGGAAAAAAAAAAAAGGAAACCCGAAAATGGTCAAAACTGGTTTTGACCGAAAGATATCAATAACGGTTACGTAGTTAGTGGTAAGGATGTACTAGGTCGTTACTAATAAACTCATAGAATTGAAAATCGTTCTTTTAAACTTGTTACATTTTGTAGTTGGGCTTAACAGATAAGAGGGTTTGTTTTGTTTTTGTAACTAAACTAAGAATAAAAAGAAGTAGATAAAATAAAAGAAAAAAAGTAATCAGATAATAGATAAGAAATGTTTTTACCATAATGTCAACACATGCTATTAACGGATAGTTCAAAATAATAGATTAAGTTTCCACCATAATACCTCTTATATCGAATGAGCCATATGGGTAACTCAACTATATGTATAACACGAACTTCTCCATGATCATACAGAAAACCGGTCACTCTGAGTTACAATTATATGTAATTTTACATTTGTTAGGAGTTTTCATGTGCATTGTAATCAGTCCAATCAACGACCATCCTCTATTTCATCCCCCCATGATCCATCCCACTTAAGCTTAGGAGTCATGGCATGCTCGTCTTATCGAAAATACATGAAGCGGGAAAACCCCAGCGGAGATAATTGGTGTTGGAATTAAACTGTTAGTTAAATAGTTTAGTTTCATTAATACTGTTCATTGGTACTGCTGGTTAATACTGCTCAAGATAATACTGCATGAAGACAGTTACTATTGCATGAAGACAGTTAATACTCCTGAAGAACTAATGGTTACTACTGCTAGAGCTTGTTACTACTGCCCCCTTCTCGTTACCACTGCAAGTGTAGTTTAGATAATTATTGATTATATTTGTAATTATCTCTTCCTTAAATATAGCAATTGTGATTATGATGCAATTGTAATTGCAGTCATAATACAAGTGTGATTGTAAAGTAGTTTCCTAGATTAGCTAGGTTAGCCTCAAGGTCTATATATACATAGATCCTTGTATTAAGAGAAACACATATATTGATCATTCGTTCAAGAGATTAATATATCGAGGCTTGTAATTCAACAATCGTTATTGTTTACTGTATTATTAATAAACAATATTCGTTTGTTCATTATACTAGTAATATCAAAGTGTTTATCCGCTGCTAAACTTCTTTGATAGATCAAGATCTATATTCGACGTGTTGGTTTACATAAACTATATTGATCCTAACAAGTGGTATCAGAGCACAGGAGGTGCTCAAGATCTACTGATCAACAAGTTATAGAAGTCTCAACAAGAAGAAAATTACTATCAATCATGGCTGATGTGGTAGTAAACAAGGTCCATGTACTCAATAGCAACGATTTTGATCTCTGGAAGCTAATAATCAAACAACACATACTGATCTCTGATTATGCAGTATGGGATGTTATTGTGAATGGGAACAAAGAAGCTCTTGATCTGTCAGCTGATGGAACTCCTGGAGTTCTTCATCGTCCTACAACAGACCAAGAAAGAAGAGAGAAGCAGACTGAAATCAAGGCTCTAAGTATCCTTCTAACTGTCATTCCTAATGAATATCAAGCACAATTGAAGGATATAATGATGGAAAATCTCTTTGGGAAGCTCTTGAGAAGAGATTCAGTGGAACAAAGAACACCAAGAAGAACAAGAAAGCTCTTCTCAAACAGGAGTATGAAAAATTCAAGGCATTAAAGGAAGAAAGAATGACTCAGACCTTTGATAGATAAGGATGATCTAAACAGGAAAGTTCTCAGATCTTTTGGGAGATGAATGGATCATCTACACAGTATCTTACATACAAGGTGATGTGCTTGAAGAGATGGAGCTGCATGATCTCTACAATGACTTAAGAGTGTTTGAAGCTGAAGTTGAAGCTAAAAAGCCAGTCAACAGTAACAAAAGTATTAATACTTTTAATACTGCACTCATAACACCAGCTGGAACATCTCAGAATGACAACATATAAGATTTATCCTTTGAAGCTTTACTATCACAAACTTCATGTTCAAGATTAACCAATGAAGACTTGAGACAAGTTCATCAAGATGATTTAGAAGAGATGGATCTCAAGTGGCAACTGGCTATGCTATCATTGAGGGCAAGAAGGTTTGTGAATAGAACTGGGAGAAGATTCACTCCTAGAAGCAATGATAGAGTTGGATTTGACAAGAGAAAAGTAAAGTGTTATGACTGTGGAGATCTAGGACACTTTGTAAGAGAATGCAAAAACAAATCCAAATCAAACAATTCAAGGAACAATCAAGAAAGTACATCAACAACCCTAATCACTCAAGATGTGTTTGGATATGATTGGAATGATCTTGCTGAAGAGACCATTCTAAATAGAGCACTAATGGCATATGTAGTTTCTACTGCAGATATGGTTTCTACTGCAGAGAATGTTTCTACTTCATTTGATGTTCCTACTGCATCTGTTACTACTGCCATTACTGATGATGCTTTTGGCTTTGATTGGAGTGAAGCTGCAGAAGAATGTGAACAAAATAGGACTCTTATGGCTGTTACAGCATCTTCCAAGGACACTGAATTATCATCTCTCTCATCTGAGGAACAACCAACAACAAAGGAAGAAAGCAGTTGGCATGTAGATAGTGGTTTTTCCAGGCACATGACAGGCAACATATCATGTCTTCAAAATTTTGAACCATTCAAGTGGTTTGGGTTGTAATTACACTTGCTTATATTTGATGTGTTGTGGCTATTTGTTGATATTCATGTTTGCATGATGTAGCCTCATTTGGATGATGTAAAATATAAGTTAGTCATGAACGAATTATTGCATGATTAAACTAATAGACGAAGTAAGATGAAATGAAAGTAGAGATGAAAAGATGTAAAGGTGTGACCACTAGAGTAGTATGCAAGATTAACCAAAGGTTAATTGTCTTGACACTACAATAGATAAAGATGATTTGGTAATGGTAGTTAGTTACTACCTAACAGCTGTTCTCAGAGGTGCTGCTACTAGCAATCTAGACACTGCCAATAGCATGGGTATGAGAGTGATCTTGGATGCTCGAGTACTCTATGACATGTGACGTTCTATTGTCAGTCACACATGCATAATGTCATCCTAGGTGACGGGAAGAGACTCTTCGAAGGAATACTAGTCTATTCACTTCCGCACCGTAATGACATATCAGCGTTCTAGCGGTTTGATAAGTCGGAGTATCGAGAAGTTAGTAATTGGTAGTTGTATTATCTGCGGATTAGCTCCCCGTTCGGTAAGCAATTACTGATGCTGACTAACTCGTGAACCTTAGGTCATTGATGGGACCGTAAGATGATTTAGGGTCAAGATGTTAGTACCCTTGTGCTTGGTGTTTGCACGCTAAGATAAAGATAAAGATGCTAGTCTACCTTTAGACTATACGATGTTTAGACAATTATTTGATGTTGCATTATTGTCTATTTGAATTACTTGCTTTATTGCATGTTGTTGATGTTTTGTTAAAGAAGTTAAAAATGAGTATTGGTAAGTAGTAGACAGGACTAACCTTGGGTTTGAGGTCTTGTCAACTACGGATGTTTAAAGAAAGATGTTTTGACAAAGATGATTTAATAAAGACTCTTTTATAAAGATGTTTTACTAAAGAAGATTTGATAATGGTGTTTTATGAATCTACAATGTCTCACTTGGCTTTTAGCTAACACTTGTTCTTTCTATGTCTTGAATTCGTGTAGGTCGAACAGGAATGTAGTTTTGCCTTTTGAATGGAGACCTTGTGAGATGGGTAGCCTTAGATTGTTGAAGTTTGGAACTTAGTTTAATATTTACGTTGCGTACTTTACATTATTAAACTATGTTGATGAGATTTTGAAGTAACGCTAGTTTATGATGTTGTTCATGTGCCTCCGGTTAATGAGACACGTGACTAATAAATGTTTTAGAGGCTTCCGCTGAAATACTTTTATATATTTAATGAAGAAGATGAAAAGTTTTTGTAAAAGCTGCATTTTGAAAACCATGGTGTTACATTCAGCATCAACGCACGAAGCATATAGAGATTGACATCCACTTTGTTTGGGACAAAGTCGTTGCAGGTTAGGTTCGGGTACTTCATGTCTCATCACGCTATCAATACGCGGAAATCTTCACCAAAAGGCTTCAATTTCCACTTTTCTCTAAGTTTCGTTCCAACTTGGGCATACGAATGTCTATTCCCGCTCAAACTACAAGGACATATTAAACAGACATTTAGTCCATCCATGTATATGGGTTCAGCCTATTATACTCATTGTACTCTAGATATGTTTAGTGTGTCTGAATAAGAAAGTAAGTCTTTTATCTTAAATCCATATTATTATAGAGTTTTCATGTAAGTCTTCTTCCTTTGTTTTCTTTCCATCAGGTGTCCTTCTCGAAGCATGTTTCTTTACGTCTTTTCCTTTTCTTTGGGTATTCAATTGAATTTCCATTTTAAAAAAAACATATAAAAAAATTGAAGACAAGATAAACCAATAATAATATCTCCTCAATATCTAAACTTACTTAATTTATTATAAAAGAAAAAAATTATTTCAAAATTATATAAATCGAACAAGTTATATAATTTAAAGCAACATCATTTTCACTTTTATAAAGGAGTAATTTAGTATCTTTCAATATAAAATACATAAAAAAATATTTAAATTTTAATTATTGATATGAAAATAATTTTTTTTCACAAAACTTAGGGATGTTTGTTTCGGCTTATGTAACATATTTATAAGTTTATGTAAATTTTGATAAGCTCATAAGTCCAATTTTTCCAGCTTATAAGCTTAATAAACAATAAGCTCAAGTTGATAAACTCATAAGTCCGTTACATAAACCGAAACAAACAACCCTAACATGCTCAAACAAAACATCAAAAACAAATTTAATTTATTAAATCCACTCAAATCGCCTTGTTAACTTGTTAAACCAAAAACAAGACACATTCCTCTTCCTTTCCTTGACACCGACATTATTCTTCTGTTTCAGGAGCTCAGAAATCGCACACAATAATAATACTGATTATTCATTTCTGCTAAATCAGATTATAAAAAAGATGCGGCGGCGACGGGTTCGACGGCGGCTTTCAATTTGGATCTGGGTGTTTCTTGGATTATTGTTCTCTGTTACTGGATTTCTTATCATTTTTCTTCAACATAATAATACTAATCAACTTCAACATCCTATATTGGTAACACTTTTTTCTCTTCTTTTCTTATTCTAATTCATGTTTATCTGATTTCAGTAATCTATAGCAAAACGCACTTTCAAGTGTTTGGATAAACGTGTCTTTTTGTTTAGGGCTTAGTTTTTGAGCTTATGAATCTAACTGTTTTCGGCCAACTACGTATGTCTTTTCTGGCTTATATGACTTACTTAGGGGTAATAAACTCATAACCCACAAATTAAGTCAGAAACAAAAATGGGCTTATGAAAGATCAGCCGAATAAATAAGCTAATAAGCCAAAAAACTAAAATAAAAGGAGGAAATTAAGCACTTTATCAAGACACATTGCTTGGTGCTTATTTGAATGATAGATGGGTTTTTTTTTATGCAATACCAAACACCTCATTAAGGCATCTAGCTGACAAATCTTTTTCTAAGTCATGTCTTTATCCAAGTGTAAAATAGAAGCTGATAGATTCATAAATCATTCATTTAAGGTGTTGGGTTTCTTTAATGAGAATGAGATGCGTATGAATTTTGGATGTTAGACAATGAATTTCATATTTCGGTAATAGTTAAAAATTACGCCTAGTATAGTTTGTGATCCATAGTGGTTTCCAAAATATTGATATTTTGTTTATTGATTTCATGGAGAATTATTCATTTAAGTTAAAAGCTCGCGTATTAGTTGGTTACATTTTAACTACTCACATCTTAAGTTAGAAATGTATAAAGATTTCACGTGGAAGGCTGTCTGTGTTAATGTAGACCTTTTGCTTTTGTTGGGGGGCTTTGATGCAGTGTTACATAAATCGCTAGAAGGCCCTCGTTTTCCGTACTAGATCGTGCGTTCCCAAACGCGGTACGTTTTCGATCCGGAACGCTTGGGATCGTGATTTAGAGAGGGAAACCCGACGTTCCTAATCGTTCCTTAATTCGTACCAAATTGAGTTTGGAACGCGTTTTCAGTCCATGAAATCATCCCTATCAATTGGGTTCTTTGAATATTAAATAAAAAAGGGAAACTTCAGGGTCACCTTGTTCAAATTAATTATTTTTAGTTAGTTAATTGGCAGAATATACAAGGCCTATATATATCAACAATCATACTCCCACCAAACTCAACAAACAATCAACAAAATCAATTGTTACAAACAAAAAACTTCAAAATGGTATTTAAACCATGTTGGTTGTCTTTTGGATTTTGATTGTTAAGATTAAATATGTTTATCAATTTCTATCAACTATCGACTATAATATCATTGTTACGTTTTTCTTAGTATGAATTATTTTTATTATTAATTGTTAGTATTGGATCCATCGTAACTCATTAACTGGTACATCGTACCATATTAATTGGTACATCGTACCAGAATCGTACCAAAATGAGACTACCCCCTTCGTACCAAATTTTAAGAACCTATCGAACCCCGTTCCCGATCTGCGTTCCCGTAATACTTGAGTTTTGCAATACGACACTTCACCATTTACTTTAGGGGAACTTATTATGTTTACTGTTTGTTATGTCGATTGAATGGTATAATGTCAGTTTCTATTATTCCATTTCTTTAAATGTATGTGCAGTGATTATCGGTTTTTGGCTGTCCCTCAAAACCAGTTTTAACATGTTTTGAATGTTATTTATTTCTATATTCTTTAGAAATGATCCCCCCTCCCCCTACACGGGCTTTTAATAGAAAAGTAGACTTGGTCCTTTCTCAAGAATCAAAACGAACGTTACGATAAGCTTGCTTTTCCTTAACCATCCTTTCCTTCAAATGTCGGATAAAGAGCTGAACTTTGACTCAAGCATAAATATTATACTGTCATATGAGTGGCATTCTAGTTATATTGAGTTCCTATTTAGCCACTGTGTGCAAGTTAGTTTGAATTGTTGGCATGGTCAGGGGCGAGTCTGTTTGTTATAGAAAGTTATTCCCCGGGACCAATCAGTTGGTTCACATAATAAGTTCCAAGCAAAAGGAAAACCTATTAGGTTAACAATTACTGGATAGTTGGAAGATTGCCTGTTTCATCTTTTTCCGCTCACTTCCTATTTAAAACAAGCAAACTACATGCGTTTTCTGTTTTACTTTTGAATTTACATGCTGCACAATTAAAGTTCTTTTAAGTGTGGATGCAAGTGGGTTGATGGACTATATGGATGCATTTTCTTTGATTTCCTTATTATGATACTAACGTATAAGCGTGGTTCGAAACCTTTTGGACTGAACCACAAACACATATTCCATCCTTTATTTTATACATGTGCTATACACGTTTACATAACCTATATTTCATCACAAGAAACTGTAACCTTTCTTAATATAGCCCTTTAGGAGTGTTTTATGCACTTGTATGATCGAGAATGACTTTCAACCCATTTCGCCCACTTCCTTAATAGTTGATTTTTTTTGCTTAACACACTTGACCTGTTAGAGATGAAATATAACACAAATCGACCCGTCTATAAGTAAGTGGGCTGGAATTGTGACATATAAGACTCTTTGAACAATTCACAAACTGTTCTAACATTATCAAGTTTTTTTGGTGTGCTATAGATTTCTATGGTCTCAATTTAACTAATCATTTATATCATACTACCCATTTCAGGAGCGGAATTCTAGAAATTTACAAGTTCCCCACAACAGGCTGAATCTTACAAAGGAGTTAGCTAGCGCCAATTCATACGTGAGACAACTATTGGAACAAATGACACTTGCAAAATCCTATGTAGTCATTGCAAAAGAACACAATAACCTGAATCTTGCGTGGAAGCTAAGTTCAAAGATACGAAGTTGTCAATTTTTGCTTTCAAAAGCCGCAATGAGAGCTGACCCAATCACACAAGAAGAAGTAGAACCGCTTATTATTAGCCTATCATCTCTGATTCTCAAATCCCAGGACTCCCATTATGATATTGCAACTACGATGATGACAATGAAATCTCATATTCAAGCCCTTGAAGAACGTGCAAATGCAGCCTCTGTTCAAAGTGCTTTTTTTGGAATGTTAGCAGCTGAATCTCTTCCTAAAAATCTCCATTGTATAAATGTTAAACTTTTGGCTGATTGGATTACAACGAAAAAGATTCAAGAACTTGCAGAAGAGAATAAGAACTCTCCAAGGTTATTAGACAACAATCTTTACCATTTCTGCTTGTTTTCAGATAATTTGCTGGCGGTTTCGGCAGTAGTCAACTCTACTATATCAAACGCTGACCATCCAAAACAGCTTGTGTTCCATGTTGTCACGAATGTAGCCAACTATGCATCCATGCAAGCGTGGTTTGTTACTAACGACTTTAAAGGGTCGATGATTGAAGTACAAAAAGTCGAAGATTTCACTTGGTTGAACGCTTCTTACTCTCCCTTGGTCAAAAAATTAAAAAGAGTTGACTATCTTGGATACCCTTTTGAGGGGTCTCAAGATTTAAAGAATGACCCAAAATTCTTGAACTCAAAGTATGAATCCTTATTAAACCATCTTCGGTTCTACATTCCCGAGATCTATCCTCACCTTGAAAAAGTCGTTTTTCTTGATGATGATGTCATTGTTCAAAAAGATCTGACCCCTTTATTTTCCTTGGATCTTCATGGGAATGTAAACGGAGCCGTTGAAACATGCCTGGAAGCTTTTCACCGACTGTATATATATCTAAATTTTTCAAACCCAGTTTTGAGCTCCAAGATTGACCCTCAGGGGTGTGGGTGGGCGTTTGGGTTAAACGTGTTTGATTTGGTGGCTTGGAGGAATGCTAATGTGACAGGCTTGTATCATTACTGGGAAGAACAGAATGCGGATGGAAACTTATGGAAATTAGGGACTTTGGCCCCGGGTCTTTTAGCCTTCTATGGATGGACTGAGCCACTGGACCGAAGATGGCACGTGTTGGGACTCGGGTTTGATGTTGATATTGATAGCAGGCTTATAGAGAGTGCTGCTGTGGTTCATTTCAATGGAAATTTGAAACCATGGCTAAAGTTTGGGATTTTGAGATATAAACCTCTATGGCAAAGGTATGTCAACAGAACTCACCCCTATCTCCTTGATTGTGTCACAAGTTAAGAGGTGACTGTTTGTGTAGAGTCCGAAATAGAAAATTTTGTTTTGGCACGCTAAACTATTATACATTATATTCTTTTGTTTTATTTTTGTCATCATACTCAAAGGAAGTCGCGCTTTTTGTAGACATTTGAATTTTTGAATTTTAATTAATTTTATTTTATTCCCCTTTTGTAAGAACGCTTTGGAATTTCTTAATCAGTTACGTTTGTTTTTTTAGTGTGATTAATCGCAACCATACGCTTGAAAGCAATACCATTGAATATGTATTGTACATTGACTATATGTAATTACTCTGTACAATGTTTCATAGTAAATACATTTTTCTTTCTGGTGATGGTAATAGTGTTGCCATCTGCATAAACCAGAATGTCATGTTTTGACCTTTAAACTCACTTTAAATGAACAACGTAATTATGGGGAAAATCGGAACTAAAGACAATGTGTCGTTTATAACAAGAGTGGTGTATGCTGTTTTAGTAATCCTCTCTTACTTGTTGCATAATTGGAACTAGAGACAACTCCATATACCTTTGACTCGACCATTTTTCAACTTGGTGGTTGAGTGAATAATTTGTGTCTAAACTATCTAAACAAGGTTTTTCCTACCCGTGTTTTGCATCGGTGATAACTGATTGTAAAATTAATAAGAAAAAGTTATTGGTTAAAATATAAAAATAGCAAAACAATTTAAAGGTCTAATCGAGCAAGCATGTAAGAATATGACCAAAGTTAAGAACTAAAACTATGATATACAAAATGGGATTGTTACTAAATATAAAAAGATTATGAAAATCATAGCAATAACTAAAGAACTAAAACAAAAATATAAAAGAATGGAACCCATTATTACCATTCGCTATAATAGTATAGTAATACATATTATCATTCTTATGTTTTTAGGTCGAGTATATATGATCAAAATAGTGCTCAATTAAGTAACGTGATAATCATGATAGAGTATTACATATTTACCTTTAGAGTTTGATGTGACTATCAAATATATCGAGTTGTAACATTTCACTTTGGTCACAATAGGAAAAAAAAAGTTTTTAAAAAATGGTGTAAAGTTATACCAAAGACTCCAAACTTAGGTAATTAATCCCAAAGCTATTAATTAAAACTCGAGGGTTTATTTTTAGACATTACTTTTAATGATACCTTTAATATTAATCGGTACTATAGATGTTAGAAGTTTATGTATAGTTTAGTCTAGTGTTTAATGGACTCACGGGCTGCAGGACTTTTAGGGTTCTTTGTCTATTAATATGCGTATCTCTTGTATTATTATTCATCGAGTAATATACCAATCTTTATGGTGTGAGAGCCTTCAGGCTCATTCTCTTCTACATTAAAATTTCGACACTTAATTTATATCCAGCTACCTCCTTTCTATTCGCTAAATATGATAAATCTCTAGCAAAAATATAGTGTCACCTCCTGCACCACTAAGTTCGTAATAAAAAACTAAGCAGACCTGTAAAATTTCAAGTCCATCCGCAGCTAAACGAGCCGCCAAAAACTGTCTAAAGTCACCGGTCACACCAACACAGATTTGAAAATACGACTAGTTCAACGTAATTTCTCATCTCACCTCCTACCGGTGTTTTAAAACCGGTTTGAACCTGTCGAACCGTGTTCCGTTCGGTCGAGCGGTTTAACTCTAGGCGGCTTTTTTAAGAAACCGGGCAATCATCAAACCGACCGGTTTTTTCGGTTTAAGCGGTTCAACTGGTTCGGTAAATACAAAAAATTGTAATAACAAGGCAAGACATTTTCCATATATAAATTAGATGTTATTTTTGTTGATATTATGATGATGTCATGATTTGGATTGTTTGGTAATATGTTTGGGTTGTTTGTGATGTTTAAAACTTAAATTTTCCTTGGATTGTAACTACCTAGTATTATTTTAGAGTGAATTGTAAGTGTATATTTGGTTATATATAACACGTTTAGTAGTCCAATTTTGAATTTGGAAATTAGTAGGGTTTTTAATGGACATGTAAGTTTGACTAGTTAACATGGTTGAACCATCCGATACAACCATTTTTAACAAAAAATATGGTTCAACTAAAAAAAAGGTTTCACAACATTGCCTCTTACACTACTGCATTACTTAACTCATTCCAATTAAAATGCAAAAGAACGTCGTCGAAAAAGCTCCGTCGGCCCGTCGCTCCTCTCTGTTGCTGTTGATTCATGCACACGTATGTCTTGATCCGAGCCTGTTGTCCTGGCCTAAATCGGAGCCTCTTTTCAAATCTTAAATCTGAGCCTATTGTCCGAGCCTAGATCCGAGCCTCCCGTCCCAACCTAGATCTGAGCCTCCCATCTGAACCTACTGTATATAGTTGACATCAGCGTTTGACTTGCTGATATCAACTTTGACCATTGTTGATATCATCGTTTACGTCATCTATTTACCCATTTAGCAAAAATAAAATAAAAATAAAAATGTTTCGGAATAGACAAAATTGGGTCATGGATACAGGCGCTATTTCTCATCTCACATCGGACATAGATAATCTCAATTCTCATTTTAAATCTAGCATTATTCAGTCAGTTATTGTCGGTGATGGATCTACTATTCCCGTTACCCGTATGGGTCACACGCATTTACCTAACCCGCATCGTCCTTTACACCTTTAAAATGTTCTTGTCACACCTAATATTATTAAAAACCTTATATATGTTCATTAGTTTAGCAAAGACAATAAATGTTCAATTGAATTTGATCCTTTTGGCTTTTCTATAAAGATCTAAAAATCCGTCAAGTCCTTCTTCGGTGTGAAAACACTAGTGACTTGTACCCCGTCTGTACTCAACATGCATCCACCTTTGTTGTTATCTCTCAAAATCAAAGTTATTCTTTTTGGCATAAACGTTTAGGTCATCATGGAGATGCAGTTTTACATTCCCTTGGGCCGAATGGATTCATCTCATATCATAAAGATATAAACTCTAATTTGTGTGATGCATGTCAACTGGGAAAACAGATTAAACGACCATTTTACCATTCTAACTCTATAGTCGAATCCCCTTTTGAAATCATCCACACTGATATCTGGACTTCTCCGATATCGAGCGTAAGTGGTATTAAATAATATGTTTTACTCTTAGACCACTTCTCTCATTTTCTATGGATTATCCATTTCATAGAAAATCTGGTGTTGTCAGGTCTTGAAAATCCTCAAAGCTCACACAATCTATGTAAGGATTCAATAACTAGTCGCGGAATAACATGTTATTGATCAAAGTTAAACTGATTAAGAACAAGGTTTCAACGATTTGAGAGATATTATTTCAAAGCCTTTAATTGGAGGGAAAGTCTGTTACAGAGTAAATGATCTAACAAACTCACACTTCTGCATTGCTTTCACCACTATTTATAGGCTATTCTACCTACCTATTACATTACAAACACCCTTATGTTTATTTAAAAACACTTCGGGTGAACTAATAAATTACAACTCAGTTACCTTTAGTTCGGATGAACTTGAACTTAATTCTAGTGAAGAGTTAGTTCACCTGACATAAAGTCTTCATGAGATTACACTTTATTATTTAGTTCGGGTGATGAACAATGTTCACCCGAACAAAAAGTCTACTACTCTACACTATGACTCAGATGTTTGGAAGCTTCACCATCACACTTGTATGCTCCAACTTGGATGATGCTTCAAAAATCTTCATCTTGCTAGTTTAAGCTCCCTTCCCATCTTCCAATCCATCATCAGATTCTACCTTCCTTCTCTTGTGCCTCTTTTGATTTTATCAAGTGGAAGGTTGAACAGAGTAATAATATCTTCATTAGTGAGCTCTCTGATTTCAGCCATTTCATATAGCCTATATTCTTCTCCATCTTCTTTGTTTAGCACATACTCATCATGACATAGTCAACCCACCATCTTAGAATCTTTTCCTTTTGATGCACAACTTTGGTTCTCTTCATGGGAGCAAGGTACATTGTCATTCTCTTTCTTTTAGCTAAGAATTTTTTACCAAAGTTTGCAAACCCTGTCTTGTCAAATTCATGGATAAATTTCTCATACTCATAACCATGTGCATACCCACCATGATTTACCATCTTCAACTGAAATAATTGTTTGGCATCTTCCACATATATCTACATTAATTTTTCAGTTGTGTTGAAGGATTAAGTCATTATTTCTCTTCTTCTCTTTCTTTCTATAACAATTGCTCCATTGTAATGATCAAACCTCCAACCAACAATGGGTGGAAGAATACCTTTCTTTAACTTCATCAATTCTTCCCTCTCTGCCCTCAACTCCTCCTGGGACACATCCTTTATCCTTGATCCTGAAGTACCGCCATCACCTTGAACATAAGTATCAACATCATCAACAGGAAATCCATATTGATCTAGATCTCCTCCATCAACTGCAGTCTCATCTATCCATTGAGATATTTCTTCAATCATAGCAGTTACTGCAGGGTCATCAACAGAGTAGTCCTCTGGAAAAGTAGATTGTGAAGGTTGAGCAGGAACTTGATCCTTATGTTGAGGAGACTTAGCAAACCAGGATTCCTTCTCCATATATTGAGCAAAAGGAATATCTTCTTGCTTCACCTTAGTCTTTGATTGTACATCTTGACTCTGCTTCTCAACAAGAGACTTCAATGTTACTGTCTGACTTGGATCAACAGTCTTTGAAGAAGATCCCTTACAAGTTTGTACATGAGGAATAACTGGAGCTTCTGTTTCTTCTACTTTTGGACTCTCAACATTCAAATCAATATTCTCAGTATCCCTTTTTTCTTGTCTTTTACTCAACTCCTCCTCAATCTTCTTCTCCCTCTTTGATTTCATATCTCTCATCATCACTTTGGTTTGAATATCAACCCAGTTTTTCTCCAATGTTTCAACTTTCATTTGACCAACTGACCTTTATGACATTCCACCAACTGTAACTAGATAATTCTTCAGATGAAGTTTGTATTGTTTCTCTGAAAACATCTATTTGCCCAATCATTTTCCTATTCAAACTAACTACCTTTGAAGGAACCAAAGTTGAAGATTTCACTGCTCACTTTTAACCCTTCCTCCATGTTTGACATTACTAGCACCAATATCAGGGGTTTCTTCAATTACCTTCTCTTCCTTCACAGCCACATTCACATTTTCATCCTCCTCATTATCACTGTCAATTTCTATTATCACCTTTTCCACCTTTTCTCTACCTATCTCCTCATTCCAGTGATTATTGATATCATAAGCATGAACAGATTGAGGATTTCTCTCCATAATATACATAGTGAATGTCTCTTCAGCATTAACATCGAATATACCTTCAGACAGACCTTCATAATGCTTTTCAAACATCTCCTGGTCTATGGTATCTCCATACTGGTCCACTGCTCTGAACTTCTTTACATTTTTCTCCGTATTTACATCCTCATCATCACCAGAGTTATCTTTGTTTTCACCCGATTTAACTTCCACTTCACCAAACTTAAAAATTTCTTCACCCGATTTAACTTCCACCTCACCAGATTTAACTTCAACCTCACCAGACTTGTTCTTTCCTTCACCCGACCTAAATAAATCTTCACCAGAGGTATACTCTGTGATTTTATCTTTTCATTTAACACTTCCAACCTCCTTCAAATTCTCCATTATTTTTCCAAAATTGAAAAATCCACCTCAGCTTCTTCATTCAAGCTCTCACTACTTTCCACGCTTACTGCAGCTTCTGTTTCAACATTCATATCAGATTTAGTAGTTTTATCTCCCTCTATTTTGGATGCATCATCCATAGGAAGAGAATTCTTTCATTTGTTCCTCAACTAATCCATGATAATTGAATTTGTAGCGTGCTTCTACCTCAGAGTATTTATCATTGAATTCTGTTTTCTCACCAACTGCTCCAAAGCTTCATTTTTCCTTGTTAACTCCAGGATTTTCAACATACCAAACCCTGCTCCCCCTTGCTTTCTTGAGGTGTATACTTGAATAGGAGTACTAGAGGAAGCAACTTTTTGCACAACAAGAGATAGAACAGAAGAAGAAACAGCTTGAGAAGCAGCCATATTAGGAAAAACTTGACTCTCTTCAACTGAATAATACCAATCACCTCCTTCAACACTCCTTTGAGGTTGATCTGCAACAGGTGATTGAGGAGGAGGGGAAGGAATAGGAATTATTGGTGATTCAGGTTCATCAGCTTGTTGTTGTTGTTTTTCAGCTTGTTGTTGTTCTGCTTGTTGGTGTGGTTGTTCTTCTTGTTGTACATTTTCTCCCCACTGACCTTGTAGCTCTAAGAATGTCTGAATAACTACTCTTGCCAGGTTGATCATGGGTGGGAAGAATGGAGTGAAACGCCCAGAAAATACTAGTTTGGCTTTAGGGAAGGACTTTCTCATGTTATTCATTATCTTCCAATTCATGTTCTCCTCTTTTAAAGTAGGAACTTCAAGCACAAGTCCCTGAATCTCAGACTGCAAAATGATCTGAAGGAATCTTGGGTATAGGAGAAACTTCTGGAAACTGCCTTCTACCATCCTTTGCATGCAATCCATAATAAACAAAGAAAAGTTAAACCGTCTTTGAGTGATCATACAAACAAAAGCAGATGCTAATGTTTGATTCATCTCATCGAACCCTCTTGATCTTCCAGAGATGAAACATACTAGAACATGGATTAGGTATCTCTAGTTGAATGATACACCGGTCTTCTTTACCATATACTATGGAAAATTTCCTTTATAACCAATCTGTCTACAGACATTCTTGATCTCCTCCATATCCAACCTTTCAACACCTTCAACATCATCAAACTGCAACACTCTTCTTACTACTTCTTCAATAACTATAACCTCTTCATTTTGGACATTTGATGACACTGTCCTCACTCCATTGATAACAGAAAACCTTGCATTCTGCCAGAATTCCTGAAGAATGTCATTGTATAGCAGTGGGGTCTCTGAGATGGCAAATCTAATGTTTGAGTTTATTAAAAATCCCAAAATCAACTTCCAGTCTTCTTCAATCTCATAATGACCCATATCAAGGAATACTGCCACATTATGCTTGGGTTTATAAGCAAAAGCCATATGAAGTTAGTCACATAACATCAGTGTTCATAATATAAGAATAAAAACAGATTCAAAATATAATAAAAACTGAAAATACCTTAATAAAATCAGGAAACAGGGGGAAAGCAATACTACACACAGAAAACCGCTCAAAAAATTAACTTAGAAGCACTAAAAATCTATGGAACAACTCTAAGATGAATCGCCAAAGAGAATAAAGAATAAATACTTTTATTGAGATTAGCAATTTTGATCCGGATAAGAGATGCAAATTGCATGAATTAAAAATGATTAGTTAAATTTAAAAGTATTAAAAAGGAATTAGGGAAAATAATATATTTAATTTCCCAGCAAAAGTCATCTGACTTAAGTAATAGTATCCCAAAGTTAAAATAAAATAACAATTTTAACCCGACTTAAAAATATAAATAACCGACTTAAAAAATTAAAGGACCCGACTTAAACTTATGGTCAACAAAGTCAAACTAAATACCTGAAATAGAAATATTACCAGACATAAATCAAAATAATACCCTACTTAAAATATTAATACCCGAATTAAATTAAATCAAAATTAACTCTTTACAACTGTCTGGGTTAAATTCTTAACACGAGAACTGAATCATTTCAAACCATCAGTTAATCTTGAAATGTTATAAAGCAAAATTTCAATTTCAAAATCAAAAAATTATATTCCAGGACTTCATAAATTAGTTAATAAGAGCAAATTTTCAACATAAATGAAATGTTTTGTAAAATGTAGAAACCTGTATTTTTATTAGAGTTCATCATGTGTCAAAAATTCATACACTGCAAGGTTTAATAATTTAAAAAGGACATAATATACAATCAAACTAATTCAATTCTTGTCAAGTAGAAATAAATTAAATTAATATTTTACTTAAATAAGGCATATATATCTTATTGTGATTAAAACACAACAATTTTATGACACACTATGACACATTTTAACCAATGAATTTGTATGAACACATGACTAATCTTCAATCTTTATTGAGAGTCCCTAGAATATAATTTCTCAACCTTATAAACTGCTTTTTCTCTCAAGATATTTTTGATTAAATGCATGTTTTTATTGGTCAAAATTAGAATTAGTTCTATTGTTCAACTCCTTCCCCTGACTCTGCCGTTTATCAAGTTAGCATCAACGATCTCAAAGTCAATAAATTATTCCAAAACACTATAAAACTTTATATTTTTTTTATGATAAATAGATTTAAATTCCCATATTTAAAGAAAATATATCTTTTCTTTGTTTTTCTACTTGACAATCACTGAATTCTCATTTGAAAGTTATCAATTTTAATGACTTTATGCAGTGAATAAACCACGGATTGCTAAAGGTTTCAAAATACATGAATATGTGCATTTATGAAAACATTTGGTTTCAAGAAATTCTTTAAATACTGAACAATGTTAAATTATGTTGTATGTTTATGACTCATTTCTTAGAAATTTTGTTTTGTAAACATTTTCAAATTTTATACTGTTTTTGGTTTTTCATATTTTGAATTTGATTTTCTAGAAAAATTGACTCAAAAACTTAAAAATAGAAAATAAATCTTTTTGTGTTTTATCTTTACATACTGAAATCACATATTTTTGGGTTTTAACTATACAGACAGAAAACACATATTTTCGGATTTTATCTATACATACCACCACCAGACTTAAAAGCAAGACTATAAGAGAGTTAAAAAAAATACTACCAGACTTAAAAGAAAGACTACCGGACTTTAAAAAAATACTATCAGACTTCAAAAAAATACTACCAGACTTAAAAGAAAAACTACCAGACTTAAAAAAATACTACCAGACTTAGAATATTTTTGTATTTTTTCCATTTCCTCCCCCTCTTTTTGTATTTTGAAAGAAATATAAAACACAATGCAAAAAGATATATACAAAAATAATTTGAAAAAACACCCAATCAAGATTCATTAGACCAATAGCCTGAACAAGAAAATTAAATCTTGATACATCAAATGCCTTTGATTTAAGGTCTTCTAGTTGGAGGTCTGTGTGAATCTTAACCAAGTGAATCAAATGTTTTTCAAAGTAGTCTCTTATGAAGTGGTGTCTAATCTCAATATGTTTTGCCTTTGAATGTTGCACAAGATTCTTAGTTATGAACGTGGCAACAGTATTGTCTATGTGAATAGTAGTGTTCATAAAGTTAAGGCCATAATCTAGCATCTGATTCTGAATCCATAAAACCTGGGAAGTACAAAAACTAGCAGCAGTGTATTCTGCTTCAGCAGAGGACTGAGAAACAGATGTCTGTTTCTTGCATTGCCAAGATACTGGCCTATTTCCTAAAAACTGCCATCCTCCGGTAGTAGATTTCCTATTCAAGTTGCAACCTCCATAATCACTCTCAGTGTAAGCATAAAAGTCAAATATAGAATTCTTAGGATACCAAAGGCCTAAAGAACTTTGTCCCTTAAGATATCTAAAGATTCTCTTAACAGCAATTACATGAGAAACCATAGGAGCAGCCTGAAACCTAGCACAAAGACAAACTCCAAACATAATATCAGGTCTACTAGCAGTAAGATACATCAAAGAACCTATCATAGACCTATATAAATGTTGGTCAACACTCTCGCCATCTAAATCAGGATGTAATTTGGCCCTAGTGTCAACAGGAGTGGAAGCATATTTACAATCAGTATATCCAAACTTTACTAACCTATCCTTGACATACTTAGACTGATTGATAAAAATGTCATTTTCCAACTGCTTAACCTGTAATCCTAGAAAAAAAGACATCTCACCCATAGAGCTCATCTGAAATTTGGAATACATAACTGATTCAAATTCTTTGCACAATGCATCTTTAGTTGAGCCAAAAATGATATCATCAACATATATCTGAACAAACACAGATTCTTGGCCAATTGTCTTAATAAATAAGGTCTTATCAGTTGTTCCTCTAAGATATCCATTGTCAATCAAATATTTGGACAATGTATCATACCAAGCTCTAGGATCTTGATGTAATCCATACAAAGCTTTGTCCAATTTGACTACATGATCAAGGAATTGAGGATCCAAGAAACCAGGAGGTTGACTAACATTTACTGTCTCCTCAAGAACTCCATACAAAAATGATGATTTAACATCCATTTGATAAACCTTAAAGTTCTTATAGGCATCATAAGCTAAAAACAATCTAATAGCCTCTATCCTAGCAACTGGAGCAAAAACATCATCATAGTCTATACCCTCCTCTTGAGTATAACCTTGAACTACGAGTCTAGCATTATTCCTCAAAATAATACCCCTATCATCCTTTTTCACCCTAAATATCCATTTCATACCTAGGACATTCACATCAGCTGGTCTCTCCACTAAACTTCCTACCTCCTGAACCTTAAACTGCAAAAGCTCCTCTTGCAAAGCTTCCACCCAACTATTAATAGTCAATGCAATATCTAAATTCTTAGGCTCAAGTTGGGACAGAAAGCAAGAAAACAAGCACAAATTAGCTAAGCCAGTACTACTTCTAGTCTTGAACCCATCATACAAATTTTCTATAAGATTACTTAGAGGATGAGTCTTGTGAACTTTTAAAAATGAATTTATTTCCTCAGTAATATTAGTAGACAAATTGTTTGAATAGGGACAATATAGTCAAAGAATAAAGATTCAAAAGTTTCTTCACTGGGTTGTTCATGGCTTGGTTCAGCAGATCGAGCTTCAGTTGCTGCACCAGAGTTGAATTGTGCTGCACCATAATTGTTTATATTTTCACCTTCTGCATCAGAGTTATTCTGAATTTCACCCGAGTTTTCTTCAATCTCCATTTGTGCACCCGAGTTAACTTGTGAACCACCCGAATTATTTTCACCTTTGTCTTGACTACCCCAATTAAAATGTGGATCATCAGAGTTATTTTCAATATCATCTTGTGCACCAGAGTTATCTTCAGTAGGATGTTGGGCACTCGAATTAACTTGATCTACACCAGAATGCAATTCTTAAGATTGTACAACATTGTCTTGATCTTCAGAGGTTACTGGAATGTCTTCTTCTTGAAGAATGTCTGCTTCAGTTTGACTCTCTGAAGTATCTTCACTCACAACTGTTGTAGCCTCTGATGAATTGGTGTGATCATGATCAAATAATGAAGGGCTTGCACTTTCATTTGCCGGATTTTCAAATTCAAAATCATTAATGTCCTCAGCATTTGTCACATCCCCTGTTGATACATGCACTTCTTCTAAAACAACTGGACAGAAACCATTAGAGGAATTCACAAATGTATCTAAATCAAACAACCATTCACCACCTGAATTCCTAACATTAGGTGTATATACATTGAATATCACATTAATGGATTCTTCTATGGTTCTAGTTCTTCTGTTATAGATCCTATAAGTTTTGAAACACTAGAATAACAAATAATGTAACCATCATCAGTCTTAGGATCAAATTTTCCTAGGTGGTCTTTGGTGTTTAAGATAGAACATTAACAACCAAAATCTTTGAAGAATCCTATAAAAGGCTTTCTCCCTGAGAACAATTCATATGAAGTTTTGCCTAAGATCTTAACTATACGAATCCTATTGTTCACATAACACATGGTATTCAAAGCTTCTACCCAAAATGTAACATGTAATGAAGATGCACTTAGCATGGCCCTAGCTCCCTCAATTAATGTTCTATTTTTCCTCTCTGCAACTCCATTCTGTTGAGGTGTTCTAGGTGAGCTATATTGTCTATAGCTACCCTTAAGTGCACAAAGCTCATTGATGGAGGCATTCTTAAACTCCGTGTCATTATCACATCTGATGACTTTCACATTTTTATCACAAAAGTTTTCAATTTGAATAACAAAGTCTTTTATAATTTCAGATGTCTCACTTTTATGAGCAAGAAAAGAGACCCATGAAAATCTTGAGTAGTCATCAGTGATAACTAAACAATAAGATTTCATGCCAAGACTCTTCACACTGACTGGACCAAATAGATCCACGTGTAGAAGGTGAAGGACAGTATCTACTGAATTTTGAGTCTTAAGTTTAAAACTTGATTTATGTTGTTTTCCTTTAAGACATGAAATACAATGGTCAAGTAATTGAAAATTCTTTTTAGGTAATCCAGAAACTAGATTATATGTGACCAATTTATTCATGCTTTTAAGGTTGACATGATAAAGCCTTCTATGCCATAAATCAGACTCTTTTTCAGTAGTTTTAGATATGAAACAGTTTGAAGACTCAGTTGATTGTACATTGTTCATATCTAAAATATACATGTCTTCACATCTTGGTGTTTTCAAAACAATCATGGCATGTGGTATGACATATTCACGTTTAAGAATATAGAAAAAATATTTTGTGAAAACGGTGGTGTACTCATTATCACATACCTGAGACACTGAAAGCAGGTTATAGTTTAGTTCTTTTACAAAATTGACCTGCTCTAGAGTCAAAGGCCCATTAAACACCTTTCCTTGTCCTGTGATTATTCCTCCCATATCTCCACCAAAAGACACATTTCCACCAATAAATGCAATGAAATCCTGAAGCAACTTGATATTCCCAGTCATATGTCTTGAACAACCACTATCCACCACCCATATATTGTCTTCTGAACTAGTGGATTGCCCCAGCACATAATCATTGGTCAATGAGATTTTGGAACCCAAGTTTTTGTAAACTTGGAATGCATTCTTTTAAATTTGTTAAACTTAAATTGATTATTCATTTTTCTCTCACGAATACAAGTTGTATAATCCGAATTAAGTTTTTCATCACCCAAATTAAAATTATCAAGACCCGAATTAAATTATGATTTCAAACTTTTATCCGACTTAAACATTGTTTATCCGAATTAAAATTTTATTCACTAGAGTTATTCTTGAAAATATGTTTACCATATTTAATTTGGATTTTACCCGATTTAAACATATTATCATCATTTTTCAAGCGTTTTAACTCGGATACAAAATATTTTAACTTTGGTAATTTCAAATCATTTAACAGTTCAAGATTAATTCTACCAAATTTCATCACATTCACATTCTTTGACTTTTCAGAATTAATCATGCACTGTTCAAAATTAATTCTACCAAATTTCAATTTAAGGTGACACACATTCAGAAACACATTTAGCTTTAGATTTCATCCAAAATTCTTCTAATTTGTGTTTCTTTTTGCATGTCATACACTTTTGTTTTCTCTTTGACTTCCTAGATTTTACTTTTTCGTGTTTAACAATTTCACATTCAATCACAAAACCATTCACAACATTCACAGAATCATTAACAACATTCACAGAATCATTAACCACAACTTCATTTAACACCAATCCATTAACTGCTAAACTAGACAAATAAAAATCATGTAGCATAAAGCATTTCCCATGCAAACAGTTATGCACATGTTCAACTATTTCGTCATCAATTTCAATTATTTCTACATTATTACACAATTCAACACATTTATCTTCACAAACATCTTCCTGAACACGTTAACTCTCTAAAGTTTGAACTGCTACAAAATTAAAAACTTTATTTAGACTAGGTACAACAGGAAAATTTACCAAATTATTCACAGAAGAGCAATTTTCATTTAATTCAACTTTATCATACAAATCAGAAGCATCATCAAAACAATTTTCAACTAATAAACCACTCTTAAAAGATGTAAATTCAGGCTTAATTGAGTAATTATCATTGAATGGAGGAGGTACTGTATTAGATCCAAAACCTGCCTTTGCTTTATGCACCAGTTGATGTTCTATAATTCCATTCAAAGTCTTTGAGGACAAATTGAACTTCTCAACATGAATTTTTTAATCTTTAAATTCATTTGTAACTTTTTGAAATCTTTCAAACAGGTTTTCATGTTGATTTTCCAACCTTCCCAGTTTGCCCTTATAAAAATCAACATCTTTCATCAAAGAATCTATTTTTTCTTTATAAACCTTTTCAGCTTTTGTAAATTCTCTTTGATGAAATTTAATTAAATCAATTTCTTTTAGTAAGCTCAGATTGTGTTCTCTTGTGTATTTCACACTGTTTAAACAAGCAAGTGTACAAGTGTTAGGAAGTACCTCATCAGTGGTGACAGAACTAATATTACTCATTAGAGTAGAGACTGATTTGTTCTTGAACTCATCTTCACGAACTTCATCACACTCCCCAAAAGTGATTAGTGCCTTCCCACTTGAGCTACCCTCTTCTTTCCATTCTTCACATCAACACCAGTCAGCTTTTTCTGTTCCTCTTTAGATTGATAGTTGTTTCTCTGGTAATTGTTGCTGTTATTCATCCTCGTTGGGGCCCTGCACTCCCTTGCAAAATGCCCATAATCCTCACAATTGAAGCATTTCACCTTGGAATTGTCAAACCCCATCTTATCACCAGTCTCCTTCCTAAAATTATTTCTCCCAGTCCTTTTGAAAAACCTGTTAGCCCTCACACTTACCATTTCCATCTGCCCCTTGAGGTAAATTTCTTCCAAATCATCTGGATGAAGTTGTTCCAGGTCTTCTCTTGCAAGCTCAGCTTGGTTCAAGCTTCCAGCAACAAAGGCTTCATAGCTTGCCACAAATGCCCTATAGAGAACCTCCTTATCTCCCATTCCAGTTGCTCCTGAGTTTGCAGATGGTGTGTGATGCATGCTAGCTTCATTGTTCTGACCAGAGAAACCACCATATGCACTTGAGTTGTAACCAGCAGATACTTGACTTGGTGGACAACAGTTTCCAGAGTGATAGCTTCCTGAATGATAGCTTGCATATGACTCAGGTTGAGACAGAGCTTGACTTGAGTAATGAGGTGCATTCATTGGAGCTTGAGCCTTCAAAGCACATCCATATGAGTTCATAGTTTGTTTCTTCTCATCTATTTTCATGTCCACTTCACAGATTGCAGTATTCCAATTAGCTCCACTAGAGTCATAACATTCAGATTTGTTGTCCTCTTAATGATCATAACCTGAACAGACCATTTCAAAGGTAGTGATCCCAGTAGCTTCTTGCAAATATCACTGTCTTTCATCACCACCCAGAACTCTTCAAATCACTAATCAACAGTGAAATCTACTAATATGCTCAGACAGATTCTCACCCCTAACATGCTCAAAAGCTTCATATAATTTCTTCAGCATATCCCTCTTACTCTCCTTCAACCCCAGGCTTCCTTCATACCTCAGCTCCATAGAATCCATCAACTAATTTGTAGAGACACAATCCTTGCAATTATTATAGATCTCAGTAGGCAAAGCAAGTATGACAGCTCCTAATGCCCGAAATCCCTGTCAATCAACTTGTTGTCAGCTTCTGTGTACCTCTCTGGATCAACATCAATCATTCCAGTTCCTCCTGTCTCTTGAATTATCGGTCTATGAGGTCCATTGACAATTGAACTCCAGATTTGTCGATCACTATAGTACACAAATGCTTTAAACCTTAGCTTCCACATCATAAAGTCCGATCCAGGTAAGAATTTCGGAGGTCTACCACCTGAACCAGTCTCATTGTCATAGTTAAGTGCTGGAACATTCATTGAGATTGCAGACAGACATGATGATTGATTTTAACTCGGATGATCACTTTTTAAATCGGATGAACAAAACAATACCAAATTGATGGTAATCCAATCAAATTCTCAGAAAACTTATCAGTTACTCCTTAACTATGCTCCTTAACACACAAAATCACTTAAAATTTATTTTCAATAAAAATTCCTTAAAAACAACTCTTATTGCCAAATTTCAAACTTCTGATATACTGATTGATCGTTGATCTTAATGCTCTAATCCTTAAAGCTATTCCATACAGTTCGACTATAGCTTAAGCTGAATCAAATTGGATTTGATTTACAGCTCTGATACCACTTGTCAGGTCTTGAAAATCGTCAAAGCTAACACAATCTATGTAAGGATTCAATAACTAGTCGCGGAATAACAGGTTATTGATCAAAGCTAAACAGATTAAGAACAAGGTTTCAACGATTTGAGAGATATTATTTCAAAGCCTTTAATTGGCGAGAAAGTCTGTTACAGAGTAAATGATCTAACAAACTCACACCTTCTGCATTGCTTTCACCACTATTTAAAGGCTATTTTACCTAACTATTACATTACAAACACCCTTATGTTTATTTAAAAACACTTCGGGTGAACTAATAAATTACAACTCAGTTAACTTTAGTTCGGGTGAACTTGAACTTAACTCTGGTGAAGAGTTAGTTCACCCGACCTAAAGTCTTCCCGAGATTACACTTTAATATTTAGTTCGGGTGTGAACAATGTTCACCCGAACTAAAAGTCTACTACTTTACACTATGACTCATATCTTTGGAAGCTTCACCATCACACTTTTATGCTCCAACGTGTGCATACTCTAAATTTATACATTTTCGCGCATATGTTCACACTCAGTTTAAATGTGAAATTCGAGCCTTCCAGTGTGATCATGGTGGATAATTCGATAACAAATACATACATAATCTCTCACCACAAATGGCATCGAGTTTCGGTTATCTTTCCCTCGCACATCTCAACAAAATGGAAAGTCATAACGCATGATTCATACCATTAACAATGTTGTCTGCACCCTTCTTTTTCAGGCCCATCTCCTACCTCTCGAAGCCTTACATATGGTTGTTCACCTTTTAAACATTATCCCCTCCAACTCCATCCAAAATGAAATCCCATTCACTAACCTCATTCACAAAGAGACAAAATGTACTCACCTTCGAGCGTTTGGGTGACTTTGTTACCCATATGCTTTCCCACCACACAAACTTACTCCTCGTACCACCCCATATATATTTGTTGGTTACCCAATCAATCACCGTGGATATCGATGTCTTGATCTCAACACCAAGAAAATCATTATTTCCATACATGTCATATTTGACGAGTCATCTTTTCCTTTCATTTTTTTTTCTTCCACCAAAGCTCCCTCTTATGAATTTTTAGATACCTTTTGCGATATTTCTCCAATCGCTCGCCAAATTCTTGAGTCACGTACTTCCCACTCTCCCACAACAGGGGAAACCCCTCCATCTCAAACACCACCATCTCTACCATCTCCAACACCACCATCTCTTCCATCTCCATCACCACCAAACACACCAATATCCCCACAACTTAGTCCTTCCACTACTGATCATGACACATATCCATCATTACCACATCAACCTCTCCTGATACGACCCCACCACCACCACCAACTCCTACTTACCCTTTGGTCACACTTTCTCAACATGGAATCCATAAACCTATTCATAAACTAAATCTTAACACCACCACTTCCACCCACACTATGTCTTGATATTATCTCCAAGACCTAAAATCTCCTCACTGGAATGCTGCAATGAAAATTGAATGTAATGATTTACTTAAAAATAGGACTTGGGACCTTGTTCCTTGACCAGCCAGGGGCAACGTCATCTCATCCGTCTGGCTATTTAAGCTCAAATTGTGCGCTGACGATTCCATTGATCGCTATAAAACTTGGTTGGTAGCTAATGGAAAAATCAAAAACCATGCATTGACTATGGGGAGAATTTCAGTCCGGTTGTAAAACCATCAACTATACAAACAATTCTTAGCTTGAATCTCTCTCGATCATGGCCTGTACAACACTTGGATGCCGATAATTCGTTTTTACATGGTTCTCTAGAGGAAACAGTCTACATGCATCAACCTCCAGGGTTTGTCGATCCACAATACCCTGTGTAACGGCCTGGTTTTCAAAAATCACGTTTTAAAAAAAAATATTATATATTCAGAAGTAACACAACGAAAAACGTTAATAAAACGTGATTAGCGGTTCATAAAACTATTGTAGTAATTAAACCATTTGTTACATTATGACTCATATCATACCATATTAAAAACAAGTTGGCAATCTCATAATAGATGGGGTCAACAAAGTACCCCAAAGCATTCCGCCTCACCAAGCACGTCTTAATCAACCTACGAGCAAAGACACATTTTGGAAAAAGAGTATCAGCGAAAGCTGGCGAGACAATATTTTAATAGTAAAGACTATGAAAATGTTTCATATAAATAATTTGTCTTTACTAACCCAAACTATACACGCAACCTCGTAAGTAGATATGTTAAACAATCAAACATACGACTTATAAACTCATATGAAATTAATTCACATCCCATAATCAATTCCAAATAAATGCATCTAACTTTCATTATACTAGGGTCCATCGTGCCCTAAGTATTTATCTTAAACGGTCCATCGATGTCTTAAGAATACAAATTATCTGGTCCATCGATGTCCTAAATGTTTATAACAGTGGGCACCATCGTATGCCCCAAATATTTATAACAATAGACACCATTGTATGCCTTAAATATCCATCTTGGTTGGGTCTATCACTGAATCACATAATCTTAACACTAGGGTCCATATTATGCCCTAGGGTCACTACCCTCTTCGCTACTCGTATATTTCACATATTATTATAAGCATTGGGGCGCGAATCTCAATCTTTATAATAACCCGAAATGTAGGCTTTCACTACTCCGACATTGAACTTCGTTGCGTTTTCGTTAAGGATGGATCCACAGGTGCCATCGTACACACTTCCCCACCCCCACGTGATGTTTCCGGATGACCCATCATAGTCAAACATCACTCTGGTATGAGTCTACACCTCATACAATGTGTTTCAAAGGATGTCTAGAATTCCCTGCAACTAATTTGACCCATCGTAGTCAGATATCACTTGGCCCATCGTAGTTAAGTATCACCTGACCCATCGTAGTCAAGTATCACAAGTTGGCTAGCACTTTCTCACCTAGTTGGTCACACTAGGTTTCTATGTCAATCTACGAGCATCTCCACCACCCGTAATCAAGGCTCTTATGAAAAGCTAAGGCATAATCCTTATAATGCATAAATAACAACACAACAATTACATAATCATATATAATCAGAATTTGATGTGTACCTCATCGCATAGTACACCACTGAACATGAGTAGTTACAACCACTCATGCCCGAGGCTTTTACCAAACAATCATCACATAATTTATTTAAAAATTAAATAAATTACAATACAATAAGGATACATGTAGTTAACTACTACCTATCATCCAAGCATACGGGTAACTATAACCACCCGTAATCATTATGCATGGGTAACTACGTACTACCATACCATACAATTCCGTTATTCCGAAATGGTTCATCTTTTATTGATCAAAACATCTTTACTTGTAAACAACTTTGTTTACCAAACAATGTTACTTTCAAATATCATAACATATTTCGAAACTTCTTTCAAAACGTATATACGTTTTTTAAACGTTATTTTTACCTTTATGCTCGGTTTTAAAACGATATTGTAGTTACCTCTAAATCTTCGTTGTTAATCAGGCACCATAATGATGTATTCCACGATCAACCTGATCATATACTACCAATTAATATTATCGTCAACTTTCAATGATTAACGCTTAACTAGCTTAATCGTTACAATCCCAATGAAACTATATAACGAAACAATAAAAATTGTTGAAAATACACCTAGCCGTCGGCTGGCTGAACCCAGTCGTCGCTTGGATGAACCCAGCCGCCAATTGGCTTATCTTAGCCGCCGGCTGGCTTCGTCTTCTCCAACCTGACCACCTCCATAGTTGCAGGTTTTTAAACCATAACCAAACTCAACGAAACTCATACTAATCAACTCCAAGTGACTAGAAATATCTTAAACCATCATTATAAACGTAAATAGTAAGTTATACCTCACGTTTACGAACCGGGTTTTGTTACGACTCGAAACCAACATTCACGAAACTCACTTCCGCTTACACAATTTCTTCCGCTATGTTCGAGGAGTCTAATGGTATATTTCGTTTGATTATCCGGCGACTATTTACTTCCTAATCGATCGAAATGTTTTACCAACTTTATAAGTTGATTTCTTTTTTTCTCTGGTTTCAGAACTCGAAACACAAACACATATATATTCTTTCATTTCCTTCTTCTTAAGTAATCCATTAATAAGGGTTTTATAAAAAAAATTCATAATAATTCCCGAACTATGCCATAATGACAATTCTAAGACCAAAGTGAAAACTTATTACAAAGATAGTCCTTTAGTTCAAAATCTTATTGCAACTTTAATCCTATGTATATTTTCGGGTCGTTACTCTTTGGTTATGTATGCTATCTATGAAAATCTTTATATAGCCTTAAACAGGAACCTCGGGCATGGTATCAACGATTTGCAACTTATGTCTCCACAATCGGGTTTTGTGAGAGCAAATGTGATTCCTCATTGTTTGTTTCTTGACATGGATCCGATATGGCGTATTTTGTGAGAGCAAATGTGATTCCTCATTCTTAGTAGATGATTTCCCATGATAGATTATGGGACGTTACATTACTTCTTGGTCATTTCGGTTCATCGAACCAAGACATAAATGTTCTTATCTCAGTAGAAATATGCCCACGACATACTTGATCGAGCCAATATGTCTAACTGAAAGCCGTGCAGTACTCCAGTCGACACCGGATCTAATCTCGGACCTACCGGTCCTCCAGTTACTGATCCATCATTATATCGCAGTTTAGCTAGAACTTTGGAGTACCTTACATTTACTCGACCCGAGATTTCATGTACAGTCCAACAGGTTTTTCTATATATGCATGATCCTCGAGAGCCTCATTTCAACGCTCTCGAGCGCATCCTTTGATACCTTCGCAAAACTTTAGCTCATGGCTTACAATTATATGCTTTGAAGACACTCGGTCTTACAACTTAATCTAATGTTGATTGGGATGATGTCCCGACACTCGCAAATTGACTTCTGGCTACTGCGTGACAACCTGGTTTCATGGTCCTCTAAGAGGAAATATATCATTTCTCGATCTAGTGGGAAACCTGAATATTGCGGAGTTTTCAATGTGGTTACCAAGACTAGTTGGTTATGCAATTTTCTTCTTAACTTCACCGCCCGCACAATTGGGCCACCATTGTTTACTGCGACGATATTAGTGCGGTCTACCTTTCCACTAACCCGGTACAACACCAAAGAACCAAAAACATAGAAATTGACATCCATTTTGTTCGGGAGAAGGTTGCTATGGGAAACGTTCGAGTTCTTCATGTACCTTCCAACTCGCAGTATGCAGATATCTTCACCAAATGGCGTATTAGAGTATGTGTGTTTATTTATAGTTTAACCTAGCGTGTAGCCCTATGGACTCACGAGCTCTAGGGTTTCTAGGGTTCTCGGTCTATTTATATGTATATCTCTTGTAATGTTGTTCATCAAGCAATATACCAATCTTTAATAGGTATGGGTGTTCATAAAACCGATTTAACCGGAAAATAACCAAAATAACCGATTTAACTAAACCAAATTAACAGAACCATTCACATAACCGATGGTTCGGTTATAGAATTTTAATTAACCGAATGTTTTGGTTCGATTATGAAAATACCTAATAATCGAACCATATTAACCGAACCGACTCAAATGTTTTAACAATCAATATTTAATATATGAAGTGTTTACATATATTTATCATTAGTGAGTTTAGTCTAGTTGGAATTCATCATTGACCTTTCTACGAGAGAACTTATGTTCGAGTTTTCTTCGGTTCTTATTTGTGTTACTTTTCGTTTCAATTTGGACATTTGTAGTGTTTCTACAACATTTATTATTTAAAACGATTAACGGATGGTTGACCAATCGATAACCGACCTAAAATATACCCACTAATCGATTAACCAAAACCGATTTACTCATAACCGAAAGGTTAAGATTTTCCATTAACCGGAAATCTCGTTCTTTAGATGGTGGGGATGAAGGAGGTTGCTTGTCTTGTGGGTCGTAACAATTGAACATCTAGCAGGGTCATCCCTTTACATTCAAGAAGCAATCAAAACAGAGTCGAATCCCAAAAGACGACGTCTCCTTCTGGTAAAAGAAGTTTGTTTTTCAAAGAACTTGGTTTTATTGAGAATACTTCCGAGAGTGAGGATTCAAAAGATTGACCGTTCAATGCAGGTGGTTTTTTTTTTTTTTTTGTTTTTTTTGTTTTTTTGTTTTTTTGTTTTTTGTTTTTTAACTCGAGATAGGTCTTTTGTTACATTTGAACATCTTCTTTTGGCTAGTTGTATTTCATTAATATTTGTGCTAGGTTTTCTGAAGTAGAAGTGTCTTTTTTCTAGAGATTTTGGTACCTAGTTTTGGGTATCTAATTAAGTTATTATATATATATAATTTAGTTGATTTGTTGTTGATGGATGAGAGTAGATCATATTAAGCAAATTAATTTTCTATTATTTTTTCAAATTCCATTTTATGGGAAGTTTTTCTTTGAACTTTAATTGCTCTTATTTTATTATTTTAATATATTGTTTTGCCTATTCCAAAAAAAAAGAAAAAGCAATGGTCCGGAGGCAGTTCCTCAAAACAAAAACGAAATTTCCATCTTTAGTTCCTCGGTGAGTGAAAATTCACTCCTCAATGAATCTAGACTCAATTTAGTGATTGTTGACCCACTTCAAAGGGTGCAGATGGTAAAGCTGTTGAAGCAGTTGATGCATCTCAGCACTTGGAGCAGCTGAAACTGAACCGCTGAATCAATTCAATGATTGTTACTGAAAGTTGAATAGTTGAAACAGTTTAGTGAGATCGATGATAATTAAATTTGTTGGAATTAATTCTCTTGATTTTATCTGTTTATTATGAAAAGATTAATTGGACAACTAATTCTCATTATGTAGCATGAGAATATATATACAGGTAAACATGTAATACTTTTCAACAAAAAGTGTTTTAAACTTATGAACAACATTAATTTATAATTTGAGTAAACCCTAATCTAGATTTTTTTTATAAAAACAAAAACCCATCTTTTTTTACACTGTGTGCTTAACGCTGCCAATTAACACGACACCACCAGCGTTTGCGACGGTGGCGCCTTGTTAGCATATTGAAGAGAAATGACTAGGAAGTCAAAGCTAACGTTTGAATAGTAATTTATTTCACTTCTCAAAATATATATATTTCCGAAAAGTCCATCAAAAACATATATATAACTAAACGTGTTGTATATTAATGTATTTATTCTATAGAAAGCTAGCCCACTGATATTGAATTTAAGTTTTTCAGTCTAGAACCTTTCAACAATATTATTTGAAGAAACTTTTAGAAATAATTTACGTTTACCAACAACGTATTTTTAAGTCTTTCAAATTTATGAAAAAAGAAGCTTCTATATATATTCAACGTAAAATTTCCATGTTTAGGTAGTCTCTTCTTTTCTTTTATTTGCATATTTCCAGCAATACGTGGTTACAATTCTCTAGAAAAATTATATGCATATTTCAAAACTTAACATTGACTTTGACCAATTGACACTGCTCTGGTCAATGTAACCCAAATTCCACGGCAAAATTTGTACATATATACGAGTGGATGGATGTTTGAGGTATATCAAATCACATAACCATAACCAAATAATCCATTGCTAGAATATCGTTTCACACATGGGTAACACAAAAACTCTACTTTGCTTTGTTTTAGTTTCTTTTTTTATGGCCTCGGTTTCGGAGGCCAGAATACGAAACGCAACCCATATCCAGTTTTACATGCATGACACCCCTGGTGGACTCAACCCGTCTGCTGTCCGAGTTGCAGGTCAACCCATGAATGCCACCGACCCAGCAGCCATGTTTGGGTTTGGTTCGATTTATGTAATGGACAACTCCCTCACTGCCACCCCTGATGTCAACTCAACTCTTATTGGTCGTGCCCAAGGGATCTATGCCATGTCATCCCAGGAAGCGGAGTTGAGCCTCCTCATGACACTCACCTACAACTTCGTTTCTGGAATATACAATGGTAGCTCTCTTAGCATTGTGGGTCGGAACCCTGTGATGAACGAAGTACGAGAGATGCCGGTGGTTGGAGGTACTGGAGTTTTCCGACTTGCTCGAGGTTTTGCTTTAGCAAAGACACACTCCATAAATCAAGTAGACGCCATTGTCGGATACAATGTCACCATAATACCTTATTATTAGATAAAATTTACGGTTGATCTCCACATTTGTTTTTTTTTTATTTTTGTTTTATATTATTGAAGAGCAGTTCCTTGTATTCCACTCTATCTTAATAAAGTATTTACTTTGGCCATTTTGTGAAACTTTGAGTTATCGCTAATTTGGCCTTTGAAATAGTTTTGATTCGTAGGCAATATTAAAAGGGTTTGCTAAATATTGTTTATGAATAAACTTATCGTAATTAAATAAATACTATTATAGAAACTTATATTGTTCCCAAATTTTATAGCATTATAATTGAATATATTTTCGGCAATTCTGAAGTTCAAAATATCGATCTATTAATCAAATCCACAGTTTTATAGCACATTTTAATACCTTTAAACTTCAGTATATCTTTTAATTCACTCTACAACCTGCTTATTTACATCCCAATGCTTTCAAACTTGATTAAAAGATTTCTATATGTATTTGTTTTCCTCACTAATAAGTAATAGCACATTGTTGTTTTTCGCATGATTTATGTTTGGTGGTGGTTGTTTTTAATTTAGTTTATTCGTGAAAATGACCCCAAGTTTTGTTTTAACCACGTTTGCTTCGTATGAACCGAGAACATGTGTTGTGGTTAAACTGTTAGTTAAAATAGTTTAATTTCATTAATACTTCTTATTAGTACGGTTCATTAATACTGCTTAAGTTGATTCTGCATGAAGACAATTACTACGGCAAGCATTGCATGAAGACAGTTACTACTGCAAGTAACTGATTACTATTTCCGAAGAAGAACTGATGGTTAATACTGCTCTATCCAGTTACTAATGTCCGCTCTAATTAATACCGCTAGTATAGTTTTAGATAATTATAGATTATCTTGTAATTATCTCTTCCACCGTGACTTTTCTTCAACCGATGCATCCCTTCGGGTTTACACTAAACTACCTTAACTATCTAATAATTACACTTCTGACACTAAGCTATGTTCCTTCGAGGTTTAATCTTATTAACCCAATATTCACCCTCTTAATCTTGATCATGCCGAAGAAGGTTCTTGACTCTTAATATTTGTCTTATAGTGACAAATCTGATTCTTGGTAGCGGCTTTGTGAGTATGTCAACTTTTTGTAGCTCGCGACTGATGTGTTCAACTTTCAAGTCTTCTTTCTCGACGCATCCCTTTATGAAGTGATATTTCGTTTCTTCCTCTTCCTTCTTGTGTGTTAACACCATAATTGCTATCACTCTAACCTTGGATTTGTTTCTTTCATGTCCGTAGGTTATTCAATAATATTATGTTCCTTTGATGTAGTGGAGTATTTGCTTGATAGCTTTCATATGTTGTTCTTGTGGCTCTTGCGTAAAGCGACTAAGTAATCTAACTGAAAAACATAAGTCGGGTCTTGTATGTAGCAAATATCATAAACATCCGATTATGCTTCGATATTCAGTAGTATCCATGTATTTTCCTTCGCTTGTCTTTGTTAACTTGAGTCTTGGAAAAGTCTAACATCCTCGTGTCTTTGAGTATATTTTTTGTGGTATCCAATCTGCTTTATTGAGATTTCTCCCACATTATGTGTAACTTTCTATGCCAAGATAATAAGTAAGTAATCCAAAATCACTCATCTTGAACTTCTCTTTCATTTGATTTTTGAAGAGTTCAATATCTTTCTTCGGTGTTCCAGTGACTATTAGATCTTCAACGTACGTAGTCCAAATTATAGTGTTGATCTCTTGTTAGTTATTGTGTAGACAACTTGTTCTAGTGCACACTTCTTGAAGTCAAGCATCTTCAAGGTGTTATCTAACTTGGTGTACCATGCACATGACGTTTTCTTTAGTCCGTACAATACTTTCATAAGTATATATACTCTTCCTTTATCTCCTAATTTTATAAAACCTTCAGGTTGTGAGACATAAACTTCTTCGTTTAAATCGCCATGTAAAAATGCCGATCTTACATCCGGTTGATGTATTTCTCAATTTTTGTATGCTGCTAGATCTAGTTTTGATTTATGTTACTAGTTCAAACACTTTATCAAAGTCTATGCCATGTTCTTGAATATATCCTCGGCTACTAATTGTGACTTGTGCTTCACTATTTCCCCATTTGCATCTCGTTTTGTCCTGAATATCCGCTTTAGACCAATTGCTTTATTATCCTTTGGTAAAGTGGTTAACTTCCATTTACTGTTCTTGTTGATGGAGTCAATCTCAGCTTTCATAGCTTCAATCCATTTTTCATCATTAGATGCTTCTTTGTAATTTCTAGGTTCATCTTCAACTAGTAGGAGTATATATGTGTTGTCGTATATATCTTCTAAGTCTCTATAACCTCTTCTCGGTTTATGATCGATTTTTGAATCTGTAGTTGAAGGTGTATAAATTTGTGAGCTAGATTTTGGTGAGTGTGTAGTGGATTGTTGAGGAATATATTTGTATTGTGAATGGGGTATTGGTGTATTTGGTGGTGAATTGGTTGGTGGAGGTATTTCATCTTCTTCTTCGTTGTTACAATGTGTATCGTTATCTTTGATTTCTTCATATTCATCTAAGATATTTTGAGTACTAGGTGTTTCATTATCCTCTATAATGAAATCACTCCATTTGGGTTCTTCTAGATCGAAGTCTTTGGTATATTCCTTCTAATTCCATGTCTCATCTTCTTTTAATTTTACGCAACGACTAACGCGAATCTTCTTCGTTTCTTCGTTGTTGGATCAAATAAACGATATGCTTCTGATCCTGGCTTAGTGCCTAAGTATACAATTTTTATACTTCTATCATCTAATTTTGTCAATTATGTGAAGGTACCTTTGCATATGCAATGCATCAAAAAAATCCTAAGATGATGTAGGTTTGGTTTTCTTCCCTTCAATATTTCATATGGAGTAATGTGTTACACCCCACCGTTGGCGGAAACATAAGATGTGATCGATTGACGATCGTTATAACACTTTAGTATAGAAATAGAAAAATATTATTAAATGCTAAAATAAAATCAAGATGTGTCATGAAATCGCTTCACATAAGCAGAAACTTACATAATGGCGAGCCATCACAATCCAAAAACAACATTCGAAACCAAGTACTGAACAAAAGTGAATAAACCCTGTAAGTCGGGTATTACAAACAAATGCCAAGTGTACGATAAATGGAAATAAAAGATAATGCATCCACGCCGAACTTAAGGTCTTCTAAAAGTACAGTCAGTCCTTAGAACACCTAAGCAGTGCCACTACCTGAAACTAAAAACTAGAGAGTCAACATAAAGTTGAGCAAGTTCGCAGTTTAAATAAAATATCACACGATATTTCAAAATAACATGTATTTGAGCAAAAGATATAGTATAAATGTGTAAACCATGTAAGTTAACAATAATAAGTTCACAAACAAATAACAATGGCATCCCTGTACATATTGCATCATGTAATCCAACAGATTACATATAAGTATAAGTGTGTCAATGTACCCGCAGTACATTGATCGTATTGCATATAACCAATTTAATTATACGTTGAGTGTATGTCAAGGTCATCACAGACTCTTGATCGCATGTCAAAGTACCTTCCCTACTTTGATCCTTTGATCATATGGTATTCCCAACTTTTTGTATTGTATTGTACAATCCATTTACTTTGTTATCTTTTAAAAATCTTTTGTATTGAAACCTTTCAGAAAACTTGTTTATAAAATAAACCATAATAATTTAAAAAGGATTTACATAAAGTTTGTTTTGTGTTTTCACCTTCCCCAAAACATTTATATAAAACTTGTAAAAGAAAGGGGACAAACTCACCTTGATGCTTGATTATGCTATAGGAAATGCGCACGATGCACAACTACGAGTACGACCTTCCTAAATTAGAAAGATATGTTTACGAGCATTAGATTGGCTCTACAAGTAAATTCTATAATACTTAATGGGCTAGGAAGTCCCAACGATAGACTCGTGTCTAACAAATCCGAGATTTCTATATACAACAAGTAATTCATGAACGGCTCTGAAAAGCGGTAAATTCTGGACATGTTGTCCTTGACTTAATTTTATAAAATATTTCTAAACGTCAAAATCTTTTAAAAACATTAATATAGACAAAAGACTCATCAAATATGTGCTAGAAAAATTGGCATGGTCTAATACTTAACATTCTAAGAATTAAAAATCTTTAAAGGATACATAACATTTTATTAAAAACGATTCAATTTATACCCCCGATTACTAAAAACCAGTTTCAGAGAGTTTGGAGATTAATTAGGTCATGAGCCCCACAGTTTTGAAAACTAGACTCCGGGAGCTAAAAAATGGACAACAAGAAGCGACCGATTTGGATAACTTATGACCAAATTATGGTCCGTGCAAAACGTTCCAACAATCTGTCGAGCACCCAGCAATGAAATCCATAATATAACACTTTACGTAAAAACGTTTTTAACATAATAAAAAACCTATTTGATCAACAATACCAAACCCTAGTTTTAGACATCAATATACAGAACTTAATAGATCAAAACTCAAATTATGATTTTAGAAAACATCCTTATAATCCAAAACCTAATGACTTTCATAAATCAAAACCCTAATATTTCTTTTACAAAATGCTTAACTAAAACAGTTGTGATGATTTAGAAGGTCACTAATAAGATCATTATATTATAGAATTAAACATCGAACATGTAGATGAGACAAGAAGATTACCAAAGTACGAAACTATGATCTTGGATATGTGAAATTCGACTAGGAGACAAAACAAGGAAAAAAACTTGGTGAAAATCTGCTAGAACTCCCTTAGAACACGGTGTATCTCCTAATGCTAGGTTTAGTAGACTACAAGGGAGAGGAAAAATATGCCTGTGATCGATTTAGGGTTTAGGGGAAACCACTTTTGGGTTTTGGTCTACTCGGTAATTGGGGATCGGGTTGGGCTTAATGGATGGTTACATTGGTTATTTTGTGTTAAGTGGGTTAAGGAATAGTTATGGATCAAAATGGAATAACCAGTAATAAAACTAATAACAACTTAGCCTATTGACTTAAATGATTTAGCTAATACGACACTTGCTCGATTAGAAGAAATTATTTTAGAAGCTCGACACTCATGCAAATGTGACATTCTAACTCTAACATGAAATCAAGGTTGAAATGATTTCATGTAAATTGTTTCATGAAAAGATATATACGTCCAAGACTATTAAGTTGCAATATCAAAATAAGTAAGTCACATAACACGTTTTGTAAGCACGAAATCGGATAAAAGTTAAACAAGTAAGGTGCTTAAGCTTAGAGTCTAAACTGACTAACCCGAAAAGATGACGGTTGTCACATAATGTCTTCAAGTGACTTTGTTGGTGTACAATTCAATATCTGAATGGCGTGTGTAATTGTTTCTGGCATATTTGTAGCTTTCATCATACACCTTGTAGTTGAAAGTACAATTCTAATTTCCCGTCCAAAAACTCCGCTTTGTTGAGGTGAGTATGGTGTAGTTAATTGTATTGTGATGCCACTGTCTTTGTAGTATTGTAAAAAGTCATTTGATGTGAATTCTCCTCCTTTGTCTGTTCTAAACATTATCAATTTTGTTCTAAGTTCGTTTCCACCCTTAGTCGAATTCTTTAAAGATCCCAAAAGCCCGATCTTTTAAATTTAGAAAGTATTCCCACATATATCTTGAGTAGTCGTCTACTAATAAGAATATGTACCTTTTTCCAGATGATGTAGGTGGTGATAATGACCACATAGATCTCCAAATACTAAGTCCAATGGTCCTTTTGACATTGTCTTTGCATGTTGCGGAAATGGAGTTCTACTGTGCTTACCTATTAAACATATGTCGCGAATGTTTGTCGTATGTTTAATGGGAGGTATTTCCTAAACCAAATTATTTGTCGCCATTTGAAATGCCGTGATTTCAAAAATTCTCGATTCAAATTATTTTTCACTTTATCAGAGTTAAATGCGCAAAACGTGATTAGCAAAACATTTTAGTTTCAAAATTGTGGTTCTAAACAGAAACCACGAGTTACTTCTCAAGCACTTTCAAAATATTACATTAAGTTTACGTAATATATTTTATATGATTAACACTTTAAAACTTTATTTATAAAAGTTATACTCAACACGTGGCGCATACTACAAGTCTCATAAAGGGAAGGTCACTACCCCCACACCACCCGCTCACCAAGTTAACTTATGCTAAGTTCCTACGAGGAAAAGACACATTTTGAAAACAAGTCTCAACAAAGCGGGTGAGAATTCACGGTAATATAATATAATAACAGGTTTATAATACAACACTTCTCCAGTCCCAAACCTTGACCAACCGACAAGTTCACAATATCAAATAAATAAGATTAAATGAATTTCAACACTATGATTAAACTCTATAATCAACTCTATGCATTAATACTCAAATCACTGAGTTTCTCGATCTCTAATCACAACCCCGAGTTACCTAGATTTAAACTCATAATTTATTAGGAATCCCCATTGTTAGCTACACGTGTATTCCGACATTATTATAATAAATTAGGGTGCGACTCTTATTTCTTATAATAATTCTCATGCTACTTTCGCAGATCCGACTCTACAACCGCCAGTCAACGATTGCTTCATCGCTTAGGAAGAAACATAAGCGACTCATGACACCACTCTTCCGTCGGGCACTATCCATTTCTCTTCTATCCAACGTGACATAAATCCATTTCAACTCTACGATAGACAGGAATCGCTCGCAGTCAAGTATGTCACTCCAGTACGAGACACATGTCTCAATCCCACAGTGTATCCAATAGTCCAGAATTAGATTACGTCTCTTTGGCTAACCAGCCACTTACCTAGTTTCAACTCTACTAGGTCACAATCATTGATGAAATGAGTACCTTCTACCCATTCTTATCCAGGCACGACATGCTAGGTTCACAAATATAAGTCTCTATTGTAATATACAGACATGCAATATAATCCCAAAGCATGCTAATCAAGCATACAACACTATTGCAATAAACACACATGCAATTTAAGCATAATATATAACTTTATTGCAATAAACACACATGCAATATAACTCGACGTATAACTCTATTGCAGTAAACACACATGCAATATAACTCGAAATATAACTCTATTGTAATAAACACACATGCAATAAACTCAACGTTTAGTAAAGTAAAAATAGAATACTAAACACACAGTATGTAATTAATTCAAGAACAACCCTTGGCGTTAAGTCAATTTCTTGTGACTCTTCTTATAAAACTCTTTATAAGATCTCTGTATAAAACACTTCGTAAATCTTAATTTACAATTCTCAAGCACTTTTTGTAAAACTTGGTTTACATTTCTCAAATACTCTTTGTAAACCTCGGTTTACGTTTCTCAATTACTCTTTGTAAAACTCGGTATACATTTCTCAAAATACTCTTTTATCTCTTGCTTGAGTTTTAAAAACTGAAGACTTACCTCAATCGTGCGTAAACTACAAGATTATCCTTCGAACAGAACTCAAACGCAATCTTGTTTAAAGTAACATTTATTAACACTATGTTACAGTCTCGACCAAACTTAACCTAAAGGATCAAGACTAATTCAAAACTAAAACTGAATTAGTGACACTAATAGTGTAGCTACAACCCTACAACAACGACACCTGGCAAACAACAAAAATATTAATCCCAGGCATTACCAGCCGTTGGCTGGTTGAGCTCATCCGCCGGTTGGTTGTGTTCAGTCGTCGGCTCGCTTTACTCAGCGGCCGCCTGGCTTTAGTCAGCCAGGTTGGCTATAAATTAGTATTTTTTTACAACTTTGACAACATCATCTTCTCCAAATAACTAACACGATTTGCACGTTTTCATAACTCATTAAAACTCAACAAAACCTTGATATTAAGCTACCAAAACGTATATAAACTGAATATAAACTCACTAAACAAGTTATACCTCCATTATACGAAACATGTTTTCGATCCGCCCCAAACCGAACTCACTTGTTTTAACTTTCGCTTATATCAAACTAACCGACACACTCAGGACTACGGAGGCTCTTTCCATTTTGAAAACGACTCAAAAATTAATATCGATCCCGTCGATTTCAAAAATTGCCTACCTATTTTTCTCTTTTGTTTCTTCGATTGTTTTCGCTCAAAATATCTCACACACACACACACACACACACACACACACACACACACACACACTTATTTAATGGACATTTTACAGAGTAATGTCCATACTATTACATTTGTAGCATTGTACTTTGTCGATGTTGAATTTTATCGGGTTGTCTTCAATTTTTTTTTTTTAATAATTCGGAGACGATTCCCAATTCTTTTTCCCTGATTTCAAACTCTTGTTTCTTCGTGACTAGGTTTATCTTCCGTGACCATGTCCTTTTAAGTGTTGACCACGATTGTCATGATGTGTGAACATTAGTCTCTCCTGATTATCCACTTTCTTTTCTCTTTTGCATTTGAGTCTTTCTTTGAAAGTCTACAATCTTCCGATTTCCTCGTTTAAAGACATCGTGTCTAGGTTTGAGTATTGCTCTATCGATGGAACAATTTGAAGAAATTGATCTGATACAACATTTAGGAGTTTTCGTACTAGTGTAGGGTATTAATATGTCAATCAGAGGCTTCCTGCTTTGTTGATAATACTCTTTATCTTCGTGGAAAATGAATCTATTGATTCATTGTCTTTCATATGCAACATCTCAAATTATAATTTGAGTATTTGTTGTTTTGCTTGTTGGACACGATCTTCACCTATGTGTCTTATTTGTAATGCATTCCAAACTATTTTAGTGGTTTTATACTTTGATATTTGAAGTAGTTGATCCTCTAGTAGCGACTGATAAAGATATGCAATTGTTGTCTTATCTATCTTCGTAGCGGACTCAGTTGTTAGTTCTTGTTCGATTATTTCCCAAATTCCATTTGCTTCCAGTACCACTTGCATTTGCATTGCCCATGTCGTGTAGTTTTCTCCTTTCAACATAGATCATTGAAAATGGGGCGTTGACCCAATTTCTTTCATTTTGGAGTATACCTTTCTACTTTCTTGTCGAATTTTCCGAACATTTTAACAATAGCCCTTTGTGTAAAAGTCTAAGTATGCCTAAAACTTGTTTTTTTGATAAAAGTCTTTATTCAATAACAAAGGTCTTTATTCGTTGTTATTTTTTATATGTATATATAATAAAAGGTCTTTTATTTATTATAAACAAGATTAGTAAAATTTTACTTTAGTAATAATAAACGTTAATAAGAAAAAAAATTATTTGTTATTAATATTTTATAATATAGTCTTTACTTATTATAAAATGAGTTTTTTTTTAAATAATTTAGTAATTTGTTATTTGTTATAAAATAATATAACAAAAACAATATGATTTTATTTGATAATTATATAAATATTCTTAGATTAGAGTTTGTTTGTTTTTTTTGGGAAAGTGTGTGTCAGAGGGAGTTACAATATCCTTTCAAATTTGATCGTCGATATTTTGTCGATCTTTGTTCCAGTTCACTTCGGTTTGAAATCTGGATAGCGATCGATGAATATTGGTCTAAATAATTTGTGATTGGTACTCTGCTTGGATCGTGAATTGATTCTTCAATGTTTTGACCGTCGGTTGCTTTTCTGATTGTTTTCTACGGTTCCGATTAAGTTACGTGTTCCCTTTGTCGGTGTGATGCCAGTTGGTGGTAGATACCTTTCGGTAATTAGCCACCCTGGAATTTCCATTGATTCGATTGACGCCTACTTAGGTTACCATTGCATATTACATGCTACTTGACGATAGGTTTTCTTAGGCTAAACGGAATAAGCAACAAAACTCACCCCCAACTCACCCTGCCACGTCAGCTTTCTCTCTCCAGAAAACAAACTCACCTTACTCAGGAAATAAGACTCACAACGCACTCACCGCGACCATTTTTAACCCAAACTCACCCCCAACTCACTTTACCTTTTTCATTTAAATACTATTATTTATAAACTAAAAAAATTAATATTTACATAAACGTAAACGTACGAAAAAAATTTGTTAACGAAATTTAAAACTTTTATTAAAACGTTAAAAACGATACATAGATAAATTAAAAACTTCAACGATACATAGATAAGTTAAAACTCCCAGTTATACTTCGCTTTGAGCCTTGCCCAAAATAATTCCCATGTCGCTCGCCCGTTCCCGGTCATGTGATCGTAGTCTTGGAAATATAGCTTCATGTCTTCTTGTTCGGCTCTATATTCCGCAGCAGGAACCTCCCTTTCTTTGATTTGTATATACTTATCCTGCTGTGCAATCTCAGCAGCTGAAATCTCATTTACCATCAACCTAGCAAGTGCTTCGTCATTCAGAGTTTACGATCCTGAAGCTTTCGACCCTTTCTCTTTCAACGCAGCTCTTGCTTTGTCCCTCCCTGTCGGTGGTGGTGAACTTCGGCCACCTTATCATCGTCGTCAACAGTAGTATTCAGATTAAAACTGGCGTCTCCAGACTCTGTGTTGAACGAACTAGAACCAGATGACTTGTGCTTCTTGTTGCTTCCCTGAGAGGGTTGGCTGAAATCTAGAGGCTCAACATTTTGAAATTTCGGATTGTATTTCAAAATTTCCCAACAATGACGATATCTAAACGGAATGCCAACTTCAGTATGATAGATCGCCATCGCCTTTTGAACGTAGTCTTCGTCTGCCACTCCACTTTCCGTCGTACGTATCACGTTACTATATACTCCTACAAATCGCAACACGGCAGGTCGAATCTGTTTCCATTTTCCCAGCACCATATCGTAAGTCCGACGACCTTCCTGTCCCGTTTTGCTCTAATTGTAGTTTAATATCTCTGTCCACATGCCTTCTGACCTCTTCGTATTTCCATATGCACTGTCTTCAGAAACGGAACGCCAACCTTTACATAACGCGCGTTCTTCCTCTTCTGTCCACGCAGTTTGTCGGGACGAACTTTGTTTGTCCACCTTATTTTGGCGGGCGCGAGATGCTCTCTTCTTCGGCTTCGGTGGTGAGGTGGCAACGTCCTCTTGTTGAGTTTCTTGAACAGTTTCTTGATAAGATTCGGAAAACTGAGGGTAATAGCGATCTCCGAGATTAAATGAATGAATCGGAGACCTAGGTGGATCATTTTGTGGATGTGATGACGAACCACCCATTTGAGGTTGCGAGAGATAGTCTGGGTGACCAAATGGCCACGAGGGAGATTGGGATGCTGATATCGCTCGATTCTACACGTATTCTTTCGCGATATTTGTTATGTTTTTGAGTCAAAACGTAATGGATAGCCTCGTATTACTTATTTTTGTGTAAAGTTTATGTTTTAGGTGTTATAATATGTTTGGAGTAAAAAAGGATGAATTCGGGACCAAAATGCAGCTCATAGTAAAACGGATGTATCGGGAGCATACGGACTCGAAAAGACCTCCGGTCGGCTCCAAAACGACCGCAACGAAAAAATATACAAAATGGGAGCCACTAACCCTAGAATGCGCCGCATTCTAGGTGTTATGCGCCGCATTCTGCTTCCCATCAGCAGTTACGATCGTTTTTATTGCTAATCAAGAGCAGAAAGTGGAAGGTCTTTGGGGAGCAGTTCTTAAGGACGATTTTGGGAGATAACACATCATCTTTTTCATCACTTTTGGGGCTCCTTAAGCAACTCTAACCACCATCATATCATCACATACAATCATTGGAGAGAATAATCACTGTCATTTTCGGTTTAATTTAGAAGAAACATTAGTCGTGTTTTCCTTTCTTTTACATCGTTTTGGGATTTTGGAAGCACTTTGCTAGTACTATTTCACTTTGGTATCAAACTTTTACTCTTTAAATTTCAATATAATCATGTCTTTTATTTATTATTCGTGTTTGATTAAGATTATGCGTAGCTAATTTTCCTTTACGTTTGTTTGGATATGTGATCGATTGTATGATTAATCTTGAGTATGTATTGAATGATTATGATGTGTAGAGGTTAATTGGGAATCCGTTTGGGTTTAAGATTTTAGAAATTATAAAATTACTTATGTTCTTATTGAGAAATCGGGTATTCGAAAGGAATTCGATTTTGACATAATAAGAATGAATATATCGACCGGTCTTTAGTTGATCGAAAATTAACGGTATTCGAAAGGAATCGTTATTAGTAATTGAAATAAATAAGATTAAACACGAACGCTAATTGATAAATTAAGAGAAATCGGTTTGTTGATTAGTAAGCTATTCGAAAGGAAGCTTATAGGTTAATTCTCACACATCGACTTGAAACTTTATGCACGGTTATTTTAGGTGTTAACGGTATTCGAAAGGAATCGTTACATGGATAAATAATCGGAGAAATCCGGTATTCGAAAGGAACTTAGGATTTTACATTATAAGTTTATCATCAATTCATATTTAGGAAAGATTACACATTCGTGAACGGTCCAAGCAAGCGTACTTTATATCTATTTGAATTAAAAATCACTTTTAGTCGTATTTACTTTAAGTGTTCCTAAGACTAAAACCCAATTTGTTACGTGTCACTTGTTACTTAAAACTATAATCTCAATTATAAATAGTCCCTGTGTTCGAACCCGGAATTTGCCCATACTTTACTACAATAGACAAGGGTACACTGCCCGGTGTCGTAGTCTAGTTAAAAGCTTATTTTCGGAAAACTAGATTTCGCACATCAAGTTTTTGGCGCCGCTGCCGGGGACTTGATTTAGTTGAGATTTTAGTTTTGTTTGTTTTACTTGTGTTGAATAGATTTCACGGTGTTTGTTTGTTAGTTTTTTGATTTTCAGGTTATTGAATTGTGGATGTACACGAGGTCCCAAGGGAAGCAAGTGAACAGTCCGCTTTCTGACCCGGAAAGAATTTTGAGGAAACGAGGATTTGGAGCAGTCATTTTTAGTGATAAGGAATCTTCCGAAGAGGAAGTAGAGTTAGTTTTGGAAGAGGAAATGGCGGATAACGGAAACCCAAATGGAGCAGTTATTAACAACCCACCCAACCCGTTCGACATAACTATGATAAACCGGAACCGGGTAGTACCACCGACGAATGGGTCAGCTATTGTTGCGCCGGATTTGGGGAATGACTTTTCAGTTAAAGGTCATCACCTCAAGATGATTCAAGACAACACGTTTGACGGACATTTTAAGGCCGACCCGCATAGGCATGTGGCGAATTTCATGGAAACATGTAAGATGTTTAGATATGGAGAGGGACGTGAGGAAGGAGTAATGTTGAGTCTATTTCCTTCATCTTTAACGGGGGAAGCGAAAACATGATTTAATGAGTTAGAACCGGGGTCAATTGAGAGTTGGGAAGAAATGAGAGAAAGCTTTGTGACCCGTTTCTTTCCACCCATTATGCGTAGGAAGCTTTTACACCAAATTAGGACTTTTCAACAGTAGGATAATGAGACTATCACGGATGCTTGGGTTAGACTTAAGGAGTTGTTGAGAAATTTCCATGGACATGATTTGGATCGAGAGGAAGTCATAGACATCTTCAATTACAGTTTGGATAGTCGTTCTCAACACGACTTAGATTTAGCGGGTGGTGGCAGTTTTTTGTATAAATCACCCAACGAGGCTCATAGGATGATGGAAGACCAAGTACAAGCTAGTGTTGCTAGGGATCGAGTCAACAAAAATAGGAAAGTTAGAGGCTCGGTAAACCAAGTTGAAGGGAGTAGTGGCGGAAATAACGAGATTGTGAACGAGATCAAGTCACTAGCGGATGAAATGAAGAGTAGATTGTTTCGATTGGAGAAGGATGTTCATTTAGTTAGGAACGGGTGTAAGAAGTGTGGAGGACCGCACTACACGGAAGATTGTAAACCAAAAGTTGAAGACGCAAATTATGCGAACTACGGTTATCAAAACCGTGGAGAATATCAGAATCGTCAACAACCAATGGGAGGAAATTCCGGGTATGGTGATAGAAACCGGGATAACCGAAACGAGGGGCGAAATCAGTTTAGAAAGAACGAGGAAGGGGATTTGAGCTTCCAAGAAATGATGAAAGATTTTGTGTACTCACAGAAGGCAACAAATGACTTGGTAGCGAACCAAATGAAAGGATTCAATGAGAATCTTGATCAAGTTCAACGGAATACTCAAGCTAGTGTTCAATATTTGGAGAGGAGGTTTGAAAGATTGAACGATCGATTTTCAAATCGACCAGCGGGTCAAATGCCAAGTTCTACCCAACCCAACCCGAGGCCATTCAATTCAAACAACCAAGGAGGTCAATCAAGTCAAGGTCCGAAGTACCAAATACCTAATCAAAGGAATGAGAATGTGAGTGCAATTTCTACACGATCGGGGTTTAAGTACGGGGGAAAGGAAGAAAGTGAGCAAAACGGGACTAAAGAGGACGAAACAGAACCGTTGCGAATTAGTAAACCCATAGATAGCGATTCGGATGAGGAAAAGGAGCTCGAAATGGAGAAACGACCCGGGAAAGAGCCGATGGTTCCAAGTGAAGAGAAAGGGGCAAAAACGGAAATCAAAGGAGCTTACAAACCAAACATCCCCTATCCTCAACGCTTGAAGAAAGAAAAGATGAAAGAACAGTATGCCAAATTTCTTGAATTAATTAATTATGTTCATGTTAACGTTCCCTTGGTCGATTTGATTCTAGGTATGCCGAATTACAAGAAGTTCATAAAGGATCTCGTGAAGGAGAAGGGGAAGGCAATGGAGGATCAAGCAGCTTATCTAAACGCGGAATGCTCGTCAATCGTAAAGAACGACAAGCTTCCACCTAAGTTGAACGATCTAGGGAGTTTCTTAATTACTTGCACTTTTGATAAAACTTTTCATTGCAATGCCTTAGCTGACTTAGGTGCTAGTATAAATTTAATGCCAAATTCTTTATATAAAAAATTGGTTTTAGGGGTTTTAAAGCCAACAAAAATGAGCATTAAACTAGCGGACCAAACTTTCAAATATCCGCTAGGCATTGTAGAGAACGTTTTAGTACAAGTGGGTAGATTCTAATTTCCCGTAGATTTTGTTGTGTTGGAAATGAAATAGGATAACAAAGTACCTTTAATCTTGGGTAGACCGTTTTTGAACACCGCGGATGCTATCATCCGCATGAAAAGAAGGGAAATTTCATTGGGTGTGAATGACGATAGGGAAACCTTTACATATGAAAAATCTAAAAAACATTCATACTCAACCCATGAAACATGTTTTAGAATGGATGTTATTAATAATGATCAGTCTAACCAAGATTTGCAGGAATTTCTCGAAGAGGAGTTGAATGATGGAGTGCACGAGGAAAAGAGTTTAAACGAGGAGTTGAAGGAACTATGTGGAAAGGATTTGAGGGTTGGAGAAAGTGTTTTAGATGGAGACATAACATTAGAGGAGTTCGAGAGAGTGTTCAACATCGAAAAGGACCCGAAAACCACCAAGAAACAAAACGACAAGCAGCAAAACGAAGCAAAAAACAGCAAAACGGATGTATCGGGAGCATACGGACTCGAAAAGACCTCCGGTCGGCGCCAAAACGACCGCAACGAAAATCTCTACAAAATGGGAGGCACTGACAATAGAATGCGCCGCATTCTAGGTGCTATGCGGCCCATTCTAGCCTCAGTAGAGTCAAATGCGTTTTCCTGCTTATCTAATGCGGCTCATTCCAGTTTAATGCGGGGCATTGAGGTTCCGGACCCCGAAAATGACCGAAAAGACGACCTAGAGGTGGGAAATCAAGTGGGGAATGAACCATTGATCAAAACTGAATATGGGACATCAAAATGGGTCATAATTTCACCTATTAGCCTAGATTTGGAAGTGGTGGAGCTTATTGGGTCGGAATTGGTGGCGGTTGACAACCCGATTAGTGTAGAAGTGACTGTGGAGGATTTTGAGGAGCTATTCAATTGGGAATGAAACCGGTTGTCACCAAAGTAAAGAAAAAGGGTAAAGTCAAGGGGAAATTGATGCTCGAGAAGGAAATCGTTTAAGAAATTGATGGTGAGCGTTGTCTTGAGTTGAAAATCGGTATGGAGCCAAAGTTGGAAGTTTGCAAAAACGAAGAGTATTTTGACTTGGGGGATTTAATGGATGTAGAACCAAGTGAGCAAGGGAGTGAACAACACAAGTGTGGGGGAGTTATTGGAGAACTGAGGGGGGCGAAAAGATTGCTCGAAAATGCGGAAATCGAGGAGATGGCATGACGAATGGGTGAAAACCCGTAACGAGTTCGATGTTTCTAACGCTTACATTTTGTTTGATGTTTTTGTTTGTAGGTATATTGGAAGTATGTTGAGAAGTAGGTTTTCGAAGGAAATTGGGGGAAACCTCGATTTCTAAATAGTCGGTTTGTGTGAGCGGAGGAAAGAGTCAAGCTATAGACTCAAAACAAAAATAAAGCGCTTTACGGGAGGCAACCCGGGTTCTTTATTTTCTTTCCTTTTCTTTTACTTTTATTTTGTTTGGTTTTTCGTTTTTAGATTTTAATTGTCTAGTTTGGAAACGCATTCGGGACAATGCGTCAGATAAGTATGGGGGGGACGTCGGGAATTTGGCTTATTTTATATTCCCTCCTATATATCCATTACGTGTTGTGTCGTTTTGTCCCATTTGAGTCTTATTAAACAAACAAAAAAAAAAAAAAAATTAAAAAACGCTTAAACGTAGTTAGGGAAAATGATAGGGGCTTTTGCATTTAACTTTATTCCGGTACTTTAACGTGAAATTGTTTAGGAACATCTCTAGTTGATAAAATACTTGTAAGTAAGAATTTAGGTTTTCTAGTTTTAGTTCCTTAAGTTTCCCCGAAAAATCTAAAATCCGGATAATCACTATATAACCTTAGTACCGAGCCCTTGTAGTCTCTTGCACCCTTTCGGGGGTAGTTGGGGAATCCTAGTATCAATTAATCCCATATGAGAGTTAGAGGCGAAGAAAAAGGCCATAGGTTTTTCCCGTCAACAAAATTGAACTCATCTTCACTTTAACGAAGACTCAAATCCCGTTATACTTGTTCACTTCAAAGAAAATATAAAATATAAATCTATAATATTTGAAGTGAACGAAAGTGAGAGGAAAGCTAAAAGATGTAGACTAACCAAGAATTCTCAAAAGAAAAGAAGAAACAAAAAACGAAGAAATGATTTAGTGATATTTTAAGGTTTCCCCCGAAAGCAAGGCGGTATAGGGGTCGGCCCGAAAGGCTGATCGCTTCGACTTCGGTTGGAGAGTGAGGGAAAAGGGGTGGTTATTTAGACATATCAAAACTAGGGGATAAATTAGGAATTGATGTTAGGAAATTGCGATTTTTATTTGCTTAAGTAATTTAGTAGCTTTTGATGTTCATAGTCGGTTTTACGATCTAGCAATTTCACGCATATCTTTATTATTAACACCGGAATGTAGTTAAATGTTAAAGCCCGTGATTCCTTAATTTTTCTTAAGTTGTAATTTTAGAGTTAGTCGAGTCGGATTTGCTTAGGGACAAGCAAATGCTTAAGTATGGGGGGTTTGATATCGCTCGATTCTACGCGTATTCTTTCCCGATATTTGTTATGTTTTTGAGTCAAAACGTAATGGATAGCCTCGTATTACTTATTTTTGTGTAAAGTTTATGTTTTAGGTGTTTTAATATGTTTGGAGTAAAAAAGGATGAATTCGGGACCAAAATGCAGCACATAGTAAAACGGATGTATCGGGAGCATACGGACTCGAAAAGACCTCCGGTCGGCGCCAAAACGACCGCAACGAAAAAATCTACAAAATGGGAGCCACTGACCCTAGAATGCGCCTCATTCTAGGTGTTATGCGCCGCATTCTGCTTCCCATCAGCAGTTATGATCGTTTTTATTGCTAATCAAGAGCAGAAAGTGGAAGGTCTTTGGGGAGCAGTTCTTAAGGACGATTTTGGGAGATAACACATCATCTTTTTCATCACTTTTAGGGCTCCTTAAGCAACTCTAACCACCATCATATCATCACATACAATCATTGGAGAGAATAATCATTGTCATTTTCGGTTTAATTTAGAAGAAACATTAGTCGTATTTTCCTTTCTTTTACATCGTTTTGGGATTTTGGAAGCAATTTGCTAGTACTATTTCACTTTGGTATCAAAATTTTACTCTTTTAATTTCAATATAATCATGTCTTTTATTTATTATTCGTGTTTGATTAAGATTATGCGTAGCTAATTTTCCTTTACGAAATTTAAAACTTTTATTAAAACGTTAAAAACGATACATAGATAAATTAAAAACTTAAACGATACATAGATAAGTTAAAACTCCCAGTTATACTTCGCTTTGAGCCTTGCCCAAAATAATTCCCATGTCGCTCGCCCGTTCCCGGTCATGTGATCGTAGTCTTGGAAATATAGCTTCATGTCTTCTTGTTCGGCTCTATATTCCGCAGCAGGAACCTCCCTTTCTTTGATTTGTATATACTTATCCTGCTGTGCAATCTCAGCAGCTGAAATCTCATTTACCATCAACCTAGCAAGTGCTTCGTCATTCAGAGTTTACGATCCTGAAGCTTTCGACCCTTTCTCTTTCAACGCAGCTCTTGCTTTGTCCCTCCCTGTCGGTGGTGGTGAACTTCGGCCACCTCATCATCGTCGTCAACAGTAGTATTCAGATTAAAACTGGCGTCTCCAGACTCTGTGTTGAACGAACTAGAACCAGATGACTTGTGCTTCTTGTTGCTTCCCTGAGAGGGTTGGCTGAAATCTAGAGGCTCAACATTTTGAAATTTCGGATTGTATTTCAAAATTTCCCAACAATGACGATATCTAAACGGAATGCCAACTTCAGTATGATAGATCGCCATCGCCTTTTGAACGTAGTCTTCGTCTGCCACTCCACTATCCGTCGTACGTATCACGTTACTGTATACTCCTACAAATCGCGACACGGCAGGTCGAATCTGTTTCCATTTTCCCAGCACCATATCGTAAGTCCGATGACCTTCCTGTCCCGTTTTGCTCTAATTGTAGTTTAATATCTCTGTCCACATGCCTTCTAACCTCTTCGTATTTCCATATGCACTGTCTTCAGAAACGGAACGCCAACCTTTACATAACGCGCGTTCTTCCTCTTCTGTCCATGCAGTTTTTCGGGACGAACTTTGTTTGTCCACCTTATTTTGGCGGGCGCGAGATGCTCTCTTCTTCGGCTTCGGTGGTGAGGTGGCAACGTCCTCTTGTTGAGTTTCTTGAACAGTTTCTTGATAAGATTCGGAAAACTGAGGGTAATAGCGATCTCCGAGATTAAATGAATGAATCGGAGACCTAGGTGGATCATTTTGTGGATGTGATGACGAACCACCCATATGAGGTTGCGAGAGATAGTCTGGGTGACCAAATGGCCACGAGGGAGATTGGGACGCTGATATCGCTCGATTCTACACGTATTCTTTCGCGATATTTGTTATGTTTTTGAGTCAAAACGTAATGGATAGCCTCGTGTGACTTATTTTTGTGTAAGGTTTATGTTTTAGGTGTTTTAATATGTTTGGATTAAAAAAGGATGAATTCGGGACCAAAATGCAGCTCATAGTAAAACGGATGTATCGGGAGCATACGGACTCGAAAAGACCTCCGGTCGGCGCCAAAACGACCGCAACGAAAAAATCTACAAAATGGGAGCCACTGACCCTAGAATGCGCCGCATTCTAGGTGTTATGCGCCTCATTCTAGGTGTTATGCGCCGCATTATGCTTCCCATCAGCAGTTATGATCGTTTTTATTGCTAATCAAGAGCAGAAAGTGGAAGGTCTTTGGGGAGCAGTTCTTAAGGACGATTTTGGGAGATAACACATCATCTTTTTCATCACTTTTGGGGCTCCTTAAGCAACTCTAACCACCATCATATCATCACATACAATCATTGGAGAGAATAATCACTGTCATTTTCGGTTTAATTTAGAAGAAACATTAGTCGTATTTTCCTTTCTTTTACATCGTTTTGGGATTTTGGAAGCACTTTGCTAGTACTATTTCACTTTGGTATCAAACTTTTACTCTTTTAATTTCAGTATAATCATGTCTTTTATTTATTATTCGTGTTTGATTAAGATTATGCGTAGCTAATTTTCCTTTACGTTTGCTTGGATATGTGATCGATTGTATGATTAATCTTGAGTATGAATTGAATGATGATGATGTGTAGAGGTTAATTGGGGATCCGTTTGGGTTTAAGATTTTAGAAATTATAAAATTACTTATGTTCTTATTGAGAAATCGGGTATTCGAAAGGAATTCGATTTTGACATAATAAGAATGAATATATCGACCGGTCTTTAGTTGATAGAAAATTAACGGTATTCGAAAGGAATCGTTATTAGTAATTGAAATAAATAAGATTAAACACGAACGCTAATTGATAAATTAAGAGAAATCGGTTTGTTGATTAGTAAGCTATTCGAAAGGAAGCTTATAGGTTAATTCTCACACATCGACTTGAAACTTTATGCACGGTTATTTTAGGTGTTAACGGTATTCGAAAGGAATCGTTACATGGATAAATTGTCACACCCCGCATAGAAATGGCGGAACCGAGGTGCGCAGTGTATACGGTATCAGAGATTCAAAGGTTACATCAAACATAAATAAACCAAACATCATCAACATAGATAAAGCGTTGAAGTAAAATACTTATTACAGTCATCCGAATAGTATCAAAATACGATTACAGAGTTTTGGGAAACTAAGGAATTACAATACAAAATAAATTCCAGCAAAAAGTCCCAAGTAGTCAAGCAAGCATAGCATCAAAAGATGGTAACCTCAAATCCCTGAAAAGCGTTAAAATACGACGTCAACATAAAGTTGGTGAATTATTCGCAATAGTAAATAAAAACATAATAGTATAAAAGTTTTCAATAAGTTTTGACCCAAAAGATAAGATTTGATGATAAGTCTTTTTGAAAAGAGATTTCAAAATATATTTGAAGTATATAAAGCCTTTCGATAAAAATATTCATATTTGCACCATACGGTACCATAATCATATTTGTACCATACGGTACCATAATCATTTCATAAAATAGCAGCTTTAGGAACATACAATACACCTGACCCTTAACAATAGATACTGGCAACTAACCCCACCTAGTGTCTCAAACTAGGTTATCCTCGATAATAATACTCGGTTGTAAGATTGTTAACATGGACAGGGCGCACCATACCCAAAATAGTGTTAGACCCATATAGCGCTATATATACTTCCGACGGCACAAGCTAACAGGTGTGTATACGGGGCCTTGTACTACCACATAGGCGGTACAAGTTGGGTGAGATCATCTAAAGCATTCATATCCATGCATATACATGCCATAATACATACATAACATAAAATACCTTTGTTTAACGCTAATCATGCCCAAAAATATAAAAAGGGTAAAAAGGGCAACGAATAACTCACTGATAGCAAAGCAATGCAAATCTTTATATGTCGGGAAATACTACAATACCGTCAAGCTTCAACGTCTAAGTGCCCTATACATCACGTAAATAAAACATGTCTAAGTATCTCTAAGTCTAGTAGGGTTATGCCTTAATGATTAACGTTTTATACGGGTTTTAAAATAACCAAAGGAATATCAATATAACGGAATACAAACGTTTCGGAAAGTCAACGGACTAGATACGTGATCCTAATACTTACGTGCACTACAAGTCACGTAAGTATCAAGTTACGTGTTATACATGAGTTACGGGTATAGTAACTTGACAAACAAGGAGGTTATGTGAATCAAACAATAATTACGTGACTTAAAAGCATACTTACGTGCTAAACAAGGAATTACGTGATGGGCATGGATGTTACGTGACTCATAAGTCACGTAATACACAATTACGGGCGAAATAAGACTTACGTGAATAACAAGTGAGAATTACGTGATAAAGGTGTCACGTAATAGATAATTACGTGATTCAGTATGTGAATTACGTGAATTGTAACTTAGGACCAGGAATTACGTGACATGGATAACTTAGGACCAAGAATTACGTACGTAACATGCAAGTTACGTGCGAAATAAGTAATTTTCGTGAACCTAAAACGAATTACGTGATCTAGGGGAGTATTACGTGAACGTAATAGGTGTATTACGTGAGCGTAATTCCTATTACGTGACATAGGGTGTTTATTACGTGATGATCAAGTTTATTTCGTGAACGTAATCTCAGTTACGTGACCTGACGGGGTTTTTACGAAAAATAACATTTGGAAATCGATTTTGGAGTGTTCTAAGTGTCCAAATGATCTATAATCAAAACCCTATGTCCAGAATACATATAGGAACAATAATCCTTAATAAAATCTCGGTTTTGACGGTTAAAAATGGGATTTACGTGTTTGGATAAAAATAGAATAAAGTTTAAAACCAAAATGAATGAATACTTACTTGATCGTAATGAAATTCGGAGGATAGATAGAGGTGATGATGGTGGTCAATAATCCGGTCTCGGATCTAAAATCGGACGGTTGGATCGCCGGAAAAGTTAGAGAGAAGGTGGAGGTGTTTGTGTGTGTTTTTAGAGAGAGAGAGAGTGTGTGTAGGTTAGTGACTTGGAGAGGAAGGGAATAGGAGGATAGAGACAAAAGGTTGGTGTATAATGAGACAAAATTCAGATAGGGACGATTTTTGTAATAAAAATTCGACATAGGACTAAAATTGTAATAGATTTTCCCGCGTAGGACTAGTTTTGTAATAAAATTTCCGAAAAGACTAAAAATGAAATACTTTTTAAACGTTAATTTTAATCATATAATTAAGGCATAATTCCCCTAAACTTATCATAAGAGCATACTAGACTTATACTAAGGCACTTAAGACTATACGTTCCCGACATAAAGATCCGAATCGCATACAATATACCCGATAAACGTAAATACGCATAAAATACAATTACGACACTCATAAAATACGAATACGATAAACATAAAAAGGAATACAATAGGGTCAAAACACGAACATAAATAAATAAAACGAATACGAGACGATAGAATAATACCGTGAAATTCGCGAATGTCACAGTCTCCCCAAGTAAAAAGAATTTCGTCCTCGAAATTATCACTGGGTACTACTTCCGGGAGAAAGGTGAGGATACTTCCGCAGAATTTCATCTTCGCGTTCCCACGTGAACTCAGCACCAAAGCGGGAATTCCAGCGAACTTTGACAATCGGGATCTTACTTCGTCGCAGACGTTTAACATCACTAGCAACGATCTCGATCGGTTCTTCAACGAAGTGAAGCTTGTCGTCAATCTGGAGTTGTTCAAGCGGAACTAATAATGTCTCATCAGCCAGGCATTTCTTCAACTGAGATACATGGAATACGTTATGTACGCTGCTCAGTTCTGCCGGCAATTCTAGTCGATACGCAGCTGGGCCAATGCGGGCTAAGATCTTGAACGGACCCGTGTATCTAGGACTCAGCTTGCTGCGCTTCACAAATCGGACAACCCCTTTCCATGGAGATACCTTCAATAATACCATATCTCCAACACTGAACTCGAGAGGCTTCCTGCGCTTATCAGCATACTTCTTCTGTCGATCTCTGGCAGTAATCAGTCGTTCCTTGATCTTGAAGATCTTGTCAGTGGTCTCTTGAATAATCTCCGGACCGGATATCTGACTATCTCCAACTTCTGCCCAACATACAGGTGATCGACATTTACGGCCATATAGAGCTTCGAACGGTGCACACTTGATGCTCGTGTGATAGCTGTTGTTGTACGAGAACTCGATCAACGGCAAATGAATATCCCAACTACCACCAAAATCAATAGCGCAAGCTCGTAGCATATCTTCCATAGTCTGAATAGTTCTCTCACTCTGACCATCGGTCTGAGGATGATAGGCGGTACTCATATCTAACCTTGTACCCATAGCGGACTGAAATGTCTTCCAAAATCGAGAAGTGAAACGAGCATCCCGATCGGAAATAATCGATATAGGAACACCGTGTTTCGATACAATCTCGGAAATATACAAACGTACGAATCTCTCCATCGGATAGTTCTCGCGAATCGGAAGGAAATGAGCGGACTTCGTCAAACGATCAACAATAACCCAGATACTGTCATAACCACTCGAAGATCTCGGAAGCTTCGTAACAAAATCCATAGTAATGCGCTCCCATTTCCACTCGGGAATCTTCGGTTGTTGGAGTAGCCCAGACGGTTTCTGATATTCAATCTTTACCTTGGAACAAGTCAAACATCGACTAACATACTCGGCGATCTCACGCTTCATGCCCGGCCACCAATAAAAATCTTTCAAGTCGTGATACATCTTGTCGGAACCCGGATGAATGGAATAGTTCGACTTATGGGCTTCGTCCAGAATCAACTGACGGATACTAACCGGAACCCAAATACGCTCGAGGAAATACAGAACTCCATCCTCCTTCGGTTCTAGTTCCAACGCCAACTTATACAATCTTTCTTCTTTAACACGGTCTTCAGTCATAATACCTTCCTGTGCTTGAATAATCCGAGCCTTCAAGCTCGTCTGAATAGATATCACCATAGAACGGATACGCACTGGTTTGACTGTTTCCTTACGACTTAGTGCATCAGCAACAACGTTCGCCTTACCAGGGTGGTAGCGAATGTCGCAATCATAGTCGTTCAGTAACTCAACCCAGCGTCGTTGTCTCATGTTCAGCATCTTCTGGTCGAATATGTGTTGAAGACTCTTGTGGTCGGTGAATACAGTACACTTGGTCCCATACAGATAATGTCTCCAAATCTTCAATGCAAAGACGACGGCTCCCAACTCTAGATCATGTGTCGTGTAATTCTGCTCATGGATTTTCAACTGACGCGAAGCGTAAGCTATAACTTTACCATTCTGCATAAGCACACAACCCAGACCCTTGTGCGAAGCGTCGCAGTAAACAACAAAATTCTCGGAACCAACTGGCAGACTAAGAATAGGAGCGTTACACAACCGCTGCTTCAATATCTGAAATGCTTCCTCCTGATCGGTACCCCAAACGAAAGGTTCACTCTTCTGTGTCAGCTTAGTCATAGGTGAAGCAATCTTGGAGAAGTTCTCGATAAATCGGCGATAATACCCAGCAAGACCCAAAAATGAACGGATTTCAGTTGGTGACTTCGGTGCAACCCAACTTTTAACAGCTTCAATCTTAGCAGGATCAACATGAATACCCTTCGCGCTAACCACATGGCCAAGGAATTGAACTTCGGATAACCAGAACTCGCATTTAGAGAATTTCGCATACAACTTCTCTTTTCGAAGCACTTCCAGAACAAGACGCAAATGCTCTTCGTGTTCCTTGCGACTTCGGGAATAGATAAGAATGTCGTCGATGAATACGATAACGAATTTGTCAAGATACGGACGACAAATACGGTTCATTAGTTCCATGAATGCTGCAGGGGCGTTTGTCATACCAAACGGCATCACCATGAACTCGTAATGACCATACCGAGTACGAAAAGCAGTTTTAGGTATATCATCTTCTCGAACTCTCAACTGATGATAACCAGAGCGAAGATCGATCTTTGAGAAATAACAAGAACCCTGAAGTTGATCGAATAAGTCATCAATACGAGGAAGGGGATAACGGTTCTTCACAGTCAACTTGTTTAACTCCCGATAATCAATACATAAACGCATGGAGCCATCCTTCTTCTTAACAAAGAGGACAGGAGCACCCCACGGGGAGAAACTAGGACGGATAAAACCCTTATCGACCAGTTCCTGAATTTGTTTCGACAACTCAAGCATCTCGGAAGGAGCCAAACGATACGGAGCTTTTGCAACAGGCGCTGCTCCAGGAATAAGATCGATACGAAAATCGGTTTGTCTCTGGGGAGGGACTCCAGGTAAATCGTCGGGAAAAACGTCAGAATATTCGCGAACAATCGGTACACCATCAATCTTTATCGCAGAGTCTTTCTTCACCAAGTGAGCAAGATATAAAGAACAACCCTGACGGACGTACTCGCGAACTTTCAAACAAGAAATAACTTTAAGGCGTTTCCCGGCCTTGTCTCCATGTACAATCAACTGATCTCCATCCGGCTTCTGAATACGAATAAGCTTCTCATAACAGACTATCTCTCCTTTATGCTTCGCTAACCAATCCATACCGACTACTACGTCGAAACTACCGAGTTTCATAGGAATAAGGTCGATGGAAAAAGGAATATCGGCTAAAACGAGAGGAATATCACGAATAACTTCCCTAACACAGGCACATCTACCATCAGCTATTTCTACTTCATAGGCAGGCTCTAAAGGACTAGAGGCACGGTTTACTAAGGGGCGAAAGTCACTAGAAATAAAGCTTCTATCGGCACCCGAATCAAACAGAATAAAAGCAGGATAGTCGTCAACAAGAAATGTACCAGTGACTACGGTAGGATCCTGATGAGCTTCAGCAGATTCCATAGCAAAAGCTCGGCTCTTAGCAGGATTCCCTCTAGCACTAGTACCAGCACTAGGAGTAGGAAGGGAAGTAGATGATGCAAGCTTGGGACACTGCTGACGGCGGTGACCCACTTCTCCGCATTCGTAGCAAGCTCCAGCAGTTCTTTTACAATATTGCTCAGTGTGGCCTAACCTCTTGCAGCGTTTACAAACCCAACACGCTACATTTGCCGCATGAGCACTACCACAAGTGTCGCACTTAGGGCGCACACCCTGATAACCAGTTCCAGCACCCGTCAACGCATACACCTGAGGACGTTGAGGTCTCTGATCTTGACTACGGCTTCTCTTCCTCGAATCACCCACATTTCTTCTGTCAGATCGACCAGAATCTCTTCGGTTTACCACCGGCTGTAGAGTACCAGCACGGATCGCACTTGCGGTCAGCCGACCAGCAATATCGACCGCACTCTGAAGAGTACCCGGATAGTTGGAGATAATGTGATCTCGCATAGATTGGGGCAACCCATGAGTGAAGCGTTCAATCCTCTCGTTCTCAGTGCGAACCAGACGAGGAGCCAAAACACATAGATCGTAGAAGCGATTCACATATCCTCGATAATCAGAACCTTGCATAGTCAGATCCCACAGCTCGTTCTCCAATCTTTGCGTCTCAGAAGACGGCACATACTCTTTCCTCATCAACACTTTCAGATTCTCCCATGTCATCAAGGTAATAGCAGCTCTACCCTGAACCTTCTTCACAGAGTTCCACCAAGTGAGGGCTTTACCCTGGAACAGATATGTAGCATACTTGACTCGGATTTCATCGGCACATCCCGAGACATCAAATACCGACTCCATCCTCTCAAACCACTGCAGGGTAGCAACAGCATCTTCATTACCCCTAAACTCAGTAGGTCTGCAGTCCAGGAAGGCTTTATACGAACAGCCTCGGGGTGGATCTTCAATCACAATACTTGGTCCGCCAACTCCTACGTGCACTGCTCTGCCTACATCGGAACCATCGCGCCCAGACGCCATACCTTCCGCTCCAATATCTGGCATCACAGGTTCTTCAAACCCTAGGTCAGCATCTTGCACTGGTGTCTCCTTAAGCTGTGCCACAATCGCTGGGATAGCTGCAACAATTTGTTCCGCAATCAGCTGACTGATGTTCGGAATAGCAGAAGTAGTATTGGGGACAGCAGTGGTGTCCGGAGGCGTAGCACCCGCTCTCACAGGGACGCGACCTCGCCTTGCCGACCTTCTCGTAGCAGTGACGGCAGGAGTGGCTCTAGTAGCTCTAGTAGAAGCTCTCTTAGGCGGCATCTTCTACGAATATCAAACGGAATAAATCAGAACGATAAACTGTATGTGCGACTAAAACGAGCAGGCCTCAAAACATAAAAAGCATAACAAAAGCTCATATAGCATATAAATCACATACAGGCCCACAAAAGAAAGGAATGCGCACATAGAGTAAATCAGATAGGTCCAAAAGCCTAGGTCATAGTCTAAGTGATTTCGTAAGGTCACTTAGTTCGCTATAACCATTGGCTCTGATACCAACTTCTGTCACACCCCGCATAGAAATGGCGGAACCGAGGTGCGCAGTGTATACGGTATCAGAGATTCAAAGGTTACATCAAACATAAATAAACCAAACATCATTAACATAGATAAAGCGTTGAAGTAAAATACTTATTACAGTCATCCGAATAGTATCAAAATACGACTACAGAGTTTTGGGAAACTAAGGAATTACAATACAAAATAAATTCCAGCAAAAAGTCCCAAGTAGTCAAGCAAGCATAGCATCAAAAGATGGTAACCTCAAATCCCTGAAAAGCGTTAAAATACGACGTCAACATAAAGTTGGTGAATTATTCGCAATAGTAAATAAAAACATAATAGTATAAAAGTTTTCAATAAGTTTTGACCCAAAAGATAAGATTTGATGATAAGTCTTTTTGAAAAGAGATTTCAAAATATATTTGAAGTATATAAAGCCTTTCGATAAAAATATTCATATTTGCACCATACGGTACCATAATCATATTTGTACCATACGGTACCATAATCATTTCATAAAATAGCAGCTTTAGGAACATACAATACACCTGACCCTTAACAATAGATACTGGCAACTAACCCCACCTAGTGTCTCAAACTAGGTTATCCTCGATAATAATACTCGGTTGTAAGATTGTTAACATGGACAGGGCGCACCATACCCAAAATAGTGTTAGACCCATATAGCGCTATATATACTTCCGACGGCACAAGCTAACAGGTGTGTATACGGGGCCTTGTACTACCACATAGGCGGTACAAGTTGGGTGAGATCATCTAAAGCATTCATATCCATGCATATACATGCCATAATACATACATAACATAAAATACCTTTGTTTAACGCTAATCATGCCCAAAAATATAAAAAGGGTAAAAAGGGCAACGAATAACTCACTGATAGCAAAGCAATGCAAATCTTTATATGTCGGGAAATACTACAATACCGTCAAGCTTCAACGTCTAAGTGCCCTATACATCACGTAAATAAAACATGTCTAAGTATCTCTAAGTCTAGTAGGGTTATGCCTTAATGATTAACGTTTTATACGGGTTTTAAAATAACCAAAGGAATATCAATATAACGGAATACAAACGTTTCGGAAAGTCAACGGACTAGATACGTGATCCTAATACTTACGTGCACTACAAGTCACGTAAGTATCAAGTTACGTGTTATACATGAGTTACGGGTATAGTAACTTGACAAACAAGGAGGTTATGTGAATCAAACAATAATTACGTGACTTAAAAGCATACTTACGTGCTAAACAAGGAATTACGTGATGGGCATGGATGTTACGTGACTCATAAGTCACGTAATACACAATTACGGGCGAAATAAGACTTACGTGAATAACAAGTGAGAATTACGTGATAAAGGTGTCACGTAATAGATAATTATGTGATTCAGTATGTGAATTACGTGAATTGTAACTTAGGACCAGGAATTACGTGACATGGATAACTTAGGACCAAGAATTACGTACGTAACATGCAAGTTACGTGCGAAATAAGTAATTTTCGTGAACCTAAAACGAATTACGTGATCTAGGGGAGTATTACGTGAACGTAATAGGTGTATTACGTGAGCGTAATTCCTATTACGTGACATAGGGTGTTTATTACGTGATGATCAAGTTTATTTCGTGAACGTAATCTCAGTTACGTGACCTGACGGGGTTTTTACGAAAAATAACATTTGGAAATCGATTTTGGAGTGTTCTAAGTGTCCAAATGATCTATAATCAAAACCCTATGTCCAGAATACATATAGGAACAATAATCCTTAATAAAATCTCGGTTTTGACGGTTAAAAATGGGATTTGCGTGTTTGGATAAAAATAGAATAAAGTTTAAAACCAAAATGAATGAATACTTACTTGATCGTAATGAAATTCGGAGGATAGATAGAGGTGATGATGGTGGTCAATAATCCGGTCTCGGATCTAAAATCGGACGGTTGGATCGCCGAACAAGTTAGAGAGAAGGTGGAGGTGTTTGTGTGTGTTTTTAGAGAGAGAGAGAGTGTGTGTAGGTTAGTGACTTGGAGAGGAAGGGAATAGGAGGATAGAGACAAAAGGTTGGTGTATAATGAGACAAAATTCAGATAGGGACGATTTTTGTAATAAAAATTCGACATAGGACTAAAATTGTAATAGATTTTCCCGCGTAGGACTAGTTTTGTAATAAAATTTCCGAAAAGACTAAAAATGAAATACTTTTTAAACGTTAATTTTAATCATATAATTAAGGCATAATTCCCCTAAACTTATCATAAGAGCATACTAGACTTATACTAAGGCACTTAAGACTATACGTTCCCGACATAAAGATCCGAATCGCATACAATATACCCGATAAACGTAAATACGCATAAAATACAATTACGACACTCATAAAATACGAATACGATAAACATAAAAAGGAATACAATAGGGTCAAAACACGAACATAAATAAATAAAACGAATACGAGACGATAGAATAATACCGTGAAATTCGCGAATGTCACATAAATAATCGGAGAAATCCGGTATTCGAAAGGAACTTAGGATTTTACATTAGAAGTTTATCATCAATTTATATTTAGGAAAGATTACACATTCGTGAACGGTCCAAGCAAGCGTACTTTATATCTATTTGAATTAAAAATCACTTTTAGTCGTATTTACTTTAAGTCTTCCTAAGACTAAAACCCAATTTGTTACGTGTCACTTGTTACTTAAAACTATAATCTCAATTATAAATAGTCCCTGTGTTCGAACCCGAAATTTGCCCATACTTTACTACAATAGACAAGGGTACACTGCCCGGTGTCGTAGTCTAGTTAAAAGCTTATTTTTGAAAAACTAGATTTCACACATTAGACGCATAATCACTAAACGTGTTTGTTTGCATCCCAAAAGATTGAAAGCCACGTTGTTCCGATGCCGGCACCGGGTTTCGGTAAGGTTGGTTTGGGTAAGGTCGAAATAAGGTCTGTGAGGGGTTTCCTAGATTAAAAGTGTCGTCGGGTGTCGGTGGATTGCTTCGGTTGAGGGTTCTTAGTTGACGTTTGTTGGGTCAGGGAGTGTTTTGGTTAGACATTTTGTTTGAAGAAAGTAATTTGTTTGAAGAAAGTAAGAAAGGTTATGAATTTAGAAGATATGTGTTTATAAATGGTTGAATTAGTGGATATTTATTCCGTTTAGCCTTACTCAAATAGTTATTTTGGAAATGTGAATTCCAAAAATATGTGGTTAGTACAATGTTCTTTTGTTTGTTTTAGTTACAACCAATATTTGAAACATATATAGTAAACGGACCCAAAGTTGTTTAATGTATATTCTAATACGTACCACTACTAAAAATGTTACCCAAAATGTAGGATTACCATTATAATTATATAATATTATACAATTATATTTGATGAATTAACTATTCCCTTTGTTCCATTATGATTGTCATTGTTTGTGTTATATCTTAGTTGATGTATAATATACTATTATGATTGTCATTGTTTGTGTTATATCTTAGTTGATGTATAATATACGAATGGATTGGATTTTATACTTATTTTCATTGGTATAATCTTCATCAAATAATATATAACATAAACAAAAATATTTAAATTCAAAGTTAAAAAAGAAAAAATTTCAAAAGTCAAACAAGACAAATATAATAAAATGATAGGAATATATATGAAGAGATTAAAAAATGGATCAGTTATCTAACCCGCTTATCCTAATGCAAAAGGTACAACAATATCAAGCCCAATCATGATTGTCCTTTTAGTTTTAACACATTCTTCGAAGCATTGTTATATAGGTAATACCTATTTAATTTCATTACTTAATTTAATGTATTTTTTTCATTATTAACTGTTATGGACACCCTTAACACGTAAACGTAAATATTGTTTAACATATTTGTTAGACTTAAATTTATTGATCCTTGTCTTTAATTTGCTTTATCATTCATTGACATTTGTGCTCATCCTCTAGAGTGACCTAGAAAGAATCTAATTATGCAATCACTTTCTAAAAGTTTCGATATGTCACCATTTCATCCGAAAGGTGACATATCAAAGGCATTAGTCGTTATAAAGTTAGAATTTTCTCCACCCCTACACCTAAGTTAAAATGTGAGCCAAGTAAACACATAGCACCAAGTTGTCAGGATCGTTATGGTTATGTAAACACAACTACACTTATGTAGATCAAGACTTTGAAACATAAATACACCACTACACTTATGTAGATCAAGATTTTGCAGCGGATAAACACTTTGATATTCACAAGTTTATGATAATTGAATATTATATATATAAAAACAATAAGAACAATAACGCAATAATGCTTACAATTAAGCCTCAATCTATTTGGTCAAAATAGACGTGTTTTTTTTATATACAAGGATCTATAAAAGACCTTGAGGCTGAACAAAGGGGAACGATCTCAAGTGGTGAGATCGTTTGGTGTTTTCCTAAAGAATAAACATGATGAAAACCACACATTTACAATGTCTAGAGATTTCTTTATATATAGAGTCTCATATGACTTACATAAGGAAACCTAGTTATATTAGGAGACTAATTCTTTTAGATCTTTATCTTGAAATTCAAGTCTTCCATAACTGAGTTGCAGCAGTAGTAACTGAGTTGCAGTAGTAACACCATCGTGCAGTAGTAATTGGCTCTTGCAGTAGTAACAGAGCAGTAGTAACAAAACAATATTAGCAAAGCAGTATTAACAGAGCAGTATTAACTGTGCAGGACTAACCGTGTTCTTTTGAACTGTGCAATACTAACTGTTGTGTGCAACGCAACTCTGGAATAACAATCTCAACCATTTAATCCTAACAATCTCCCCCTAAACTTATGCTTTCTACATGTAAAGCAATAAGTTTCTTCAATGCAAATTGTTATTGAGAATGATATCAAAACTACTATTTCTTCTTGTCTTCTCTATGGTTCCTTGATGTAAATTATCAGTTTATATTTTGTTTCAACAAATCAGTAATATGGATAATAAATTATTCCAACACAAGTAAAAGTGAATATTATTATCTAGCCAAGAAGAATAATTATGTTATTTCTTTTGTAAGTGTGTGAATTTAAATGATTTCTGATTATACGAGATTCACATGCTTTCTTGGAAGGGGTAAGTACACCTTAATTTTATAGCTATACGAGATTCACATACTCCATATTTGACTTTATTGTTCTTTATATATACCACGTGAAACAGAAAATTGATGTATCACGATAAAGTGCAACGTTTCTTCCAAAATCAGAATGTCATGAAACTAAAAAACATGTTTCTTCTACAACACACAAGAGGCAAATGCCAAAAGCGTTTATGGAACTAAACCAAACATGTTTATATATATATATATATATTAGTTTCAACATACTTTCTAGCGCTATCACGGATTATAAGCCAGTAAATAATATACAAACTATTCGATCCCTACACAAAAATAATCCTTTTAAACCTATATCTACTTACTTTTGTTCAAAAAAAAGGTAACATCTAGATAGTTATTCCGTGGGTCACCACCTAGCACAACAAGGCCGAGGTGACGCCACCTAGGTCTAATTTTCCTTAGCCCAAAGAGGACAAGAATAGTTGGCCAAACTCCCTTGGCCCAATATCAAGCTACTGCTCCTTCGGCTCATCACATTGGAACATCTTCTAGCTCCGTTTCTGCTCAAGATCAAGCTTCTCCACTTCCACGTGTATTTTATAGTCCAATTGAGTTTAATTGGTTGAATGGCGCGTATAAGACTAATGAGTCACCGAAAAAGACAACATATATTTTTTAGACACTGATTAACCAATACCTTAATGCAACATCATAATAATTTCATTTTATGGCCGAATGAATTTAATAAACCGAATGACACAAAAAGCTTTTTATCTAAGTTCTTTTTGTTGAATTTTTCGCCATCGCTATATCGGGTTTCACATTAGTAATTTTTTAAAACAAATGCTAACAATACTAAAACAATAATATAAACCTCTGTTTAAAATAAATTAAAATAAATAACTAAAGGAAAAGAAAATGTCACAATCATAGGTTAGTTTGCTGAAATCATATCCGTCGGATATAAATTCAGTTTTTATTTCCACAATATTATGACAACAATAAAGTTTATAAATTAATGGCAAATAATAACTCATAACTGTTTTTAACTCAAATAGTAAAATAAAAAGCAATCACTGATAAAATACATGAATCAAAAGACCACATATAAAGTAACAAATATTATGCATATATAACCCTTTTTTATCTAGTAATTTTCTTACTAGATAAAAAAAAGTTTATATATATGCATAATATATGCATAAATAGTTTTGGATTAAATCCAAAAGATATTAATAGAAAGAACAAATATATGCTTATATAACCTTTTTTTTATCTAGCAATTTTCTTACCTTAAGGATGTTAAGAAAGATAACTAAATTAATGACCACTATCATAATCACTCAAATGATTTTGACTCCAATAAGATTATCGAATAATCTAATACAAACTGGATCAAAATTTAGTTGTAATCACCATGCAATTGCTAAATATGATAATGAATTGAAAGATTCGAAGTTTTATTAATCAAAAGCTTAAGAAATCAACAATGACAGATCGCCATTGTTGGAGATTAGTTACAGAGAAAATAGGAAAACGAACTATCAAAAGTCTAACTAATTATGTTACATTTGCAGGTATAGAAACTCAACAACTTTCCCGCGCTTCCTTGCTGACTCGTTGACTTCAACAATAAAGTCTAACTAATTATGTTACATTTGGTTAAAGTTAAGTATTTGATTATTTGAGGATAATCATGAAAGTTGAAGAATTGTTAAAATTAAGCTTTGTTTATATTTTATTTTAATGTTAATAATATATGTAAAGGTTTGAAAAATTGAAAGATTAACTTATATGAATTTTGTAAGATTTCATGTTTTAGCTAATAAGGGTGAAAAGATGAATTGTTAAGTAGAAGTGTTTATTATTGTGAGAATGTTTTAGAATGAAAGAATTATGTTAAGAATGATTATTATCATGTTTATGATAGAAAAGATAAGATAAATGTATTCGAAATTGTGTTCGGGTGAAATGGTGTTAAGTATGTTACACTAGTTTCCAAACGGGTCATGTGACCCGTGAAGAGATGGGAAATGGGTAAGAAATGGTTAGAGGGAAGAAAAAATTACTTGCAGTGTGTTATTTATGATTGGTTTATTGTGTCTAAAGGGTTAAAATGCTTGTTTGTGCATTAGAAGTTGAATGGATCAAAAGACCCAAAAGATGGCAAGTTTGGTAGAAGTTGCCGAATATGTATAGATTAAGAGTTAGAAGGAGTTAGAAAGACTTGTAATGAAGTTAATACATATGTTTATATGTATGTAAGATATATTGAAAGGCAAATTTATGTTTGGTTGTAAAAACGCAGATTTGGAGAAAAAGAGTATAAGGGAAGAGCTTTGTATGTTGTAGGCTTAATTCGAATTCGAGGTGACTATATGAAGATTTTATATAATGTTTTATATGTTAATATAATGTTCATTATAACCTTTGAAAGATTGGTAAGATAATTGTTAATGCTTGAAGAAATGGTTAACGGAAAGAAGGGTAAGAAGTTGTAAGTGCAGGAAGTTACAAAGAAAACAAAAACAACTTCTCCGAGTCACCACTGCGTCGCAGAGAGTGATCAAAGGATTTCGTTTTGGTTGCAATGTTGTCCAGTGCATCGCAGTTATTGTCCAATGTGTCGCAGTTGTTGTCCAGACAAGTTTTTAGTAGTTTTTAATGTTGTTTATTTGTATGACTTGTATCATAGAGTGTTGGTAAGTTAAAGAAGTGTTAGACATGACAATCAATTTTCGGTAAAGAAAAGAAGTAAGATACGACTTTAATTAGTCGGGAAAGAAAGAAAGAAAAGAAGTAAGATACGACTTTAAGTAGTCGGGAAAGAAAGAAAGAAAAGAAGTAAGATACGACTTTAACTAGTCGGAAAAGAAAGAAAGAAAAGAAGTAAGATACGACTTTAATTAGTCGGGAAAGAAAGAAAGAAAAGAAGTAAGATACGACTTTAGCTAGTCAGGAAAGAAAGAAAGAAAAGATTTTAAAGTAGTCTTGTAAGATGTGATTAACATAATTGTATGATATACTCACTAGCTTAACGTTAATATACTATGTTAATTGTATGTTTTATAGGTAATCGAAATTTAGAGCAAGGCAAGCAATAGAAGAAGGGAAAGGGGACCATAATATAAAGTTATATGTTAAAAATGTTTTTGTAAGAACTTCCGCTCAAGTTTTGTGAAATGAGATGTTAACGGATATTTATCGTTAACTAATCTAATGAAGTAGTAACACCATTGGAACGCTAGTTAAATGTTTTGTAAAGATAAAAAAAAAAAATAAAGAAAAAATAAGGTGTGTATTTTGTTCCGGGTGTTACAAGTTGGTATCGGAGCCTTGACTTGTGTGAGTCGAGTATCTAGTTGATACTTGAACCCAAGTTGAGGCTATGTAATGAAAGACCATTGGGGAAGAAGCTTGCCTTGCGGAAAAGATAAGAGTAAGTAAAATTATGAGTGTAAGTAAGATTAATTGTTAGTAATGGTAAATGCCTTAGTCTAAGATATGCATTGTTAAGTATTCGGTGTACAGGAGTTGATGTGTTTAAAATTAACGTCTAGCCAACGATAATTTTGAGCATGTGATACAAGAGTATATCCGATATGGTCTATGGATGTTAAAGACGAATGGTAAGTAAGGTTAGAAGGTATGTGCAAGAAGTATATATCTATAATTGTGTGTTTTATAGTATTATATGTTATATTTATAATTGTGTATATTATAATTTTATATGTTGTTAACTGTATGTTTTTTTTTATTAGTAGAATTGGAAAGGAAGAAACTAGTCGTTATAAGGAAGGTGAGAAAGAAATGGATGTTCAGCAATAGTTGCTAATGAAATTAGCCAAGCTTTTGAAAAGGTAATGTTGTTTATTATAAAGCGGAATAGAGAAGATGTGTTAGAAGTTTCTTCACGGAAATGGATAATATGATTTAGATAGAGAGGAAAATTAATTCCAAGGTTAATTGGACCGTTTACAAATTTTTTATTTTTAAGAATTAGGAAAGTTGCCTATTGGTTAGAGTTACCCGAAATTTTATATGATATAGAAATTGATGAAAAGTTGATTATGTTGAAAAAGCGATAGATATTTTGACCGAAAAGTGAAACTACTTTAGAATGCAAATCAATATGGTTAAGATTCATTCGATGTATATAAAAGGATCGGATTTCACTTAGGATCCGGAGAGTGAAAGGAGTAAGTTTTATCCTTAATTGTCAAAGAATAGATTTCGGGGACGAAATCGTTAGAAGAAGGGAAGATTTGTAACATCCTAGTTCCGGAAATAGAATATTTTATAAGTAAATGTTATGTTTTAGTCTTTAATAGAAATTAGAAATGGAAAAGGACTAGATTGGTAAGGAAAGTAGTTAAATTTGGTTAAAAGGATTTAAATTGTTAACTATGTTAGTTAAGTAAGTAAGTTAAGCAAGTTTGAAAGATGAATGACTAAAAGTGTAATTCTGGAAATTATGTATATGAGGTGGATTGAAAGGCGTCATTTGCAGAATTCTCTAGGTGTATGTGTGTGTAAATGTCGGTTTAGAGAGAAAGAAGAAGAGAGAAAAGATTAAATTGAAGCTAATTAGAAATGAAATTCCTCAATTAAAGTGAAGATTACTGGTTTAAGAACCCTAACTTTGGTTCTAGTGGAAGAAAAAGAAGGTATGATCATATACTTTAAGTTATTTGATAAATTGAGCTTGTATTATGTGTTATAACATCATTTAGATGTTTAACTGAAAGGTAGAAATGCTTAATTTTGACAGGTCCTGAATACACCACACTCAGTGAATCGAAATGAAACAGGTCATGATGCGGAATCTCATGACCTAAGTTGGAATCAAAAAGGAGAAACATGAAATCGAAATTTAAACTGAAATTTAAGCTGATAGAATAGTACGCGTAACTGTTTAAGAATTTTTTGATAGTGTAAACAGGTTTTGGATCGAGCTTGTTACAACCGACATTCAAGCTCTACGGAACTCAAACTTGAGTTCCGGGTTCAAAGACAACAAACTCTAACAACCTATCACACTATTTATACACAAAATCAAAAACACTACGAACTAATTATTACAACATGTCATCATCTTAATTTCATCTCGGGGAGTTCCCTTCAATTCGGAATCCAAGTCTTCAGCCTCCGAGTTGATATCTTCAATGTTGTCTAGTTGACTTAAGTTATTCTTCAGTTTATCTTCAGTTCGGAGGAGCTTCAGTCAGTTCGGATTATCTGAACTGACATGTTCCCCGAACTGAAAACTTCATTTCGGATTATTCCTGATTTCAGTTCGGACCCTCCCCGAACTGAAATCATCTTTATTCAATCACACACATAAGACTCTATAGCTTCATCCAGTCGATTTCTTGGCCCAACAATCGCCCCCTTGGATGATGCTATGAGTCTTCATTCTTCATAACTTATGCAATCTCCATGGTCAGCTTCCTCTAATTCATGAGGAATAGTTGGAATAGCTGCAGAATCACCAGATTATCTTCATGACCATATTCTTCATGGAGAGCAGTTAACCAGTAGCTTATATCAACTTGCTTCCCGTCTGAAGTCAAACTCGACCTTTTCCCAGCAAGAAAGTGAATAGCTACTCTAACTTATTTTCAAACGAGCTCCACCTTGCTTACAGAAATTTCAATCAGGTTCTTTGAAACCTTGATCAGGTCATCCTGATTTTAGAATCTGAAGCATCACGTCACACCTTTTTCTCAAGTTGATGACGTGAGGCTGAGCTCCGTTCTACTTCCATAACACCCCTTTCTCAAATTGATAACTCGTGTTTTCCCCCTCTTCACCAATAGTCTTTGAACTAATATGTGTAACTCCAGATCCACCATGAACACCTTGAAATCTTCACAGATCCTTAAATACAGCTCTTCAATTTCACTTTGAACTTCTTTAATTTCACTTCGGACTCCTTCGATTCACTAATAGTTTGACCTAATTTGCGAATCAAGTCAAATTGATGAACCAGACTCAATTGAATTTAATCAATTATACCAATTGACAGGTCATGAATACCTCACCACACTTAGTGAATCGAAATGAAACAGGTCATGATGCGGCATCTCATGACCTGAGTTGGAATCAAAAAGGACAAACATGAAATCAAAATTGAAACTGAAATTTAAGCTGATTAAACAATAAGGGTAATTTTTTAAGATTTCATTGATAGTGTGAACATGTTTTGGATCGAGCTTGTTACAACCGACATTCAAGCTCTATGGAACTCAAACTTGAGTTCCGGGTTCAAAGACAACAAACTCTAACAACCTATCACACTATTTATACACAAAATCTAAAACACTACGAACTAATTATTACAACATGTCATCATCTTAATTTCATCTCGGGGAGTTCACTTCAGTTCGGAATCCAAGTCTTCAGCCTCCGAGTTGATATCTTCAATGTTGACTAGTTGACTTAAGTTATTCTTCAGTTTATCTTCAGTTCGGAGGAGCTTCAGTCAGTTCGGAGTATCTGAACTAACATGTTCCCCGAACTGAAAACTTCACTTCGGATTATTCCTGATTTCAGTTCAGACCCTCCCCGAACTGAAATCATCTTTATTCAATCACACTCAAAAGAATCCATAGCTTCATCCAGTCAATTTATTGGCCCAACAAATTTGGTTAAAGTTATGTATTTGATTATTTGGAGATAATCATGAAAGTTGAAGAATTGTTAGATTTAAGCTTTGTTTATATTTTATTTTGATGTTAATAATATATGTAAAGGTTTGAAAGATTGAAAGATTAACTTATATGAATTTTGTAAGATTTCATGTTTTAGCTAATAAGGGTGAAAAGATGAATTGTTAAGTAGAAGTGTTTATTATTGTGCGAATGTTTTAGAACGAAAGAATTATGTTAAGAATGATTATTATCATGTTTATGATAGAAAATATAAGATAAATGTATTCAAAATTGTGTTTGGGTGAAATGGTGTTAAGTATGTTACATTAGTTGCCAAACGGGTCATGTGACCCGTGAAGAGATGGCAAATGGGTAAGAAATGGTTAGAGGGAAGAAAGAATTACTTGTAATGTGTTATTTATGATTGGTGTATTGTTTCTAAAGGGTTAAAATGCTTGTTTGTGCATTAGAAAGTTGAATGGGTCAAAAGACCCAAAAGATGGCTAGTTGGGTAGAAGTTTCCGAATATGTATAGATTAAGAGTTAGAAAGAGTTAGAAGGAGTTAGAAAGAGTTGTAATGAAGTTAATACATGTGTTTATATGTATGTAAGATATATTGAAAGGCAAATTTGTGTTTGGTTGTAAATATGCAGATTTGGAGAAAAAGAGTATAAGGGAAGAGCTTTGTATGTTGTAGATTTAATTCGACTTCGAGGTGAGTATATGAAGATTTTATATAATGTTTTATATGTTAATATAATGTTCATTATAACCTTTGAAAGATTGGTAATATAGTTGGGTAGAAGTTGTAAGTGCAGGAAGAAACAAAGAAAACCAAAACAACTTCTCTTAGTCAGTGCGTCGCAGAGGGTGATCAGAGGGTTTCGTTTTGGTTGCAATGTTGTCCACTGCATCGCAGTTATTGTCCAATGCGTCGCAGTTGTTGTCCAGACCATTTTTTAGTAGTTTTTAATGTTATTTATGTATATGACTTATATCATATATTGTTGGTAAGTTAAAGAAGTGTAGACATGACATTTAATTGTTGGGAAAGAAAATAAGTAAGATACGACTTTAATTAGCCGGGAAAGAAAGAAAGAAAAGAAGTAAGATACGACTTTAACTAGTTGGGAAAGAAAGAAAGAAAAGAAGTAAGATACGGCTTTAACTAGTCAGGAAAGAAAGAACGAAAAGATTTTACAGTAGTCTTGTAAGATGTGATTAACATAATTGTATGATATACTCACTAGCTTAACTCAAATATACTATGTTAATTGTATATTTTGTTGGTAATCGCGATTTAGAGCAAGGTAAGCTATAGAAGAAGGGAAGGGGGACCGTAATATAAAGTTATATGTTAAAAATGTTTTCGTAAGAGCTTCCCCTCAACTTTTGTGAAATGAGATGTTAACGGAAATTTATCGTTAACTAATGTAATGAAGTAGTAACACCATTGGAACGTTAGTTAAATGTTTTGTAAAGATAAAAAAAACTTAAAAAAAATTAAGATGTGTATTTGGTTCCGGGTGTTGCAAGTTGGTATCGGAGCCTTGACTTGTGTGAGTCGAGTATCTTAGTTGATACTTGAACCCAAGTTGAGACTTTGTAAGGAAAGACCATTGGGGAAGAAGCTTGCGTTGCGGAAAAGATAAGAGTAAGTAAAATTATGAGTGTAAGTAAGATCAATTGTTAGTAATGGTAAATGCCTTAGTCTAAGATATGCATTGTTAAGTATTGGGTGTACAGGAGTTGATGTGTTTAAAATTAACGTCTGGCTAACGATAATTTTGAGCATGTGATACAAGAGTATATCCGATATGGTCGATGAATGTTAAAGAAGACTGGTAAGTAAGGTTAGAAGGTATGAGCAAGAAGTATATATCTATAATTCTGTATATTATAGTATTATATGTTATATTTATAATTGTGTATATTATAATTTTATATGTTGTTAATTGTATGTTTTTTTTTATTAGTAGAATTGGAAAGGAAGAAACTAGTCGTTATAAGGAAGGTGAGAAAGAAATGGATGTTTAGCAATAGTTGCTAATGAAATTAGCCAAGCTTTTGAAAAGGTAATGTTGTTTATTATAAAGCGGACTAGAGAAGATGTGTTAGAAGTTTCTTCACGGAAATGGATAATATGATTTAGATGGAGAGGAAAATTAAATATTAGGTTAATTGGACCGTTTAGAAATTTTTTATTTTTAAGAATTAGGAAAGTTGGTTATTAGTTAGAGTTACCCGAAATTTTATATGATATAGAAATTGATGAAAAGTTGATTTATGTTGAAAAAGCGATAGATATTTTGACCGAAAAGTGAAGCTACTTTAGAATAAGCAAAGCAATGTGGTTAAGATTCATTGGAAGTATGGAAAAGGATCGGATTTCATTTAGGATCGGGAGAGTGAAAGGAGTAAGTTTTATCCTTAATTGTCAAAGAATAGATTCGGGGACGAAATCGTTAGAAGAAGGGAAGATTTGTAACATCCTAGTTCCGGAAATAGAATATTTTATAAGTATATGTTATGATTTAGTCTTTAATAGAAATTAGAAATGGAAAAGGACTAGATTGGTAAGAAAAGTAGTTAACTTTAGTTAGAAAGGATTTAAATTGTTAACTATGTTAGTTAAGTAAGTAAGTTAAGCAAGTTTGAAAGATAAAGGACTAAAAGTGTAATTCTGGAAATTATGTATATGAGGTGGATTGAAAGGTGTCATTTGCAGAATTCTCTAGGTGTATGTGTGTGTAAATGTCGTTTTAGAGACAAAGAAGAAGAGAGAAAAGATTAAATTGAAGCTAATTAGTAATGAAATTCCTCAATTAAAGTGAAGATTAAGGGTTTAAGAACCCTAACTTTGGTTGTAGTGGAAGAAAAAGAAGGTATGATCATATACTTTAAGTTATTTGATAAATTGAGCTTGTATTATGTGTTATAACATGATTTAGATGTTTAATTGAAAGGTAGAAATGCTTAATTTGGTTAAAGTTAAGTATTTGATTATTTGGGGATAATCATGAAATTTGAAGAATTGTTTGAATTAAGCTTTTTTTATATGTTATTTTTATGTTAATTATATATGTAAAGGTTTGAAAGATTGAAAGATTAACTTATATGAATTTTGTAAGATTTCATATTTTAGCTAATAAGGATGAAAAGATGAATTGTTAAGTAGAAATGTTTATTATTGTGAGAATGTTTTAGAATGAAAGAATTATGTTAAGAATGATTATTATCATGTTTATAATAGAAAAGATAAGATAAATGTATTCGAAATTGTGTTTGGGTGAAATGGTGTTAAGTATGTTACAGTAGTAGCCAAACGGGTCATGTGACCCGTGAAGAGATGGCAAATGGGTAAGATATGGTTACAGGGAAGAAAAAATTACTTGCAATGTGTTATTTATGATTGGTGTATTGTGTCTAAAGGGTTAAAATGCTTGTTTGTGCATTAGAGAGTTGAATGGGTCAAAAGACCCAAAAGATGGCAAGTTGGGTAGAAGTTGTCGAATATGTATAGATTAAGAGTTAAAAAGAGTTAGAAGGAGTTAGAAAGAGTTGTAATGAAGTTAATACATGTGTTTATATGTATGTAAGATATATTGAAAGGCAAATTTGTGTTTGGTTGTAAAAACGCAGATTTGGAGAAAAAAAGTATAAGGGAAAAACTTTGTATGTTGTAGACTTAATTCGACTTCGAGGTGAGTATATGAAGATTTTATATAAAATGTTTTATATCTTAATATAATGTTCATTATAACCTTTGAAAGATTGGTAAGATAATTGTTAATGCGTGAAGAAATGGTTAACGGAAAGAAGGGTAAGAAGTTGTAAGTGCGGGAAGTAACAAAGAAAACCAAAACAACTTCTTCGAGTCACCACTGTGTCGCAGTGGTGAAGCACTGCGTCGCAGAGGGTGATCAGAGGGTTTCGTTTTGGTTGCAATGTTGTCCAGTGCATCACAGTTATCGTCCAATGCGTCGCAGTTGTTGTCCAGACCAGTTTTTAGTAGTTTTTAATGTTGTTTATGTGTATGACTTGTATCATAAATTGTTGGTAAGTTAAAGAAGTGTTAGGCATGACATTTAATTGTCGGGAAAGAAAAGAAGTAAGATACGACTTTAATTAGTCGGGAAAGAGAGAAAGAAAAGAAGTAAGATACGACTTTAACTAGTCGGGAAAGAAAGAAAGAAAAGAAGTAAGATACGAATTTAATTAGTCGGGAAAGAAAGAAAGAAAAGAAGTAAGATACGGTTTTAACTAGTCATGAAAGAAAGAAAGAAAAGATTTTTAAGTAGTCTTGTAAGATGTGATTAACATAATTGAATGGTATACTCACTAGCTTAACGCTAATATACTATGTTAATTGTATGTTTTGTAGGTAATCGGGATTTAGAGCAAGGAAAGCTATAGAAGAAGGGAAGGGGGACCGTAATATAAAGTTATATGTTAAAATGTTTTCGTAAGAACTTCCGCTCAAGTTTTGTGAAATGAGATGTTAACGGACATTTATCGTTGACTAATGTAATGAAGTAGTAACACCATTGGAAAGTTAGTTAAGTGTTTTTTAAAGATAAATAAGAAATAAAAAAATATGGTGTGTATTTGGTTCCGGGTGTTACATTAGCCTTTGATGTAGCATGTACTTGAGGCTAAAATGATCGGTTCTGATTTGAAAGTGTCTGTCAAGTAAATATCCACTCCATTTATCCAATGCCAAAACCACAGCCATGAATTATTTTTCATATGGTGACAGTGCGTGCTTGATGTCTTGAGGACAAAGTTTTGCTTATATAGGCACCCTCTTGTTGCAAAACTGCACCCAAACCGGTCCCATAAGCATCAGTCTCTACTATGAAAAGCTTGTCAAAATTTGGCAATATCAACACCTGTGCTTCCATCATTGTTGTCTTCAGTCTTTGAAAAGGTTCTTGAGCAAACAATGACCACTTAAATGCATTTTTCTTTAAAAGATGAGTGAATGGTTGAGTTATAGAAGCATATCCTTGCACAAATCTCCTATAGTAACCAGTTAACCCCAAGAAACCTCTTAGTTGTTTGAGAATTTTAGGAACATGCCACATCTTCATGGCTTCTATTATAGAAGGATTAGTAGCCACACCCTTTTTGGATATGACATGATCCAAATACTCCACTTTAGACACAGCAAAAGAACATTTTCTTTCTTTGGAAAACATGGTGTTTTACTTGAAACAAATGTAGAATATGATATTTTTCATTCCTGTTGTAGATTAGAATATCATCAAAGAAAACAAGCACAAATTTCCTAAGATACTCCTGAAACACTTGGTTCATCAAGGATTGAAATGTGGAAGGAGCATTAGTTAAGCCAAATCGCATCACCAAAAACTCATAGTGACCTTGGTGAGTTCTGAAAGCTGTTTTATGCACATCATTAGGATTCATTCTAATTTGATGATAACCAGATCTTAGATCCAACTTAGAGAATACCTCTGCTCCACACAATTCATCAATTAGTTCTTTCATAACTGGAATACGGAACTTGTCCTTCACTGTGTGTTTATTAAGTTGCATGCAATTCACACACATCCTCCAAATCCCATCCTTCTTTTTAACCATGACAATAGGAGATGAGAATGGACTCTGACTATGCCTGATGACTCCTGTATCTAACAGCTCCTTAACCATGGCTTCTGTAGCATCCTTCTGATTTGGAGGATGTCTATAAGGTCTTATGTTAACAAGAGATACCCCAGGTTCAATAGGAATGTGGTGGTCATGAGTTTCGTGTGGAGGTAGCTCACTAGGTATTTTAAACACCTGTCTATATTTATTCAACAAATCTTGGATATCTTCACTATACTTCATTTTAGGCATATCTGAAACCAATTGTTCTGTATGGAATAAATCTCTAGAAAATACACACAAGGTCATAGCACAGAGGGTACCATTTGCTTGAATCATCTTCTTATTACATTGTTTCCCATCAACCCATTTAACATGGGATTAAGATACTCCTTGCAACATTCTAGCACTCCCATCATAGTGAATGTTGGATAATCAAGATGATAAGACTTCATTTCAATGTTTATAGTTACTGTATTCTGTATTTTTATTTAAGCCCAAAAGAACAATTGTACATAGTATATTGGGCTGTAGTAATATTAGGTATGGGCTTTATGTAGCAGTTATTTACGGTTAGGTTTTGATGAACCGATACAACGGTTCACTCATACCTCTTCATATTGTATATATACCCTTGTAAATTACTCTGTAAATATTCAGTTCAAAGTAATAAAGTTTGTTAGTATATTTTAATCTCTTTCTTCTTAATTTTTACCCCAAAGATGGCATACCACCGCTCAAAGATGGAGGCTTATTGGCCTCGTGACCAACGAAGGTCTGGCCACGCAAAACAGTGGTATCAGAGCGAATCCTAGAAGCCTCCTATTAGAAGGGAAAGAGAAGAAGGAGTAGGAAGATGTGTTAGGGAAATAACACACGGTTGCAGAGGAATGCTTAGAAAAACACTTGAAGAAATTAAGGCTTTCAATTCCTCAACCCAACAGAACAAACTTGAGAAGAACAAGTGCTTCTATTGCAGAGAAAAAGGACATCTCATCAAGACTTGTCCCAAAAAGATTCTGGACGATGCAAAACATTCACAGACCCAACAAATCGAAAATCCAGTGATTCAAATCAATCCTGCACAACCCGAAGTCACCCTCAATACCCTGAATTCATCCACTTTACTACTAATGGAATACTTAAAGGCACAGATCAAGGATCATGGGGCGACTTCTGGTATCTTAGCAAAACCACAGATAAGCACTATTGTTCCAATTTGAATATGTTTTGCAATATTAAAGAAAACTTCCTAGTAAGTAAGTTAGAAAATCAGAAAAAAAAATTCTATTTACTTATGGAATGGGAGAAGTGGTGATAAAACCAATTTTTCAAGCCTATTTAATCCCTGGTGTATATTATACACCAGAAGCTTCACTTAACGTACTCTCCATTTATTTACTAAACCAACAAGGGTTTGCTGTAATTTATGAAGGAGATAAGTATAGGCTTGAATACATGTTTAAGAATGCTACATGGAATAACTTAGACTTAAACAAATTAAGAACTTTGCAAAACAATTTCATAGAAGATTACTTTGAAGGCTTGAATCAATTTAAGGAAAAAGAAAATGAGATGGATAGGCTTGTAAAAGATGTGAACCCATAAGATGTTCACAACTTTCAAGAATTTGTAGGATTTTTAAACCTTGTTAAAAGGGATGATGTAGTAAGTAAAGATTGGGATAAATATAGGGAAAAATTTGTGGACGTTTTAAAATGGTTCTATGATCATTATCTCCACAAAGAACTCCCTGGACCAATACCACCCGTCATTCATGGAATATCCATAGACTTATTTGATCTTTATAAGATAATAGAATGGATGGGAGGATACCTTAGTGTACATTTCAACCAAGAATTTGGGGCTATTGCAGAGGTCCTTGGATTAACAAGGAATGATGGTGAAGATGTCAAGAAAGTTTACATGGTCTATCTAGATGTTTTTGTTTCTTATTACAAAACAGCGAGGGCACCCCAGGCTCCTGCAGAAGCAGTTGAGGACTCAAGTATAGAGTCATACCAATGGACAATTGGTAAGATAGGTGCTCCATCAGCCTCTCGGAAAGGGAAGGAGAAGATAGAACATGCTGGCATCGAAGATAAACGAGTCTGCACACAACAAAATGTACAACACGAAGAGGAGCAAATCACTGGTTACAAGTGCCTCGAGAAAGGTCATTATGCTTATCAATGCCCAAGCAAGCGGAAGAATTAGATCTACTACCAATCCTACAAAGATGCATCTTCATCAAAGCTCACCGAAAGATCAAACAAGAAGAATTCAATTGAAGATCTCAACATCATCAATTGAAGAACCAGTCAAATGAAGCCTTTAATCTTGGGAGGGAGATGTTGGATAATCAAGATCATAAGACTTCATTTCAATGTTTATAGTTACTATATTCTGTATTTTTATTTAAGCCCAAAAGAACAATTGTACATAGTATATTGGGCTGTAGTAATATTAGGTATGGGCTTTATGTAGCAGTTATTTACGGTTAGGTTTTGATGAACCGATACAACGGTTCACTCATACCTCTTCATATTGTATATATACCCTTGTAAATTACTCTGTAAATATTCAGTTCAAAGTAATAAAGTTTGTTAGTATATTTCAATCTCTTTCTTCTTAATTTTTACCCCAAAGATGGCATACCACCGCTCAAAGATGGAGGCTTATTGGCCTCGTGACCAAAGAAGGTCTGGCCACGCAAAACAGTGAAATGCCATGGTCAGGTCTGAAAAGTTCCACCGTATATTTCCCAATGTAGACATCCATTGAACACCGAATACTATATCACATCCTCCCAAAGGTAATAACATAACATCAGTAGAATAGTTATACCCCTGCAAATCCAACCTGAACTGCTTGCAAGAGTGTGTACATACCAAACTAGTCTCTCTCCTGGAACAGCTACTTGCAGAGGGAATGTAGTCACCAATTGACACCCCAATGCTTTAGCAGTGTGCACATCTAGGAAATTATGAGTGCTTCCAGAATCAATCAAAATATGAATTGGTTGATTTCCTACTAGACCTTTTACCCACATGGTTTGATAAGCAGTAATGCCAGACAAATCATTTAGAGAAATGTAAGGATGCATAGTCTCTAAATGATTATTTATTTGGCAATACTTCCAAAGAAAATATTCCGCCAGTTCACTTCTCTGTGTGTGTAGCACTATAGGGTTGATCACAGTGGAAACACATATTTTTGGCCCATCTGACATCAAAATCTTTTTGAGACATTTGTTTCCTAAAGTTGTTAACAGGTGGTCTAGTAGGTGGCTGTGAATTACATGATTTAGAGGGACGTGCTTGTGTGGAAGTGTGCCCAAAACTACTAAAAGGTTTAACCACATTAGGAGTGGAACTGTACCTCCTAGCCATTGCAACTTTAGTAGCCTCTTGCAAACTTGCCAACTTGTACACATCAACCAAAGACTTTGGACTAAACATTATCACCTGCACACTAATTTCAGGTTTTAACCCACCCAAATACATGCTAATAGCTTGTTGTTCAGTCAAGTCCACCTTATTTAACAACACCTCAAAACTATCTTGATACACATCCGCACTCCTTTCTTGTCTCAGATTCTTAATTTCTTCCATTGGATCCAAATGGTTTCGTGTGAATCTATCACAAATGGCACGAGCATATTCTTCCCATCTTAAATTTTCCCCATAGATTCTCACAAAGTTCTAGTGCCACACTAATGCTTTGTCATAGAGATGCATAGCTACCATCTGAACCATATATGCTTCATCAACATTGTCAATTTTAAAGAATTCACATCATCCCCATTAAACTTTGGAAAATCAACTTTTGAAAGTCTACCAAATTGTAACTGTACAGGACCTCTTTGTTGTCCATTTTCTTTCAACTTGTTTATTTCATTAGTATTGTATTGATTTTGCACAAGCACATTATCAATATTAATGGAATTATGTTGAATTGTTCTTGACAACCCACCCATGGCATTTTGTGGGTGTGTTTATGTGGTTTGTGTAGAAATTAATAATCGGTTTTGTGGAAGAAGTTTTATATTTCATCAATCTAAAACGTGTACATTGTAGGCCTATTTATAGGAAAAATAAACCTAACGGGCCCAAGCCCACATACGGGCTTGGGCTTACATTTAGACTAAACGTTTATTTCTAACATTCCCCCTCAAGCTGAGTAGTGAGATTTCCAATGCTCAACTTGTCAAGGCAGTGATTGAAAATCTTTCCAGTAACCGCCTTTGTGAGAATATCTGCCAGTTGATCTTTTGATGAAACAAACGGAAGCTCGATAATCTCATTTTCAAGTTTTTCTTTGATGAAGTGTCTATCAACTTCAACGTGTTTGGTGCGATCATGTTGAACTGGATTTCCTGAGATCTGGATAGCCGCTTTGTTGTCACACATAATCTTGCTGGCTTCTTCAGAGGGATACCCAATTTCTGGCAATAGTTTTCGCAGCCATAGGACTTCAGCTAATCCCCGTGCTATTCCTCGGAATTCAGCTTCAGCACTTGAGAGGGCGACAACTTTTTGCTTTTTACTTCTCCATGTAACAAGATTTCCTCCCACTAGGGTAAAATACCCTGATGTAGACCTCCTATTACCTTTGTCGCCTGCCCAGTCAGCATCGGTATAAGCATCAATCTTCAGGTGCCCATTTGCTCTGAATAGAACACCGTGTCCAGGAGTTCCCTTGAGATACCTGATAATCCGTAAAGCTGCTTCCATGTGCTGGACTTGAGGTTGGTGCATGAATTGACTTATAACACCTACCGCGTATGCGATATCTGGCCGAGTATGAGCTAAGTAAATAAGCTTTCCCACCGTTCGTTGATACCTTTCTTTATCTGCCAATTCTGCCTCATCTTCCATGAACAATTTCTGGTTAGCAATCATGGGAGTATCCGCAGGTTTGCAATCTAGCATTCCCGTCTCTGCTAGTAAATCAAGGACATACTTCTGTTGACAGATGAAAATCCCTAACTTTGATCTTAGAACTTCGATTCCAAGAAAATACTTTAGTCTTCCCAGATCTTTCATTTCGAATTCTTTGAAGAGATTGGCTTTCAATTTTGTCATTTCCTCTGAATCATCCCCTGTAATGATCATGTCATCAACGTAGATTATTAAACAGGTTATGAGTTTACCTCTTCGTTTCAAGAAGAGAGTGTGATCGGAATTGCTTTGGTTATAGCCATATTTCTTCATAACTGTGGTAAACCGACCAAACCACGCTCGTGGGGACTGCTTCAAACCATACAGAGATTTCTTAAGTCGACAAACTTTCCTGGCTTCGGAACTATCATGAATTCCAGGTGGGGCTTCCATGTAGATTTCTTCTTTCAATTCTCCATGTAGGAAGGCATTCTTGACATCGAATTGGTGTAATGGCCAATCCTTGTTTGCTGCAACTGAGAATAGAACTCTAATAGTATCGATCTTGGCTACTGGAGAGAAAGTCTCACAGTAGTCAATCCCGTAAGTCTGAGTATACCCCTTTGCGACTAACTGAGCTTTATACCTTTCGATTGATCCATCGGGTTTATACTTGATAGTGAACACCCACCGACATTTAACGGGTTTCTTTCCTGGAGGCAATTCACATTCTTCCCATGTTTCACTCCGTCTCAGGGCTTCAAGTTCAGTTCCAATTGCTTCTTTCCATTCTTTATACTTGAGTGCTTCTTCAACACTTGTTGGTATTTTTTCAGAACAGATCGCGTTTGCGAAGGACTTGGCTTCCGGAACTAAATTCCTTCTTGCGATATTTGCGACTGGATATCTCGACCCTCTTGAACTTCTTTCAGGTGAGTATCTGTTACGCGGAATTCCCCTGGTTGATCTAGGTGGAAGATCATACCGAGCTGGTTCAGTCACACTCGGAGTTTCCGTCTCGACCTGTTGTTCATCAGCACACATATCAGAGTTATTTGAAGTATCCGGAGATTCAGAGCCACTTACCTCGGATATCAGTTGAGGAGGATCATTGTTGGTGGGAGTGGTACTGTCTTCCGGTTCTTCAGGACCATCAGTCTCCGGAGTGGATGTATCAGTAGAAGCACCATTCACAGGTGGCGCCCAACTCATCCATCTTAATGGGTCATTTTCTTTTTCCCCCTGACCATGAAGATGGGTCTGGTAAAAGAACTCAGTTTCAAGGAAGTCACAGTTCATTGTTGTGAACATGTGACGCCGACTTGGGCTATAACACCGATACCCGTGTTGATTGACACCATACCCCAGAAACACACATTTCTCTGCACAAGGATCAAGTTTTGAACGCTCTATTTTTGGTATATGGACAAAAACAGAGCACCCAAATACTCGAGGTTCAAGAGTTAGATTTGAAGGCAATTTATGGAAGTTTGACAGTGTTTGGAGAGGAGTTTTGAGGGCTAAAGCTCGGGTTGGGAGACGATTAACCAGATACGTGGCAGTGACAACTGCTTCTGGCCAAAATGACTTTGGGACTTGTGATTCGAGCATTAGAGCACGAGTGATTTCCAACAAGAATCGATTTTTGCGTTCTGAAACCCCATTTTGTTCAGGGGTGTGAGCACACGAGGTTTGATGAATGATTCCCCGCTCTTGACAGAAGTTTTTCATGGAAGTATTACAAAATTCTCCCCCATTATCGGATCGGAGAATTTGTATGTCCTGTTTGAATTGAGTTTTGACCATGTTACAAAACGATGTGAACTTAGTAAACACTTCAGACTTAGTTTTTAAAAGATAAGTCCATGTCATACGAGTACAATCATCAATAAATAACAGGAAATAACGAAAATTTTGTCCCCCTTCAATTTTTGCAGGACCCCAAACATCAGAATGAATTAACGAAAAAGGAGAATCAACTCGAGTATCATTAGGTTTAAACGTTTGTCTATGACTCTTAGCCAAAATACACGTATCACAATGAAAAGTTTTATTATTAGGAAATAAGTGCGGAAATAATTGTCTCAGATAGCCAGCGGATGGATGGCCTAATCTTCTGTGCCATAACCAAGCTTTCCTATCGTTGGACCCATGAGTGAGCTAAACAGAACCATGGTGAGTAACTTCATCAACGTAGTAGAGTCCTTGTCTTTCAGTACCACGCCCAATGATCTTCCCCGTTCTGATATCCTGCAAAAGGCAAAAAGTGGGGTGCATTAATACCACACAGTTTAATTCTTTGGTAACATGACTGACGGATAATAACTTGTGCGACAGTGATGGTACATAAAGACATCTAGAGAGTCGTAATGTTTTTGAAATTTCAATGGTTCCCCCTCCTTTAACTGGGAGAGTTTCCCCATTTGCTGTGTGAATTTTTGTTTTATCAACTCTAGATTTTGACGTTATATCAGTGATATCAAACGTCATCGTATCGGTGGCACCACAATCAAAGATCCAAGAAGTACATTTAGAATCTTTGGTTGCAACATGAGCTTTGCCAGAAAAAGACTCACATTGTTCCTTTTTTAAATCGTACTCATTTAAATTATCGAGTAAGTTTTGATTAAAAGTTTTTGGATTTAAAAAGGATTCATTACCCGGAGGGTTTGGTATAGAACAACCAAACCCTATACCTGGTTCTGGTGCGCCATCGGTACTCGTCTCTCCTCCGCCTCTAGTTTCACTGCTTCCTACAACAGCCGCGGCCTTTCCAGTCTTTGAGGTCTTGTGATTCTCATTCCACCAGTCTGGATAGCCAACAATTTTAAAGCATTGCTCCTTGGTGTGTTTTGACATACCACACTCTTCACACTTGAGCTTGCTTTTGTCGACCTTTGATTGGGGTCGGAATGCTGGTTTTTCTGATCGATAGTTCTTTGAGACAAGCCCTGTTCCATCGCCGGTGGTATTGAGCCCAGCTGCCACACCCATAACTGCCTCATGGTTTCCGTCAATAATAGCTTGGTGAGCTTTTTCTTTCCTGACCGTAGCATACGCGGTTTCGGGAGATGGGAGCGGATCAGAACGGAGAATTTCCCGTTTAATTGGGTCATACCTCCGGTCAAGTCCGTTCAGAAACTGGAACAACTTTGTTTCAGAGCGAACTCGATTATAGGTGGCTATGTCAGCTGTGCAAGTCATCGGGTTAGGGTCGCGACGATCAATTTCTCCCCAAATTCCCTGCATCCCTATCCAAAACTCCTCCAGTGGTAGCTGCTGTTGTTTAAACTCATTTGCTTTAACATGGAGATCAAAAGTTTGTAATTTATCCTTCCCACTGCTGTAAGTAACCGCCAGAGCTTCCCATAGTGACTTCGCTGTGGGAAATTCAGTAAGATTACTAGCAATGCTGGGTTCGATGTTCTGAATTAACCATGAGAAAACCACAAGATCGGCTTGTTCCCACTCATCGTATTTCTCATCAGTGATGGCGGGAGGGTTTTCTATGAGGTGGTTGAGATACACTTTCGATTTCCCCCCAATAGCGACTCGAATCATACGAGCCCATAACGGGTAGTTGTTGCTTGTCAACATTAGACTAATCTTGAGTTGATCGGACGGGTTTGGTTTTGGGTTTTGAAACTGATTCGGAGCTCCATTACGAAGCAAATTCATTAGTTGCATTGCGAGATCGTTATTGTTTGCGTCGGCCATGGTTGGTTTAAATTGTTAAAAATTGTTTAACTTGTCTTGGCCTTGTTTTTTAATTAATGACTTTTCAGCGTACACTTTGTTTAGTGGGCTTTAAAAGTTATACTGCCAAACGAATACTTAGACAAGTTAGACGAATAGCAATCAATTCGAACAGCCTAAAAAACCCCTTAATTCGAATACGGCGAATCTCCTCAATTCGAACAGTAAACAATTCGAACAGCCTCAATTCACTTCGAATCCAATACAATTTGATTAAGCTTGAGTTCTTTTGTTTTCTTATTCGTGTGTTTGAGTTCGTGTACCCTGTTTTCGTAGTCGAACAAATGGACGACGGCGATAATTGATTTGGGGAAATCGTGTGCTTTGCTTTCCTGGTCGAATGGTGAGTTAATTCGAATGGTGAGTTCGTGTCCTTTGGTTTCCTGGTCGAGTACTTTCTGGTCGTGTTAGTGGTTTTCCCAGTCGAATGCCTACCTAGTCGAGCCTTTTGCTTAGCTAGTCGAATACCAAGCTAGTCGAAGATGCTGAATCTCCCGTCGAATCAAGTAAGTCGCGTATGGTATTTTACTAGTCGAATAGCTAGTCTGTTTTGGTTGGTTTCCTAGTCGAATAGACTAGTTCGAACAGGTACGTTTAAACGTAACCTGCTCTGATACCATGTAGAAATTAATAATCGGTTTTGTGGAAGAAGTTTTATATTTCATCAATCTAAAACGTTTACATTGTAGGCCTATTTATAGGAAAAATAAACCTAACGGGCCCAAGCCCACATACGGGCTTGGGCTTACATTTAGACTAAACGTTTATTTCTAACAGTTTGTACAAGGTTAGTAATGAATTCCTTCATAGCTTCATCTCCCGTGGCCAGAATTGAATCAAGTAAAGCTCCAGATCTCAACATCATTGATATTACAGTTGAATTGTATTCAAAATCAAAATCAAATTGTTGACAATAGAACAAGAATTGAAGTAATTTTCTAACAATTAAACAATTAATTGTTAGATTTGATCTGAAATGAATCTAAGGAATCATCAATTGAACAAAACTGATGATTAGAACATGAACTGAAGCTTATCAATGGCGGATTTGTGGAATTCTGGCTCTCATACCAATTGATACAAACTGGATCATAATTCAGTTGTAATCACCATGCAATTGCTAAATTTGATAATGAATTGGAAAGATTCGAAGTTTTATTAATCAAAAGCTTAAGAAATCAACAATGGTAGATCACCATTGTTGGAGAGAGAGAAATAGGAAAACGAATTATCAAAAGTCAAACTAATTCTGTTACATTTGCGGGTATATAAACTCAACAACTTTACCGCGTGCCATTTCAGAACCTATCATAATCCTTGATTTGCACTATCTTGCCAATCACCATTCCCTGCGAGTCCACCGTTGCTTCTGCTGCTCTCTAACCATGTACCTTCGGTTGTTGCAGTAATATTAACCCATGTCGTGTTGGCTGTAACACTAGAACTGTTGCAGCTCGAATTTTCTGAAGGAACAGTTGTTTTCGAGTTATGTTTACTAGATTGTTTGGGTTTACGTGTACCACCACCAACAGGAACATTGCGGAGCACACCGCCTTTTGTCCAGTAACGTTTGCAGCTCCTACAAAAATGACGTGCCTGCGAAAGGTTGTAGTTGTTATAGTAACAGAATTTCGTGTTTAAGGACTCGCAGCGTGGACATTTCAAATCATGCTGCTGGTTTATAGAATGTAAATATTGCATTTTCAATGACAAATGATCTGTTTATAAGTTCAACTCTGTTCAGATGTCTATTTACTAATATAACCCTAGCTTAACTGGATAATCACGTTAAGATGTTATCAATACTTTTCCTATACTAAATTGAACATGTATTCACAAAAAATATGTTTTCGGAGACCCGTACGTTCCGTGAAACACAAAGCAGAGGGTTCCGGTTATGTATACGTGTACGGAGGAGATGTTGCAGATATCTAGTTCACAGATCAGAGTTTGTTGGTTTGTCGGTTGGCTGTTTGTAGCATATATTCTTCACTTACTTGAGGTGGTGCAAAATCTGCCACGTTTCCTAACTCTGTTTGTAATCCAAAGGAAAGTGACACTATCGCCTATGTCATTCACAATATACGACTATCACATTAAATAACATATAGATCGGTTAAAAAGATTTTTTAGACCGGTTTTTGAACATATCTAAAATTAATGAAGATTGGTTTAAGGACTTGTCTTAATATGATTAATTAGACGTATTATTAGTTTAATTTTAATATATTTTAATTATTTTCTAGACCTTTTCTAACCGATCTTAACATTGTTTTATAGATCTGTTTAAACCGATAGGTCCGGCTATTTAAGTGTGAGCTCATACACAGGGCCCAATAAATAAGGACCCAGTTTTTATTTGAGATGTATATATTTAATAAGCAAGTTCAAAAATGTTTGTTGTTGTTTATCTTTAGATACTCGTCAAAGGTAAGGCGAAGATTTTATTATATTTTATGTTCGAATAAGATTTACTTTTTTCTTTATAGATATAATAATTAGTCTTTTTATCCAAAGCTAACGTACTTTTGTCAAATAAAATCCATTAGATTTTTCTTTTTCTTTTTTTAATATTATTGATGTTATGAACTTTTCATGTTTTGGGTTTTTCAAATGATAATTCTTATTATTTATGTGTTAATTTTATTATTAGATATTTGTTTTGTTTTCAATAGTCTAAAATTCATTTCAAATGAATGTCGATGAGAAATTATACTTTTAACGATTAGATTTTGACATAAAAATTTTCTTTGAGTCTTGAATATCTTAAATACAAAAACGTTTTTATAAATTATAGGTCTTTAGATTGAAAACAAAATTTTGGGGCCCATTTGGAAATATGGTACAGGGCCATCGAAATTTATGAGACGACCCTGTAAACCGGTCTAGAACGTAAAAAAAGATCTATAACCAAAATAAGAGGGAAAAACGTATAATAGTTAGCCATTAATGATCACGAACCTTCATGAACAAAAAAGTTTGTTAGAAGTGTCCAAGTTGGTTCGTCAGTTAGAGAGAAAGAGAGCTTACGTTTTTTTGTTTCGTCTCACACTTTGTTAAAACATGATTTATTAATGTTGTAATCTGATATATAAAATTGCGGAAAATTAAAAATCAAATAAAATTTTAAAAAGATGGACGGAAGCCTAAAATAAATGGTCGCTCTATTTTCAGATAAGTTTTAAATTTTTAATTGGATAATATTAGAACATTAAGATCTCTTCATTTATAAAATTCGTTCTTATTTATTAGAACCACTTTTCATAATTTTATCTAGACCTGTTGACATATTTTGATCGGTTCAAATATTAGATACGCTTCTTGTTGGGAAAATCAACAATTTAACCCAAGTTATTAATCTTAGTTAAGTCTGAGACTAAATGATTTTGGGTCTAAGTGACAAAATTACTAAGTCATTTTCAGTCAGAGTAATGTGAGTCTAACTAAGTGGTCAAACTCAGAAGATGACTTGCACCGAAATTATATGTAGTTTGTTAGGCATATCTTCTATCTATTTAGAAGATTTGTTTAGATTCGATCTTATCAAGTTCTCTATAATAATCAGTGTATAAATAGAAAACTTGAAGTCTTGTTTTCGGCGTCTTTTGATTTCGTTATGAATCAAATCAGTGTTATTCATATTCTTATTAAGTTATATAATTCGGCAATATTCTATTAACAAGAACTGTGTGTTAATCATAAGTGATATTAACATTTGAATACTGATTTGCTAAATTGATTCAATCTATAAACGATTAAATTATTAAACTAAATATCTAGTTATTTGGATCTTACTAAGACCTAACAACTGGTATCAGAGCAAATAAGATTTGATTATTAATATTCATAAATCTTAACGATCAAACAGTGATATCTCAAACAACTAGACATGTCTTCTTCATCTCAAAATCAAACACCCACAATGGCCGGTAAAGGTACTATCTTTAATGGACATAATTTTACTCACTAGAAACTTATGGTCGAGAGGCATCTATCTGGGTTGCATTATGAAATGATGAGGACGATTGGTAAAGAAATTTCAGAAGTGAAAGAAGGAGAAAGGGTAATTCAACATGCAAAATGGGTCCAAACCAACAAATCACAATAGACTGATCTAGATAGGCAACTGTTCAATCTAGATCCACGAAGTATTCTTAAAAATGATGTGTCTGAATAAATATTCTCTAAGATTGTTGGATGCAAAATAAAAAAAGAAATATGGGATAATCTAATTGTATCCTATGAAGGTGTGCAAGTTGTAAAGGAACAACGTATGAACAATCTTATTAGAAATTATGAGAATTTCTATGTTATAGAAAAGGAATCACCTGCTGATATACATACAAGTTCCGAATTCTACTGAATGATATGTCACCTCTTAATGTTCACTAAGTCAAATGATGAAATATGCAAGAAATTCATTGACATCTTACCAAGAAAATTCGAATCCGTAATCACTTCGTTAGTGGTACGTGAAAAATTGTCAACTTACCAACTGCCTGGGTTATTTGGTCTTCTTCTCATTCATGAAGAAACACAAGAAAGGAAGAGGAACAATATGAGGATAGCCTCAAGGGATCCTGAAGCTGCATTAGTTGCAACAAGTGGAAGGAAGAAAGAGATTTTCTCTAAAGTTGAAACTGACACCAATGAATCTGACTCAAACTCAGACTATGACTCAGAAAATAGTCAGTCTGAAGTCAAAAAGCTGAAAACCAACTTGCTCTATTTACTATGAAGCTTGAGCAGAAGACATGGTACAAAGGAAAGAAACCATTTGATCCAAAGAAGTGTAAATGCTTCATATGTGGTGAGTTTGGACATATTGCTGCTGATTGCAAAGTAAAAATTGCTCAGACTGACCAATTGATACAGGAAGAAGTATTTATTATATAAGAATGGGAACAAGTCAAAGGTTCAAAACACTCAAACTGAACAAAAGGCTTTCTTTGCTGAAGAATGGTTATATGAGGAACTCTATTCCAATGATGATGAAGAAGTTGTGGATTAGTGCTTAATGGCATTCATTGAGAATAAGGATGAATCTGAAACATCAGCTTCACAATTTGACAAAGATCTGAAAGAAGCTGAGAGACTAAGCTGCAGTTCAAACTGGGAAGATTCTATGCTCTATAAGGTACATAACTTTCAATCATACACTGATAAACAGAAGCTAAAAATGTTTGAGTTTATTTATCTTGATTTGAAAACATTGTTTGAAGAAATTTCTCAACTTAAGGATAAACTAATAGATCTTAATAAAATCATACAAGATAAAAATGATGAAATTTCTGAAATTGAAAGTTGAAGGGTAACTTTGGTTGCTCCGACTGAAGCTTACAATGACTTAGCAAAAGAGAATTACAAATTGAGAGAAGAAACTAAACATTATAAAGGCATTTGTAAATCATGGTGTATATCTTCTTTGAAAAATGAAGATTGTTTAAGTAGGAAGGTCTCCAAACAAGTTCAAGTTGTCATAGGTGAAGACTTCAATCTTAAAAAACATAAAAGAAGAGGAGGAAGATGAAAGAAAAAATATAATCTTTAAACTTGAAATCCTTCCAAACACTTTTAAATACACATTTGGAAACAAAACAAGAATCACAAATGCATTAGTAAAACCCGTTCTTTCAACTGAGTCTAATAAATGGGAATCTTCAAACGAAAAAGCTCAAACTAACCCTTTCAGTAAGGTCAGTCTGATCAAACTTCATGTCAAAATTCAAACCTACTCATCTCATCAATTCAAAGATCAATGTCAGACCAACCACACTAAATAAACCAAAGGTCAAATCCAACAAGGGAACACCACAGCCTCAATCAGTTTCAAAAGTCATGTGTCGAATAAGGAGAATAAAACTATAGATCAGTTAGGAAGTCAATTATTACAACTATCAAACATTGTTAAAACTTTAGTTAGTAATAAATCTCCAAACAAAGTCAGACCAAAGAATCCTCCTAAAAGAACGTATTATAATTGTGGTGTAACGGGACATGAAACTGTGTTTTGTAAGGAACACACTCAGACTAGAGTTAGATACAATTCACCTAATATGTCTCGACATAAGAAATCATCATGTGTACAAGAAAAGTCAGTTCCAAAGTCTCAAAAAATTAAACCTAACCTTAAAAATGAACCTTGTAAATACTATAGAGTCATAGGTCATTATTCCATGAACTGTATGAAAGAGATCAATAAATGGAATTTTGATAATCCCAAATCTGAGTGGAAAAGGGTCTCTAACTCAGAACTTGAGAAAACTGCAAAATCCTCAAAAGAACCCACTCAAAAGTGGGTTTCCAAAATGAACTAACTCACTTTATTTATCTGTGTAGGACTCCCCAAAATGGTACGTGGATAATGGAGCATCAAGGCACATGATTGGATGCAAGTCTCATCTGTCAGACTACAAGGAAGAAGCAGGAACTCAAGTAAGATATGGTGATAATGGGATTTCTATGACCAGAGGATATGGAAAGATTTATGCTGGATCAGTAACCTTCAAAAGAGTGGGATATGTTGAAGGTTTTCAACATAACTTACTCGGTGTGAGTCAAATAACTGATGAAGACAATGAAGTAAGATTCAGAAAACAAGCTGTAATCTTCTACAATTCTAAAGGCAAACCTTTGTTATTGGAAAAAGAGAAAGATATGTGTTCTCCTTAGATATGAGTACTGAAAATGATGAAGCTGAGACTTGCTTGTTCACTGAAACCAAGGAAAAACTAAATTGGTTATGGCATAAAAGACCCTCACATATGAACTTCAAGTTCATAAATATTTTGTCAAAGAATAAATTGGTCAGAGGACTTCTGACCTACTCAAAGGACAAATTGTGCTCAGTTTGTGTTCTGGGTAAACAAACTAAGGTGCAGTTTCCTTCCAAGATGATGCACTCAATTGATGAACCTCTGTACATGTTAATAATACCACCATCACACTTACTAAGCTCTCGTTCACAATTAAAATCTTTTAATAGTAAACGAGAGAATGCTTTCTTAAATTTCAGGGCACTTACAGGCATCAAAAAAGTCGAGTTCCATCTTGTATCAACATCCATGCATACAAGAGCTTTGCTTTCTATTTTCTCATCTTCAGCTCATGATTTGAATTTTGCAAGCCTGGCGGGTGAAGACCTCACATATTTCACTAAAGCACGAACTTTCTTTATGGAAACACTAAGATCATTTAAACCATCTCTAACAACCAAATTTAAAATGTGAGCAGCACATCTCATGTGCAGAAATTTTCCATCTAACAAACCATACTCCCAATGGTTAAATATCTTTCTTAAGTGTTGTATAGCCAAATCTTTAGAACAAGCATTATCCACAGTCAGAGTCATGATGTTTTTTAACCCCCACTTATTCAAACACTCCTCAACCGCTCTACCAATTAGTGCCCCAGAATGACCTGCAATTAGACAAAAGTTGATAATCCTTTTATGCAAATGCCAATCACTATCTATAAAATGAGCGATAAGACACATATAACTCATATTTTGAAGTGAAGTCCATGTATCAATGGTGAGACATACTCTAGAAGACAGATTTTGAAAGACATTTCCTAGATTTGTCCTTCCTTCGATAAAAAGATTATAACAATCTCTCGTTGTAGTAGCACGTGAAGGGACAAGAAGATGTGGATTAATTACTTTGCAAAACTCACGAAAACCGTCATGCTCTACAAAATTGAAAGGCAACTCGTCAATAATCAACATCCTAGCAAGGGCTTTCCTAATGGCTTCTTGTCTAAACTCCCACAACTTAGGAACTGATACAACTTCATTAGAACCATCATCACTAACACAAGTTATAGAATCAAGATCAATAAGTTTTTGTTTCTTATCTAGGTTCGGGGGATATTTTTTGCAACTATTGATGTGATTTTTTATAGGAGCAGTCCCTGGACCGGTACCACAACTAATTTTTGCAAAACAATATTTACACTCAACAAAATTTGCAATACCACACCCTTGATAATGAGCCCAATGTGGAGATCTTTTATTTTCAAATGAAGAACCAACTGGATTTGGTATACGAGGTGGTTTTGCCACTTTTTTCTTCCCCGACATGTTTTGTTGTTGCTTCCTCTTCCCTTTACAATTCATTGTCTCACTTTTCCCTATTACCGTCTCATTTTCACACACAAATTCACAATCTGAGTTGTCATGATCTTCATTCATAACACTTCCATATTCACTCATTTTGCAAGCTTTATGTATAAATAAACAAACAATTATTTTCAAATGAAGAACCAACTGGATTTGGTATACGAGGTGGTTTTGCCACTTTTTTCTTCCCCGACATGTTTTGTTGTTGCTTCCTCTTCCCTTTACAATTCATTGTCTCACTTTTCCCTATTACCGTCTCATTTTCACACACAAATTCACAATCTGAGTTGTCATGATCTTCATTCATAACACTTCCATATTCACTCATTTTGCAAGCTTTATGTATAAATAAACAAACAATTAAAGCATTATTCAATTTATCACCTAATTTGTATTTTACACATATACACATGAAGAAGAAAGTTTCTTAAAATTAAACAAACCTGAAAACGTGCAAACAACAAGGCGTGAAGAAAATTCGATTCAGGGATGGAGAAACTTATATTTAGATTTGAGGATGGAGAAACTTAGATTTAGGGTTTTTCAATGAAATGAAAGAGTGAAAGAGGACCATGGGCTCAAGATAAACATCTTTTAAAATTAATTAATTATAATAAAAACTTATATTTCGGATATTCGGATATCCGAAATATCCGAATATTTGAAAAAGTGATATCCGTATCCAAATCCGAATTCTTCGGATATCCGAATTTTCGGATAATTCGAATCGGATTTTCGTATATTTCGAATTCTTATTTTCGGATACGGATATTTTGAACAACCATATATAGCATATATGTGGTGCGTATATATATAATTTATGAGAACCACTTAAATTAAAAATTGTTAGTTCTTAAAATGAAAATAAATAATTTATCTTTTCAAATAAAATTGATAGTGGTTAAAAAAATTAAAAGATTCAATAGGTTAAGAAAAAAAAAACTCCAACTAACTTCCCTACTATATAACCATGTGTTTAAGATGGTATAAAAGTATAAATAATAGTATTTAGTGGGTTAAATAATATTAGAGTGAAAAGAAGGAAAAAAAAGAAAAAGAAAAGAAACAAAGTTAAGAAGAAGTGGAGGAGATTAGAACCCCCTAAGACCTCTATCACACACATATAACATGTCTTAATAACTATCTTACCAAATGTGCAATTTATAAATTATTATTCTATATATTATTTATATATTAATATAAAAATATATTGTTTACTGGCCACTTAATTTACAAATTAAGTATATTGATAATTGGTATATACCGAATGTTCCACGATGAAAAGGAAATGAAGGCACTATGATGTCCTAATGCGAAAAGAATTAGGCCCATTTATAGGTGATGGTCTCTGGAGTAGATTTGGGCACTGTTGATTACGTGATTGTGGGATACCACCTATTCAAATTCAAATTCAAATTCAGAGTCTTATCAATTTCCTTTCATAAGTCATGTTTGGATACAAAATTATCTTGTCGTCATGCGTAGTATGAAATATTATTAGGTGATAAATGGATTTTTGATGAAACAATAAGAAAATATATTGATTTAATATATTTTTATTTTTATTTATTTTATAGTTTTAAAAATATAATTTTTATGTAATTATGATAATATGTCTATAAAAATAGTTATTATATTACGAATTTTAACTTCGATTCACATTTTCTATGTACTTTTTTTTTTTTTTAAATTTAGTCTAAATGAAAAAAATTTAAACCAATGTTATTTCTCACGTTTTTTGAAAAAAATATATTTTTCACTGATCTAGATCATGCTTAGTATTATTAAATATCATAATATTAACATGACAAAAAAAACTCGTGCTTGTGCTAGCGTTTATATGTCGTTAGAGAACCATCAAAATAATTTATTTGATTATTTCATATTAATTAAATACCATGCAATACAATTGTATTTATGTTATGTGAACTCCATTTCTCTAGTTATTTCACGAATGGCAACGATTTCTATGAATAACAAGACTATAGTTCACGGTCATCTCAAAATAAGATGTTTAGGTGTCACAGTGAAGAATGAAACTTATCACGGCAATTCATCTTTAGATCGCGGCATGACCCATACCCATGATATCTTACGAGATAATCGTATTGTGATGCAAATAAAACTATCTGGAAAACTACATATCTCACACATAAACTCCATAAAAAGTCTTTTTGCAAGTATAATACAACAATAACAAAAGAGAGTTTCAGTAAATAACTACACAGTCGATTCTTTTCCGGCTTCTCATAATCAAACATTGAAATTGGAAGCCTTTCTAGATATTACAACGAATAGTAATAATTATAATAATGATAGTAATAATAATAATAATAATAATACAATTTTTGTTAGAATATTTTGTTCAGTCCCCCCAATCCATCATGTACACCGTATCTTGAACACAAAAACAAAAACCGGAATCATCCTCCATAAGCTAAAAGAAGATCCCCTTACGGAAAAAATGAGCAGAGCTCGTACCAAATACTAACTGAATTATCCTAGTAACCTTTAGGTTTAGTTTCTGCTTGTCTTTAACCTTTTCAACACTTTATCATTCTTCTCCTCCCGGCTGCTAGCAAGTCTTGAACGTCCTAACGTTTCCTCAATGGGAGGAACTTCGGGTTTCTGTTTGTGAGTACACACAAAACATTAAAACACATCAGATATATGGTGCAAACTTTAAAGGTGGCAATTTCCACCTATATACTTATGAATTATTCAATATTTATTTAAAACATGATATTTAAAATGATCATAACTAAAACTTAAAAGGAAACACATCCAGGTCAACCAAACCCGCCATCTACTGAACTTTCGTGTGTTTAAACCCCATCCTGTTTTAACCGTTACCCGACCCAACCAACTTGCCAATTTTGGTGCTAATTATTCAATATCAAAACCAGTGTATGTACCTTATGAATGGGTATTGATGAATCATGAGTAGTGGTATTAGCTCTTTTTCCTAGGTCAATTTGTACTGAAATACTGGCTTGTGACAAATCTACTCCGGAGCTTTGCAGAGCTTGTGTTAGCGTACTTAATAACCTGTTGGCACAACCATTTCTCGACATGTCAGTCACACGATGATAATATGAATGAAATATTTGCTTACCATATGAAAAAATGACCTACATTCGACATATAAGTTATGAACAATGATATTTAATTTAAATCTAAATCACTAATATAATGAAGAAAACTAAACAATAAATAACGCGATTTAACAAAAATCAAAACCAACTCGCTCATCAAAGTTCTTACCCTTGAGAGTAGATGGTTGAGATGCTAATTGTGCCACTTTCAATTGTTAGTTCTTGGTCTTTCAGTTTATCACCAGCAACAGTACAATCAGTTGTACATGATCGGCTTTGCCATAACTGGGATGTAGTGTTAGCTGTATCAGACGCCAGAGTCGAAGCTGGTGGAGCAGTGACACTCGTGCTTCTACAACCAGGAGAGTATATGTTTGGTTGCAAAGGTGAAGGGAACGGAGATGCCTTGTTTGTCAACCGATTATGTTGACTGATGTCCTTCATGGTTTCATGGGAACTCAAGTCAGAATCTAATATGTTTTGACCCTCTCTCGGAATGTTTAAGGCAACACTGCACTTGTTCTCGCTACGTTTTGGACCATATGCCAATGCTGATCCAGACACGTCGTTTTGGACTTGCGGTTGATCGATGAAACCTTCTGTTGGTCTTTGGTTATTGTTCTGTTCAAATCAAGACAGATAATAAAGTTAGAACTAGATGTAGACAATTTTGCCCGTTTTCTTTTGAAAGTGTATTATTCGGGTTATGTTTTATCTCTCACAGGTAAAACACTTTAATAAAAAAGAAAATAGCCTAAAAGGAAAAGGTCGAATGGGTAGACAAGTCGAAACTTGGAACTCATTGAAAGTGTTTTTATAATACTACATAAAAGTGACTAAATCGTATAATTTAAAACATTACACAATAATTGAAGCAATATAGCTTAACTGATTATATTTGACACACTCTACCTATCTTTAACATATATATTAATTTTGGATGATAAATGTTCTTGACCAACCCAACCCAATCTGACCAATTTCGGCTCGTACAAAACCACTACACATTATGACCTTCTACCCAAATTACCTGGTTCGCTCGTTTTCCGAGTCTAGTTAGAACCATTATTTGTATTTTTATCAGCATAGTAAAAACTTCCATGACTAAGCAGAAAATATCACTCCTTTATGATAGTAAAATACGGATATATATGCGGAAGCTTGAATTTACCCATGGGACGATTGCAGGTGATTCGTTATTCCATCCCCGACATGAATCCTCATACTTGTGCACCTTCTCTTGTAGAAACTGAATATATTCAATAACCTAGAAAATTCAAAACTTGAAAAGCTTAGATGTTACCACTTTAGGTGAACAATTAAAAAATTAGAGATGTTCCTTATGGTGTACCTCTAGTAGAAATGATGCCTTATCTCGCTTTTGATCACCGTGAGGGATTAGTTCTCTCAACATTGAAAATCTGCACTAGTATTTAGATGATTGTATATCAATCTTAAAAGTGATCATCGTAGAACTCAGCTATCATGTCTATATTTGGAGAATAAACGTACCTGTCGTTGATTTTGCTTCGTCTACGCTGCTCTGTGGCAGAATGTTTTGAACGCGGGGTGTTGGGCTTTTGATCATGATGTGTCGTGTCTACTTTAACAGACAAAACACCTATCATTTTACAGAAGAAAAAAATTGTATTTTCTTAGAATATAATTATCATTTTGTGTGAAAGAGAAAATACAGTGAGACTAAAAGATACCTTTGTAATGTGAAGATGGCTCTTTCTTAATAACAAACTCTTCTTCTTCGTCATCATCATCTTCTTGAGTAATTTTGGCAGACTTTAACATATCAACAAAACTTGGGTTCTTCGGTGCTGATGGCGGACTGTGAAATCAGCACAAGACTGTTAAGGAGACATTTCATAAACGGTGACTTTTGAACATTTAGGATTATTGGGCTATATTAGAAACTCTCTCAAAAACATGATTTATACTGTGTTTGCTACCGTTCTTATGCATAATTGATAATTTAAGATATAGAAACCCAACATACTGAGAAGATGACAGAGAACTGATTGTTGTGCTTGGATGGTTATGGGCGGATGATGACTGTTGTGGCCGCTCCATGGATGTCATCCAAGGCACTCCTCCAATCTTCATGCCACCCTCTGTTAACAACATTTAGGAAGTATATGTATTAGTTACCACAAAGCTACTTGTTTATATTTGAATGAACATTAAATTGTTTATTAATAAGGATGACAATTTCGACAAATTCGTTTAGGAATTGATCCATTTGAGTTGTGTATTTTATCTCAAATATGTGAAATGGTAATTGGTGAAATGCCTTCAATGGGTTTAATGCCATTCAAATCCATTTTCAAAGCATTTCTATGTAATTTGTTGCATTAGTGAGGAAACAAAAACGTGTTTGTGAGCCCAGAAAACTATTTCAGCCGAACCGTCTAGTTGATAGGTTGTTCCGCCACTGATTGTGGGTCGATCCTACCCAGTCGGTTATGACCTTCACCCACACAAAAAATGACTCATTTCCAACCAAGCCCGTTTTGACTTGTTACCCAACCTCCCATCTTTCCACGACTTTTGAGTCAAATAATATACCTATCATGACATGCCTATTCTCCTTCCCTGTCTTTCCCTTAGACTCTTCCCAAAGTGAGAAACCACTTCCTGTATAAGAACTACAGTTTGAATTTTCATCATTTTTATCACTCCCACCACTACATTGCGCTTGTGCAGACGTAATGCCGACCCCTTCAGGTCTCGACATCCTTTGGGTTTGATTAATACAAGAAATATGACTAATACTATATGTCCCAATCCCGCCTGGTAGAATGTGTTCCACTGTAGTTGGAGGAACGAGTGAGACGGACTTTGCCATCAATTGTTCTTGGATTTTATTTCCTTCTTTCGCGACATTCTTTCCATCCCGTTCCAATGGTTGCAAAAAGTCATGAGTTTCAAGAAAACCGCCTATAACAAATTTGCCATAAATAAATATTTTTTGTTACATTTATTGTAGCAATTTAATCTATAAAACGCTCCAAATATTTAAAAAAAAAAACATTAGAAAATTTATAAAAAGTAAAAGAATAGAGGGTTAGGTGAGTGGGAGGAGCACGTGATTGCCAACATGGATACTAGACTAAAATGCGATCCATAATTATTGTAACACTGATCCCAACCAAGACATTTATCTCATCGTTTTTGTCGTCCTTTTTTTTTTTTTTTTTTGTCTCTTTGGTCTTTTTTTGTTCTTTCTGAATTTCGTCACTTATTGTTTTTTCTTTCACTGTTACTTTTTATTAATTAACAATGTTGTAATTCAAAAAAACATATAGAAAACACTGACAAAAACCAATGTTATATGTTTTTACGAAATGCAAGAAATATATTTATATTCACTTCAGTACGTACGGATTAAATAACACTTCAAACCTTGACTGGTTAATTTAATTTTTATTTTAATCATAAAATAAGTACAACTTACTCAATTATGAAATGTCATATCAAAGTTATGGTTTTATATTTTATTGATTGACAAAAAATTAATTCAAATTTATTTATTTACTACTCCCCTCGTCAATAGAGGATTGTCCATTCTTTTATATTAGTTTTGGTTCAAATTTATTGTTCATTTTTAAATATGATAATTAATAATTTATAAAATTTATAAAATTAAAAAAAATACCACATTATTACAACTATATTTATTTTCACCATTAGACCACTTTTCTATAATCTTTCCCTCCATTAAAAGTAAAAACCAATGAAATAATTGAATTTGACTAGCAGAAAACTCGTGCGATGCAGCGGAATAAAAAAAATTATACGAGCGACAAAATAATTTAATTTAGGTTATGTCACTTTTGATATGGGATTAATACATAGAAAATAGCTCTAAATTTAAATTTATGTTTAAATGGAATTTAAAATTTAGGAAATAAATTTGAATTAATATGTATTTTGGAAACTTTAATAGTTGTTAGAAAAATTCGGGTTGCCAAAATTAATTAATTAATAATAGCAATAAAATAAAGTCATTTTAGTTATTTCATTTCTTAATTTTTTAACACCTCAAATGCTTAGTATAGATAACTTATTTGTCAAATATTGCAATGTCTTACATAATTTATTCACATTTTTATTGACTTGAATCCATAATCACCGGATTATAACTCAACTCACGTTACGTTCGCATAAGCCTTATATATAAGTTAGGAATTTATAATTAGAAAAATGAAATAGAAAGGATATTAGACCTGAAGGGGTTGGAGTAGAAGCAGATGATGGTGGATCTTGTTGAGGTGGTGGTGGTGGTGATGAATAAAGTGAAAGAAAGTCATGTGTGGGTTTCCTACCTGTATAACATAACATAACAGTAACATCACAACACACATACATACATACATAATATACATAACAGTTAATGAGGGTTAAGGTACACGTGCAACGGATAGGATATGTACCTTGAGTTCCAAAGGGACGTGGTTGAGGAAGCTCCATCAGAATGCTCAGATTTTGTTTCTCCCTCTTTAGCAGATTCAACTGGATTAGATCTATACTCTCAGATCTATCTACTAATACTACAATTACGCCTCAACCTCACCCGCATTCATCCACCTACGTAATTCCGATTCAATGTAAATCACAAATTCATTACCAAGAAAAAACTTCACAGACAGTCGTATTTCCACAATTATTCTCTTTTTAAATTCTAACACAAAATTAACCTACTAGTTTGTTATAAAAGAAACAATTCAAGTGTGATTCATAATTCTTTCAATTTAACAAAATCTAAAGATACCAGTAATCATAATTCAGAATTAAGAAGCATAATTGAAATTGAATTCCATCAAATTAAATACAAGTACCTTAAATCGATCTTAAGTTGAATTCTTATTCGAAATTCAGTTGTTAGAAGAGCTATCAACCGGAATAATGTTGGATGATATTCATTCAAACATATATCTTTTCCGGTATATGTATATGTATATATTGAAGTGATGATGAGATGCGTTGTTGTGATGAAAGATAGAGGTTTATTGTCAGTCCAGATCTCTCTCTCTCTCTTCTTCAAAAAAGTTTTTTTTTTTTTTTGAGAGAGAGGGAGAGAGAGTGTATGTTTTTCTGTGTGATTTTGATTTGATAAGCAAGTGTGTTTTTATATGGTCTTTTATAAATTTTGATTAACGCCGTTTTACTTAACGTCCGTGCAACTCTCCTTTCACTTTCACTTTCACTTTCATATTCACCTCTACCTTGTTACCCGCTAATTATCCTAGACCACATATAGGAAAACTAACTTATAACAAAATACTACAATAACATTTTAAAGAATCAAGCTAAAACCATTTTAAACCTTTTTACCCAAACACGTTAGCATATTGTTAACGTAAATTCTTGCAGGCTAGACCCTTCGTCCGGTTACAGACGGAGGAGGTTATGATGTTGTTGATCTTGTGAATGGTTGAATAGATTTATAGAAAACTCTTAATGATACAAAATGATTGGTTAGTAAATACAGAGAATATTCTAACTAAGAAACTCTATGATTGGGAAGTAAATGCGGTGGTCTCTCATTTGTTTCATGTTGCCTTTATATAGCCGCCCTTCGGTTATTACCCGGAGGTTAAACCCTACGGACCGGTCCGTCTTATTAGTCTTTTCGTATGTGTCAGCGACGTGGCTGCCATCCTTTCACACCCTTCTGTTGACTCTGACTGTTATTAAATGAGTGAGCGCGTGGGCGGCGTTTTGTCTCTCACGCTCCTCTTCATTAAATGCTGCCCTCATTCTGTCTTGTCTGCAATTAATGCTGCTCTTCCTTCGAGATACCTTCCGTGACCCTTCGTCCGACCGTTCCTTCTATTCCGATGCTTTCATCATTATTGTTGCTTGTTCAGACGAAGGCATAGGAGGTGGAAGGTACCCTATCCCAACATCTCCCCCCCTAGCCTAGGGAAGTGAGTACGAGAGTGGGGGCCTACGTCTGATCGAATCGTCCCTAGACTATGATTGTCTGATGCTGCTACTCGCATTTAAAGGGTCATTATTACCTGTTGACCATTAATGCTTCTGATTTGATGGGAGAGAATGATTGATTTGAGGCGGTGTTAACTTTCCTATAAATACCCTTTGATTTCTTTACTTTCATTACCCTTTCAAATCCTTTTTCTTCTTTTCTCGCGCAATCTCATTCCTCCGTTTTTTTTTTTCTTCGATTTCACCGATTATGGGTAAAAACGATATGTTGACCACTCGTTGTACCGTCACGTCCGCCTCTTTCTCTGATTTTGTTTCTGAGTTTGGATTGAGACCAGAATGGCGGGTTCGCTGTCCCTCTGATGATTCCATCGTTACCCATTGTCCTGAGGGATCCATAGCGATGTATACCCGCTTTTTCGATGCTTCTAACGTTCGAGTTCCCTTTACGCGCTTCTTTCTTTCTGTTATCGAATACTATCAATTGTGTCCGATCCAGATGAATCCCATGGGAATTTTGAGGGTCACTAATTTCGAGTTGCTGTGTAATGCTTTGGGTTTTTCCGCCACTCTGAATCTGTGGAGGAGTTTCTTTAGGTTAATCCGTTCCGGAGACTGGTTTACCCTGGAGCGTCGGCCAAGGGTAGAGAGCGGAGGATTGGAGTGTTTTACCCCAGCGCCTGTTAGCGTGAAACAATGGAAAGATAAGTTTCTCTGGTTGGATGCTTCGGTGGCACCTGTGCCGATGCATTGGAGGCCCATTCTGACCGGTGCCATTCCTGATCCTCTTCCTGCTCTTACCGAGGAAGAAACAGCGCGTTGTCATTTAATTTCTGAGAACAAGATCCCCGTTCGGACTCATTGCGAGTCTGTGCTGGTTCTTGGTGGTGTGAGCCGTCATTGGGCTCCTTTAAATCTTAATCCTTCCATCCAATTGAACGGCGCCCGTAAGTTTTCTTCTTCTTCTTTTTTTTTTTTTTTTTTTTTTTTTTTTTTTTGGTTGAATGTCTGATTCGCTTGTCATGTGTAGCCATATCTCTTCTAGACTTTTTGAAGCTTGATACTTTAAACGGAGTTACGTATCCCGTGGTTCCCCTGGGAGAGAATATCGTTCCTATTTTGGAACAGGATATTGGGTGCTTTGTCTATCCCTCCCCTGATGTGCGTTCCTTGATACCTGGTGTATCGGCCCTAGTGGTTGATCTCCCTCTTCCATCTGTGCTTTCCCTTATGCCGGGGATGGCTTCCGAAGGCCCTGCTAGCCGAGTAAAACGGAGGAGGCTTTCTCTTGCCAATGGTGAGTTTTTTTTTTTTTTTTTTTTTGAATAGAACTTTTTCCTTTATTTATGTGATCCATGTGTGGCAGATCCTTCTTTTCACAATGCCGGCCTCAAGATGAGTGTTCCTTCTGCCGAACGAGCCACCTCTTCTCATCCTCTGTCTCTCTCTTCTTCGGGTGAGTCAGAAAGGGAAGGTGTTGGGAAGCCTAACTTTTCAGGGAGCCGCGGTAATGATGATAACAAGGAGGGGAAAGGGGAGAGTGTGCCTGTTAACTCTTTTGATGTCGAAGCCGGAGGTTCCCGTCCGCCTTGCTCGCCACGTGAAATGGAAGTTCCCTCTTCATCCCGATATAAGCCAGGGTGGGGGGTTAAGTGCAATGACGAAATGTTTGAATCCCATATTTGCCAAGATATGTTGAACTACTTCGCTACCCCTGCCGAATCTATCCGCTGGAGGGGCTTTCCTGATGAAGACCTGGTTAAGCATTTTAACGTTTTACTGGCCCAGTTGGCCGTAGCCGGTACTGAAACTCGTAGCCGTTTTGTGGCCTCTAGGGATTATACTGTGCTACTTGAGGGGTTTCTCACCCAGGAGAAGAGTCGTGTGTCGACCTTGAAGGCTAAGGTTACAGACTTGGAAAAGGAAAATGTGCAGCTTCGGCGACGTACCAGGGATCAACTCCACAGGGCGGTACATGGTTTAAAGAACCATGCTGAGACTCTCCAACGGGTTAAGGATCTTGAAAAACTTGTTCATGATTTGCAGGAAGTGCACCGTGAGCCTGTGATAGGACAGCCTTCCGTGGCTGTTGATTCAGGTATGAAACTAGTTTCTGTTGCTGAATGGGAAAGTTTGACTGGAAAGGTGAAATTGTCAGAGGTTAGCGGTGGGAAAGCTATGGTAGGTGTGACCACGGGGAATGAAGGGATTGTTGCTAGTGATGTAGTGGGGGAGGACATGGCCTCTCTTGCTGATGAGCACCAGAGGCTTCTGGCTGAAAACGCCATGTTGAGGGAGAAAGCTACGTGGTTGGTTAAGGATGGTATTAAGTTTTTTGTGGAGAAGCTGCACCAGAGCCATGAGTTCAGTGCACCTTATGGGGAACTTGCCACCTTGTTTTCTGCAACCGGATACACTCTTGGGGTACGCAACGGCTTCCGTCAGGCGCGTTTGAATCTGCCCCTTCAAGCTACTCCCAACTTTGATCCTACTTCTGAAGCTAAGTTGGATGAAGTTCTCGAGCGCATGCGTCACCCCTCCTTTCCTTACTTGGAAGTACTTAGTCAGAGTCATGAGTTATCGGTTGATGATTTGAAAAAGCTAGACCCTGCTGCTCCTGCTATCGAGTGATTATCTTTGTGTTTGGTATTATGTGTAACTTTTTTTTTTTTTTTTTTTTTTTTTTTAATCTGTGTGACTTTGTGAACACTTGTTTCCCTGTTTCGCCTATCGCGTTTAATGTATTAGCGCCAAGGCGCGCGTTTTCCCCATGTTTTCATTAGTTACTTCCTTCTTTTTTTTTTTTATTACTTCGTCATATATATGTATATGGTTGTTGGGCTGGGAAGCGTCCTTCCCAGAAGAGTTCTTAGACTCTCTCTTTTTTTTTTTATATATATCTTCACTAGGATATGCGTTCAGACTAGTGGGTGTGAAAACTTCCGTCTCTATTCGAGAGTCGGTATATATTTGATAAAATATGAAAGTTTACAATCACCATATCTTACTAAAGGTAATTACCTTTTACAATTTTTAGACATACACATCCTTAATAGACTACCTTACCATATCCAGGGGGTGGTCCCTCAATGTAGAGAGATGGTAGGTTGTCCTTATGCGTCGGGGATGATGATCCTATCCTTCCTTCCTTCCCGCCGCCTACAGACATGGGAAAGAGCATCGGTATCTCGGCAATAAAATCCGCCGGTATCTGTCCTCTCATGGGCTGCCTGGATCTAAACTCGATTGAATAACCTTCCAATTCCTTGGCCCATTTTGCCAATCTTCCAGACCCGGCCGTTGTTGTGAGCATGCTTTCGATGGGTAATTCCGTCATGACCACTATCGGGTATTTTTGGAAGTACCGGGGCAAGCGCCTGGATGTGTGTACGAGGGCTAGTGCTAGTTTTTCTTTAGGTGGATACTTGATCTCTACTGCTTTTAAAACGTTGCTTACAAAATACACAGGTCGATGCCTTCCCTTTTCTTCTGTTGTTAGCGCTGCACTTATCGTGTTGTTGGAAGCGGTCAGATATACAAATAACTCCCTTCCTTCGCTCGGGGCTGTGAGGGTCGGTAACTGGTTTAAGGATTGCTTTAACTCTTGAAGGGCTTCTTCTGCCTCGGTCGTCCAGGCGAAATTCACCCTATCGACTCTTTTCTTCAATGTTTCTAGGAAGGGGAGCGAGCGCTCTGCTGACTTTGAAAGGTGCCGACTTAAACCTGCCAATCCTTTATTGAGACTATGTACCTCCTCTGGTGTCTCTGGAGATTTGATCTCTGCGATTACTTTTACTTTGTCGGGGCAAGCCTTGATTCCTTTTTCAGTTATCAGGTGCCCTAAGAATCTCCCCTCTACTACACCGAATGCACATTCTCTCGGATTTAGCTTCATGTTAATGTCTCTCAACTTCCGAAAAGTTTCATCAATGTCGAAGATCATGTCTTCTTCCCTATGGCTCTTAATGACGAGGTTATCCACATATGCCTCCAGGTTTCTACCTGTTTGGTTTCCGAAAACTCTATCGATCAACCGTTGGTAGACAGCTTCGGCATTTTTCAACCCTAAAGGCATCCTCCGGTAGCAGAACACGCCAAAGTCTGTGTGGAATGCTGTTTTATCCTCATCTTCCGGTGCCATTTGTATCTGGTGACAACCCTTGTAGGTGTCCAAAAAGCACTTGTACTTGTAGCCTACTAGGGAGTCAATCTTCCAATCTACTCCGGGTAACGGGTAGTTGTCTTTCGGACAGGCCCTATTGATGTCCGTGAAGTCTATGCACATTTTTTCAGGATGATTCCCATTTTCGACGTATGTTGGATTAGCGACCCAAGTTGGACATCTCGCCTCTCGAAGGATCCCTGCCTCCCTAAGCTTACTCACCTCCTCTCTAACGGTCTGACTGCGTTCCGGGGTCATTGTTTTCTTTTTCTGCCTGATCGGTTCTACGCTGGGGTAGGTTTTTAACCGATATTCTGTTATTTCCCTCGGTATCCCTGTTATATCGCAGGGTGTCCATGCAAACACGTCCATGTTACTACTGAGTAGCGTGAATAACTTTTCTTTGCAAGGTCGTGACAGGTTTGCTCCTATGGTAACCGTCTGTCCTGGAAATCTGGGATTAACGACGAGTTCTTCTTCTTGACCAGGGTTTATCCCTTGTGGACTATCTGTTTTCATTGCCGAAATACGCCACTTTTCCCTCTGCCTCCTGGTACACACTGTAGCGATACCATGGGGAGTGGGGAATTTCATCAATCCGTGGTAGGGCGATGGTACTGCTCCTAACTGATATAACCCTGGCCTCCCGAGGATGATGTCGAACGGGGCAGGCGTTTGGACAACCGCGAAACTCATCCATTTTGTTCTCATGCAGGGGTATTCCCCGAGTGTTAAGGGTAAGGTTATTTCGCCCATCGGCCACATCATTTCGTTATCAAAACCCTGGAGCGCCGATGCCGGTTTTCTCATGCGTGCTTGAACGGACCTTCGAAACTTCCGGAAGAAATGTTCATAAATGACTTCGGTGGAACTTCCAGTATCTACGTATACCTTTGGGACAACGGTATTTCCTATCCATCCCTCCACTATGATGGGGTCTAAAGTGAGACAACATTCGCTACTGGGGGAAAGGCTATTTCTTGGTCCATCCACGCCGGGTCAGCCTCCTTTCTTTTTAGGGACTGTGGGTCTCTTCTTATCATGTTAACGGCTCGGGCTCTGTTTCCTTGAGAGCCATCGTCTTTCGACCTACGGCTGGTTTTGTTACCTTGTGTCGTCCCCTTTTTTATGTCTTTGATCAGATGTGCGAGTTCCCCCGATTTGACCGCTTCCTCGATCTTCCTCTTTAAGTGATAGCAGTCATTAGTATTGCGCCCATGGTCTAGGTGAAACTCACAGAACTTGTCAGATTGTTTTCTCTCCGGATTTTCTATCATCGGATGAGGGGCCGTGAAGTTTTTTCCCACTTCTTCGGTTGAAAGGATCTCGCATGGGGTCTTAGTGAGTGCTGTATATACCTCCTTTCGCCGGTAGTCGGTGGATGCATTGGGTGTGTAAGGGTTTGGGTAGGGATTTCGGTTGCGCTGTTCGGGTTGCTTCCCTTCGTTTCGTTGTGGCCCCGGCCCGTCCGTCCGAGTGTGATTCCCAGATTTTCCACTCCGGTCCTCTCTGTGGGTTTTACTAGAACTAGCTTCCCTACTTAGATTAGCCGCTTCCTTTCCTCTGATGAAATCCCTGACCCGCGTCATCATCTCATCTACAGTATCAGGAATCTTATTATTCAAGGCCTCTATGAGCTGGGTGTTCTTTATAGCATGCATGAAACCGGAGACGCGCATATCCTCCGTAGCGCCTTTGATTTCTAAGCTTTCCTTATTAAACCGCTCGATGAAGGTTCTGAGACTCTCATGTTCCTTCTGTTTAATGTTGTGCATCTCCACTGCCCTTCTCTCGCATCTGCGCAGCTGCATGAAATTACTTTTAAATTTGTGCTGCAGGTCTTCAAAACTATCCACGGATTCCGTGGGGAGGCTGTCATACCAAAGCCGGGCCGACCCTAGAAGAGTTTGAACAAACATGTGGCACCACACCGGCATGGACCATTGTTCTACCTCTGCGGCCCCGGAGAAGACGCTAAGATGATCATCAGGATCTTGTGATCCATCGTATGTTTTAACGTTCGTAGGCATCTTGATTCTGGGAGGGAACTTGAAGTTCGCTATACGCTTGGTGAACTTAGTGTCCTTCGACCTTTGGTAGGGCTTGGATAAGTCATCCATTTCAGGAGCCGGTAGGTGGGGTGCATGCCACACAAAAGGTGGATCTCCTCCATGATGCGCGGGCCTGTATAGCTGTTGGTTGAACTGTGGGGGTTGCACCAGCTGATACGGAGGAGGCTGCACAGGCTGATATGGAGGAGGCTGTACAGGCTGATATTGTAGGAATGGCGTCGGTGGACGCAACACACCCAAGTTAGACATCCCGGCCTCAGGACGCTGAGCTCCACCCAAATGTTGGGCGTTAAGGAGGCTAGCGAACGCTCCCTCCGGTCTAATATTGGGTGCTAAGGTGGACGGCTCCCTCTCGAAGGTCCTTCTGTGCCTCAACACATGATCCTGGTTCGACTGCGTGTCTGGGACGGAGTTCTCCTCCTGTTCCATGTCCTCAGCATCCCCATAAGTGAGCTCGACGGGGTTTCCTCTCCTCCTTTCCTTCTGAGTGTGTTTGCTCATCATGGCCTTTAGGTTGTCAAAGTTTTTGCTTATGAACTCTGGCGTGATTGGGCTTACTTGCTCGTTAGCACCTGGGGTGAAGATCGGGGGTGGCCCTGTGTTTTCAGCAGATTCTTGGGAGACAGATTGAGCTATTCCTTCCTCAGGCTGATCTTGAGGTGCTTTTTCCATGTTTTCCTAAAATCTGTCGCTGATTAACAACAAGGTCCCACGGATGGCGCCAATGTTAACGTAAATTCTTGCAGGCTAGACCCTTCGTCCGGTTACAGACGGAGGGGGTTATGATGTTGTTGATCTTGTGAATGGTTGAATAGATTTATAGAAAACTCTTAATGATACAAAATGATTGGTTAGTAAATACAGAGAATATTCTAACTAAGAAACTCTATGATTGGGAAGTAAATGCGGTGGTCTCTCATTTGTTTCATGTTGCCTTTATATAGCCGCCCTTCGGTTATTACCCGGAGGTTAAACCCTACGGACCGGTCCGTCTTATTAGTCTTTTCGTATGTGTCAGCGACGTGGCTGCCATCCTTTCACACCCTTCTGTTGACTCTGACTGTTATTAAATGAGTGAGCGCGTGGGCGGCGTTTTGTCTCTCACGCTCCTCTTCATTAAATGCTGCCCTCATTCTGTCTTGTCTGCAATTAATGCTGCTCTTCCTTCGAGATACCTTCCGTGACCCTTCGTCCGACCGTTCCTTCTATTCCGATGCTTTCATCATTATTGTTGCTTGTTCAGACGAAGGCATAGGAGGTGGAAGGTACCCTATCCCAACACATATCTTTGTGAAGTATCGTTGATGATATTAAGGGTATAACAAGATAGCAAAGAGAAAATTTTCCTTCCTTAACGACATAATACTCATAATATCATGTTTAACCGAATAACTAACATTAGCAAATAAACTTGAAATTAACCCAACTAGAGCTTGAACTACTCATTCCACTTCAAAAGTATTTCACAAACAACTTATCTCCATGAGAAAAGAGTGATTTAATAAATTATCAACAAAACATAAGTTAAAAATCTCAAGCTTACTGCAATTGAGGTGATAACTAAGTTGTTGGTAGGCAAGGATCTTTATGAAATTACGAAGTGTCGAGACCAACATAAGGATCGCGTATAAAGATCGGGAATTGCCTAATAAATACCAGATGACGGACTACGAAGTAAAGATGGATCTTTTTTGTCCAACTCATGTTATGAGTCTAGGAAAGAAGTATTATTGTTTAGTTATTACTGATGACTTTACCGCTCTGTTCTCAAGTTAAAAATTGAAGTAAAGGAAAGAAAAGTAAAGTAAAGAAAATGAAAGTAAAGAAAATGAAATAAAAGTAATTAAATTTAACCTTGTTCTCGAGTTAAAAATAAGGGAAAGAAATGAAAGAAAAGTTTATTATGAATCATGTTCTTGAGTTGAATGGAAAGTAAAAGAAAGTAAATAAAACATTTCATTTACAAGTATACCCTTGTCAAATATTGAGTCATAACTACAACACAACGATGTATAACTACAACACAAAGATGTTCAGAATATGATGTTCCATGATCTAAAAATCATGAATCAAATCTAAAATAAATGACAAAACCGATAAAGAAAATAAACTCCGTTTCGATCAAAGATCATGACAAAACTAGACAACGAAATAATACTTCTTAGTTCATTTGCTTTGATCTTCCATCATTGCTTCGAGCATGGACATCCGAACACCAATAGGAATGTTTGGTATCTTTTGATGCTTTATGTAATCAGAGCTCTCATTCGAGTTTTGTTTTGTTGGGTTGGTTCCATACTTCCTTTAATACTCGATGTCTACACAAATGCAATACAAATTTATGCTATAAATTTTTCACAAACTTTACACAAAAATTGACCCAATATACATTTTATAAATATTATATATATTTTCATTAGATGAGTATAGTGTATAAGATTAAAAAAATATGTATATTCCCCTCGAGTTATAAAACAATCAAGTGGCTAGGAAACGCGAAAAATTGATACTTCATTCAAACCTCTCTTTTGTTAGCATCAGTTTCTAATAAAACAATAGTAACATGGAACTTCTGTTTTGCTGATAGACTAATCAAGCGGCTAGGAAAAACGAAAAACAATAGCACTCTGGCGAAACTTGACATGTTTACCTGGACTCGGATATTTGTTTCCTTATATTCGTGGTCATAACGCTAAACTTCAAAATCCCAATCTTTGTTCCACAGTCATTTTTAATCAACTACTTGCATCTGGAAATGGATTACTTGACATCAGCTACTGCCTAGTGCATCAATCACTATGAAGAAGGGATACAAAAATTGTTGGCATTACTCTTTCGCTTGTGATTTGAAGACATAAAACCTTTTCTAAAGCTTGAGATGTAGCATAGTAAAAAAAAAAGGTAACATCTTTATAATACTTATTTCAACCAACACCCATTTATACCATTACCCAACCCTCCCAATCTGCCCAATCTACCCATCTTTCCACCTCCAGAATGAATCAAATATTAAGCAGAAAAAACAAATAACATTGGCCAACAAATAAACGATGCTTCAAAATCATAATATTTAACAAGAACATTTGATTATGGATTGACTATGTAAAATACCTCTTAATAAAAAACAGATCAAAATCATAATATTTAACAACTATTCGAGTCTTTTCTTGGTGTAATCATGGGTTAACTTGTTAATTCTTTTCAATCTTTTCAGTCTTGATACGAACAAGTTAATTCAATATTTGCTAAGACCAATAAAAAATAATTGCAATCAAAAGTATTGATGATGTTTTATTTTGATTGGGGATTCATTAAATATAGGATTCAATAAAAGAATAGAGAACAATTATTACATTTATAAAAAAAAAATGATTAAAAAATATTCATGAAACCTAATAATTTGTAAATTATAAAGAATAATTATATAGATAATCATAGATAATCACCTGTTTTGGAGAAAGAAGGGATAATGATCAGGTTTTGAGAAGAGAATGTGGAGTCAATCAGTATGTAGAGAGATTTAAGTGGTAGAGGATAATCAGGTATTATAGGATTGATGAGGGTAAATATGTAATTAGACATTGTTAGGATAAACTTTCCTATAGAAACACCCCATATTTGGCCAGAAAATAACTCATTGAAAATGTCTATCACTCTACTTTCCAATCAATTCCTTTACAATCCTTTACCCCCATAAAAAAAAAACTTAAGAACACAGTATTTTAATTTTTTACGTTACTTTACTTTCCTTTACCCTAAAATTAAAACCTAAGAACACAGCGTACAAGATATACTTGAGTTTTCTTTCTTGGTACTAAAGATGAAACAGGTGATCATCTACGTTCTTTCATAACACGAATTGAGAACAAGACGGAAAAGAAGGTGAAGATCATCCGTTGTGACAACGACATTGAGTTCAAGAATCAAGAAATGGATGAGTTTTGCAGTACAAAAGGAATTGAACGTCAGTATAGTGCTCCTCGCACTCCTCAACAAAATGGAGTGGCAGAACGACGGAACAGGACTCTTGTAGAAGCAGCACGATCCATGCTTGCATATTCCAAACTTCGTGTTACCTTCTAGGCAGAAGCAGTTAACACTGCATGCTATGTCCAGAACAGAGTATTGATTGTCAAATCTCAAACAAAGACCCCTTATGAGCTCTTTCATGAGAGAGCCATTCATAAGCTTCTTTAAACCATTTGGGTGTCCTTGTACAATCTTAAATACTAAGGAATATCTGAGAAAGTTTGATATCATAGTCACTAAAGGGTTCTTCGTCGGGTACTCTACTCAGAGCAAGGCATACAGAGTATACAATATTAAAACCAGAATTGTGGAGGAAAGCACAAATGTGTCCTTCAACGAGAAGACTCTGAATGCTACAGGAGAAGGACCAGATTGGTTGTTTAATATTGACGAACTAACCAAATCTTTGAATGCTCATTTTATAGGTCAACGGAACAATGAATCGGGAAAAGGAGTTAATATAGGCGAATCCATTGATACTGTTGAACCGGATACTACTAGGAAACCAGTTAATACTGGTCAATCAGTTAAAACTGGTGAAAAGGTTAATACTTGTACCTCAGTTAAAATTGGTCATCTAGTTAATACTGGACATTCAAATGTTCCTACTGGTTCTACAGTTAATATAAGTGACCCCATTTCTACTGGTATAATGTTAAAACTGGTCAATCCCAATCTTTTGGTACATATGCTCAACATGATCAGTTCATATACTTTCCATACATCAGCATTGATCCTCCTGGAGTTTTTAAGCCCAACACCACTGACGCTGCGGGCACTGTGGATTCTCATGTTGATGATGATCATTCGAGTAGTCCTAAGGAACATGACCTTCCACTTTCAGACGATGAGGATCAATATATCAGTCCTACTCCAGCAGATACTGTTCAGAACGAAGAGCCTATTCCCTCTCCACACTCTACTTCCCATGATATTCCGGAGCAAAACGATTCAAACTTGGATGAAGAGATTTCAGAAGATCCGTTTCAATCTCAAAGGATCAACAAGAATCATCATTTGGACCAAATCATTGGAGATGTTCACTCCACTGTAAAAACAAGAAAACAGCTTCACCACAGTTTTAATGAATGTCTGTTTGTTTTTTTCTTTCTCAAATGACTCCAAAGAAGATCGAGCAAGCTATCAAGGATCCTAGCTGGGTCGAGGCTATACAGGAAGAGCTTCTACAGTTCAAGTTACAATCCGTCTTGACACTTGTTGTGCTACCAAGTGGGAAACCAGTGATTGGTACCAAGTGGATATTCAAGAACAAAACGGATGAACGGGGAATAGTAATCAAGAATAAAGCACGGTTGGTTGCTCAAGGCTACACACGGGAAGAAGGAGTTGACTATGATGAGGTGTTTGCTCCAGTAGCTAGAATTGAAGCCATTCGAATATTCCTGGCATTTGCTTCTTTCAAGGGTTTTAAAGTCTATCAAATGGACGTCAAGAGTGCCTTCATATATGGCAAAGTAGAAGAGGAGGTTTATGTGTGTCAACCTCCAGGTTTTGAGGATCCTGATACAGATTAGATAAAGCTTTGTATGGTCTCCATCAAGCCCCTCGCGCTTGGTATGATACTTTATCTGTGTATCTTCTTAATCATGATTTCAAGAGGGGTGCAATTGACAAAACATTATTCATCAAGACGGTTGGGAGTGATATTATGCTTGTTCAAATCTATGTCGACAACATTATCTTTAGTTCTATTAATTACACATTATGTAGAGAGTTTGAACAAATTATGCATAATAAATTTAAGATGAGTTCTATGAGGGAACTGACTTTCTTCCTCGACTTACAAGTCAAGCAGAGTCCTATTGCTATCTTCATTTATCAAGCTAAATATGTCAAAGACATTCTTGAAAAGTTTGGCTGTCAGGATGCCAAACATGCTAGTACACCAGTAGAAACCCAGAAACATCTTTAGGCCGATTCTGAGGGGGAGGATGTGGATGAGCATCTTTACAGATCAATGATTGGATCATTAATGTACTTAACGACATCTCGTCCAGACATCATGTATAGTGTGTGTGTCTGTGCACGTTATCAGACTCGTCCCAAGATTTCGCATCTAACTGTAGTGAAGAGAATCTTTCGTTATTTAAAGGGAAAGCCAAATCTGGGATTATGGTACCCAAGAGATTCTCCATTTGAGCTCATATCGTACACAAACAGTGACTATGGGGGGGGGGGGGGGGGGGGGGGGGGGGGAAATCTGGACAGAAAGTCTACATCAGGAGGATGTCAATTCTTTGGATCACGTTTAATTTCATGGAAATGCAAGAAACAAACAAACGTGTCCACATCCTGATATCGCATATTTATACGTTTATTTCTATACGATATTCGGTTGTTTTTCATAATAAACATGATGGATAGGACAGGTTTTTGCATTTAATCGTGTGGAAAAGTTGTTTTGTCTATTTTATAGGTTTATATGATTGGGAAGTGGAAATGGTGGAAGAAATGAGCTTAAATGACGAGAAATGGTGATTTCTGACGAAGAGAACGAAGCCCTACACAACCAGAACGTCGCAGTATCACCTCCACCGTTTTGATCATAACTTCTTCATACGATATCCAATTTAGGTGATTCAAATTGGAGAAGAAATAAGAAAGAGAGATCTTCACAACCAAAATTTCGAATATGGGAAAACTACCCACGGTTCGCCGTTTTAGTCCAAGCAGGACGCGCCCTGAGCTGTTTTTAGCAAAATTGGAATTTGACTCGAATACGAATTCTATCGATTTTTGCCTATAAATACCAGCCCAAATCGTCCAGGATAATAATCAGTTAATTCTTATCATCATTGGGAGCTGGAGATCACGATTTGGAGCTAGGAAAAGAGTTAGAGTCGGAGTTTGTTTAATATTCGGTCATGCAACGATTTTCGACATTCTTTGTTTGTCTTTCTTTCTTTTTCAAGACTTTTCAATTATGTTTTCTTTATTGCTTGTTGCTTATTTAGACTTTATTATGAGTAGCTAAACATCTTTTTACGCTTGTTTGATTAACGGATCTTGTTTGATAATTATTGTTTTCGTTATTGATTGTTTAGGTATTTGTGTTTAACCGTAGATCCTTATTTGTTTAAGTTTTAATATATTATCATAAAGTTGTTTATATGCAAATTAATTAATCAACATTCTAGGTATTCGAGAGGAATCTAGATAGGTTAAATAAATTGTATGAAATAATCAATCGGTCTTTAATTGGTTTAAAATTGTTAGGATTCGAGAGGACCTAGTAATAACAACTTAGATAATTAAACGTAAATGAATAAGTCTATTTGTTGAGATTCGAGAGGACTTAATAATTAGAGTAGTTATTCGAGAGGAAACTTTATAAGGTTAAATCACTAAATACCGGTTTGTTAATTAATGATTAATTGTTAATAATTATAACTGTATTCGAGAGGAACATTATAGTTTGAAATAGTTAAAGTTAGTAAAATATTCGAGAGGAGTTTTACTGTATCTTAGAAGTTAATATACTTTCAATATCGTAAACATAATTGGAAAACAAGTGAAGTGTCAAACAATTGTAATTTCTGCAATATTTGATAAATCTTAATTACCTTTTTCAATCGATATTACAATCACTTTTTAGTTTTAATTAGTTAATCATTAGTAATAACAAAAACCCCCAAAACAAAACCAGTATTATTAATTCGAGATTTAAAAGCTAAATTAGTCCCTGCGAACGAACCTTTACTTACTTAAAGCTATATTATATACGAATAGGTCCACTGCCTATAGTGTGTAATTAAGTGAAATAGTAGGTCGAGTTTAATAGACTAGATTTTACACATCAAGATGCGATATCACATCCTCAACGGAGGCAAAATATGTTGTTGCATCAAGTTGATGTGCACAAGTGCTCTGGATTCAGAATCAAATGATGGACTATGGTATTTCTTTCTTACACACTCCTATTTTTATTGCTAATAGCAGTACCATAAGTATAGTCAATAATCCAGTCAAACACTCGAAAGCTAAACACATTGAAATTCGTTTTCATTTTATAAGAGACTGCAACGAAAAGAAACTTATTCAGGTAGTCAAAGTACATACTGATAATCAATTTGCATATCTGTTCACAAAAGCATTTGATGTGGGCAGGTTTACATTTTATATCAATAGTATTGGTATGATTAATCCTGCTTAAAATATGCTTCTTAAAATGAAGAATTTAATCTAAATTGTCAAATCTTGTATGTGTAAAGTTAATACTGATAGTTTCTACTGTTCTGTCTTAATACTTGTATGTGTTACTTGTGGAAATAATACTGGTAGTCATCACCTATAGTATTTATACTGGTGGTTACTACTGGTGAAGTTTATACTGGTCACAGTTATACTAGCACCAGTTTCTACTGCTAAATTTTATTCAACAGTTACTGCTGATACTTTCTACTGGTTGTCGTTAATACTGCTAGTTATAACAATTTTGGCGGGAAGTTTCTACTGCCAAGTGGAAAGTTGGTTATTTTGTTTCGTGTGCAGGGGCCAATTAGTATAAATTGAGAAGTTAATTGCCTTATTAAATTCTATTCAAATTGAAATTTCGCTCTCCCACTTGGAAAACCCCTAATCAAAGGAAACCTTCTCAAAATAAACCCTCTTCATTCCGCAAAACCCTAATCGATCATTCTTCAAGATTAATCAGTCTCAAATCTATGGCGGAACAACAAGAGCTTGCGTTTGGTCTCTCTCACAATATTGTTGCTGATCTTACACTTCACAAAGAGGCCGTTGATTTTCATCAGATTATTAAGTTCCTGAGAGGATCCTACATTCGTTATGCTTTAACTGTAAACCCTCCGGTTAATGAAAAGCACATCCGTGAGTTTTGGACCACGGAAACTCTAGAAAATGTTAACAATCAAGAACGTATCAGAGCCATCATCGAAAAGAAAGAGATGATAGTTACAGAGGCAAACATTCGATCTCATCTAGATCTCAACGATGCCTCAGGTATTACATCTATCCCTAATGATGAGTTGTTTGAAATTTTTGAACGAAAATGGGGTACGAGGGAAGCCTAACAAAATTTTTCTTTCCAAAACGCTCTTCTCTCACCCCAATGGAGATACATGGTACATGTTTTACAGCAATGTATCTCTAAAAAGAGATATACCTGGAATGAGTTTAACACCACCATAGCTACTGCTATGGCGTGTCTAGCTACAGGATGGGTATATAATTTTTCAAACATGATTTTTAGTGATCTAAAGTGGAATCTTGCCCATGTGGAAAACAAATTTTTGATGTACCCACGATTTTTAACTATCATTATTAATAATGAAATTGATAATCTTTCCACGGAGGGAGACATTCTCATCATGGATTCTCATTCAAAGAAAACCTTTTCAAACATGAGGAGAGCGGTAAACAAATTTTATGGGAAGGTGACACCCTTGTTCTCTACAATGGTGGGTGTCCCTGTTGCATCTGGTGAAGGACCAAGTAACCCACTTGAGTCCCAACCCACACCACCTATGTCCACATCTGTACCTGTTACTGAAACAGAAAAGAGTGCCTCTGTTGCACCATCTCAATCACCTCAAAGTACACCTCAAAAGGAGTACGCCCCTAAGGCCAAGAAGGGTCCTTGACCTCTTGGACCTAAAACTAAAACATCTAAACCAGTCGTGAAAACCGTTAAGAAGGTGGTCCATGAGGAGAGGGGAGACCATGTCTAAAGGTCTCATACTACTGATGCACCACTTCGTGGTGATCAGGGCAATAAGACCCAATCGACGACAACTCTAAAAGAGGATGTTTCTCAGGAATCATTCTCTAGAGGTCCCAGGCGCAAAGAGACCAAGGGGGAGGGTGATGCTTCTGCTAGGAAGAAGGCACCCTCTAACTCATCCGAGGAACTGCCCAATGCTGGTACTCAAAATAAGGGTGAGGAGGATAGCTATAACTATACAACCTAGAATTGATGGAAATGTGCCAGAAATTCATTTTGAAGGTGGACGTTCAGGAGGAGGAGATCAAAAGATTAAAGAAACTAGTATCTCGTTTGGTATAGGAGGTAAAATTGTGCAGAATTATGATAAAGAAACCTGTAAAGCTGAAGAAGAAGGTTGGTAAGAAAGTAGGAAAGAAGGGTGGAGCAAAGCCAAAACTGCCCACTCCTTCTGGTTCAAGTTCAAGTTCAAGCTCAAGCTCCTCAGGCAAGGATGATAAAAATGTTGCCAATAAGGGGGAGAAAATTGCATAAAAGGATGTTGAGAAGAAGATTCAGAAAGAAGAGGAACACCGGTTTGAGAAAGAGGTTTCTATTTTTGAAGATGTTGATATGGAGGTAGAGAAAGAAGAATAGGTGGTAGTGGAAAATGTTGAGAAGAAGGAAGAAAGGGTAGTCACAGATGCAGACTTTAAATGGTCTGACCGTGAAGCTGAATCTGAAATCAAAACAAATGTGACCAATGAAAAGAAGGAAGATGAAGATAACAAGCATGATGAAAAGAAAGAAGTTCCATATGCCCCATTGTCTACTGTTCCGAAGTCCACTGAATGGACAGCTGAAGATTAAGAATTGCATGATGTAATTATGAACATGGGAGGGTCTGAAGCTGAAATCAAATAGGCAAGGGAACGTGTGGACGAAATTTTGAAAGGAACTGCTAAGATTGAGAAGGAACAAAAGCAAGAAAATGAGAAGGAAACTATAAATGAACCACCAGTTAATACTGGTGAGGAGGCACCAGTTACTACTGGTGACAAAGAAGAAGATATTCCTACTAGTGACTCTGAAGCTACTGTTACTACTAGTACTCCACCAGTAGTTCCCCAAATTGAAGATGATTCAACTTTAGCTTCAGAGCTTGAGAAGATAAAAGAAGAGAAAGCGAAGCAAGAAAGATTAAAGGCTGAGGCTTTAAGGAAAAAACAAATTGCAGCTGCAGTAGCACGTCAAAGGAAAGCAGCCGCTGAACAACCTAAAGAAAAACCAGTTACTTTTTCTACTGGTGGATCTGCAGGTACAACTGATGAATCTACTGATCCCATTATTAGTAGACTAGTTTGTTGTGGTTGTGGATGGAAAGAATGGCTACAAGGTTGTTAGAGCTGACAAGAGCTTCAGGGTGTTCTACAGTAATCTGGAAATATTTAGGAATATAAGTCGAAGGGACTTGGTGGATCTCTTTCTCATTGGTAGCAATGAATATTCAAATGGCCAAGGTATTGTTCTAGACTTTAATGATATATTTATGGAAGTACTGGAAATCATGTTTGAACCTGAGAACGTGTCATAAAAGTTATCAAAGTTTACTCCTATTCTTGAATGGATACACTATGAAAGTTGTGGAGTTTACTCGTTGAGTAGAAGTGATGGCTCAATAGATTATTTTTTGGTGGAAAAGAAGTACAAGCACGGCATCAATGTTATGATCAACATGCTTAATGTTAAGTTGAAGGCTAATCAAGATTCAGAAGAAGCTATTCAACTACTGTGGAAGATCAGATGCCAGCTCACAGATCATCGAAGCTCAATGTAGTAAGTTAGAGGTATTGGCAACATTCTCCAATGTTTGTAATGAAGAAACTTATGCTTTTTGATGAATGCAGAAGTTTAGGGGGAGATTATTGGGTTTATAAGGTGTTGATACTGGTGGAGTTAGTTAGTACTGGTGGATCATTTTGTTTTTACTGGTGAGTGATAATACTGGTGACAATAGTTTATAGTGATGGTCAAGTATTGGAGATTACTACTGGTGATATTACTACTACTGACTTACTACTGGTGAATATTAATATTGGCTGCATGGATCTGCATGAAGGAGTTTCTACTGGTGTGCATGTTAATACTGCTTATTAGATATACTTAGTTAGCCCGTTGTAAGGAGGTAATTATGTAAACAATATATTGATAATTATCTTCGTAGATTTCGTTAGAGTTTTAACCTAATTGTATTAGGGTTTCCTTAAGGTCTATATAAATAGATCCTTGTGTCGTTGTAAACACACGTCTGTTAACGAACAATTATTCTTAATAGATTGAGGTTGTTGGTGGAATACTTGTGTTCTTAATTATTAATGTTTATTCATTCTTATATTCATAAACTGTTAATCAATTAACCCTTGTTAATATCAAAATTTTGATCCGGTACAACTTCTTTGATAGATCTAGATCTACAAGTTTGTATTTAAACAAACATAGTTCAACAGATCCTAACAATAAGTTTGTACTAGGTAATATGTTATAAGGTATGAGACATGTTATCATGAAGAAAGAAGTTTAAAGATGAGTTCAAACGGAGTTGTTAATTTGAGAAATAATCTCAATCTGAGCAAAGACAGTTTCAGACAAAAGCTAAAATTGAACAAGGTCGATTTGAAAAGAGCAAAGATTCAAGCATGTGTTTAGAAGACTTAATTAATTAGAGTTGGTTTAGTTTCCTGTTAGGAATACGTTTCCCATTTTTGTTAGACTTAGTTTCTTTATTTGTAAGTTCCGACTTCAATAAATTAACGTCTCCAAAGAAGAGAATAATGGATCAATCCATCAATTCATACGAATACTAAGAATTAGTTTCTTTATTCGTGGATAAATAAACTTCCATTAGTTGAAAGTACGAGTTTCTTATTCGCAAGTAAATTTTATATATTATAATTCGTTTCTTGAATTATAATATATCAACGTTAAACATGATATTATGTGTTCAAATCTGTTATTAACTTTGTTCAGTTATGTTAGATAATATATTGTAAATACTAACAAACTTTCATAACCATAGTAAATCGATAAAAAAAAATGGTGGATATATTATCATCATATGGCAAGTCCTCTTTTTCTTTTGAAAAAAAGTCGTGAAATTAAGCATTGTACTAATAGGGTACAAAACTATGATTATACATGTTATAATCCACTCCACCGTACATTGATAAAAACCAAAACCTATCAACACATCAAGTAAAATTCTATAATTTATCGTATTTGAATATCTATCTATTTTGAAAGTACTAAGTAGGGGGTTCACTTTAAAGATGTTAGGTTGTTATTGGTAATTAATTAGTAGAGTATTATTATTGAAAGAATCACGTGACTTTTGATGGTAAAAACAGAGTTGACTTACATAAAATTAAGCCCTTAACGTTTAAAAATGAAAACAAAATTAATGGACAATTAGATGGCTCCTTCCCCCATCCCCCCATGTGACCCTCCACTCTATGACTCTAATCCATCCCCACCCACCCACCCCACCACACCACACTAATTAACTTATTAATTAATTAATCAATTATTATAATCCTCAACTTTAATCAATTTATTTAATGACCTATATTGTAGTCACCTCATACCTATGTATTTAAAATTTTACATTAAAAATCCCTTGCTCAACTTATATATCATCAGCGAACGGGGTTTGTTCTATTGATAGGAGGTTGTTCTCCCCTAAGGAAGGTCTTGGGTTCGAGCCTCCCTCTGGGGTTTCCTCCTTAGGTGAATATTAGGAGATATGTAACTAACTTTGGTGTAAGGTTCGTGGGTCGCATACTGTCCAAATGGATGTCACTGTGGCCCCGAATCACTAACATTGCCGTTCAAAAAAAAAAAAACTTATATATCATCACACAATTCTATATTTTTCATATTTTTCATATTTTTTCAGTATCTTAAAAAAAAAATTAAGTTATATAAATTTTTATCTCAATATAAACATTTGTGACAAGGAACTTAGAAAAACTAATAAGCAAACACTCAATACAAATAGAAATCATGCAGAATATTTGAATAAATAAGTGATAACATTTCTTATATTATGTTAAATCATTTTTCTTTTCTAAAAGAAACCTTTTTTTTTAATCTTTAATTTGATTACGATGGTGTAATGTAAAAGAAAAAAAATAACCAAGTTACACATAGATTATGACTTTTCTTACAACTAATCATTAATAAATAAAATAAACAATGGGAGCCACACAAGATTTGATTGTAAGAGATGGCAGTCAAATTAATAATTGTGTTTGAATAATTAAATATAAAATATAAAATATTATATATTTATATTTTTTAAACTATAAAATGTCCATAAGTTGAGTTTAAAAAACAATGACTTAATCCACCCTTGTGTCAAGTATGATTATGGAATAGATTCTAAAATATAAACATAAGGCCAGCACATTTAGGTTCATGAACACACCTCCTTTTCATCCTTTTTATTGTTATTACTAATTTTTTATTTAATAAAATTATCAAGGAGAATAATTATGTAACATGGAAACAATGGATATATATATTATTAATAAACCAAATACAAAGATTAGAAAATTAGAGACAAAGTTGTGCATGTCATCTTGCAATCATTATTGCATTCATTTTAAGTTTCTCTAATTTCCTTAATTAAACAAATCGTCACTGAGGTATATGACCGACTTATCAAGCACACACACATGTGTTTTATGTATATTGTGGGGGCACGGAAACTAGAGTATTGATTGGGTCGAGTTAACGGATTTTGGGTTATTCGGATTGGGTTATTTGAGTTTTGAGTTGTGAGAAAAATATCCATATCCATATCCGAATAACAATATGGGTTAAACCGGTTTGGGCTATTCGGATTTTGATTATCCGGATTTGACCATTTTAACCCATTTTACCCTATTAACAACAAATATGGTTTACAACTAATTGAATTTTAACTAAGATAATATATTTAGTTATAATTTTCATATTAATGAAAAAGGCCAAACTCACAACCTATAAAATATGTTCAACTTATCGTCGATTTTGCCATTTATAACCATCTCAGCTTACACAAACCAAAAACAAAACAAATATTTATCTTTGAATAAATTTTAGTAAACTTTTTATATTTTATGAAAATAAAAACAAACTAATAAGAGACAACTAATAATAATTTTATTAAACATAACTAATAAAATTGAACATAAGCTATTAATACCTATATAGGAGTTAACTTAATCGGGTTATATGGGTTATGCAGGTTACCCAAATGAAAATAAATAGACCCGTACCTATACCCATATAAGTTTCGGGTTTGACCCATTTAAACCGGTTAACCCATTTAACATGACCCATTTAATCCGAACTCATTTTGGGTCGGATAGGTTATTCGTGTTCGGGTAAAAACGACAGCCCTAACAGAAACTATATATATATATATATATATATATATATATATATATATATATATATATATATATATATATATATATATATATATATATATATATATATATATATATATATATATACATATATTAGATGGCAAAATAAGCAAGAAGCTGGAAAATACAACAATGTCAAAAGAAAAAAGATCCGTCTAACCAAAGGGGTGTGTTGAAAATATAGAAGGCTATATTATAGGTAAAAGCTTATGAGTTGAAAATCCGATGAGGGTTAAGATCTAGTTTTCTCGGAAATGGATTCTACCAGAGCAACGAAAAAGGTAGGGGGAATCACTAGTTTAAGTAATAGGCAAGCAAAATGGCAACGATCAACCGTTGTAGATGTATATGGAAGGTTGTTTATGCACCGACTAGAACACTAGTTACAATAACCTATATCGATGTGAATCGTGTTATTAACGCATAGCCCAATACATGTATTCACTTTACACCGCCATTTATAATCGTGTCTCATCACATCATCCGGTTATCTTAAAATGTTCATCCCTGTGGAGCCGTATTCATATTCATATCCAATTATATTTTCGTCATCCATATCCATATTTATATCCATTTAAAAAAGTTTCATCCATCCATATTCATATCCATTGGATTAAGGGGGTAAATAGATATCCATTGGCTATTATAAAAACAAAATCTTTCAAAAATATCAACTTCAAAATAGGATCGAAACGTATAGTTTATCACATATATACAATTACAATACAATAAATGAAACTCATTTATTATATTGATGTTTGTTCTATATTGAAGTGATAATTTTAATAAACAATGTGGTAACTAAGTAAATAATATTAAAAAATCAATTGTATTTAAGATTAATTATACGATATCTATGTTCATATTCATAATTTTCTTAGTTAAAGTAAAAGTTGTAGTTTAGTATTCATTTTAAACTTAATATAAGTTAAAATCATTTTTAATAATTATATATATAGTTATTTCGGGTGGTAAATGGGTTATCTATGGATGAAAAACCGTCATCCATATACGATCCACTAAAAATTTACAACATGCATATCGATATCCATATCCACCACAGGTGGATTGGATCGGATGTCAATTGTCATCCCTATGTTAAAGTCTTTGTATTGTACCAATACACGTAATCCCTTACTTGAGGTTAAATTAATAATTGGTTGGGATTATATGATATAAATAACCGTTAACAATATTTCATATAAACCGAACTTTTATTTTATAAATAAAACTTATTAATTATAATCCCTTATACAAAACACATTCTAAAACTATGATAATATTACTTATTATTAGATTTAAGATTTATACATTGATTAATAAGAAATAACAATGGCAAACATTCTAGATAGTCGTATTATATTACGAAAAAAGAGAGGTCATCGGAAACATCCCCAAGTTAAAGAATTAGTAATAATATCTTTTAGGATTAATTAATTAGATTAAAATAATATTTTAAAATAAAAAATAACTTACGCCGTTAGTTTCTATGGTTGTATCAATATCCACTAGTTTTTGGATGTTTGTTTTGTTATGTTTTCAAGATTTTTTTTTTTTAAATTGTGATGGATGAGAGTGAGAATAGTCATCATGTGTTTGTATTTTTATCTGTGTGAAAGAGAGTTTTTATTTTATTTTTTTATTTTTATTTTATTTCAAAGAAGGTATAAAAGAAAAATGGAAAGAAAATAAAAAAATAATTTTCAAAGGATATTTTGGGTATTTCATATGCAAAAAAATCATAGACGTAACATAATTACAATATCTGCGACGTCTGGTATAATTATTTAAAAAAAATCCTAAAGTAGTAATATTGGTGTAAGTATGAGGACTAACAATGTAATTTACTTTAAAATAAATAAAGAAATTAAGAAGGTTCTCTGTAACATGACATTCTAATTCTCTAGGTATCCTCTTAGGGATCAGTTAACAATTATTTTCCTTGTTTATGATCTGTAAAAACTGATTTTAATAATTGTTAGTGAATAAAGTAATGAAATTAAATTAAAGGAGAGAGCTTTTGAATAAACTAAGGTTTTTTGTTGACACGTGTCAGATGGAGCTTAAATTACGGAGGGAGTCACGTGAAGAAAAAAAATGTATTTTCCTACCACTACGAAGAAGAAACAGTCCGGCATTCAAAAAATCACGTGGCCAACTCACAAGGAGATGTGCTTGTCGTTGTCGATCACCCCTACTTATAATTATAAACTAGAAGGAACCCGTGCGTTGCACGGGTTCGTCAATTTCGGCATTAGTGTTAGGCAGTGTTCGTTCTTCGCTTTCTATTCGCTTTTCACCTTGTGTTCATCATTAGGCTTATTCCGTCGCATGCAAGATGAGGCCATGGTTCGTGCCCGGGTATGGGATGAGGGTGTTTTTTTTGGGTTTTTTTGGGCTTATTATTGTTGGCCTTCAACGTATTTTTTATTTCTTACTTATCGTAACTTTTTTTTTTACTTTAAATAATACTTTTACGACCTTCCATCCCATCAGGTCCGGATCAAGTCATTGATCGAAGCGAGAAGAGGACAGGATGTCGTTTATCCTACTCCGGATAAAACGACTCGAGTTTTTGTTTTTTTACCTTTTTATCGAAGTATAAATGTAGCTATTTGCTAAAACGATGCCGTTATTTATTATTAATATGAGTAGATGTTCGTATTAGTTGAATACAAATAAAATTTCGAGGGGTAGAAAGCGTAAAAATATTATTTAAAGCTGAGGGGGTAAAAACGCAAAAACATATTAAGTCGAGACAGGAAAAGCTAAAAGTCGTTTAAAGTTTAGGGTAAAAAAGCGTTATATTTTTTAAAGTCGAGGGTGAAAAAGCGTTAAAGTTTTTAAAGTTTAGGGGGGGAAACCGTTAAATCTTTAAAGTTTAGGGGGGAAAACTGGTAAGTCCTTAAAGTGTAGGGACTAAAATGCTAAATTCCAAACTATTAAATATTATACATTGCACAATTAGCAATGCATATTCCAAAATTAATATAGAGAGTAATATGTTAAATTAAATAAGAGGTAATGGCGTGATGCCCTTTTTTGACATTTCCATTCAATCGTTTGTCTTTTAATCCATTTCTGTTTCATCACCCAGTGGGTTATTACTCAACTATTTAAGGAGGTGTTTGTATAAAATTATTTGACGGATTTAAATTTATGTAAGATAAGTAACTTATGATTTATGGAAAAAAAACTTATAAATATTTGATAAGTGTTTGAATTAGATTATTAGCTTATCATAGAAAAAAAAAAAAAGGAGGAAAATATAGTTCATAAGCCACAAAAATTGGATTTATGAAAACAGCCTTAAATAAGTTAAAAAGTTTAAGCTAATAAGCTTATAACAAACACTAAAAAACACCTTATATTTACATAAGCTAATCAACTAAATAAGCCACTTACATAAGATTAAACATACACCCCCTAAATGTCACTTTTTGCCTTTCAAGAGTGTTGGAAGTAGGTTTAAGTTTTTTTGTTCTCTAAAAAGTGTAAGTCATTTTTCAGGGCTATATTTAAAACGGTTCAATTGTTTATATACAAGTAATAGAGGGTTAAGATCATTTCAAGTTAAAATTTTCTCAGGTTCCCTTAAGTTGAAAGTTGTGAAAGGAAAGCAATAGTTGGTTATTTGATTAAAGTGATGGTGAACCATTTATCATGATTAAAGCTTTTCGATTGAGTTTTTACCCATTTGGTTGACTCTTTTTTGACGATTTATTTTTTATGTTTCACGTACATTTTAGTTATGCATTTAATATATATTTTATCCATAAATTCAGAGGATATATACTTAGCAAACATTTTTCTTTTTTGAAGGCAAACTAACCGAATTTTGTATGATGATGAAAGTGATACATAGAGTTTAGAGTTTTTAAAACAAAAATTGAGGCCATCTTTGATGTAAAAAATATATAGAATTTGACGGATTTGGAATTCTAAATTTTATTAAGTTCCCGTTTGATAAGACGTAAATATAGTTATGATCCGTCAACTTTTATTAGGTCTGTGTGTCTTGGAAATTATTTTTATGATTATTTAGAATTCAAAAGCATTTTACAAAATATACTTCGAAAAAGATTTATAGTAAGTAACAAGTTGTGAGTATGTTGCTATTGCAGAACCGTGTGACTACTACATATAATTGTTGTCGTTTCTACCCAATGAGAAATTAAAAATGTTTACATTGATGGTGTAAAAGAGACATTTTAGGGAAGAAAGTTCTTGTATGAAAGAAAAAGGAAAAAGAAAAAGGGCAATTTATATTAAATAGGGTACCAAATGATTTACAAACCAAGCTTGTTTAAAAAAGGATGAAAGTTTATATATACTACATTTTGCCAACTAAACACATTTTGTTAGTTGGCAGAATATAGTCCATGTCAACTTTTATAAAACATATGATGTATATTGATCAATTTAGATTTTAGTTCTTTCATATTCAAATGTTTTTGATACATTTCAATTCTTTCTTCAACAATTTGCAAACCAAATGACCTTAGAAACTCAAATTACAATGAATGATTGAATGGTAACACTACCGTATATTTTGGGATCATAAACATATGTTGTCGTTAAACGTAAATATACACATGTAATTGTGTTTTGTTATCTAGTGATTAAGTGTTTTTTTTAAGTATAAAGTATCTTTTTTAGATAAATTGGATGGAAAACTAATTATTTATGTATTAAATAAATAGTTGAATAGTAAAAATATAATTTTTTTTAAACATAATTTCAAAACTATATTTAAAAATTTAGACTTCGAACACAATAAATTAAAATATATATTAATATCCGTCATTTCATTTAAATATATAATCACCATTTCTTTTAAAAATAAACACTCCTATATACAACACAATCATTAGTCTTCAAATAATTTTCTATGTAGAAAGACTATAGTTACAAACTCCTAAATAATGTTTGTTAGGTTTTCTACCAAATCAAAACATGAAATTAATATACTTGTTTGAATGAAATATCTAGAAACCAAAATATTAACTTAAAGTTTAGAATTTTAAAAATATATTTATATAATATAATCACTTAAATTTAATAATACAAATAATATATTATTGAAATTGAAATATCTAAAATATATGAGTTAAATACACAACTAGAAAAAATTAATTGTGATTAATAAAATACATTGTGGATATAAGTCTAATTTATAAAAAGAAAAAAGAAAGGCTTATGAATTTAATATACCTTTTAACTTACACAATAACCAACAAACTTCCTTTTGAATTTATTATTATTATTATTATTATTATTATTATTATTATTATTAATATTATTAAAAATAAACATTTTCCTTTATAATTTAATAAAATGATATGACATTTGCATGATGTAACATGTAGTATTTGTTTGTTTGCATGGCACTGTAAAACAAAAGAGTAGTAGTGTGAAATAAATGAAGAGTAGTAAGTTAGGCACGTGAGCCAACGGATGAGGACAGGCAGTCACGTGCGTCCATCTCTTGCAGTTTCATCTGTCAACTTTGCTTGCCGTCTCGCGTGCGGTCGGTCCCACTCTCCGTCTGTTTTCAACAAAACGCCGTTTATTAACGGTCGTTAGGTTTATTAGAAACGTTGTTGACGCATTTGTACTGTCCGACATCCATGTGGTTACGGAAGGGCGTTATCCAACGTGGTCTTGACACGCATATCTCAATAGTGTTAATGTTTTCAATTACAATGGTCTAGTCATTGATTTCTACATGGTGGGTGAAAGCTATTTCTTTTCCTTTTATTCCCTTTTGGTTAAAATTTAATCAACTCTATAAATAAATTAGATGATTTGAAATAAAAAAAAATGTTAATTCCTTTTATGAAAAGATATATCATGTCTAGTATTGCTTAATATTCGTTGGACACGCCCAAACCAACAGGGCCGAATTATAGGGAATGGAAGGTGTTAAAACAAAGATTAGAATGAGGTCGGAGATATAGAAAATCGTTGGTCTTATCGAGGGTTTTCTCCGATAATCCTTCGGTGTGAGAATCAGTATGTGTTGTTTGAGTAATATACAAGGAAATATATAAGGAGATATAGAATATGTTTAGTGTTTAATGAACCCCAAATGTCTTAAATGAACCATTTATTTCAGGTGGTATTTATACTCCTGGGGACCGGTCCTTGTCTGTCGGTCGCTCTGAGCTGGATCGGTCCGTACGTCAGTACCCCCTTACATGTCACGTGGGTGCCGCCCTGGTCGCCCGAGTTTGGTAATCTCGGTGTGTGGAGTATTAATGGCGCATGGGTGGCTTAATTAAATGCATTATCCGCGTGCTCACTTTAGCATTAAATGCTTTGTCGGGTGGATGGACCTCCAGTCTTTTGGTGAGGTCCTGGGACGGTCCTCCTTCATCCATCGTCCACCGTCTGTAGCTTTCATCCTTCGTCCGTATACCCTATCCCAACATGCCTCCCCCTAGTCTAGTGATGTGAATTGTAAGTCCTCTAAACTAGGTTAAGTATGGTTTGGTTAGCCCAACTCCTTTTGTAACTAGGACTGTCATTCGGCCCAACTTGCTCTGGTTGTGCAAGTGGTTATCATCATTGTTTTATCCTTTTCTAGGTTATCATTTCCGTGCCGCCTAATCCTGCAACGCCTACTTTGTATCACATCCATGTCGGTGTAGACACATGTCGTTTATTCAGGCGTCAACCGTTTTTTGAATTTGAAAATGGTGGCCTTTTGGTTTTCGCGCCCCTTGGTTTCCCCTACCTATAAATACTTTTCTTTTCTTCAGTTTCTAATTTTCTTTCTTATCTGCCATTGTTGATCATTTTTCTTCTTTCAAATCCCTTAAATCTTTTCTTTCTCCTTCAAACTTGGACTTCCATATCTTCCACTTCTAACCATGGGAAAGGACGACTTGCGTACATCGTTGTGCACTCTTTCTGATAAGGAGTTTCACAGTTTCATCCACAAATATCAAATCCATGAAAATTGGCGGCATGTTCTTCCCAAGTCCACCGATAACATTGAAAACTGTCCACCGGGTTGCATTGCAATCTATACTCGTTGGTTTGACTTTGCCAATATTTGCCTTTCATTCACCCTTTTCTACCTTTCTATGTTGGAATATTTCGGTATAACTCCCATTCAGATGAATCCCTTGGGAGCTATTCGGATTACCAATTTCGAACTGCTTTGCCGAGCCTTGCGCGGAGAACCTACATAGGTCTTTTCCGTTTCTTTTTTCGGCTGGGGAGGACCGATGATTGGTTCTTTATTGAAAGGAACCCATTTCATCGGAAGAATGATTATTTGTTGAGCATGTCTACGTCATTAAAGGTTTGGAGAGGCAAGTTTCTTTGGGTCGATGCGTCTCTTGCTCCTGTTCCGCTAAAGTGGCGGTTGGTTAGCCAGTCTCTTCGTGATCCAGCTCCGAAAGCTGATGAATTTGACGCTACCCTGTTGGCCCAAATGAATGCTCATAAGATACACTTCCAAACTCACAAGGAAGAGCGTGTTTTGGTGATGTGAGGACTTAGCCGTAGTTGGATTTCGGAAAACATGGCTCCCGAGATTCAGCTGGCGAAGCAAAGTAAGTGTCGTTCGTGTCCTTTCTATCTTTTCTTCACTTTTCTTTGTAACTAATGTGTTTGCTTTACTTTGTAGCCATAAGTTTGCTGCGGTATCTGACTCTCGAATCCCTGTCTGGAGTTACTTATGATTTGGTTCCTTTGGTGAGGGACGAACCTCATTTCCTGACCCGGACGAATGGGTATTTTGTATATCCCTCTAACGCAGTTCAATCACTCCTTCAGGTTCGCGAAGATATTCCGGTGGTAACTCTAGAAAAGAAACAGAAGAAGAAGCGGTTTTTCAAGGATTCCTCCTCCTCACCGGCTCCCAAGTCTTCCAAGCGACAAAAGCTTGTTCTTGGAAAGGGTCGTTTTTCATCCAAAGTCACTGGTATGGGGATGCCCTTAGTAGGTTGTTATTCGTCTTCCGAGACGGAGGCATCCCCTTTACACGTTTCTCCGTTGGCCTTTTCGTATGACTTAAACTCCGCCTTTGCGGAAATCCTTTCGTTCGATGAGGAATTTAACTTTGATATTTTTTCTTATCTACAGATACATCTCCTCATCCTGTTGCAGAAACTGACGCTGCTTCTATTCTTTTGACAGAACCTTCTGGTGCTACGGCCTCATTCTTGGACGAGGGTCTTTCTGCCGATGATGTGATTAAGAAAGTTGGCGAAGAGACCTTGGCTCGTAATGGTCTTGATGGTGACGGAGGTGTTGTTTCGGTTTCTAATCCCGGACAGAGTCCGTTTTATGTTAACGTGGAGCCTGCCATAGAGGGTTCTGGTCCTATGCAGAGCCTTTCTCAGTTTATTGTTACTCCCCAGATGAAAACAAGGATCATTTGTTTGTAACTTCTTTCGATGATGTTGCCAAGGGTAGTTAGTTGGTGGCGAATGACCAATTTGTTCGGGTTACCTCTGAAGATGTTGACCTTATTCGAGACGAGTTTACCACTACGGGGGAAAGTAAACATGTGTCTGAAGGAGGGTTGGATGTAGATGACAAAAAGGTTTTTCATGAAGACGAAACGGTTGGTGATGAGGAGGAACTGATTGGTGAAGAGGATACTTCGGCTGATGGTGAGGATTCTTTGAAAAAATAAGAGTCGGAGCCATTTGAGGGTGCTAACCCGGATGGGTCGGAGGATGAGGGAGAGCAATCATCTGATCGCTCTAAAGGTAGTTCCTACGATCTAACTCCTTCCGAGACCGAACCTAGAGAAGAACTTGATCCAACCTTAGTTGGTATCCTGATATCACACATTTATACGTTTATTTATATGCGATATTTGGTCGATTTTCGTATTAAACATGATGGATAGGATATGTTTTTGCATTTAATCGCGTGGAAAGTTGTTTTTATTCAGTTTACAGGTTTTATATGATCGGGAAGTGGATTTTGGACGAGAAATGAGCTAAAACGATGAAAAATACACAAGATGGAGAATCAGTCAGATGATGCGACACACCATGTAAGGGGATGCGCCGCAGTCAACGCAAGTCAACGGAAGAAGGAACTGGTCACGAAGATGATGCGACACAACAAGCAATGGGGTGCGGCGCACAAGGATTTGTGTTGGTTTCAAATCGGTATTTTTCGTGGTGCGGCGCACTAGCAAGAGGGGTGCGGCGCAGCTGATCAGAATTGCAATTATAGTCGAAAACGGATTTCTCTCTATAAATAAAAATCTAAACCTCCAAAATATTTATCAATCGTTTTTTTATCAAATTTTGGAGTTGGAGAATTTGTTGAGAAGCTGCAAGGAGAGTTAGAAGTTGTTTTCAAGTCATATTCGATCACGAATTCAAGATTTTAGCAATTCTTCGTTGTTTTCTTTACATCAAACCTTTTTCAGTATGTTTTCCTTATTCTTTTCTGCTTATTCAATTCAGATTATGAGTAGCTAAACTCTTTTAATGCTCGTTTGATTATGGACCTTGTTTGACAATTTTGTTTATCGTTATTGAATGTTTAGGTGTTTATGTTTAATGTTCAATCCTTATTTGTTCAAGTTTTATATATTCTAGGTATTCGATAGGAATCTAGATAGATTAATTAGGTTGTATGAAATAATCGATCGGTCTATAATTGGTTTAAAATTGCTAGGATTCGAGAGGACCTAGTAACAATAACTTAGGTAATTAAACGTGAATGAGTAAGTCTAATTAATAAGATTCGAGAGGACTCAGTAATTAGAGAAGTTATTCGAGAGGAAACTTTATAAGATTAAGTCATAAAACACCGGCTTGTTAATTAATGCTTAATTACCTAGAATTTTAACTGTCTCCGAGATGAACATTATAATTCGAAGTAATTAAAGTTAGTAAGGTATTCGAGAGGAATTTTACTATACATTAGAAGTTTAATTATACATTCAATTACGTAAAGTTAATTAGATCTAAAGTGAAGTATCAAACGAGTGTTTTTCTCCATTAATTGATAACAAACAAATACTTTTCTCAAAATATTTTTACAATCACTTTTTCTCTTTATTAGTTAATTATTCGTGACAACAAAAACCCAAAAACAAACTTAGTATCGTAAATTCTTAATATTAAAACTAAAATAGTCCATGTGTTCGAACCTTTATTTACTATTGCTATATTATATACGAATAGGTACACTGCCTATAGTGTGTAATCAAGTTTAATAGTAGGTCGAGTTTTTAAAACTAGATTTTACACATCAAGTTTTTGGCGCCAAAGCCGGGGATTGATTTTTAGTTTTTTTTTCGAATATGTGATACGATCCTTTTGAGTATTGACATACTTGAAAGTTGCTTTTAATTGTTATTCACCGGTACGTTTTACGGTTTTCTTGTTTTGTCTTTGTAGGTATTCAGGTAGTTGATGAACACAAGGGCTTCGGGATTACCACTCATTTTTCCTAGATCAAATCCAGGAGTATCAAAGAAGCGAGGCAAGAAGAAAGGAAACACATCAATTCTGATTCCACCAGGGTTTGGGCCTTTCTCACCAGTAAAATTTGAAGATATTACGTCTTCAGAAGGAGGGGGAAGCAATACAAATTATGAGGTTAAAGAGTTGCATTTTGAAGAAAGACCGAAACCTCAACAAATGGCACACCCATTCGATGTTCCGATGCACCGACGTGCTGCAACCATTACAGTACCAGCCACCAGAGGTTCAGCTATTACCACCCCGGACTTGGGTGAAGATTTCGTTGTCAAGGGTCATCATCTCAAACTGATCCAAGACAACACATTCGATGGACGATACCATGCCGATCCACATAAGCATGTATCCAAATTCAATGAGATGTGTGAGATGTTCAAGTATGGAGAAGGAAAAAGAAATAGTGTCAAACTGAGGTTGTTCCCTTCGTCTCTCACCGGAGATGCGAAGTTTTGGTTTGAAGAATTGGAAGAAAACACAATTACAACATGGGCACAAATGCGGGAATCCTTCATCAAAAGATTTTTCCCACCTGCCTTGGGTAGGAAATTACTACGAGATATTCGTGGTTTTCAACAAGAAGATGACGAGACATCTACTGAAGCATGGGCAAGACTGAAAGAGATGCTTAGGAGTTGCTATGGTCATGGTTTGGGCAAAGATAACATCATCGAGATTTTCTTTTACGGTTTAACCAAGGAGTCACAAAACGAGCTAGATTTAGCCGGAGGGGGATATTTTATGTATAACTCCACAAACGAAGCATATAACTTGATGGAGGATAAGTTGGTAATAAGTTACCGAGGAAGTATCGAGACGATGGTAGAGGTTGAAGAACAAGAGGCCAAGTTGCTCAAGCGGAAAGTAGCAACGAACTTTCTTCGATCGTGAAAGAAGCTAAGTGTATGGCGGTAATGATTGACAAACGCCTTGGGAGGATCGAGAAATACATACACTTGGTCAAGAATGGATGTGAAGTTTGCGGGGGGCCTCATTATGCTAGTGAGTGTGATCGACAAGTGGAGGATTACAATTACGCACAATATGGCTATCCTAATCGGGGAACAAATGGGCAAAACCGCGGAGGTAACTACAACCGTGGTGAAATTCGAGAAAATGGATGGCAAAGAAACAACCAAAGATATGATGGCAATCCACCGAAGAATGAAAATGATCAAAGCTTGAAAGATCTGATGAAGACGTTTATTCACACTCAGAACGCAAAGAATGACGCGGTGACAAATCAGGTAAAGGTATTAAACGATCACATCGAGCAAGGACAACGAAATCAGCAAGCAGCGATGCAAGACTTGGATAGGAGGTTTGATCGGATGAATGATCGTTACTCCAATTGGCCACCGGGCCAATTACCGAATAATACGCAACAAAATCCATGACCACAAAATCAAGGAAATACTTCCAATAAACAAGGGTCAAAATATCAGCCTCCAAACCAGAGAGATGAGCATGTTAATGCAATTACAACACGCTCGGGATTTGCATATGGAAGGAATCGAGATGTAAACGGAGACAACGGAATTTTTTCGGAGAATCTGTCAGTTAGTGCGTCGCCACACTCCAGTGCGACGCACCACCTGTAATCTTGAGCAAGCAGAGTACGAGAAATATCCCGTTGCGCCGCACCAAGAAACTGGTGCGCCGCAGTCCTCAGCAGAACCCATTTCGGACGATTTTGAGATCGAGGACGAAGAGGAAGAGGCACCACAGGTTCATTCTAAGGAAAAAACACCAGAACCAGTGGAGGAAGTACCAATAAATGCTTACAAGCCACGTATCCCATATCCTCAACCTTGAGGAAGGCAAAAATGAAGGAACAATACGGTAAACTTAGCGATATTATTAAATCCGTGAATATTAACGTTCCACTTGTTGATTTAATTGCAGGGATGCCGAATTACGAAAAGTTCATCAAAGAGCTTGTCACGGAGAAAGGGAAGTCATCGGAAGTACATTATGCTTTCTTGAACGCGGAATGCTCGGCTTTGGTGAAGAACACAATACCGCCAAAGTTGGACGATCCGGGGAGTTTTCTTATTACTTGTAATTTTAGTAATACCTATAGTTGTAGTGCATTGGCCGACTTAGGAGCTAGCATAAATTTAATGCCATATTCGTTATATGCTAAACTTGCTTTAGGAGTGTTAAAACCTACTAGAATGAGTATCCAATTAGCCGACCGATCATTTCAATACCCATTAGGAATTGCCGAACACATGCTAGTTAATGTAGGAAAATTCACTTTCCCCGTTGACTTTGTAATTCTAGAAATGGAGGAGGATTGTAATGTGCCACTTATCTTAGGAAGACCATTCTTAAACACAGCCGACACGATTATTCGTGTTAAAAATGGACAAATTTCATTGGGGATTGGGAATGAAAGAATTATTTTTACATTAGATAGAGCTATGACACATTCTTATTCTACTGATGAAACTTGTTCTCGGATTGATGTCTTTGATGATTTAGATTGGCACGAAATTCTAGAGTTGGAAGCTTTCTTGGATGAGGAGTTGGAGAACGAGAAGATTGAAGAAGTCAAGGTTGAAGTTAAAGAAGAATTGAAGTTGGACAAGAGCATGAGTATCAAGTCCTCGATTGAAGAACCACCCACCGACTTGGAGCTTAAACAATTACCTGTACATTTAGAATACGCTTTTCTAGAAGGTATTAATTTATTACCGGTTATTATTTCGTCATCACTTTCGGGTGATGAAAAAGCTCGATTATTGACAGTCCTTAAAGGTCATAAAAAGGCCTTTTCTTGGAGTATATCCGACATACCCGGAATTAGCCCTGAATTTTGCAAACATAAAATAAATTTTCTTGATAATGTAAAACCCGTTGTTCAAAGACAACATAGGCTAAATCCGAGTATGACGGATGTTGTTAAAAAGGGAGTTGTTAAGTTGTTGGATACATGAATTATCTACCCTATTTTGGATAGCCCATGGGTGATTCCTATTCATTGTGTGCCGAAGAAGGGAGGTATGGCCGTGATGATGAATGATAAGAATGAGTTAGTGCCAACGAGGACGGTCACAGGATGGAGAGTTTGTATGACTACCGCAAACTCAATGAAGCAACAAGGAAAGACCATTTTCCGTTACCTTTCATGGATCAAATGATTGAAAGGTTAGCGGGGAATGAGTTCTACTGCTTTCTGGACGGATTTTCGGGGTATTTTCAAATACCCATTGACCCTGAAGATCAAGAGAAGACCACCTTTACTTGTCCTTTCGGGACATACGCTTATCGAAAGATGCCCTTTGGCTTATGCAATGCACCAGCAACTTTTCAACGGTGCATGCTAGCCATTTTTCAAGATATGGTGGAGAAGACAATGGAGGTTTTCATGTACAATTTCTCGGTTTTTGGAGAATCGTTTGATGCATGCTTGGAGAACTTGGATAAAATGTTGGGAAGATGCGAAAAGGTGAACTTGGTATTAAATTGGGAGAAATGCCACTTTATGGTTCGCGAGGGAATTGTGCTTGGCCATAAAATTTTGAAAGTTGGGATAGAAATGGATAAAACAAAGATCGAGGTTATCGCAAAATTACCACCACCAACGAACGAGAAGGCAATTCGAAGTTTCTTAGGACATCCGGGATTCTACCGAAGGTTTATCAAGGATTCTTCGAACATTACTCGTCCCATGACGAGATTATTAGAGAAGGAGGTAGCTTTCGACTTTTCGGAGGATTGCTTGAAGGCTTTTGAGTTACTCAAGGACAGGATAACCAATACACCAATATTGGTGTCACCGGATTGGTCTCAACCTTTCGAGTTAATGTGAAATACAAGTAACTTTGCGGTGGGGGCCGTTTTGGGGCAAAGGATCGAGAAACATTTCCGACCAATCTACTTTGCTAGCAAGACGTTGAACGAAGCTCAAAAAAATTACACAACAACCGAAAAGGAGCTTTTAGCGGTTGTTTTCGCATTTGACAAATTCCGTTCTTACTTGGTGTTGAGCAAAACAATTGTGTTCACGGATCACTCTGCCTTAAGGTTTTTATTTTCTAAATTAGATGCTAAACCTAGACTTATTCGTTGGATTTTATTGTTGCAGGAATTTGACATCGAGATTAAAGACAAGAAAGGAGCGGAAAATGTGGCGGCGAATCACTTGAGTAGATTGGAGAACCCAAGTTTGGGGGAGTTGAAGGAGGAAGAAATTCATGACACTTTTCCGGGGGAAACATTGGCTTATGTTAGTGAAAAAGACGGAAATGGTCCATGGTTTGCGGATATTGCAATGTTCTTAGCCGGGAGAGTCGTTAATGAAAGCCTAACTTATCAACAAAAGAAGAAATTGATCGCGGACGCTAAATAATATTATTGGGATGCACCTTATCTTTTTCGAAGGTGTGCGGATGAAATGGTGAGACGATGTGTTTATGGCGGAGAAACTCGGAGGATTTTGGACGAATGCCATCATGGACCTACCGGAGGACATTATGGACCAACGGTGACGGGTAAAAAGGTATATGATGTGGGTTTTTATTGGCCAACGATTTTCAAGGAGGCCTACACTTTGGTGAGTACTTGTGATGCGTGTCAACATCAAGGAAATGTCATGAAGAGGGACGAGATGCCACAACAGGGGATTCAAGTTTGCGAAGTTTTTGACATTTGGGGCATTGATTTCATGGGACCGTGTAACATCCCGGTTCTCGGAATTTAGAATATTTCGTAAGTATTTATTTATTTATGATATAAATGTTTTATATTTATGCTATTTGAGAAGTCTTATAAATGAAGGACTAGAATTGTAAGAAAAATAGTTAGTTGTGGTTAGAAAGGACTTATATGGTTAACAATGTTAGTAATTTTATAAATTTAGCAAAACTTGGAAATTTGAGCGACTAGAGAGTAAATTCGAGATTTGTGTATGAGTAGGATGATTAGGTGTCAATTGCAGAAATTCTTGTATGTGTTTTGAGTGTGTTTTCTTGAGATTAAGCAAGGAGCAATTGTAAATTTCTCAAATTAGTGTTAAATTAGTGAAGATTCTAAAGAGCCAAGGATAAGAGATAAAGAAATTAAGCTTAACTGGCATTTGGAGAGGAGAAGGTAAATTATATATATATATATATATTTGATATTATTTGATGAATTTGAGTTTGTTATATGAGATATAGTATTAATTAGATGCTTAATTAGAAGTAGAAATGCTTAATTGATAAAATTAGGTTTTTAATAATTTGGGGATAATCATGAGAATTGTTAATTTGAGCATTTTGTATGTTAATTTAATGCTAGAATTATATGTTTTAGTTCTATGAATGAAATAGAGTGTGATGTTATGATTTCTCTATTTAGTATTTGCAAACGGGTCAAAAGACCCAAGAGGTGGCAAATGGGTAGAAATTGGTTAAAGAAAAGAAATGACAATTTTGTATAATGTGTTTATTATGAGTATAATGTAGATGGTGATTTGAAAATGCTTCTATGTATGTATAAAAGCTTAACGGGTCAAAGACCCCAAAAAGTGGCAAGATGGGTAGAAAACGGATAAACAAGTTAATGTTAAGATTTTAGAAAAGATGTGTAACAAAGTTGTTAGTTATGTTTTCGTTATGAGTTATTGAAAGCTATAGTTGTTTTGGTCTTATAAACTCAGATTTAAAAGACAAAGGGAAGGGGAAAGCAACGGGAGAGTAGTAAACGTACTTCGACATCGAGGTGAGTATACGAAGCCCATTTTCATAATGTTATATGTTTAAATATGTGTATCAACACTTTTGAGGTTCACAAGTATGTTATTTTTATCATATCCTTAAGTTGTTAGCGGAAATGGGAGTTAGAAATATCATAAACTAACGTATAAGTGCAGGAAACGCTTGGAAACGAAAATCAGCCAGGCTAAGGCCCAGAATACGCCGCATCTGAGCCAGAATGCGCCACATCTGAGCCAGAATGCGCCGCATTCTGGGCTCAGTAGCCTGGGTTGATTTTCGTTGAGCCAAATGAGCAGCATTCGAACCCGAATGCGCCGCATTCGATACCTAGACCAGTTTTTAGTGAATGTTAAGGTAGTTTAAGTATGGGAATGATACTCTAACCTATTATTATGATAGAGAAGACATTTACATGTCGATAAGAAATAGAATTGACTTTTAATAGTCAGAAAAGAGTAGAGTTAACTATGTATATACCGCGAGGGTATGTAATTGACTTTTAATAGTCGGAGAGAAGTAAGGACCAACTATATATAGTTGGAAGAAGAGAAATGATAAGACTTTAAGTAGTCTTGGAGAAGTATTAAAACGGGACTAAGTATATTCACTAGCTTAACGCTAATGTATTTGTTGATTGTTATGTTTGTAGGTAAAAAGGATCTCTATATTTGCAAGGCAAGCATATAAAGATCGGATGGGGACCTTAACATAATATTGAATCTTTTGTAACGAGCTTCGGCTCCAAACGTTAAGGATGTTATTTCAGTAGAAGTAAAACAATAACTTTTGTTGTGTTTAAGTTATGTAAATGATAGAGAAAACCGTAATGTTGTAGAATGTTTATATTAAAAAAAAAAAAAAAAAAAAAATTTGTGTGTTTAAAATCCTAGTATTACAAGTTGGAATCAGAGCCTTGGCTTGTGTGATTCGAGTATCTCGGTTGATACTTGAACCCAAGCTGAGGCTTTATAAGGGAAGAAGCTTGCCTTGCGGAAGAGATAAGAGTAAGAAAGATTAATTGTTGAGAAATAATAGAATGTCTTAGTCTAAAATATACATCGATAGTATTGGGTGTACAAGAGTTAATATGTTTAAAATTAACGTCTGGCCAACGCTAATTTTGGACATGTTATGTATATCCAATATGATTGAAGTATATTAAGGACAAGGGACAAAGAAAGATAGAAAGTATGTACATGGCATATAAACTATAATTGTGCATAAAATTATAGTTTTATATGTTATTATTATTAACTGAATTAAATTTCAGTTGGTAGAAATGGAAGAAGAAGGTAGTCATCATGATGACGGTCAGAAGGAAGTGGATTTGCAGGCAATTGTGGCTAAGGAGATTAGCCAAGCCTTTGAGAAAGCAATACCGTTTATTATTAAACGGGTTAGAGATGATGTTGTGGAGATTATCGATGAAAAGATAGACCGCGTGTTTGCGGAAAAAGAATTGAAACGAAAAGAGAAGGAAGATTCAGAAAGTGAAGATGGTCATTCTGATCATCAAGAAGAATCAACGGAAGGTTATAATAAAGGGTGTACGTATAAGGATTTTGCAAGCTGTAATCCGCCTATTTTTCTTGGAGAGATTGATCCTATTGTTAGCATGCGGTGGGTTATGGAGGTAGAAGGTGCATTTTTAACTTGCAAGTGTGCGGATAGAGATAAGGTCATTTATGCATCAAATTTACTCCGAAATCAAGCTAAAAGTTGGTGGGAGTCTATAGTGAGGTTGTTCCCGACTTATGGGATTGTGAAGATGACATGGGAAGATTTTAAGAAAAGATTCATGGAGTACTATTGTCCACCTTCGGCAGTGAACAAAATTACCCGAGAGTTTTTGTCATTACAGCAAGGAAGTAAGACTGTGAATGAGATCACCAATGAATTTCTAGATAGAGCGGGGTTTTGTCCGGAATATGTGGTAAGTGAACGGATGAAGATGGATCGTTATATGTGTTGTTTGAATCCCGACATTAGAGACCATGTTTCCACTTATAATCCTCGGACTTTTGAGGATATGGTTGAAGCGGCAAGAAGGAGAGAGTTAGAACTTTCAAATAGAACTGAAGAAGAAAAGAAGAAACGCAAGGTGGAATATGTGCAAGAACCGTTTAAGAAGCAAAGATTTGAACAGAAGGGCAGAAGTTCGGGAAGAAGATTTGAAAGGAAAGAGTCGTCAAGAAGAGAATATGGTTGTAGAAAATGAGGTAAGAACCATTTAGGAGAATGCAAATTTGGTCAGATGGGTTGTTATACATGTGGGAAGCCGGGTCACATTAGTAGTGAATGTCCCAATCCAATAAGGATTTGCTACTATTGTAAAGACCCGAGACATCTTAAAAACGAATGTCCAAAGTTGCCTAAATATCAGAAGCTATTGGTGGGACCGAAAGTTCCTTTATTTCTTGAAGGAGGAAGTAGTGGGAAGAAAGCTGAAGAAAATAAAGGCCGAAGTCGTGCCTTTCAAATCACAACCGTAGAAGCAAAAGAATCGACTGATGTCGTTTCAGGTATTTTTATTGTAAACTCGCAACCTGCTTATGTGTTGTTTGATTCGGGAGCAAATAGAGCTTTTGTATCAAGTAAATTTTGTAAGAAGTTTTCTAAGCCCCTTAGTAAGCTAGAATATCCCTTAGAAGTAGAAGTGGCGGATAATAGAATTGTTCTTGTGTCAGATGTTTATCATGATAATCAATTAGAGATAGAATCAACAAAATTTACGATAGATTTGATTCCAATGGTGATGGGAGAGTTTGATGTTATAGTTGGTATGGATTGGCTAGAGAAAAATAATGCTATCATATTATGTAAGATTAAAATTATTAAAGTCACTGATTTAGAAGGAAAAGAAGTTATCATTTATGGGGAGAAAAAGAGTGGGGAGATTTCAGTTTGTTCCTTGATGAAAGCAAGAAGATATATGTCCCGAGGTTGTCACGCATACCTTGCATATGTGATAGATAAAAAGAAGGATAAAAAAGATTTAAAAGAAGTAGATGTAGTGAACGAATATGTAGATGTATTTCCTGAAGATCTTTGGGGTTTGCCACCAGAAAGAGAAGTAGAGTTTAGAATAGAATTGATTCCCGGTGCTGCACCTGTAGCAAAGGCTCCGTATAGGTTAGCTCCAGCCGAAATGAAAGAATTAATGAGTCAGTTACAAGAATTATTAGATAAGGGTTTTATCCGTCCCAGTTCTTCTCCGTGGGGTGCACCGATTTTATTTGTGAAAAAGAAAGATGGTAGTATGCGCATGTGTATAGATTATCGAGAACTTAATAAGTTAATAGTCAAGAATAGATACCCATTACCGAGAATAGATGATTTATTTGATCAGTTGCAAGGGGAGAAGTTCTTTTCAAAGATAGATTTAAGGTCGGGTTATCATCAGTTGAAAGTAAAGGAGGAAGATGTACCGAAAACAGCTTTTCGCACGTGGTATGGCCATTATGAATTTTTGGTTATGCCTTTTGGTTTAACAAATGCTCCCGCAGCTTTTATGGATTTGATGAATAGAGTTTGTAGACCAATGTTAGATAAATCTGTTATAGTATTTATTGATGATATTCTAATATATTCAAAGAGTAAAGAAGAACATGCGGATCATTTGCGACAGTTGTTGGAGATTCTTAGACAAGAAAAGTTATATGCAAAATTTTCTAAATGTGAATTTTGGTTAGAAGAAGTTCAATTTCTGGGTCACGTAGTAAATGCAGAAGGTATAAAAGTAGATCCGGCGAAAATTGAAGCAATTGTCAATTGGAATTCTCCGAAAAATGTGAAAGAAATCCGTATTTTTCTTGGTCTTGCGGGGTATTATCGAAGATTTATTCAAGATTTTTCTAAAATAGCTCCAAGTTTAACCGAGTTAACTAGAAAGAATAAAAAGTTCGAATGGAAAGAAAAACAAGAAGAATCCTTCCAGACTTTGAAGAAGAAATTAAGTGAAGCACCGGTGTTAGTTTTACCGGATGGAACGAAAGATTTGGTTGTTTATAGTGATGCTTCATATACCGGTTTAGGATGTGTTTTGATGCAACATGGAAAGGTTATTGCTTATGCTTCGAGACAATTGAAAGAAAATGAAAAGAAATACTCGGTGCGAGATTTGGAGTTAGCGGCGGTTGTGTTTGCTTTAAAGATATGGAGGCATTATCTCTATGGTGAAAAGGTGTACGATTTATACGGATCATAGAAGTTTGCAATATTTCTTTACTCAAAATGATCTTAGTATGAGACAACGTAGATGGTTAGATTTGGTGAAGGATTATGATTGTGATAATCGATACCACCCCGGAAAAGCGAATGTCGTTGCGGATGCGTTAAGTAGAAAGAGTTCACAACCGGAGATGAAACTTTACTCTTTAGCATTAATTATTAATGCAAATTTCTTTGATTCGGTTAAAATGGCTCAGTTGGAAGCAATTAAAGAAGAAAATTGGAAAGGAGAAAGAATTAAGGGTCAAGTGGAAAATTTGATAGAAGATAGTCGAGGTTTAAAGACTAGATTTGGAAGAATTTGGATTCCTAATACGTCAGATTGTAAGAAGATTTTATTAGACGGAGCTCATAAGTCGAAATATTCTATTTATCCGGGTAGTACAAAAATGTATAGAGATCTTAAGGAAGACTATTGGTGGCCGGGTATGAAAAGGGATATAGTGAAATATGTAGAAAAATGTTTAACATGTTTACAAGTTAAAGCGGAGCACCAAAAGCCTTATGGAAAAATGCAACCATTGGAAATACCGGTTTGGAAATGGGAGAATATTACTATGGATTTAGTAACGAAATTACCAAAGTCTAGAAGAAAGAATGATGCTATTTGGGTGATTGTAGATAGATTGACTAAAAGTGCTCATTTCTTACCGATCAAAGAAGCTATTTCTTCGGAGAAAATGGCGGAAATGTTTTTGAAAGAAATCGTAGTAAGGCATGGAGTTCCGATTTCGATAGTGTCGGATAGAGATACACGTTTTACTTCTCACTTTTGGAGAGGTTTTCAAGAAGAATTAGGGGTGAAACTTAATATTAGCACGGCTTATCATCCTCAAACCGATGGGCAAAGCGAAAGAACTATTCAAACCTTGGTTGATTTACTTCGTGCGTGTGTAATAGACTTTGGAGGTAATTGGGATGATCATTTACCATTAGTAGAAATTTCCTACAACAATAGCTATCAAGCGAGTATAGATTGTGCACCTTACACTATGTTGTATGGAAGGAAGTGTAGAACGCCAATATGTTGTGGCGAAATTGGGCAACGAGAATTAGGAGAGAAAGAGATCGTACAAATTACAACGGAAAAGATAGATCAAATTAGAGAAAGACTCAAAATGGCTCAAGATCGACAAAAGAGTTATGCCGATAAAAGACGAAGACCGATAGAATTTGAAGTTGGTGAATTTGTAATGTTAAAAGTTTCCCCATTTAAAGGAGTAATTCGATTTAGAAAGAGAGGAAAATTAAGCCCAAGGTTTATTGGACCATTTAAGATTTTGGAGAGAATCGGAAAAGTTGCTTACCGATTAGAATTGCCCGAAATTTTAAGTAAGATACATCCTACATTCCATGTGTCCAACTTAAGAAAGTGTCTTGCGGATGAAACATCATTTGTTCACCTAGATGATATAGAAATCGATGAAAAGTTGAATTATGTTGAAGAACCGGTAGCTATTCTCGATCGGAAAATAAAACAACTTAGAAATAAGCAAATTAATATGGTTAAGGTTCAATGGAAGCATAGAAATGGATCGGAATTTTCGTGGGAGCCGGAAAACGAGATGAAGAAATTTTATCCCAAATTGTTTGAAGAATAGATTTCGGGGACAGAATCTTTAGAAGGAGGGAAGATTTGTAACATCCCGGTTCTCGGAAATTAGAATATTTCATAAGTATTTATTTATTTATGATAAAATGTTTTATATTTATGCTATTTGAGAAGTTTTATAAATGAAGGACTAGAATTGTAAGAAAAATAGTTAGTTGTGGTTAGAAAGGACTTATATGGTTAACAATGTTAGTAATTTTTATAAATTTAGCTAAACTTGGAAAGTTGAGGGACTAGAGAGTAAATTTGAGATTTGTGTATGAGTAGGATGATTTGGTGTCAATTGCAGAAATTCTTGTATGTGTTTTGAGTGTGTGTTCTTGAGATTAAGCAAGGAGCAATTGTAAATTTCTCAAATTAGTGTTAAATTAGTGAAGATTCTAAAGAGCCAAGGATAAGAGATAAATAAATTAAGCTTAATTGGCATTTGGAGAGGAGAAGGTAAATTATATATATATATATATATATATATATATATATATATATATATATATATATATATATATATATATATATATATATATATATATATATATTTGATATTATTGGATGAATTTGAGTTTGTTATATGAGATATAGTATTAATTAGATGCTTAATTAGAAGTAGAAATGCTTAATTGATAATATTAGGTTTTTAATAATTTGGGGATAATCATGAGAATTGTTAATTTGAGCATTTTGTATGTTAATTTAATGCTAGAATTATATGTTTTAGTTCTATGAATGAAATAGAGTGTGATGTTATGATTTCTCCATTTAGTATTTGCCAACGGGTCAAAAGACCCAAGAGGTGGCAAATGGGTAGAAATTGGTTAAAGAAAAGAAATGACAATTTTGTATAATGTGTTTATTATGAGTATAATGTAGATGGTGATTTGAAAATGCTTCTATGTATGTATGAAAGCTTAACGGGTCAAAGACCCCAAGAAGTGGCAAGATGGGTAGAAAACGGATAAACAAGTTAATGTTAAGATTTTAGAAAAGATGTGTAACAAAGTTGTTAGTTATGTTTTCGTTATGAGTTATTGAAAGCTATAGCTGTTTTGGTCTTATAAACTCAGATTTAAAAAGACAAAGGGAAGGGGAAAGCAACGAGAGAGTAGTAAACGTACTTCGACATCGAGGTGAGTATACGAAGCCCATTTTCATAATGTTATATGTTTAAATATGTGTATCAACACTTTTGAGGTTCACAAGTATGTTATTTTTATCATATCCTTAAGTTGTTAGCGGAAATTGGAGTTAGAAATATCATAAACTAACGTATAAGTGCAGGAAACACTTGGAAACGAAAATCAGCCATGCTAAGGCCCAGAATGCGCCACATTCTGAGCTCAGTAGCCTGGGTTGATTTTCGTTGAGCCAAATGCGTAGCATTCGAACCCGAATGCGCCTAATTCGATACCTAGACCTGTTTTTAGTGAATTTTAAGGTAGTTTAAGTATGGGAATAATACTCTAACCTATTATTATGATAGAGAAGACATTTACATGTCGATAAGAAATAGAATTGACTTCTAATAGTCAGAAAAGAGTAGAGTTAACTATGTATATACCGTGAGGGTATGTAATTTACTTTTAATAGTCGGAGAGAAGTAAGGACCAACTATATATAGTTGGAAGAAGAGAAATGATAAGACTTTAAGTAGTCTTGGAGAAGTATTAAAACGAGACTAAGTATATTCATTACCTTAACGCTAATGTATTTTTTGATTGTTATGTTTGTAGGTAAAAATGATCTCTAGATTTTTAAGGCAAGCATATAAAGATCGGATGGGGACCTTAACATAATATTGAATCTTTTGTAACGAGCTTCCGCTCCAAAAGTTAAGGATGTTATTTTAGTAGAAGGAAAACAATAACTTTTGTTTTGTTTAAGTTATGTAAATGATATAGAAAACCGTAATGTTGTAGAATGTTTATATTTAAGAAAAATAAAAATAAAAAATTGGGTGTTTAAAATCCTAGTGTTACAGACCGTTCAAGCCTTCAAATCGCAATGTTTAGATCCTAGTTGTGGTCGATTACGTTTCTAAATGGGTTGAAGCAAAGGTGTTACCTACTAATAATGCTAAAGTGGTTGTTGATTTTCTTAAAAGCTTGTTTTGTAGGTTTGGAGTGCCGAAAGCTTTAATCAGTGATCGAGGGAGCCACTTCACAAATGCTCAATTAGCGAAAGAGTTGAAGCGATATGGAGTAAATCACCGGTTTGCTACATCGTATCATCCGCAAACGAGCGGTCAAGTGGAGAATACAAATCGTGCGATCAAGAGGATTTTGGAAAAGACGTTGAACAATAATCCAAATATTTGGTCGAAGAAAATCGAGGAATGCGCTATGGGCTTTTAGGACAGCATATAAAACACCGATTGGAACCACCCGTATCGACTACTCCACTGGAAGACATGCCATTTGCCGGTCGAGATTGAGCACAAGGCATATTGGGCCTTGCGGAATTGCAATGTTGATATGGACTTAGCGGGAGATATGAGGTTTTTACAACTTCATGATGGACGAATTGCGATTGCACGCGTACGAGAGTTCAAGACTTTACAAGGAAAGAACGAAGGAGTTTCATGACCGAAAGATTCTTCGTAAGGAATTCAAGGAGGGAGATAAAGTGCTTTTATTTCAATCGAAGTACAAATTCAAGGCTCCGAAATTGCGAACGAAATGGACGGGTCAGTATGTCGTGAAACGAGCCTTTGCCTCGGGGTATGTTGAATTATGGAAGGAAAAAGGGGAATCTTTCATCGTTTCGGGACAACGAGTGAAATTATATCACGATGAAGATGCGGAAAATAGTATGATGATTGAGGATGGCTTTTATGCCATTAACGCTTGATCACGGTGCATATCGAGTGAAGCTAACGACTCGTTCGAAAAACAAGTGCTTCTCGGGAGGCAACCCGGGTTTTGTTTTTACGTTTTCGTAGTTAAATTTTTCCATTTTCTCTTTATTTTCATTTCTTATTTAGAGTTAGGTGTTTTTAACGTTTTATGTTCAGTTTCAGTTATTTAGGTACGAAGAAAACCGACGAAAAAACCAAAAAAAAGTAAAAAAACGAACAATACAAAAAAAGTTGCAGGTAGTGCGCCTTACGGGGATGATGGTGCGACGCACAAAAAGAAGGAAAAACAAAAAAAAGTCACAGCTTCAGATGGTGCGCCGCACCGGGTAGGCCAGTGCACCGCACCGGGCTACATATCAGGTTTTATTGTTTTAATTCACACACACACACACACACACACACACACACACACACACACTCTTAAGTTTCGATTCTTGCTTAAATATTTCAATCAATCTACGTATAATGAGGAAAATGGGAAAGCGATCCGCTGAAGAGGGTACCGGAAGTGGCAGCCTAGTGAGACTTTGAACACCCAAGCGATGATTCCCGAGAATCATCCTTGGTTGAGATGGTCGGGTTGTACACCGGAGAGGAAAATTGCACATAATAACAGCTTAGCGGAATTGAGGGAGCGGGAAATCTGTGCACCCCGCACCATGGACTGGGGGTTCTTGACTAGAATTGAGGTAAATTTGAGCGGGTTTATGGTAACTAGGAGTCCCACTGCCCAAGTTGATATTCCTATTTGGGAACGGGAATGGAAGGTCGATGAGGCAGTTTATTGGGAGTGGGTTCTCGAATTTTATTGTTCGCTGGAGGTGGAAAAGGATTTTGTTGAAGCGGAGTTTGCTACAGCTCCATTGATATCCTTTAGGCTGGGTGGAGTGGACCATATTGTGAGTGTGGTTGAGTTCGAGAGACTTACTGGGTTGTTTGAGGATGAAGAGGCGAAAAATGAAGCTTTAATGGTCGCGTATATTTCTGATGCGGAAATAGATTCCTCAGGGTTTGGTGCACATAAGGTCTGAAATGCATTTACTGGGCAAGTGGAACATAAGGCCACGAGCCGAGTACAGGATATTCCAGACCCGGTTTTGCGAGTATTGCACAAATTCTTGCCTATTCATTTTTGCACCGGGCAACTCAGCACGATAAGTGCTACACCGAAGACTTGTGGATGCTCCACAAGTTCAGTCGACGGGAAGCAGCTCAATATATCAACGTCCCGTGGACACCAGAGAAATATATGGCGGCACGGGGTATGGGGCAAACTGCCTCGAGTCAGATGGTGTACGAGCACTTTATCACCCGTATTGCTAGGAAGCTGGGGTATTATACTCGGGCGAACGTTCAGAGATGTTCCCCGCCTGTGAAATGCAAGATGATCACCCAAAATGACTTAGCATGGGCAGAGTTGCTTACCTGAGTGGGTAACCGGTTAGTGGAACAACTCAATATATCAACGTCCCGTGGACACCAGAGAAATATATGGCGGCACGGGGTATGGGGCAAACTGCCTCGAGTCAGATGGTGTGCGAGCACTTTATCACCCGTATTGCTAGGAAGCTGGGGTATTATACTCGGGCGAACGTTCAGAGATGTTCCCCGCCTGTGAAATGCAAGATGATCACCCAAAATGACTTAGCATGGGCAGAGTTGCTTACCTGAGTGGGTAACCGGTTAGTGGAACCAGGGCAGGGTCATAATCAACCACCACCACCACCGAGGCAGCCAAGTCCTACTACGAGGGATACGCTCGGAGAGATCACTCGGGGCATTCATCGTATCAGTTTTGGTATGGATCAGATGGGTCGCCAGATAAGGAGTATTGTGGATAATGCTAAGTATTATATGCAACGATACCAATCGACCTTGGAGGATCTAGCGAGGCAGCGGTATGCGGCATCGGGGTCTACTTTACCGTGGGAGCCTCACGTACCCCCACAATATTATTATCCCGAGACATACCCGGGTTACCCACCGCCAGTTTACCACCGGACGGATGCAGAAGAAGGAGGAGGCGATGACGATGAGATAAAGGATTGAGTTGGTGTTGTTTTGGTATTTGGTTGTTATGTATTTTGTAATGTTATTGTTTCCATTATTCCACTATTAGACTAAAAATAGTAGACTATTTTTTTTATTCATCGTAACTTTAATATTTTTCTTTTTAGTTTTTATTTTTCTTTTATACTTCTAATATGTTTGTGTTTAGTTTTTCTATTTTAGTTTTTCAAAGACTGGCAGTAAGTTCAGCAACCGGTTTTAAGAGTGGCATTCAGTTCAGCAACCGGTTTTAAGACTGGCATTCAGTTCAGCAAAGATTTTCACCGACGAATTCTCGATATCTACAGACGGGTTCTACTTTTTTCCTTTCTTATTTTGTATTTATTTTTCTTTTTAGATTAGATTTTATTTTTGTAATTTCCCTTAGGTTTTGAGTCGTTAACACATTAGGGGCGATTTGTTACTTAAGTTTGGGGGGTCATCGGGAAATTTCATAGTTATATTTTTCGACCCATGTTAGGTTGTAATTTTTGTACATTTTTGAAAAAAAAAACTCGAGAAAATACAAAAAAATTAAAAATTGAAAAAAAATATAACGTGTCTAGTCGGTAATTACCTTAAAACTTTTAGCATAACCGAGCGCATTTGATACCTTACTCGATTAAATAGTGAGGATTTTGAGCCTTTGAAAGCATTCATTTTTAATGCTACTTTTTCGATTCTTTGAGTGTGCCGATGGTTGATGACTTTAGAACTTGACATTGTTATACATTTCGAGACCACATATGAGCATTATATAAGGGTAACTTAGTGTAATTTGGTACAACGGTAGGGGCAAGTTAGAATTAACCCATTTGATTAGTTTTTTTTGTTTCTTATATATATTTTGTATAGTTTAATCATATTGATTTACTATTTTCCGCCTAACCCTTGTAATACTTATTTGTAGTGTTAGAAACTCTAGAAAACCATTTTGCGCCTAAACCTTTTCGTTTCTTTAAACACTACTATATATTTTGTACACTCGCCTTATTTTCATTTCATTATTACATTATATCCGAACTTAATTTTTGATTGCTATTATCTATGAAGTTAGAAGATTAGAAGTTTTTAAGGCATGAAAAAAATTATCGAATATCGAAGCCTCTGTATTATATTTGTATTTGGAAGAAAAAAAAAATGAAAAAAAAAATGAAAATAATAAAAAAATAAAAAAAAAATTCGAAAAAACAGAAAAGAAAAAAAAAGAGTTGTAGAAGTAAAAGAAATTAGTGTATATTTTGTTTTATAAAGTATTGTACGATATGTGTACATTTGGAAGTATGTTGAAGTTGAACGAAGTTAAGCAATTTAGTTCGTTAAACGATTTATGAGTTCGGATTTAATCTAAGTTAGTTGTATACTACGATTTTTGTATACGTTTAATTTTATACCCTTTTACACTCCATTATATATTTCCACATGCCTTTGCCAGTATATTACAACCCGAATAAAAGTCCTCGTATAGTTGTACCTAGACTCTAGTGGTGGAGATTTGATTCTTTATCAAGCCTATGATAGAAAACTCACCATAGCAATTGAGCGAAACTACAGAATACGTTACACACCTTTTAGACTAGTTTGAGAGATTGTGTGATTTACTTCCAATAAAATTCGTGAGGTGTTTGGTTATGTAAATTAAAACATGGCTTTGATAATTTGTTTGAATTTAGTTTTTGCTTGAGGGCAAGCAAAACGGTAAGTTTGGGGGGATTTGATATCGCATATTTATACGTTTATTTATATGCGATATTTGATCTATTTTCGTATTAAACATGATGGATAGGATAGGTTTTTGCATTTAATTGTGTGGAAAGTTATTTATTCAGCTTACAGGTTTATATGATCGGAAAGTGGATGTTGGACAAGAAATGAGCTAAAACGATGAAAAATACACAAGATGGAGAATCAGCCAGATGATGCGACGCACCATGTAAGGGGATGCGCCACAGTCAACGGAAGACGGACCTGGTCACGAAGCTGATGCGACACAACAAGCAATGGGGTGCGGCGCACAAGGATTTGTGTTGGTTTCAAATTGGTATTTTTCGCGGTGCGGCGCACTAGAAAGAGGGATGCGGCGCAGCTGGTCAAAATTGCAATTGTAGTCGAAAACGGATTTCTCTCTATAAATACAAATCTAAACCTCCAGAATATTTATCAATCGTTTTTTATCAAATTTTGGAGCTGGAGAATCTGTTGAGAAGCTGCAAGGAGAGTTAGAAGTTGTTTTCAAGTCATATTCGATCACGAATTCAAGATTTTAGCAATTCTTCGTTGTTTTTCTTTACATCAAACCTTTTTCAGTATGTTTTCCTTATTCGTTTCTGCTTATTCAGTTCGATTATGAGTAGCTAAACTCTTTTAATGCTCGTTTGATTATGGGCCTTGTTTGACAATCTTGTTTATCGTTATTGAATGTTTAGGTGTTTATGTTTAATCGTCGATCCTTATTTGTTCAAGTTTTATATATTACTTTGAGTTATTTATATGCAATTTGTTGATCAATATTCTAGGTATTCGAGAGGAATCTAGATAGATTAATTAGGTTGTATGAAATAATCGATCGGTCTCTAATTGGTTTAAAATTGCTAGCCTTCGAGAGGACCTAGTAACAATAACTTAGGTAATTAAACGTAAATGAGTAAGTCTAATTAATAAGATTCGAGAGGACTTAGTAATTAGAGAAGTTATTCGAGAGGAAACTTTATAAGATCAAGTCATAAAACATTGGCTTGTTAATTAATGCTTAATTATCTAGAATTTTAACTGTATTCGAGAGGAACATTATAATTCGAAGTAATTAAAGTTAGTAAGGTATTCGAGAGGAATTTTACTATACATTAGAAGTTTAATTATACATTCAATTACGTAAACTTAATTAGATGTCGAGTGAAGTATCAAACGAGTGTTTTTCTCCATTTATAACAAACAAATACTTTTCTCAAAAGATTTTTTGCAATCACTTTTTCTCTTTAATTAGTTAATCATTCGTGACAACAAAAACCCAAAAACAAACTTAGTATCGTAAATTCTTAATATTAAAACTAAATAGTCCCTGTGTTCGAACCTTTATTTACGGTTGCTATACTATATACGAATAGGTACACTGCCTATAGTGTGTAATCAAGTTTAATAGTAGGTCGATTTTTTAAAACTAGATTTTACACATCATATCCGTAATTCACCTGGCTGGTCTGCTCAGTGCCATGAGGTCACAAAAAGTTCTCCTTTTTTTCTTGACATTTTGGACCATCTCCCCACTCCATCCGAGAAGATTCGTTAGAAGCATTTAGATGATGCTTCCTTAGAGCGACGTTATAACATGCTCTTTTCCCAACTAGCTTGTGTGGGTGTGGAGGTGCGGTCTCGCTGGTTGGATAACCTTTATGTTATCGACCGTTTGAGGACTCGCTTGCTCGCCGTAAGAGTCAGGTTGAGGCTCGAGAGGTAATGGTTGGTAAGGTGGAAGGGAAGAAAAAACGCCTTGTGTTGAAGAAGAAGGATGTAGTGAAGAAGGTCAAGGTTTTGAAAAAGCAAGTTAAAGGATTGGATATTCAATTCCAAGATCTTTCTGTGGAGCACGAAACTATGAAGGGTAAGATGGATCTTCAATTGCAAGATCTTTCCGGAAGGTATGATGGTGCAGGAGCTTGAAAGGCTGGAGAGGGAACCGACTCGTCTTTCCGCGGCTTACAAGAAGGACCGTGAAGGTTGGTCGAAGAAGCGAGCCAAAATTCAGTCTACCGTGGATGTGCTGAATGACCAAAACTTAAAGCTTATTGACGAGCTCCGTTGGGTTTTCAAAGATGGGGTGAAAGAAATATCTGGTATTCTATACCGTTGCGCTTAGTTTCTTTCAGCTCATGGGAAAGTTTGCTCTTTGGCGTTGCGTCCAGATACACGACAGGGGTTCGCGCCGGACATCGAGCTAGTAGGGGTATGATGCCTATGTCTTCCGTACCTATGTACGGTGAGGACGCCGAAAAGAGATGATGAGGCACTATCCCAGTTTCCACCCCCTACTTTCCTTTATTTTGAGATAATCAGTTTGTGTGCCAATGCTCCGCTGGATGTGATCCGGAACCTGCGCCCTGCTCCCCCTTATGATATTTAATTTCCTTTTCTATGTTGTGTTGTAAGAAGTTCGTTTTGCGGCTTGTTTGTGACAAGTCTTGTAATTTTGGTTGTAACTTGTACCGGTCTTTTTATGGTCGTGCTAATGGAACTTCTCGCTGTTTCTTTTTAGTTTGTTTGGTTATGTATGCATACAAGTGTTTTTAATTATAATAGGACTTTATCTTTCCTTGTTTCTGTTAGACTATTATGGAGATAATTTGTAGGACACTCAACCTGTCTTTGTTAGGATTGGAATATCATACTAAGAAGGAGTTTTTTTTAATCGGGCACTCACCCGTTGGCCATTATTTTCAATTGCATGTGGCTTTCGTAGAATGTAACCTTTATATTGGCGGTTCAGACCCTTTATAAGATTTTCTTTTCTGGGAAAATTCTTGCCTTACTCCGGAGGCAAGTATATTTATAATATATTGAGTTCATAATAGACTCTTAAAAATATAAAAGTTTACAGCTTCGCATACAATGTTTTACATGTAGCACCTTCGGAAGTGGAAACTGTTCCAGGTTCTTGGTACTTCGGCCCCGTCCATTCCTTTCAACTTGCATGTTCATTTTCCAAGGTATGCTGCTATCTGGTACGGTACTTCCCAGTTTGGCCCTAACTTGCCTTGTGCTTCCGATCTGCTGGCTCCGTTGCTCCGGAACACATATTCACTAGGCTTGAAGGTCGTTGGACATACTCCTTTTTTGTAATACCGCTCTATCTGTCTCTTATGTATTTCTTCTCCGATTGCTGCTACTTCTCTTCGTTCTTCTAAGAGATCAAGATTCATTCGGATTTTGCCATGGTTTTTTTGTGTCTCTTTAGTAGATTTCCGAATTGTTGGTATTCCTATTTCGGCTGGTATGACGGCTTCCGTACCATATGTTAGACTAAAGGGTTTTTCTCCATTACTTGTTTTGTTCATTATCTTATGTGCCCATAAGACATGTGAGAGGTGATCTATCCATGCTCCTCCTTCTTTGTGCAACCTTATTTTGATTCCCTCTAGAAGGATTCAGTTGCCCTTTCGACTTGTCTGTTGGCCTGGGGGTGAGCTACTGAGGCGAATTACTGTTGTATCTGAAGCTCTGAGCAACGGGATTTGAAAGGATTATCGGAGAACTTTTTGTTGTCCGAAATTATTATCTTGGGCAAGCCGAAGTGACAAACTATGTTTTCCTAGACAAATTTTTTGATCTGTGCACCTGTGATGGAAGTCAACAGTTTTACCTCTATCCACTTAGTGAAATAATCGATGGCCAGAGGAGATGCTTCATGCCGTCTTGTGCTACTTGGAAGGGACCTACGATGTCTATCCCCCATTGTTGAAATGACCATGTGGACGTGACTGAGGCCATGTCGTTTTTCGGTAATCGAGGGATCGAAGCGTATCTTTGGAAACTTACGCACTTCTGTATCTCCTTCATTGCGACTCTATGCATCGAAGGACAATAGTAACCCAGGTTTATAATATTAGCTACCATATGTCGGGGGCCTGAGTGCATTCCGCAAGATCCCATATGAACTTCCTTGACCATATAGTTTGCCTGTAAAGGACCAACACACCTTAACCAAGACATTATAAACTCTTTCTTGTACAACTACGTTTAAATAGGTGCTTTGGCTTGTATTTTCCTGGCCTCCTTTAGGGCCGGAGGGAGTTCGTCATTTTTGAGATATCTGATGATTGGAGTCATCAAGTTAGGATCTTCTTCTTCTACTATACTATTTACCTCCTCCTACTCTATTAACTTCCGCTGCAGTGTTTCCATCAAGACGTGGCCTTCGGAGTGGGGGAATGAAAGTGTTTCCAGTTTACTGGCCACATCTGCTTTCACGTTCTGTGTTCTAGGTATTTGTTCGATGTTGCACCTTTGGAAATTCTTCCTTAGTTCTACTTCCATCTCTTTGTATTTGATCATGTGTTCCTCCCTAGTTTTAAAATTCCCTTGGATTTGGTTGACTACAATCGCCGAATCAACTCTGTTTTTTAAGTTGAGAATATTCATTCTTTCGGCTATGCGCAATCCATCTATCAGTGCTTCATACTCGGATTAGTTGTTTGTGCTTGGGAACATGAATTTTAGGGAATACGTGAATTATGCTCCGTCTGGGCTGACTAGCACCACTCCAGCTCCGACTCCGGCAGAATTGGAGCCCCATCGGTGGACATTTTCCACGATGTCTTCTCAAAATCCTTCTTCTTTCCCTCCTGTGTGGGTGGTGGTGGTAGAGGTATTTCTACCAGGAAGTTTGCTAGTATTTTCCCCTTCATTGCTTGCCTTGGCCTGTACTCTACTCCATGTTCTCCAAGTACAATTGACCATTTAGCTAGCCTTACGGATCTTTCCGGGGTTGCTAAAATATCCTTAATCGGTAGTTCCGTCATTATTACTACATGGTAGGCTTGGAAGTATCGCCTCAATCTTCGTTACGTATGGATGACTGCTAAGGCCAGCTTCTCCATGACTGGGTAGTTCAGCTCCGGTCCTTTGAGTGCTCTACTGATGAAATAGACAGGTGTTTTCTTAACTTCCGATTCGGTGCTCTAATGATGAAATAGCAGGACCGCACTCACGGTATTTTGTGATGCCGCTAAGTAGACGATTATCTCTTTTCCCGGTTTCGGTGCTACCAGCATAGGCAGCTGCGTGATGTACGTTTTCATCATCAAGATCGCTAGTTCGTCCTCCTCTGTCTATTTGAAATCCTTCGTGTTGATGAAGTTTTTTAGCATTTGGAAGAATGGTAACGACTTCTCTGCTGAACTTGACAGGTAGCGGTTTAGGGATACTATCTTGTTGGACCATACAAGTGTGATGGTGAAGCTTCCAAAGGACCGAGTCATAGTGTAGAGTAGTATACTTTTAGTTCGGGTGAACATTGTTCATCACCCGAACTAAATAATAAAGTGTAATCTCAGGAAGACTTTAGGTTGGGTGAACTAACTCTTCACAAGAGTTAAGTTCAAGTTCACCCGAACTAAAGGTAACTGAGTTGTAATTTAATAATTCACCCGAAGTGGTTTTAAATAAACATAAGGGTGTTTCTAATGTAATAGTTAGGTAGAATAGCCTATAAATAGTGGCGAAAGCAATGAAGAAAGTGTGAGTTTGTTAGATCATTACCTGTAACAGACTTTCCCGCCAATTAAAGGCTTTGAAATAAATTCTCTCAATTCGTTGAATCCTTGTTCTTATTCTATTTTAGCTTTGATCAATAACCTGTTACTCCGAGACTAGTTATTGAATCCTCACATAGATTGTGTGAGCTTTGAGGATATCAAGACCTGACAAGTTGTATCAGAGCTGGAAATCAAATCCAATTTGATTCAGCTTAAGATACAGTCGAAGTGTTTGGAATAGCTTTAAGGGTTAGAGCATTAAGATCAACGATCAGTCAGAATTTCAGAGGCTTGAATTTTGGCGGTAAGAGTTGTTTTTGAAGAATTGTAATTAAATAATCAGTTTCATGTGATTTTGTGTATTAAGGAGCATAGCTAAGGTGTAACTGATAAGTTTTTTTAGAATTTGGTTGGATTAGCATCAGATTGGTATTAGTTTGTTCATCCGAGTAAAAATTGTTCATCATGTCTGCAATTCCAGTGAATGTTCTGGCAGTGAATTATGTCAATGAAACTGGATCTGGTGGTAGACCTCCGAAATTCCTACCTGGTCAAGACTTCATGATGTGGAAGCAAAGGTTTAAAGCATTTTTGTAATATAGTGATCGACAGATTTGAAGTTCAATTGTCAATAGACCTCATAGACCAATGATTTAGGAGACTGGTTGAACTGGAATGATTGATGTTGATCTAGAGAGGTACACAGAAGCTGATAACAAGCTGATTAACAGGGATTTCAGGGCACTAGGAGCTGTCATACTTGCTTTGCCAACTGAGATCTACTATAATTTCAAGGATTGTGTTTCTACAAAGGAGTTGATGGTTTCTATGGATCTAGGTATGAAGGAAGCCTGGAATTGAAAGAGAGTAAGAGGGATATGCTGAAGAAATTATATGAAGCTTTTGAGCATGTTAGGGGTGAGAATCTGTCTAAGCAGATTAGTAGGTATACTTTGTTGGTGAGTGACTTGAAGAGTGCTGGTGTGGTGATGAAAGACAGTGATATTTACAAGAAGCTATTGGGGTCACTACCATTGCAATGGTCTGTTCAGCTTATGATCATTATGAGGACATCAAATCTGAATGTTATGACTCTAGTGGAGCTGATTGGAATACTTCAATCATATGGAGTGGACATGAAAATAGATGAGAATAAACAAACTGTGAAATCACATGGATGTGCTTTGAAGGCTCAAGCTTCTATGAATCCACCTCACTACTCAAGTCAAGCTCAGTCTCAACCTCAGTCATATGCAAGCTATCATTCAGGAAGCTATCACTCTGGAAACTGCTGTCCACCAAGTCAAGTATCTGCTGGCTATAACTCAAGTGCATATGGTGGTTTTTCTGGTCAGAACAATAAAGCAATCATGCATCACACACAATCTACAAACTCAGGAGAAACTGGAATGGGAGATAAGGAGGTTCTCTATAAAGCATTTGTGGCAAGCTATGAAGCCTTTTTTTATGGAAGCTTGAACCAAGATGAGATGGCAAGAGAATACCTGGAACAACTCCATCCAAATGATTTGGAAGAAATTGACCTTAAGTGGCAGATGGCAATGGTAAGTGTGAGGGCCAATAGGTTTTTCAAAAGGGCTGGCAGAAACAACTTAGGAAGGAGACTGATGATAAGATGGGGTTTGACAAGTCCAAAGTGAAGTGTTTCAGTTGTGAAGATTATGGGCATTTTGCAAGGGAGTGCAGAGCCCCAAGGAGGATGAACAACAACAGTTACCAGAGAAACAATTATCAAGCTATAGATGAACAGAAAAAGCTGACTGGAACTGAGATGAAGAGTGTAAAAGATGAGGGGAGTTCAAGTGGAAAGGCTCTAATCACATTTGGTGAGTGGGATGAAGTTCATGAAGATGACTTCAAGAACAAGTCAGTTTCTGCTCTTATGAGTAAAATTACTTCTGTCACCACTGATGAGGTACTTTCTAACACTTGAACTCTTGCTTGTTTAAACACTGTGAAATATACTAGAGAACATAATCTGAGCTTAATAAAAGAAACTGATTTAATTAAATTTCATCAAAGATAATTTTTGAAAACTGAAAAAGTTTATAAGGAAAGAATAGATTCTTTGATGAATGATGTTGATGTTTACAAGGGAAAACTGGGAAGGTTGAAAACTCAACATGAAAACCTGTTTGAAATATTTCAAAAAGTGACAAATGAATTTAAAGAGTCAAAAATTCATGTTGAGAAGTTCAATCTGTCTTCAAAAACTTTGAATGGAATTATAGAACATCAATTGGTGCATAAAGAAAAGGAAGGTATTGGATTCAATGCAGTACCTCCTCCATTCAATGATAATTACTCAGTTAAGCCTGAATCTACATCTTTTCAGAGTGGTTTATTAGTTGAAAACTGTTTTGATGATTCTTCTACTTTGAATGTTAAATTAGAACTGAATGAAACTTGCTCTTCTGTGAATAATTTGGTTAATTTGCCTACTGTTCCTAGTCGAAATAAAGTTTTTAAATTTGTAGCAGGTAAAAAATTAGAGAGTTCAAGTATTCAGGAAGATGTTTGTGAAGAAAATCATGTTGAATTCTATAATAGTGTAGGAATAATAGAAATTGAAGAAGAATTTTCTTCACATGTGCATGATTGTCAAAGGGAAAAAGGTTACTTGTTTCATGATTTACATTTGTCAAATTTATCTGTTAACGAATTGATCTAAATGAAGTTGTTCTGAATGATTTTGTGCCTGATTGTATGAATGATTCTGTATCTGCATGTATGAATGATTATGTGATTGACAGTGAAATAGTTAAACAAGAAAAGGTCAAATCTAGAAAGTCAAAGAGAAAACAAAAGTAAATGACATGCAAAAAGAAACACAAATTAGAGGAATGTTGGATGAAATCAAAAGCTAAATGTGTTTCTGAATGAGTGTTAACATCTGACAAATTGAAATTTGGTAGAGTTAACTTTGAAGAGTGTATAATTAATTCTGCAGAGTCAAAGAATGTGAATGTGATGAAATTTGGTAGAATTAATCCTGAACTGTTAAATGATTTGAAATTACAAAAGTTAAAATATTCTGTATCCGAGTTAAAAAGCTTGAAAAATGATGGTAATATGTTTTTATTGGGTGACATGCAAATTAAATCTGATAAACATATTTTCAAGAATAATTCTGGTGAACAAAACTTTAATTCGGATAAACAAATGTTTAAGTCGGGTAAAAATTTGAATTCACAGTTTAACTCAGGTGTAGATAATTTTAATTCCGGTGATGAAAAATTTAATTCGGATTATACAACTTGGATTCCTTAGAAAAAAATGCATGATCATTTCAAGGTTAACAAATTTAAAAGATTGCATTCCAAGTTTACAAAAACTTGGGTTCCAAAATCTCATTGAACAATGATCTGTGCAGGGGAAATCTACTAGTTCAGAAGACAATATATGGGTGGTGGATAGTGGTTTCTTAAGACATATGACTGGGAATATAAAGTTACTTCAGGATTTCATTGCATTTATGGGTGGAAATGTGTCTTTTGGTCGAGATATGGGAAGCATAATCACAAGACAAGGAAATGTGACTAATGGTCCTTTGACTCTGGAGTAGGTCAATTTTGTGAAAGAACTAAACTATAACTTGCTTTCAGTGTCTCAGGTATGTGGCAATGATTACACCACAACTTTCACAAAAGATTATTTCGACATTCTTAAACGTAGATATGTCATACCAGATGACATGATTGTTTTTAGAACACCAAGATGTGAAGACATACATATTTTAGATATGAACAATGTACAATCAACTGAGTCTTCAAACTGTTTCATATCTAAAACTACTGAAAAAGAGTCTGATCTATGGCATAGAAGGATTTGTCATGACAACCAGCATGAATAAACTGGTCACAAATAATCTAGTTTATGGATTATCTAAAAAGAATTTTCAATTACTTGACCATTGTATTTCATGTCTTAAAGGAAAACAACATAAATCAAGTTTTAAACTTAAGACTCAAAATTCAGTAGATACTGTCCTTCACCTTCTACACATGGATCTATTTGGTCCAGTCAGTGTGAAGAGTCTTGGCATGAAATCTTATTGTTTAGTTATCACTGATGACTACTCAAGATTTTCATGGGTCGTTTTCATTGTTCATAAAAGTGAGACATCTGAAATTATGAAAGACTTTATTATTCAAATTGAAAAATTTTGTGATAAAAAGGTAAAAGTCATCAGATGTGATGATGGCACAGAGTTTAAGAATGTCACCATGAATGAGTTTTGTGCACTTAAGGGTATCTCTAGACAATATAGTTCACCTAGAACACCTCAACATAATGGATTTACAGAGAGGAAAAATAGAACATTAATTGAGGGAGCTAGGGTCATGCTAAGTACATCTTCATTACCTGTTACATTTTGGGCAGAAGCTGTGAATACCATGTGTTATGTGAACAATAGGATTCATAGTTAAGAGCTTAGGCAAAACTTCATATGAATTTTTTTCAGGGAGAAAGCCTTTTATAGGATTCTTCAAAGCTTTTGGCTATCAATGTTCTATCTTAAACACCGAAGACCACCTAGGAAAATTTGATCCTTAAACTGATGATGATTACTTTCTTAGTTATTCTTGTGTTTCTAAAGCTTATAAGATTTATAACAGAAGAACTAGAACCATAGAAGAATCCATTAATGTGATATTCAATGAATATACACCCAATGTTAGGAATTCAGGTGTTGAATGGTTGTTTGATTTAGATACTTTTGTGAATTCCTTTAGTGGTTTCTGTCCAGTTGTTTCAGAGGAAATGCAAGTATCAACAGGGGATGTGACAAATGCTGAGGACAATACTGATTTTGAATTTGGAAATCCAGCAAATGCAAGTGAAAGTCCTTCATCATTTGATCATGATCACACCATTTCATCAGAGGCTACAACAGTTGTGAGTGAAGATACTTCAGAGAGTCAAACTGAAGCAGACATTTTTCAAGTAGAAGGCATTCCAGTAAACTCTGAAGATCAAGGCAACGTTGTACAAGCTCAAGAATTGCATTCTGGTGAAAATCAAGTTAATTCGGGTGTACTACATCCTACTGAAGATATCTCTGGTGCACAAGCTGATAATGAAGTTAACTCTGGTGATCTACATTTTAATTCGGTAGTCAAGACCAAGTTGAAAATAATTCGGGTGGTTCACAAGTTAACTCGGGTGCACAAATGTAGATTGAAGAAAACTCCGGTGAAGTTCAGAATAACTCTGGTGCAGAAGCTGAAAATATAAACAATTCTGGTGCATCACAATTCAACTCTGCTGTAGAAAATGAAGCTCATTCTGCTGAACCAAGCCATGAACAACCCAGTGAAGCAACTTCTAAATCTCTATTCTTTGATTATATTGTCCCTAATCAAACAAATCTTTCTACTAATATTACCGAGGAAATACATTCATTTTTAAAAGTTCACAAGACTCATCCTCTAAGTAATATTATAGGAAATTGATATGATGGGGTCAAGACTAGAAGTAGTACTAGATTAGCTAATTTTTGATTGTTTTCTTTCTTTCTGTCCCAAATTGAGCCTAAGAATGTAGATATCGCATTGACTATTAATAGTTGGGTAGAAGCTATGCAAGAGTAGCTTTTGCAGTTCAAGGTTCAGGAGGTAGGAACTTTAGTTGAGAGACCAGCTGATGTGAATGTGCTAGGTGTGAAATGGATATTTAAGGTGAAAGGGATGATAGGGGAATTATAGTGAGGAATAAGACAAGACTTGTGGTTAAAGGATATACTCAGGAAGAGGGTATAGATTATGATGATGTCTTTGCCACAGTTGCTAGGATAGAGGCTATTAGATTGTTTTTAGCTTATGCTGCCTATAAGAACTTTAAGGTTTATTAAATGGATGTTAAATCGGTCTTTTTTATGGATTTATTGAGGAGACAATATATGTTAGTCAGCCTCATGGTTTCTTGGATCCTCAATTTCCTGATCATGTAGTCAAATTGGACAAAGCTTCGTATGGTTTACCTCAGGCTCCTAAAGTTTGGTATGATACATTGTCCAAATATTTGATTGAAAATAGTTACATTAGAGGGACAATTGATAGGACCTTATTTATTAAGATAGTTGGCCAGGAATCTGTGTTTGTTCAGATATATGTTGATGATATCATTTTTGGCTAAACTAATGTTGCATTGCGTAAAGAATTTGAATCAATTATGCATTCCAAATTTCAGATGAGCTCTATGGGTGAGATGCCTTTCTTCTTAGGATTACAGGTTAAGCAGTTGGATAATGGCATTTTTATTAATCAGCCTAAGTATTTCAAGGATATGTTAGTTAAGTCTGGATATACTAATTGTAAATCTGCTTCCACTCCTGTTGACACTAGGGCCAAATTGCATCCTGATTTCGGCGGTGAGAGTGTTGACCATCATTAATAGAGGTCTATGATAGGTTCTTTGATGTATCTTACTGCTAGTAGACCTGATATTATGTTTCGAGTTTGTCTTTGTGCTAGGTTTCAGGCTTCTCCTAAGGTTTCTCATTTAGTTGATGTTAAGAGAATCTTTAGATATCTTAAGGGATAACCTTCTTTAGGCCTTTGGTATCCTAAAAATTCAAGCTTTGACTTTTATGCCTACACTGACAGTGATTATGGAGGTTGCAATTTGAATAGGAAATCTACTACAGGAGGATGCCAGTTTTTAGGAAATAGGCTAGTATCTTGGCAATGCAAGAAACATACCTCGGTTTCTTAGTCCTCTGCTGAAGCAGAATACATTGCAGATGGTTCTTGTACTTCTCAGGTTTTATGAATTCAGAATAAGATGCTATACTATGGCCTTAACTTTATGAACACTCCTATTCACATAGACAACACTACTTCCATGTTCATAACTAAGAATCCTGTGCAACATTCAAAGACAAAACACATTGAGATTAGACACCACTTCATAATAGACTGCTTTGAAAAACATTTGATCAATTGGTTAAGATTCATACACATCTCCAATTAGCAGACCTTTTCACAAAGGCATTTGATGTATCAAGATTTAATTTTCTTGTTCAGGCTATTGGTCTAATGAATCTTGATTGAGTGTTTCTTCAAATTATTTTTGTACATATCTTTTTGCATTTTAAGTCAGGTAGTATTTTTTTTTTTTAAGTCTGGCAGTGTTTGTTTTAAGTCTGGTACAGAAAAAAAATCCAAAAATATGTGATTTCTATTTATAGTTAAAACCCAAAAATATGTGATTTCAGTATGTATAGATAAAACACAAAAAGATTTTGTCTATTCTATTTGTTAAGTTTTTGAGTCAGTTTTCTAGAAAATCGAATTGAAAATATGAAAAACCAAAAACAGTATAAAATTTGAAAATGTTTCACAAAGATAAATTTTTAAGAAATGAGTCATAAAAATAAATTTAAGCATAATTTAACATCGTTCAGTATTTAAAGAATTTCTTGAAACCAAATGTTTTCATAAATGCACATATTTATGTATTTTGAAATCTTTAGCAATCTGTGGTTTATTCACTACATAAAGTCATTAAAATTGATAAATTTCAAATGTATATTCAGTGATTGTCAAGTAGAATAGCTAAGAAAAGATATATTTTCTGTAAATATTGGCATTTAAATCTATTTATCATAAAAATTATAAAGCTTTATAGTGATTTTGAATGATTTATTGACTTTGAGATCCTTGATGCTAACTTTATAAACGATAGAGACATGTGAATAATTCCAAATTCTTTAATTAAGTAGTCTATTGTCCTCTAAGATCCTTGATGCTTACTTGATAAACGGCAGAGACAGGGGAAGGAGTTGAACAATAGTACTAAGTCTAATTTTGAACAATAAAAACATGCATTTAATCAAAAATATCTTGAGAGAAAAAGCAGTTTATAAGGTTGAGAAATCATATTCTGGGGACTCTCAATAAAGATTGAAGATTAGTCATGTGTTCATACAACTTCATTGATTATAATGTGTCATAGTGTGTCATAAAAATGCTCTGTTTTAATGACAATAAGAAATATATGTCGTATTTAAGTAAAATATTAATTTAATTTATTTCTACTTGACAAGATTTGAGTAAGTTTGATTTTTTTTATCATGTCCTTATTTAAATTATTAAAACCCGCAGTGTATGAATTTTTGACACATGATGAACTCTAATAAAAATACAGGTTTCTGCATTTTACAAAACATTTCATTTATGTTGAAAATTTTCTCTTATGAACTAATTTATGAAGTCCTGGAATATAAGTTTTTGATTTTGAAATTGAAATTTTGCTTTATAAACTATTTCATGATTAACTGAGGGTTTGAAATGATTCAGTTCTGGTGTTAAGAATTTAACCAAGACAGTTTTAAAGAGTTAATTTTGATTTAATTTAATTCGGGTATTAATATTTTGAGTCGGATATTATTTTGATTTATGTCTGGTAATATTTTTACTTCGGGTATTAGAGTTGACTTTGTTGACCATAAGTTTAAGTCGGGTCCTTTAAATTCTGAAGTCGGATCTTTTAAATTTTTAAGTCGGATTTTTGTATTTTTTTAGTCGGGTTAAAATTGTTATTTTATTTTAACTCTGGGATACTATTCCTTAAGTTGAGCGACTTTTGGTGGGAAATTAAACATTATATTTTCCCTAATTTCTTTTATACTTTTAAATTTAAGAAATCATTTTTAATTAATGCATGCATCTCTTATCCGGATCAAAATTGCTAATCTCAATAAAAGTTTTCATTTTTTATTCTCTCTGGCGATTCATCTTAGAGTTTTTTCATAGATTTTTAGTGCTTCTAAGTTAGTTATTGAGCGTTTTTCTGTTATTAGTATTGCTTTTCCCATGTTTCCTGTTATTTTTAAGGTATTTTCAGTTTTTATTATATTTTGAATCTATTTTTATTCTTATATTATGAATACTGATGTTATATGACTAATTTCAGATGGCTTTTCCTCATAAACCCAAGCATAATGTTGCAACATTCCTTGATATGGGTCCGTCTGAGATTGATTAAGACTGGAGGTTGATTTTGGGTTTCTTGACAAACTGAAACTTAAGGTTTTCCATCCTAGAGAGTCCAATACTATACAGAGATATGCTTCAGGAATTTTGGCAACATGCTAGGTTTGGTATTATCAATGGTGTAAGGACAGTGTCTTCAACTGTTCAAATGGAAGAAGTGATAAATACTGAGGTTGTTATAAGGAGAGTTCTGCAGTTGGATGATGCTGGAGGTATAGAAAGGTTGGATATGGAGGAGATCAAGAATGTTTGCAGAGAGATTGGTTATGAAGGAAATTTTCCAGAGAGTATGGTAAAGAAGACCAGGGTATCATTCAACTTGAGATACATAATCCATGTACTAGTATGTTGCATCTCTGGAAGATTAGGAGGGTTCGATGAGATGAATCAAACACTAGCTTTTGCTTTTGTTTGTATGATCACTCAAAGAAGGTTTAACTTTTCTAGGTTTATTACAGACTGCATGCAAAGGATGGCAGAGGGCAGTTCCCATAAGTTTCTCTTATACCCCCGATTCTTTCAAATCATTCTACATTCCGAGGTTCAGGGTCTTATGCTTGAAAATCATACTTTGAAAGATGAGAATATGAATTGGAAGATCATGAATAACATGAGAAAGTCCTTCCCTAAGGCCAAAGTAATATTTTCTGGGCGTTTCACTCCATTCTTCCCACCTAAGATCAATCAGGCAAGAGTAGCTATTCAGGCATTCGTAGAGCTACATGGCTAATGGGGAGAAAATGTCCAAGCTGAAAAACGATATCAACAAGAAGAAGAACAACAAGCTGAGCAACAACATCCACAAGCTGACCAACCTGAATCACCAATAATTCCTATTCCTTCTCCTCCTCCTCAATCACCTGTTGCAGATCAACCCCAAAGGAGTGAAGGAGGTGACTGGTATTATTCAGTTGAAGAGAGTCAAGCATTGAATAATCTAGCTGCTTCTTAGGATGTTTCTTCTTCTATTCCACCTCCTGTTGTGTAGAAAGCTTCTTCTAGCACTCCTATTCGTGTATACACTTCAAGAACAAAAGGGGAATTAGGGATTGGTATGTTGACAATCTTGGAGCTTACAAAGAAGAATGAGGATCTCGAGCAGTTGGTGAGAAAGCAAGCTTTAGTGATTAATAAATTTAGATGGAGGTCCAAAATTAGGGGAGATAAAAATACTGATATGAATGTTGAAACAGAAGCAGTTGTAGTAAGGGTTAAAAGTAGTGAGAGCTTAAATGAGGAAACTGAGGTAGATTTGTCCATTGTGGGGAAAACCATGGAGGATTTGGAGAAGGAGGTTGGAAGTGTTAAAGGAAAAGAAAAGATCAAAAAGTTTATCTCTGGTGAAGATGTATTTAAGTCGGGTGAAGGAGAAAATAACTCTGGTGAAGTTGAAGTTAAGTCTGGTGGTGTGGAAATTAAATCTGGCGAAGACAGTTTTAAATCGGGTAAAGACAAAGATAACTCTCGTGATGATGAAGATATAAATGTAGAGAAGAATGAAAAGAAATTCAGGGCAGTAGATTAGTATCGAGAGACTATCGACCAGGTTACATTTGAAAAACATTATGAGGGTCTATATGAAGGTGTATTTGATGAAAATGTTGAAGATACATTTACTTATTTAGGAGAGAGATCCACAATTTATTCATGCTTATGATATCAATCAGTGGAATGAGGAGCTAGGTGGAGAAACGGTGGAAAAGGTGATAATAGAGATTGATAGTGATAATGAGGAGGATGAAAGTGTGAATGTGACTGTGAATGAAGAGGAGGTAGAGAAGGTAACTGAAGAAACCCCTGAAATTGGTGCTAGTAGTGTCAAACATGGAGGAAGGGTTAAAAGCATAGAAGTGAAATCTTCAACTTTGGTTCCTTCAAAGGTGGTTAGCTTAAAGAGGAAAATGATTAGGTAAAAATAGATGTTTTCAGAGAAGCAGTACAAACTTCATCTGAAGAATTATTTGTTACAGTTGGTGGAATGTCATTAAGGTTAGTTTGTCAAATGAAAGTTGAAACCTTGGAGAAGAACTGGCTTGATGTTCAAACAAAAGTGATGGTGAGGGACATGAAATCAAAGAGGGAGAAGAAGATTGAGGAGGAATTGGTTAAAAGAAAAGCAGAAAGGGCTTCTGAGAATGCTGATGTAAATGTTGAGAATCCAAGGGTAAAAGAAACAGAGGCTCCAGTTATTCCTCCCGTGCAAACTGGTGAGGGTTCTTCTTCAAAAATTGATGATCCAAGTCAGACTGTGACATTGAAGTCTCTTGTTGAGAAGCAGAGTCATGATGTACAATTGGAGCAAGAAGATGTTCCTTTTGCTCAATATATGGAGAAGGAATCGTGGTTTTCAACGTCTCCTCATCATAAAGATCAAGTTCCTTCTCAATCTTCACAATCAACTTTTCCTAAGGACTACTATGTTGATGACCCTGCAGTAACTTCCATGATTGAAGAAATTTCTCAATGGATAGATAAGACTGCAACTGATGGAGGAGATCTAGATCAATATGGATTTCATGTTGATGATGCTGAAACATCTATTCAAGGTGAGGGAAGTGCTTCAGGATCAAGGATACAGGATATGTCCCAGGAGGAGTTAAGGGCAGAGAGGGAAGAGCTGATGAATCTAAAGAAAGGTATTCTTCCACCCATTTTTGGTTGGAGGTTTGATCACTATAGTGGAGCAATTGTTATAAAAGATGTTAGTGCAAATATTAGTTGACTAATTGTTCTATTTGCTTTGTTATTTATTATTATTTACTTAGTTATTTTGTATTCCCACGAACATGTGTGTTCGTGGGCTTAGAGCTAAATGGGCTGCCCACGAACTTGCATGTTCGTGAGGCCTAGTAAAGCCCAAACTGGCCGAACATGTTTCTCTATATAAAGAGATGTTTAGGTTAGTTTAGGGCTGTTGGTTTAGCTGAGAATTCAGAGAGAGTACTTGTTAAATGTAACCGCGTTTATCAATTAAAGTATTCAGAATTCGGTATTTCGTTTGTGTTATTTATTGCTTATTCGATTATTACTTGTGCTAATACAATTGATTACGAGATTCCGCCTCGTGATTAGTTAGTTTAATCCTGTAGATCTGACCACTGGGACCTACAATTGGTATCAGAGCAAACGCATTGTTTGCTCTCTATCGAGATTTGGTTCAGGATTAAATCACAGGGTTAATCGATTTGCAATTTAGGGTTCTTACATCTTCGGCGGATGTTTGTTAAATTAGGGTTTGACGGTTGTGTTTGAGATTTGTTCGTGGATCATCTTCGTGGATCATCTTAGCGGATCATTTTCGTAGACCATCTTCGTGGATCACATTCGTGGATCATCTTCTTGGATCATCTTCGAGGACCATCTTCGTGGATCATCTTCGTGGATTACAAGTCCGTTAACTTATATCACTTCCACGAACATCCTTGTTCGTGTGTGGATGTTTGTCACTCAAGTTCGTTGATTAACATCTTCGTCATTTAAGTTCGTGGATTTACATATTCGTCACTCAAGTTCGTGGATTAACATATTCGTCACTCAAGTTCGTGGATTAACATCTTCGTCACTCAAGTTCGCGACGAACATTATCTTCGCGACGAACATCATCTTCGCGACAAACATCATCTTCGCAACGAACATCATCTTAGCGACGGACATCATCTTCGCCACGAACATCATCTTCGCGACGAACATTATCTTCGCGACGAACATCATCTTCGCGACGAACATCATATTCGCGACGAACATCATCTTCGTCATCTTCGAGTTCACTGGATTCAAGACAGTCACTTAACACCCCTCCCAAATTACTTAATTTTTCACAATATTACGAATGGGTTGATAAATTTGAATCTTTTTGTCGCTACAATGATGTACAAATGTGGCTGTGTATTGAAACGGTACATACACCTCCATTTTCAACCACAAGCGGTGTAACTGCTGCTATCCCAACCCATTCTCTTACAGTTGATCTTAGAAGAGTATACGATGCTGAAAACAGAGCATGGGCAAGTCTGAAAATGGCTTTGCCGATTGAAATGTCACACATTTTCAAAACTCATAAAACCTCACATGACCTCTGGAAGGCTATCGAAACTCAGTACGCTGGAACTGGTGTTCTAAAAGGAGTAGAGGAAACATTCATAAAAGACAATTTAAAACCTCACATGACCTCTGGAAGGCTATCTGGAACTGTCACCAGATACTATAATCTCCTTGCAGAACTTGCCAGATATAATATAAGTGTAAGTGCTGAAAAAATAGAGAGATTTTTAGATGCTTTGCCTAAGCGTTGGGAGGTTTATGTAAACTTGGTAAAAGATGAACTCGATATGACTAGACATGGTGGTCAACAATTAAATTTTGAAAAGGTTCTTGAAAGATTCAGAGGTTACGAATTAACACGTTTAACTACAAACGTAATAACAGATCAAACGCCTTATGGACAAACTTTAGAGTCCAGTTCCTCTGGAAATGCAACTGCCTTTCTTTCTGACAAAGATCAGACAACTCCTGACACCCATCCCGTCACTGGAACAACTACAGCAGCACCAAATGCTACTATTACTCATCAGAAAATGCCAATGAGTGTCAAATCAGCGGAAGAAAGCCTAGAAATCCTATCATGTTTTTTGGCTGCATATGGTAATCAAGTTCAGGGTAAAATCACCGATCCAGGTTTATGGGATGAAGATTTTAGTCAAGTCGATCAAGATGACTTAGAAGAAATGGACTTACAATGGCAAACTGCTATGCTTACTAACAAAATCAAGAGATTTATGGCAAGAACAGGACGGAGTCCTAGAACCGGCAAAGCAGGTTTCGATAAGTCAAAAGTAGGTTGCTACAACTGTCAAGGACATGGCCATTTCGCCAGAGAATGTCAACAGCCTAAGGTGGAATATACTCCAAATCAAGACAGAACTAAAACCACTCCTTCCCAACCACAACGCAGTTTAGCTTCACAGGCCATGATAGTTCAACATGATGATCGTACATATGATTGGAAAATTTGCAACGATGAAAAGAATCAAGCACTCATGGCATCTATTGAAGAAGTACCCAGTGAAGCGAGCAGTACCGCAAGTGATTCTAATACTGAAAGTGAAATTAGCTCAAATGCTCATGATGTTGAAGATATTGAAGATGAAACAAAGGTTTGTAGTTGTACGATGGATCTATCCAACGAAAACTTCATTGCAAACATGGCTGACCTCAAAACTGAAAAGTCAAAGGTATTTCTTGATCTTCAATCTGTAAAAGAGTTATGCAAATCTTTTTCCATTTTAACTCTTCAAAACGATAAATTGACTAAGTCAGTATCCACCTTGGAAACTCAGCAAACACAACTTGAGCTTAACGTGACAACCCAAACTTTCTTAAAAGATGATTTCGCAAAGAAACTTAATCAACATGAAAAGGATAGAATGGAACTTTTGTCAAATGTTGGCATTTTAACTCATAAAATTGACATGTTATATGATTACCTTGAAAAACAAAAGAAGAGCTTTGTTAAGAAGGTCCAAGACTTAAATAATTGTGAAATAAGATTAACTGAGCAGGAAAGGAAAATCGAACAGTTCCGCACTTCTTCTAGTACCTTAAATTCCATCTTAATTCGTCAGCACTAGTGGGAACTCTGCTGGTCTAGGATACAACGAAACACCACCTCCTTACAACAACAATTTCAGTTTCTTTCAATCCAAGCCTCCACAACATGACGAATGTGAATCATCAAATTCCAAGGACCAGGAATCTGCGAAACCTCAAGAAAAGCAACCTGTAAAAGTTCAGACAAAAGATTCACCATGCAAACCTCTGCTTACATCATTCATCTCAAGCAAAGATATCGAGTCAAACAAAAGCATGTCCTCAGATGCTGAACCAGATCAACCAAATAAAATGGAGACTTTAAACTGTTTCAAATGTCGTGAGCGTGGACACGTGGCTTCAATTTGCACCAATAAACGAAAAGAATCAAAAGAACCCCCGGTTAGGACCACTTCCCCACAGAAAGCTAAATCATTTCCCACAAAACCCGTCCAGATTTTGCGAAATCCAAAAAATGAACGCACAGAAACGAATACTCGCAACTATGGGTACAACAAACCAAGTATGGGAAACTTTAATCAACGTCCTCACCAACGGCCATAACAACCTTTTGTTCCATCCTATCGCCAACATCATTATGAATAACGCTTTCACAGTCCCCCACGATATCATCACGACAACCATTATCACAGTCCCCCACGATCTTATCATGAACCACGTTATCAACACTTCAATCAACAAAGTTACAGTTCTCCAAATCGAAATGTCATGTCCCAACCAATGAGTCATAGGGTTCCATGTAACTCTAACAGTCATTATTCTACTCGACACACATCTCCAGTCTCTCACAACAATAAAGGAGTCTACAAAAGGGTCACCTATGTGACTGAGAAAGGTCAATCCAGGTCTGTTATGGCATGGGTTCGCCATGAGAACTAATCATTTTATTTTATGTGCAGGAACCGGGTCACCGATTCGTCAACAACTTGTACGTTGACAGTGGCTGTTCTAGACAAATGATGGGAGAACGAAGTTTGCTCAACAACTTCGAATCAGGAAAGATAGGACGAGTTAATTTTGCTGGAGATAAAGGTGGAGAAATAATTGGAATTGGATCAGTTACAAATGGTAAAATAACACTGAAGGATGTCTTATATGTCAAACAATTGGAACACAATTTGCTGAGTGTATCTCAAATATGTGACAATGAAAATCCTATCCATTTTACCAAAAAGGAAGTATTGATTCTTAAATCAGGAATTGAAATTCCTGAGGACCTGATACTAATGCGCGCACCACGAACGAAGAACACATATGTTTTGGATATGAACAATACTGATATCAAAACGGAGTCAACATGTTTACTGTCAAAATCTACAAGTGAGGAAGCAATGATTTGGCACAGGAAAATGGCTCATTTACATTTTCGAAAAATGAACGAGATCACAAAGAAAGGGCTGGTCAACGGGGTTCCACTGAAACGCTTCGAGTAAGAGGATAAATGTGTCCCACGTAAACTCAGAAAACAACATAAGCAACCTCACAAGCCCAAGGCCCTTAACATGATTGCGACATCTTTTTAGTTGATGCACACTGATCTCTTCGACCCCATTAAGCAACAAAGTTTTGGCGGAAAATATTAATGTTTAGTAGTCACTGATGACTACACACGTTACTCTTGGGTATACTTTTTAGCTGCTAAAAGTAAACAGCTGGTACGCTGATTACCTTCTTCGACATGATCAAGAATGTTTAAAAAGCCAAAGTTCAACGCCTACGAAGCGATAACGACACAGAATTCAAAAACGCCACCATGACCTTCAACTGTCTTGCAAATGAGATAGTTCAACAACATAGTGCTTCGTATGAGCCTCAACAAAACGGAGTCGCCGAGAGGAAGAACAGAAAACTAATCGAGGCTGTACGTACAATGCTCGCTGACTCGCACCTCCCAGTCATGTTCTGGGGGGAGGCTGTTAATACAGCCTGTTATGTCTTAAATAGGGTGTTAACTGTTAAGCGATTTGATAAAACAGTTATGAAATACTTAATAGTCGTAAACCAAATCTTGCTGGATTGGAACCCTTCGGGGCTCCATGTACCGTTTTAAAAACAAATCACACCACTAAATTTGAACTCAAAGAATTCCAAGGATACTTTCTTCGATATGTTGAGGGTTGTGCAAACAAACACGTTTACCTAAAACTTGCACGCACAGTGGAAGTTGTTTTCAACTTGGAAATAACTAGTTATAATTTTGAAAAAAAACTCGGTCCTGCAAATTGTTTTGACTATGATTCGTTATTTGAGTCGTTTAATCTTTCCTCTAGTGTGACAAATTCAGGTACAGCAGAGCACCAGACTTACTCTTCTGAGGATGAGAATCCCATCTTTCCTCGTGCACCTGAAATTCAAGAAATTGTTGATGAGGCTGTTGAACCCGAAGCTCAACCAAATGATCCAGTCGATGATCAAGATGATTTGGCAGAACCACATGCTGAAGACCAGGAATTTCACCCAGCTCAGAATCACTCTGACATGACGACTTTGCTAATGATCCTCCAGAATCTAGAATTCACCACACTCATCCGCTTAGTAATATCATTGGTGATCCGAACACGAGCGGTCAAACTAGACTGCAGCTCGAGGATCTTCAAGGGATGTATGCAACCGCTACAAATTTAGAGGATTATAACAACTGCCGCTTCTTCTGCTTTGTTTCTCAAGAAGTTCCTGCCAACATACATATGGACCTCAAAGACGCAAATTGGGTGCATGCTATGCAAGAGGTATTAGCACAGTTTGAGAAGCTTGGCGTCTGGATACTCGTAATACTTCCTAATGATGCATACGCTATCGGCACTAAATGGGTTTTCCGATGCAAACGAGTGATTTCTTTTACGGTAAAATCGATGACATAGTTTATGTTCAACAGCCCCCTGGGTTCGAAGATCCCCAACACCCTGACAAGGTCTACAAGCTCAACAAAGCTTTATATGGTCTTCATCAAGCCCCTCGGTTGTGGTATGGAACTTTGTCCAATTTCCTCTTAGAAGCCGGTTTCAAGAGAGGCCGTATCGATAGCACACTTTTCATCAAAGATTCGCCCAAGGCTAAACTCTTAGTTCAAGTCTATGTGGACGATATTATTTTCGGCTCAACTGATCATCAAATGTGCAAAGATTTTGAAAAACTCATGAAAGATAAATTTGAAATGAGCGCAATGGGTGAACAAAAGCTCTTTTTGGGATTACATGTGGAGCAATTTCCCGACGGCATGTTCATTCATTAGTCAAATTATGTTACTGAAATGCTCAACAAATTCAACATGACCGATGCCAAGTCTATTGCCACTCCCATTCCCTAGCAACACAATCTGGAACCGAATGCACAGAATGATCCTGACGTGGATCCAACAGTCTATCGCGGCATGATAGGCTCTCTTATGTATCTCACTGCATCTCGTCCTGACATAATGTTTGCTGTGTGTTTATGTGCTAGGTTTCAAGCTTGTCCCAAAATGTCTCTTCATTCTGCAGTCAAGAGGATCCTTCGCTACCTAAAAGGCCGACCGCGGCTGAGACTCTGGTATCCCAAAGGAAGCGATCTCTTTCTCGAAGCCTTCACCGACTCAGATCTGGGAGGTTGCAATATCGACCGAAAGTCAACCTCCGGTGGTTGCCAATATCTGGGAGGACGTCTTGTGTCCTGGCAATGTAAGAAACAGACCATTGTTTCCGTCTCTTCGTGTGAAGCAAAATATATCGCTGCAGGTAGTTGTGTGTCACAGGTTCTTTGGATTCAACAACAGATGCTGGACTACGGTCTATATCTTACCTTCACTCCTATTAATATAGATAATGAGGCTGCTGTTTCTGTTATTAAGAATCCTATTAAACATAGTAAGACCTGACACATAGATTTTAAGCACCACTTTATTCGAGACTATGCTGAAAAGAAACTAATTGATATCGTTAGAGTCTCTTCTGAAAATAATCTGGCCGATCTCTTCACTAAAGCTTTTGACAAATCTCGTTTTGAGTCCCTCATCCATCGAATTGGACTACACAATTTAGAATAACCAACGTTTACTTAAAAAAAAAAAAAAAAAACATGATGAAGTCCCGGATTCGAGATGACGAAAACTTTTGCTTATGACTCTAAGTCTGAAATCGGTGTCTTGTGGCCCTTCGTCTTATAGTTGTTCAGTTTAAATTCCAGTGTCTTGTGGCCCTTCGTCTTATAGTTGTTCTCAGTAGTGTGGTTTGCCTGTTTTAAAACCCCTTACTTCTTACATTAAACGACTTAACTTTGTTTGGTACAATAAAGGTTGAGATTAGATTTTTGTTACGAGTCATATGTTGCGCTCACAGATGGGAAACGCTCTTATTGAACTATAAATTATGTTGGTGTGTTAATAAGTTCTTGAATTAACATAAGCGGCCTTTGACATCTGAGTCAGTATACCTTTGGGGTGCCCTCGTTCACCTAGCCACCTAAGGCATTTATTGGTTCGGGATCGATTAGTAGAAATCTTTCTATAGGATTTCATAGAAAGTCGCAGATTTCTTTAACCTTATAAAACTTCATAGAAGTTAGTCATTGACTTGCACAAAATAAACCAAATTCGTTATTCAAAAACAAATGATTTCTTATTTAATACGAGCTATCTCTTCGCCAGTTTCATATGTTTCCCTTGTCTAGGTTGGTAACCACTCCATACCCCTCGTACCTTAAAATACTTCATAAATACCTTGAGTGCCTTCCGATTTTTGTCGAATGTATGATTGTCACGGGCGCCCTTGCTTAAATTTACAACGGATTACTTGTAATTAAAACACTATCTTATGGCTCTAAGACTGAATGGTTAAATTGGACAAACACACAAACATGGGTATAAATTCAATTATCTTTGGTCTCCGATAAGCAATCTGATCGAATCCTTACATTTCATACTGTATACTACCGTTGCATGTACACTACCGTATTTTTACGCTTCGTTATAATTTTAGGTTTAGTTTCTGTTTTGGTAATTTTTACATTTTTTCTAATCACTTAGTACACGTTGGTTAATTACTTTTAAAACAGTCCATCGAGCCCAACTTCTTTGGCCCGTTCACACAGGCCCATTAACGGCCTATATAAGCTCATGAAGTTGAATCAGAAATTCACTTTTCACTTTTCACTTTTCTAAGCTAAGGATTTTTTTTTCTCTCACGAAGATTTTCATTCGTTCACTTCTCACGTAAGTTCTTCATGTTCGTTAAATTCTTCATCCTTTTTCGTTCATGTTCGTCAATAATTCTTCACTTCTACTTGAATCATGCTTAGAATCTTGCTAATGATCCTAATTATTCGTAGGAAAGTCATAAGTTTGCCCGGATTTTGATAAATCTTCTTAGTGTTCATCACATGTTCGCCCATAATTTGCCATATGTTGCTTTGATTATGATGTTTGTTGGTGTTCGTGATCTAGTTCATGATCATGTTCGTATGCTTCAGGAGTCCAGGATGTTCGTGTCAATGCCTTAGAAAATATTTGATTGCTTCACGAACATGTATGTTCGTGGCCTTCACGAACATGTATGTTCGTGGCCTTCACGAACATGTATGTTCGTGGCCATCACGAACATGCATGTTCGTGATAAGTTCGTTTGGGATTAATGTTCGTCAAAAAGTTTAACATTTCAAATCTTCTCCATGAACATGCAAGTTCGTGGGTTACCATGAACATGTATGTCGTGGCATGTTCGCTCTTTTAACCACATTTCTTACGAACATGTGTGTTCGTTACTATGACGAACATGCATGTTCGTGAGCCTTATCAGTTACGAACGAACATGTAATGGCCCATTTAATGAGGAACATGTTTTCATGCTTGAACGAACATGTTTGTTCGCCGAACATACATGTTTGGCGAACTTGCATGTTCGTGGCCTATATGTCTAATTCGTTTTATCTTTTCAGATTTTACAGATGGCTCTACGACAATTTGACAGAAGTCACAATCAAGCAGTCAACCTTGCTCTGGATACTCCTCATGCACACCACTTTCGTCACGTTCTTCTTTTTCTTCAGAGATCACACATGGCCTTTATTCTGCAGGATGATGTCCCGATCATAATTCCGTTAGTTCAAGAATTTCTAACCACCCTAGAGTACGTGGATCTCCATCATCCTGTTACCAACGCGCATAAAGACGGGTTATGAGCCGTCATTAGTGGGCGTGAAATAATCATTACTAGTACACGCCTCCGCGACATCTTTCAACTGGGACGCGCTTCTCAGGAGCGTCTGGTTCTATGCTCGGTCAGAGGTTTCTTGGTTGAAAACTGCCACTTTTGGGTTACTCCGGGGATCTACCAACTAACACATATCACAAAGGAAAGTTCTACGGCCAGTGGAGTTACCTTGTTCATGTCATTGTCTCTGTATTCAAAACGACCAAGACTGCACATGACACCATCGATACTCAGCTTATGTCCATCCTACTCTGCCTTATTCTTCACAGACCATATCCGGTCGTTGAGTACGTTTTTCAACAACTACAAAACGATCTTTTTCATCCCAAGCCTCTAATGATATATCCGCGGTTCATCATGACTATTCTACCCCATTTCATCAAAGAGCTTCCTCTAAACGGTCCAAGTACTAGGGTGGGTGTGATTGGTGGCAAAATCTTTACTTCTTGCCTCAAGCATCACCCTCGGGTTGCCGGGGAGGCTCAAGCTCAGGATGAAATTTACAAGGACATAGAGAACTATCATCGTACTCCACCTCAGAGTCCACCCTTGTTTGTCATTCATGAGCAACCACTTGTTACTCCATCTCGGAGTCCGCAGACTGTGGTTCCAGAGGTCATCTCAACCTCCACTGCTATTGTTACTCCATCCGGGATTCCGCACACCGTTGTTGCCACTCCTACAATCGACGCTACTGAGCCTGATGCGGCTGCTGGTAACAATGAGGACAACAATGGGACCACTGAAGAGCTCAACCTTGATACTGACACTCAGGAAGCTGTCACATCTCAATTTCAGCCGGTCAATGTTCCTATCAACGAGCCTAGCCTTGGGAAACGGTCTTTCCCAGAGGATGATGAATCGGAATCGTCCTCCGCTAACTTGATAAGGCGTCCTCGCAAGCGACAGGCTACGGAGCCTGTTACTACTGCTGCCACTCCTAATATAAATGATTTACATCTTCTTATTTTGCAGCTTTCTTCTGCTGTTGCCACTCTCCAACGATCTGATGCTGAAAAATACAAACACATTTCCGACCTCGAAGCACAAGTTCGGGAGCTTTCCAAGCGCCCATCTGCTCAGGGGGAGGATACATGCAGAGATAACACTCTAAGGCTACATAGGAGAGATGATTAAGATGATCTCCATGCTGAAAAGTCAAAAGAGCAGATCGGTTCCACTTCTCAAGCTATGGTAGTCTATCAGCCAAGTAGACAGGGGGAGCATCAACAACAACATCAGCAACAAGGGCAGAATCAGCAACAACAACAACAAGAATATGAAGATACCAATGATGATATCTGGTTGATTGAGGACAAAGTTAGTGGTGACCAAGCTGAGGGTGACGAACACATATTTGAAGAACCAGTGAGCGGAAATGATGATAAGGCTGAAAGCAGTGTCAAGCCAAGTTTAGATGAACGTAGAGGATGGTTTCGGGAAATCAATATGAAAAAGCAAGATGAATTAATTCAAAAGTTTTTTTCAAAGAATTCTGAACGCCAGCCGCACCAGGGGATTATCAGCTGGATGTTTGATTCTGAGCTACAATTTTTTATTATTAAGCGGTTTGATGGTGTGCAATATCTGAGCAAGAAGAGATAAAATTTCAATTCATTTCCAAAGTCCGAGCTTATCTGTTTATCGAAACTTCCACTTATAAATTGCGGTAACGATGAATGGGCTAAATGGGTTGAAGGTATCATTAAGAGAGAAGGTAATACGGGGCAATTCAAAGAGCTCCAACCAGCAAAAGGAAAATTCATGATCCATAAGAGAAAAATTAATCCAAGGACTGGTAAATCAGCAACTAGAATTGTTTATCCACCGATAGCCAGTATGTCTAAGATTCCAATGAAGAACTTCGGACGAGATATTCTTGAAGACATGTACATGTGGGATGTGGATACTTTAACTGGTGAAGCTGTTATGTATAAGAAAGATGACGAAGTTGAAAAGGGCATGTCAGAGACTTTACGAGTTATCGATGCAACTCAACTCGCCAACTTAACAGAAAAGGACTTGGAGATTTTGAAGAGCAAACTCATATACGAACAAGACGGTTGGGCGGACATTGGTAGAGATTACCAACGTATAGTCACCGGATGTGTGAACTTGAAAATAAATGCTGATAGTGATATTTTGAACAAAGAATAGAAGCAATAGTCAAGGGGGAGTTTGTTAGTGCAAATATTAGTTGACTAATTGTTCTATTTGATTTGTTATTTATTTTTGTATTTACTTAGTTATTTTGTATTCCCACGAACATGTGTGTTCGGTGGCTTAGAGCTAAATGGGCTGCTCACGAACTTGCATGTTCGTGAGGCCCAGTAAAGACCAAACTGGCCGAACATGTTTCTCTATATAAAGAGATGTTTAGGTTAGTTTAGGGCTGTTGGTTTAGCTGAGAATTCAGAGAGAGTACTTGTTAGTTGTAACCTCGTTTATCAATTAAAGTATTCAGAATTCGGTATTTCGTTTGTGTTATTTATTGCTTATTCGATTATTACTTGTGCTAATACAATTGATTACGAGATTCCGCCTCGTGATTAGTTAGTTTAATCCTGTAGATCTGACCACTGGGACCTACAAAAGAAAAGAGCAGAAGTGGAATAATGACTCAATCCTTCAACACAACGGAACAACTAATGAAGATATCTGTGGAAGATGCAAAACAATTATGCCAGCTGAAGATGGTAAATCATGTTGGATATGCACATGGTTATGAATATGAGAACTTTATCCATGAATGTTCCAAGACTGGGTTTGTCAACTTTGGTAAGAAGTTCATTGCCAAGAGGAAGAGAATGACAATGCACATTGCTCCTTTGAAGAGAACTAAAGTTGTGCATCAAAGGGAAAATATTTTAAGATGGTGGGTAGATTATGTAAGTGATGAATGGGTGGTAGTCAGAGAAAATGGAGAAGAATAGAGGCTCTATGAAATGGCAGATATCAGAGAGCTCACTAATGAAGATATTATTTGTCTGTTCAACCTTCCACTTGAGAAATTGAAACCTGATGACAAAGAAGGAAATATGGCTTTAGAATGTGTTTCTTGGGAAATTGATAAAATCAAAAGAGGTGAAAGACAAGGAAGGTAGAATCTGTTGTTTGATTGGAAGATTGAAAGGGAGCTTAAACTATCAAGATGAATACTTTGAAAGCATCATCCAAGGGGGAGATTGTTGGAGCATACAAGTGTGATGGTGAAGCTTCCAAAGATCTGAGTCATAGTGTAGAGTAGTATACTTTTAGTTCGTGTGAACATTGTTCATCACCCGAACTAAATAATAAAGTGTAATCTCAAGAAGACTTTGGGTCGGGTGAACTAACTCTTCACCAGAGTTAAGTTAAAGTTCACCCGAACTAAAGTTAACTGAGTTGTAATTTAATAATTCACCCGAAGTGTTTTTAATTAAACATAAGGGTGTTTGTAATGTAATTGTTAGGTAGAATAGCCTATATATAGTGGCGAAAGCAATGTAGAAAGTGTGAGTTTGTTAGATCATTTCCTATAACATATTTTCCCTCCAATTAAAGGCTTTGAAATAAAAACTCTCAATTCTTTGAATCCCTGTTCTTATTCAATTTTAGCTTTGATCAATAACCTGTTATTCCGCGACTAGTTATTGAATCCTTACATAGATTGTGTGAGCTTTGAGGATTTCAAGACCTGACATATCTTCCCGTTTAGACTTTGCACTTCTTCTATGCTCTTTGGTGATTTCATATCTACCACGGGTCATATTTTATCCAGATAGCTTTGATCCCTTTTTCGGTTATGACATGCCCCAAGAATTTTCCTTCTTCTACTCCGAACCATGCATTTCTTCGGGATTCAACTTCATGTTAATCCTTCGCAGGTTTTTGAACATTTCGATTATGTCTTTCATCATGTTCTCTTCCTTGTTGCATTTTATTACCAGATCATCTACATAGGCTTCTAGGTTTCGCCCTATTAGGTCTTGGAACGTGGTGTCTACCAATCTTTGGTACATGGCTCCGACATTTTTGACACCGAAAGGCATCTTCCGATAACAAAAGACTCCGTAATCCGTATGGAAGGCCGTTTTGTCTTCGTCTTCTTTGGCCATATGGTGGTACCCTTTGTATACGTCTACGAAACATTTGAATTTGTATCCTATTAATGAGTCTATCTTCCAGTCGATCTCTAGGAGAGGGTAGTTGTCCTTCGGGCATACTTTGTTTATTTCTTTGAAGTTGACGCACATCCGCCATGATTCGTCGCTCTTTTTTACTAGGACCGGATTGGGTATCCATGTTTGATACCTTAACTAACTCATTATTCCTCCCTTTACAAGATTTTACACCTCTTCCTTTAACACTGGTACGCTTTTAGTCGGTGTTCGACAAATTCTCTCGACACGCCTATCATGCAGGCCGGTGTCCATGCGAATATATCTAGATTATTGCTCAACAATACGTACAACTGATCCTTGCAATATTTGGAGAGTTTGGAGCCTATCGTCACGGTCTGTTCTGGATATCGGGGTTTAATCGCTAACCTTTCTATCAGTTCGGCTTCCTCTGGTGTGTGCACAAACTTGCATTCTTTTCCCTTCGTCATCTAGGTCGGAGGGTTGCAATTCCGTGAGGGGTAGGAAACTTGATCATGGAATCTGGGGTGGAAGGGACGACCCCTAGTTGAAAGATTCCTAGTCTCCATAATATGGCGTCATACGACGTGAGAGCTCGAACGACGGAGAAACTCATTATTTTCGTCCTCATTTTTGGGTATTTTCCGACCGTGAGAGCTATATATCCTACTGGCCATGAAACTTCGCCCGAGAACCCCTGTGATTGTGACTCGGGCTTCCGGATCAATGCTGTCTCTGGGATCATTTTCCGGAAATGGTGTTCGTAAATTACGTTAGTGGAGCTACCTGTGTCTACATAAACTTTGGGGACTATGGTGTTTTCTATCCTTCCTTTTACTACCACCGGTAATTATGAGGGGAAAAATTCGCTTAGTCGGGGGAACGATATTTATTCGTTCATCCATCGGGGAGTTTCCGACTCTTTTTTTTTTTTTTTTTTCTTGTTTGGACCACAACATGTGTATTTCTTTGGTCTTACCCTTCGGCCTGCCTTTTTCTTTGTTGTTCCTCTGATTTCTAGGTCCGAATTTGATATCCACCAACAAATGAGCTAATTCTCCAGAACGAACAACTTCTTCGATTTGTTTTTTCAGATGAAAGTAGTCGTTTGTGTTGTGTCCTCGGTCTTTATGAAACTCACAATATCTATCCGCGTGCTTCCGCTTCGGGTTGCCTTGCATATGGGGTGGGATTATGAATTTTGTGCACGAGGGTTTTGTTGACAGAATCTCACACGGGGTTTTAGTGTGTAACGAGAAAACGTTTTTGTGCCTGACTTCGAGTTGTAAATATGGGTGGTTATGCCTCCCATCCTCGTGTCTTTTTTCAAATCTGGGTGGTTGTGATTCTTTGCGGTGGGAAAATTGTTAGTGACCGAACCTTTTGTCTCTTCCGACTTTTTTGGGCCCTATCTCGTCTCCCAAGCGGAGACCTCCTTTCTGTTGGGTTTTGAAAAGTATGGATGAAGCTATGAAATCTTTAAAGTGTGTGTGTTTGACTAAATGAATAAGTCACTTAGAAAGTCTTTAGTGAAGATTTTAACTTGGGTGAACAAGTTACTTCACCAAAGTTAACTGAAATTCACCAGAGTTAAATTTAAACTGAAGATTAAGTTAGTCAACACAAGTCATCATTGAAGATTATAACTCTGATGATGAAGACTCTACTTTCGAGTTAAAGTGAACAACTACAGAGTTAAAATTAAGATGAAGACTTAGTTGTTTCTAGTGTAATTTGTGTGTAATGATGTCTATAAATAGAATGATGTGTGGAAAGAGTCATTTTTCTTTGGACCAGAGCTTATCAGTGTAAGCATTCTGTAACCGCTTTTTCCCGTAAAAAATTTTCAACCAGAGCTTATCACATTCTATTTCAGTCATTAAATTCTTAATTCAATTATAGCTTAGATTCAATCAAATTGAGAGATTCCGCATCTCAATTTGATCATTCAACTCACTGATTGAGTGATATTCTAGTTAAAAATATCCTGTCAATTGGTATCAGAGCCGGAAAAATCATTTGAATAGATTCAATTGATTACGGTTCACCGATTTGACTCAATTCAAGCGAATTTAGTCAAATTATTAGTGTTTTGATGAATCATAGAAGTTCGAATCGAAAAGTGAGAGAAGTTGATTGAAGAGTTCGTAATGATTATCTATATATTTTGGAGGAATTGCTGAAGTGATAATCAGTTGGAAGTGATTGAAGTCTAAAGCTAATCCACGAGTTATCAATTTATGAAGATATGAGATTTGATGATTTAATTCGGATGATGAAGTTGTTCATCCGAACTAAATTTAAAATTGTGATAGATGAAAAGTAGATTGAATTTGATGATCATGAAGCTAAGGATCAATTTAGAAAGTTAATTCTGCATACTAATACCAGCTTAGATTAGTGATTTATCAATTCAGACTGCTTAAATCAATTAATCTATGATGTGTTTGGAGCTATCAAATAAAAGATATGAAGAATTGAAGTTTCAATTTGAATTAACTCGGATGATGAAGAGAAGGTTGAAAATGATGAACATGGATCTAAGAATCTACTCAGAATTCATGTATGCATGCTATCCAAGTATAGATAAGTGTTTTAATCAATTCTGTCACACCCCGCCATTGGCGGAACGCAGGGTGCAACATGATTGGCGATCGTCATAACACAACAGTAATATAAAGAATAAAATCTATATGAATAAATAAATAATGTATTGTTATGACGTCGCCATACTCAAGGTATAAACCTTAGTACACGAAAATCGTCAAACACTACAAGTAAGAAAGCTCAAATGTAATTATCAACGAACGAAAGAATACTTGGACATGCAAGTCCGAAATGAAAACCAATTGTATAGTTAATAATGTCCGTAAATGCAAAAGATATCCTGAGGTCATCTAGAGTCCGACTCCTACATCCAAGTCCTATGCCTGCTCATTACCTGAAAACAAAGCTTAAAATGTCAACACAAAGGTTGAGCGAGTTCACTGAGTAATTTAAGTAAAACAGTTTAAATGATGTAAGCAAACAAAGTAAGTTTCTATAAAAAGCAGTTTCTATTTATAGAAAGTTTTCTGAAATAGCAAGTGTGTCTCAAAATAGTAATAGTAGTTCAAATAGTGTAGCTAATGCATAAAGTAAGTAAAACAGTAGCAACATCAGTAAAATCCATTACTGATTGTATCGGTAGTTACCTTAACCGATAGGAAGTGTGTGTCAGTAGTTCCGTTAACTGACTGTAATGTCTTACGGGTCGGTGGGGAACGGTCCACACAGTAAGACTAATCATGTAGTGACCATTTAGCCCTTTGGCACCATGGTCTGTATGTCACTAGTAAGTCCACTCTACTAGTGTGTATGTATGTAGTGTATATGGAGGGGGGGGGGGGTGTCACTACGCATGTAGTCACAGTATGTCAACCATCTCGTTTGAAATCAATTTTGTATGCATTAGGTTTTCGTTACACTTTAGTAATTGATTTGTTTCTCAAAACATTTCATTATGAAAAGTAGTTTAGGTAAGCTTTGTCTCCCCCAAATTTTTGCACAAATAAGTGAAAACAGTAAAAACATAGGGGCAATGAACTCACCTTATCGAGTGAGCGTATGTAAGCTGTACTGTGTGTATATGGTGTAGTAAGTTGGTCACAATCAGAGTCCTCACTAGTCCTAGAGCTCCCCTAGATAAAAGTATAACCATATAAGAATAGTATTTGACGGTTAACAACTTTTAATTTAACAATGAAGTTTTCAGCGAACACATAGGTTCACTCAAACTGAGATAACTATGGTTCTAGAAGGAATTAGACGTTGACGGAAACATATTTGAAAACTAGACACCGAGAGCTACGTTTTATACTAAGACATCTTTATAAAAGAGTTTGATATGAGTAAGATATGGTTAAAACAAAACTGGTTTTCAAAACTGTCCAAAAACGTTATTCTTAAAGATGTTGAGTTTATTATATTAAAGTGTCGTATAATTTAGATGTAGACAAGATAAACAATTTTATTACTTTTAAAGCTTGTTGTTAACTTAGTATAATCCCAATTAATAACTATTATGGTTGTCTAAGTGGTTACAAGAATTAGATTAACGAACCTAGACATATAACATCAAAATAATCAGATTAGACCCCTAGCTGGTATTTTACGTTTTTAGGAAAAACTATAAGGAGTTAGGAAATGAAATTTACGTTTTTGAAAACTAGACTCCGAGACCTACAACTTATCTTCAGGTCAAAAAATCCAATTCTCAGTTTAAGTTATATGAAAACGTGCATGAATACAGATTACAACGGAAAGGGACCCAAAATGTCCAAATACAAGATTGTCCGGAATTACGATAAAACGAAAAGATACGAATAACGAATTTCAACCACGCAGTTATATACGACAAATATAAACAACCACGCAATTAAAATATACGAAATAAGGAATAATTGCCAAAACAAACGCCACCAAAAACAAAACGCAAACAGGATAAGAAAGGTGATTTACCGTTAGTCGTAATGGTTATACAATCGGGAGTCGATTACCGTTACGACTTGAGATAGCTTGAATAGAGACTCGAGGGCTGCAAGAATACAAGGATATCTAAAATTAGAATTACCACTAAACTTATGTATCAAAACGGTTTCAATTCAAATTGGGCACGAAATATGACAAAGGTAAATTACTCGGATTTACTAGTAATAACGAACGGAATAGAAATAGTTTAGGAATTCGACTACAAACCTTTTTAAGGCACGATGAATGAACTTATTCCCGCTGTCCAAAACTCGTTTGTAATATGAAAATCGACTTCCCAAATCAGTTTGTAGTCCCTAGCACGAAACAATGTGAAATTAGAGTTTTACGGTAGAATTTTCAATACGACATCTAAATACGAAAGATGACACAATCACTCACAAGTACCTTAACGAAAAGTCTCGGTACAAATCTGAATATGATGATTACGGGCTGTAGAGGGACTGAATATAGCGTGTCACTTTCCCGTTATCAGTTTCGCCTAGGATTGAACATAAGCTCGAAAATACCGAATCGTTAGCATCAATTTTTGTATGAATTTTAAAGGGGATTATAATAAACCGAGATTTACCTTGATGAATCCACTGATTCGGTAAAAGGACGAGGAGAACCCGTTGTTTTTGCTGTACCAATCAGTCACAATGAAGCAAGATATTAACAAAACGATTTCATGAAATCCATAATAGGATTTTCGGCCAAAATCAAGACAATCACAAAAGAACTCGTTTACCTTAATCAATCCACGAAATCAGTAAGGAATAAGGAAGATATTGGTGGCTGTAGATGAACAACAATCTCTAAGTCAATAACAAAAACGAGATTTATAAACCCTAATTAGGGTTTCGGCCAAAAAGACAAGCCAAACAAGAACATCCGATTACCTGGTGTTTATGAACCGATTTGATGAATCAGAAGGATGTTTCTCGTGGTTGGGAGGCTGTGGAAAGATGAATACGAGCAGAATAGTTAGCAAAACGAATTCTATGAACTTCATAACATATGTTTCGGTTGAAACCAAAACAAAAGAAGAAAATCCGAAAATTGTTTACCTTGCTGCTTTCCAGACACGATGATGATGAAGGAGGATTCGGATTTTCCTTGTTGACTGCTGAACACGAAGAAGAGGGTGGAGGGAACTGGTCGGCCGAAGGTTTGCAAGGAGGTGGGGCGATTAGGGTTACCACAAAAGTGATGTGACAACCATCACTTTTCCGACTCATATTAGTCTAGTATGCCGTATGCTCTTACCGGGTTTACAAATTTTTTTATAAAAAGAACTTACATTTTCTTTTGTATATAATGATTACTTGTGACATGTGTGTATACCCTATATGTGATGCTATTGTTTTAGTTAGGTGCACATTAATTAGTTTTCCCACTAGTCGAGCTCCTAGATAACTTATCGAGAAGTCAATATCTGATTCATTAGTATACTTTAGTTTATGAACTTGTTGATAGATATATATATGTATACATGTGGGATATATATATATATATATGAGCTTTCAAATTACTTAAGAACTTTAGTTCGTATTTTTAAACTAGTTACTATACACCTTTACTTTGAGTTTCGTCTTCGGTTCGTTTCGTTTCGAGAGTTTATTTAATTTACTCATGGGCCTTTTATTCAACAATGAGTATGGATTAATTTGGGCTAAATCATTTTCCTAATGGACTTAGTCTTGGAGGCCCTAATCCATACAAAACCCAAATTAAACAAAACACTTAAACCTAAACACTTCCTTTACCCTAAACCTAAAAAAAATAACACACACAAAACCCTATTTTTTTCCAAAAGCCGCCACCTCCTATTCTCTAACCTAGAAAACGTTTTTGGTTGTTCTTGGCAGCCTTCCTCCTCTCAAATTCGTCTCCTTTGTAGCATGTTGATCAAGCAATCGTATGGTGTTCTTGGAGGTGTTCTAAACCGAAACCCTAATCTCATTTGCTCCCAAAACCGTCTTCCACCCCTTTGCAGTCCAAAATACAATCGGCCAACCCTATTCCCTCCATTACAGCCGCCATTTTCAGCCACCAAAGGTGTAGTTTCGAAGCCCTTCTCCATCTCCATCGTCTTGCTCATCTTTTGGTGTCAAGGTAATTCATTTTCCTTTGTTATTGTTTTGCTTATCTTGGCCAAAAACCCTAATTAGGGTCCTTTGAATTCGTTTCTGTTATTGATAGATTTCGGGTGATATATTACAGCCACCACACGAGTGTGTCATCACTAATCCGATAATCAAGTACGGTAAAATCGATTCATATTAATTTCTGTGAAAACTACCTCTTTTGGATGTTAACGTTGGCTTTGCTTTCGAGTTGTTATGCTACTTTAGGCGAAACTGAGATCGGGAAAGCGTTAGACGATATTCAGCTCCTATACAGCCCGTAATCATCATATTCAGATTTGTACCCAGACTTTTCGTTATGGTACTTGTGAGTAATTGTGTCATCTTTCGTATTTAGATATCGTATTGAAAATTCTATCGTAAAACTCTAATTTCACATTGTTTCGTGCTAGGGACTACAAACTGATTTGGGAAGTTGATTTTCATATTACAAACGAGTTTTGGACAGCGGGAATAAGTTCATTCATCGTGCCTTAAAAAGGTTTGTAGTCGAATTCCTAAACGATTTCTATTCCGTTCATTATTACTAGTAAATCCGAGTAATTTACCTTTGTCATATTTCGTGCCAATTTGAATTGAAACCGTTTTGATACATAAGTTTAGTGGTAATTCTAACTTTAGATATCCTTGTATTATTGCAGCCCTCGAGTCTCTATTCAAGCTATTTCAAGTCGTAACGGTAATCGACTCCCGATTGTATAACCATTACGACTAACGGTAAATCACCTTTCTTATCCTGTTTGCGTTTTTGTTTTTGGTGGCGTTTGTTTTGCCAATTATTCCTTATTTCGTATATTTTAATTGCGTGGTTGTTTATATTTCTCATATATAACTGCGTGGTTGAAACTCGTTATTCGTATCTTTTCGTTTTATCGTAATTTCGGACAATCTTGTATTTGGACATTTTTGGGTCCCTTTCCGTTGTAAACTGTACTCATGCATATTTTTATATAACTTAAACTGAGAATTGGATTTTGTGACCTGAACATAAGTTATAGGTCTCGGAGTCTAGTTTTCAAAAGTGTAAATTTCATTTTCTAACTCCTTATAGTTTTTCCTAAAAACGTAAAATACTAGCTAGGGGTCTAATCTGATTGTTTTGAGTAATATGTCTAGGTTCATTAATCTATTTCGTGTAAACACTTAGACAACCATAATAATTATTAATTGGGATTACACTAAGTTAATAACAGGCTTTAAAAGTAATAAAATTGTTTATCTTGTCTACCTAAATTATACGACACTTTAATGTAATAAACTCAACATCTTTAAGAATAACGTTTTTATACAGTTTTGAAAACCAGTTTTGTTTTAACCATATCTTACTCATATCAAACTCTTTTATAACGATGTCTTAGTCTAAAAAGTAGCTCTCGGTGTCTAGTTTTCAAATATGTTTCCTTCAACGTCTAATTCCTCCTAGAACCATAGATATCTCAGTTTTAGTGAACCTATGTGTTCGCTGAAAAATTCATTGTTTAATTCAAACTCGTTAACCGTCAAATACTATTCTTATATGTTTATACTTTTATCTAGGGGAGCTCTAGGACTAGTGAGGACTCTAGTTGTGACCAACTTACTACACCATATACACACAGTACCGCTTACAGATGCTCACTCGATAAGGTGAGTTCATTGCCCCTATGTTTTTACTGTTTTCACTTAGTTGTGCAAAATTTGGGGGAGACAAAGCTTACCTAAACTACTTTTCATAATGAAATGTTTTGAGAAACAAATCAATTACTAAAGTGTAACGAAAACCTAATGCATACAAAACTGATTTCAAACGAGATGGTTGACATACTGTGACTACATGCGTAGTGACACCCCCCCCCCCCCATATACACTACATACATACACACCAGTAGAGTGGACTTACTAGTGACAGACAGACCATGGTGCCAAAGGGCTAAATGGTCACTACATGATTAGTCTTACTGTGTGGACTGTTCCCCACCGACCCGTAAGACATTACAGTCAGTTAACGGAACTACTGACACACACTTCCTATCGGTTAAGGTAACTACCGATACAATCAGTAATGGATTTTACTGATGTTGCTACTGTTTTACTTACTTTATGCATTAGTTACACTATTTGAACTATTATTACTATTTTGAGACTCACTTGCTATTTCAGGAAACTTTCTATAAGTGGAAACTTCTTATTATAGAAACCTTCTTTATTGAGTTAATTACACGGATGGTTCTTAACCTTATACCCAAATGGCACTTTCAGTCCTAAATTTTGGATAATTACATGGCTAGGCCTTTATTTGGAATCTTTGCACACGGACAGTCCTTTGCTCCGTTAGGGTTAACTCAATTCCGTTAGTTATATCATAATGACCAATTTACCCTTTTTGTCTTTATTCGCAAAGGACCATCCGTGTAATTTTAATTATTTTACTATTTTTTCTTTTAATTTCTTCCTTCATGATTTATAACTAAAAAATCTGCCAAATTTTTTGGGGAAAAGAAACCAGATTAAACCTCAAATCTCAAAAAACTCCCACCAAAATCCAGTCTCCAAAAATCGAAACTTTAATTTCGACGAAAAGGGAAACAGAATGAATACAAAAGTGATAAAATGATTTTATCAAAAATCTGGCCATGGCCTTTCTTTACATCATCGCAGACTCGAATCGTTAATCATGTACCACCGTTGACGATCGAATTGTTAACAATCGGTTGCTGTGAATTTGTTGGATTAATTTCACACATCATCGATTCAAGCCACGAAGATAAATCAGAGGGGTTATAATGAACCGAATCTGAAGAAATCTGCGAAAACTCATCATCGTTACACAAGACGCCTTCCAAGTGTTCGATCTTTTGAGCGACATGAGCCATATCAGAAGATTTAACTTTATATCCCAAGACAGCCAAGAGCTCGTCGACTCCGGCATCTTGGTCGTCGTGATCCCACATCTTTGATTTACCAGATGAGGTGGAGGTGTAGTCTGGTTGATTTGGAGCTCGTTTCATGTTTGGTCGGTGATGAGAGGCGGCAGAGGTGCAGCAGCTCCGTCGACAATCGGATCGGGATCGGGGACTGAGATTATAACTAACAGAATTGGTCCGGCGGTAATTCGTTTGTCCGGCGACAATTCGTTGCGGTCCACCGTTAGAATTTTCTTGAGTGAATATATATTTGGGGAAATTGCTGAAATGTGAAATTATTGAATCGTTTCACTTTTTGGTATAATTAAGTTACTGATGTATCTTCTTCACTCGAATCGGTATTTGGAAAAATTGATGGAAGGTAAATTTCTTAAGCTTGTGTTACTGTTATGATTAGTTTTGAATCACTATTTAATATACTTATTTGGCTACTATTAGTAGAGATATGAACCTGTGATATGAGCTTTGAAAAGCGTGCAGAAAGTGGTAAATTTGATATTAGAATGTATCCGTGGGGATTATTGTTTTGTTGAGCAATGTTAATCTGTTGGTTTTAGGTTCATAAGAATTTTTTTACATATTTATTTAGTGTTGATGATGATGACGTTGGATTGTAGATGGTGATTGTTTGTTGCAGATTATAAATAGATTGTTGGTTTGTAAGATGTGGTCAGAAAGATTAGAGTAATATATTTTAAGTAAGCTAAAAAAAAAAAGGTTTGGAATAATAATTACACGGATGGTCCTTTGCGAATAAGACAAAAAGGTAAATTGGTCATTATGATATAACTAACGGAATTGAGTTAACCCTAACGGAGCAAAGGACTGTCCGTGTGCAAAGATTCCAAATAAAGGCCTAGCCATGTAATTATCCAAAATTTAGGACTGAAAGTGCCATTTGGGTATAAGGTTAAAGACCATCCGTGTAATTAACTCTTCTTTATTTTACGTAAATCATTTAAATTGTTTTACTTAAATTACTCAATGAATTCGCTCAACCTTTGTGTTGACATTTTAAGCTTTGTTTTCAGGTAATGAGCAGGCATAGGACTTGGATGTAGGAGTCGGACACTAGATGACCTCAGGATATCTTTTGCATTTACGGACATTATTAATTATACTTTTGGTTTTCATTTCGGACTTGCATGTCCAAGTATTCTTTCGTTCGTTGATGATTGCATTTGAATATTCTTCTTGTAGTGTTTGACGATTTTCGTGTACTAAGGTTTATACCTTGAGTATGGCGACGTCATAACAATACGTTATTTATTTATTCATATAGATTATATTCTTTATACTACTGTTGTGTTATGACGATCGCCAATCAGTTGCACTCTGCGTTTCCGCCAACGGCGGGGTGTGACAAGTGACGGTAAGAAGAAATGGGAGGTTTAGGGTGACGGCTAGATTAGTTTAGGGTTTAGGTTTAGGTTAGTTTAGGTTTTAGGTTAATTTAGATGGTTAATGGGTTTAGGAAAAGTGTTAAGGCCTTTAGCCAAGCCAAGCCCGTCTTTAAAACTGCACCATCGAATCCTAGCCCATACACCACGGTTCAAGCAAACAATAAAAAAAACGAAAAACGTTGTGAGCCGATGCCCTGAAATCCATATTTTTCCTTCACTTTAACGAGCAAGTAGTGGGCGACCTTCTGAAGTGTAAAATACGTAAACACGATATAAGGAACCTTTGAATAGTTACCTTACGTTTAATTATTTAACCAGAATCCGAATATCATTTGTAACGATCAATAATATAGTAAAATGAGTTAGTATCTAAAGTACTAACTTAACCGATAAGTTATCTAGGAGCTCGACTAGTGGGAAACTAATTATTGTGCACCTAACTAAAACAATAGCATCACATATAGAGTATACACACATGTCACAAGTAATCATTATACATAAAAGAAAATGTAAGTTCTTTTTATAAAAAATTTTGTAAACCCGGTAAGAGCATACGGCATACTAGACTAATCTGAGTCAGAAAAGTGACGGTTGTCACAAATTCAATTTAATCAAGTCAATTCAGTTGATTCAGATTCAGATTTTAGTTCAGATGGTGATTAGAAATGAGGTTGTGTGTTGACGTTGTTGGTAATGTTGTTGAAGTTTGTGTTCAGAAGTTAAAGTTCAGATTTTTCAAATGATGAATTTGAAGATTACATAAAAGTGGAGTTTACAAGTTCAATAAGTTATTGAAGAACAAAATGTTTTCATAAACATGTTTTCTCAAAAGCACAGTGAACCTGAATTCAGTTCACTTATTCAGAGTTATTACAGAAGTTGGATATGTTGATATTTGTGAAGCTCAAAATGGAGAATCAATTGATTAGGACATTGTTAATTTGAGGGGGAGATTTTTTGAACTGAATTACAGTAACTAAAGTTTGTGAAACTTACAATGGAAAATCAGTTTAGGGAGAGTTTGTTTTGTTTGCAAAATCTTAAAGTAAGGGGGAGATTGTTTGTGTTTGCATTTCTAACCATGGAGAATCAGTTTTTGAAGAATCTGAAGATTGTGAAGCTTATAATGGAATATCATCACTTATTTGATTTTAAGATATCCATACCATCATCCAAGGGGGAGATTGTTGGGTTTTGAAAAATATGGATGAAGTTATGAAATCTTTAAAGTGTGTGTTTTTGACTAAATGAATAAGTCGGGTTAACTAAGTTCATCACCCGACTTAAAACTTAGAAAGTATTTAGTGAAGATTTTAACTCGAGTGAAAAAGTTACTTCACCAGAGTTAACTGAAGTTCACCAGAGTTAAATTTAAATGAAGATTAAGTTAGTCAACACAAGTCAACATTGAAGATTATAACTCTACTTCTGAGTTAAAGTGAACAGCTTCAGAGTTAAAATTAAAATGAAGACTTAGTTGTTTCTAGTGTAATTTGTGTGTAATGATGTCTATAAAATAGAATGATGTGTGGAAAGAGTCATTTTCCTTTGGACCAGGCCTTATCAGTGTAAACATTCTGTAACGGCTTTTCCGGACAAAATTGTTCTCTCAATGATATCATCACATTCTATTTCATTCATTAAATTCTCAATTCAATTATATCTTAGATTGAATCAAATTGAGAGATTCCGCATCTCAATTTGATCATTAAACTCACTGATTGAGTGTTTTTCTGGTTAAAAATATCATGTCACTTTCCTCGTATGAAATCTTGGACCCTTTCCATCATTGCTTCTACGGTTCGAGGGACATGGCAGTTGAGTCTCTCTATCAACTGCTTATTCTTGATTTCATGCATGAACCTGGAGACCCTCATTCCTTCGTCTAGTCCTTTGATTTCTAAGATTTCTCTATTGTATCATTCCATGAAAGCTTTTAGGCTCTCATGCTCTCTCTGCTTGATGCTATGGATTTCGACAGGGTCTCTTTTGTATCTTTTTTGTTGCATGAAGTTAGTACGGAATTTGTGTTGGAGGTCCTCAAAATCCGTTATGGTTCCAGCGTGAAGACTTCCGAACCATAATCGTACCGCTACGATAAGAGTTTGTTCAAACATATGACACCATATCGGCATCCGCCATTGTTCCATTGCTGGGGCTCCGGAGAAGATGCTAAGGTGATCGTTGGGCTCTTGAGTTCCGTCATACATCTTTACATGAGCCGACATTTTGGTTTTTGGGGGAAACGTGAATTCGGAGATCTTTCTGACCAATTTTGCTTCTCGGGGTCTGTGATACGGTTTAGCCAACTCCTCAGCTTTGTTGCTTTCCACAATTCTTTTTTCATAATGGGTTGGTAGCCTCCACCGGACCGGATCATATGCCATTGGCTCAATAAACCGTGAGGGACGAGTTTCTCCTTGATGTGGACACAACCTCCCCTCACCTTGATGCGTCATCTGTTTCTCTCTCTCGCTGTTGCCCGTACATGTCAAAGAGGACTCGTGGCGTGGGGTGACTGTTGTAGGTTTGTCTAGTGTCCGTCGCACTTCCTGATGGCTTCCCGAGATGATGTTCGGTTTCCTCTCCGAAATGGCTTAGTAAATTTCTACCTCTAATGGGAGATCCGGTTCTGATGGGAAACCATGGCGTGGCTGGTACATGCGGCCTCTGAGCGTTCATCGAGACTCCGTAACCCGACGAGGGTATGGTTTGCGGTTTATACGTGGTTATTAGCCAACAAGGGGGATTCTCTTTCCGAACTATCTTCGCAGACATCTACCTCGTACAATTTGAGGGTGATTCTTCTGCTTCGGTCTTGAGCGTTCATCATGCCCTGTATTGTTACGAAGTTGCAACGAACGAATATGGGGTGATGACGCCAGTTTCAGTGGCTAACGGTTCCACTGTCGTGGAGAAGATGGGTGGGGTGTCACACCCCGCTATTGGTGGAAACGCAAGTTGTGGCCGATTGGCGATCGTCATAACTCAATATTAAATAAAGACAGTCTATATGATAAATAAACGATAGTATGTCATGACGTCGCCATGTCCAAGGTAAAACCTCTTGGTACACAATTACGTCAATCACTACATTTAAAACATTCAACCAACAAAACAATAAAATACGAAGTACTTACGCATGCAAGCCCGAAATAATCCAAGAATAAAAATGTCTAAACAAGCCACAATGCAATACATAACCAAGTCTTCTAGAGTCCAGTCCCAAGCTAAATCCTATACCTGCTCATTACCTGAAAGTAAAGCTTAAAAGTCAACATAAAGTTGAGCGAGTTCATCGAGTAGTAAGTACAATAAGTGAATCATACCAAGTCTCAACACAACAGTATCGTATGAAAATATGTGTAACTAATGCATAAGTATATCGAAAACACAATCATATCCAATCGAAACAGTGACACGCATCGGCAGTGCCCTGTAAGTGATAAGCCCGTCAGCAATATCGAATCCGAATGCTGCGCTTGACGCGCCTAGGCCTACGTCAAGTCAGCGTGACACACTTCAGGTCCGAACGCTACCATTGGTACTCCTCGGCAGTACCAAGTTAGCTTGATAACATTAACCACAACCCATATCTCGTATAAGTTTTGAAAACTGCATTAGGTTTATATTACACATTTTATGATTTTCCAACTATAGTGGGTCTCTATAAATAGAATTATCTATTTAAAGTAATTTCAAAATATAGTAAGTTTTCAAACATAACAAGTTTCCGAAAATAGAAGGTTTCCATAAATAGTTTTATCTATTTAAAGTACGTGAATAACCGTTTGTAAAATCAGTTTGGTTGAGCTTTCCTTCCCCCCGTTTTGTTTAAAACACGTAAAACAGTAAAAAGTGGGGAAATGAACTCACCTCGGAAAGTAATAAGTATCACTACTCGTGTGAACGTATGTAATAATCAGATAGGTCAAAAGCTAGGCCCCGACTAGTAAATATGCTTCCCTAAACGAGTGTAAGTAAGGTTTGTGAGAATAAGTTTTCCAAGTTCTAATCGCGATTAGTGTTTGTTTAGATGTGACCAATTAACCAATTCATGTTACTCGTTAATATTGGACAAAACGATAGGTTTAGATTTGAAAGTTAAAAAGTCAGCGAGTACCCCCGGTTACTAAAACTGTTATATCTAGACTTTGAAAAGGAGTTAGATGATAAATTATGTATGAACGGAAAGTAGACTCTGAGAGCTACATCGAGGAATCCGGATTTGATTAATTTGAGTTAATTATGACATAGTTATGACAGTTACAAAACAGGTTATGAAATCTGTTAAAATACAAAATTTGCATATGTTGAGTTTAAAACAATTTGAGAAATCCGACAAGTACCCAAATGAATTAAACCCTTATGGTGACATATAGACCTGATAGAGACCCATAATAATCAGTTTACAAAAATTATTAAGTTTTCTAAATCGTTACACATTTCCATGTTATAATCACCTCGAATATCATTTTCAAAATTTAAGATTTGAACAACGTTCACTAAATTGCAGATTCCGAGAATTCTACAAAGAACGAGATGATGACGCATATATGATTAGAAATTAGATTCTGAGAGATACAACAATGGTTTAGACCGCAGTTCCAAATTCGAATTCAAATAGGAGTTATTAACCGAACAAAACAGATTAAATTTCAGATCAACAAGATTTACTTATTAACATATGTTCCTATTGATTAGGGTTTCTTTGTGACGATTAGCTTAAGAAACTTGTATGAACGATTCAAGTGATGATATATTAGTTTATTAATGATTCAAGATAAAGATTTCATCACCACATAAACACTATTAAAGTAAAACAACGAAAGGTCAAAAGATGAAATGAGTTAGGGTTTATACCCTTAATGAATTTTGAGGCGTTTGCACGGATTGGATCCTTCACTTCTAGGACCGATGATGAGCACTTGACACCAACAAAAGGACACCCAAAAAGGGCTTAAGAATTCGATCGCGATGGCTGTCCATAACCCGAATACCAATGACACAAACAAAACAATTTAGTATGATACGTAGACAAACATAGTTTCGGATAGAAGACAACAACATACACACACTTACGTTTGATTGATCCAAAAGTGATTGCCATTGATTCAGGGGCTGAGAAAGTATGGTACGTGTCACAATTTTCTCCAGAACGGCTACACAAAACCATGAATGATTACAAGATGTATGAAGGCTAGCGGCAAGAAACAATGAATGAAAACATCAAATGGAGACCAACAATTACCTATAAACTCGATGGCTGATGATGATGATGATAAACGAATAATGATGCTTCAATAATAAAAATTGATGGTTGAATGGAGTTGAGATGGAGACAGCAAAAGGAGAAGAGAGTAGGTGACGCTTTTTAGGGTTAGGGTTTTGTAGTATGATGAATATATATGAGTGCAAGGTTAGACTTGGTGCATGAAGGGCTTGGGATCGGTTTAAAGGGTTCATGGTTTAGCTTTATTGCACACAAGACCAGTGTTGGGTTATAGTGTATTACTACCGGTGAAGATGGTTACAACTGGTCACTGGTCAAGTTCTTACTGGTAACTATTACTACTGGTGAAGATGGTTAATCCTAGTCACTGGTCAAGTTACTTACTAATGGTCATCACTATTACTACTGCTGCTGCATGGATTTCATGGGAGTTTCTACTGGAGGTTACTACCGCTGAGCTGATAATGTTAGTTACGATTTATTAGCACATATATGTGTAACAAATTTATGATAATTACAAAGTAGATTCGATTAGATATTATAACCCGATTATGTCTAGGGTTAGTTAGCCTCAAGGTCTATAAATATAGATCCTTATATCGTTGTAAATATACGTCTATTAGGAAACCCTAATTCTAATAAATTGAGGCTGTTGGTGGAAATCTTATGTTCTTAATCGTTTGTTCATATTCATAACTTGTTAATTACTATCTTGTAATATCAAAGTGTTGATCCGCTGCAACCCCTTTAATAGATCTAGATCTAATTGTTTGTTTTATACAAACCTATTCTTATTAGATCCTGACAAGTGGTATCAGAGCACAAGGTTACTCTAGATCTAAGATCTACAAGACGTTTAACAAGTTTTCACAAACAGATCCAAGATGTCTGATCTTAATGAAGACGTTCAAGCAAATAGGGTTCCAGTACTCACATCATCAAACTATGATATGTGGAAAAGTCGTATGTAAACGGAGACACACTGTCTCAAACGTTTGACAGATTCAACAAGCTGATTGGAGAGCTATCCAGCGTGGGAGTGAATACTGCTCAAGATGATATCAACATGAAGTTTCTCATATCTCTAGGATAAGAGTGGACTATGTATACTGTAAGTTATAGACAAGGAAATAATCTTGACACCATGGAGATTGATGAACTATACAATGAGTTACGTGTATTTGAACCTGAAGTAAGTGCTAAAAGACTATCAAACTACTTAACCCAAAATGATGCATTTGTTACCACTATGGAAGGTGGATCATAATCATAAACTGGGTTTGTCTCTAAAGAAAAAAAAGGGAAGCAAACTGGAAACTCATATGACAGTGTGAGGGAAGCTTTCTTTGTTAGTCATGAAAGTTCTGGACTAGTAATTGAATACTTGGAGCAAGTTAATGCTGATGATCTGGAAGAGATGGACTTGAAGTGGCAATTTGCAATGTGAAGTTTGAGAACCAGAAGGTTTATCCAAAGGACTGGTAGAAACAAATTTGTTGTTCGTAGAAGTGATAATATTGGGTTTGATAAAAGCAAAGTGATGTGTTTTGAATGAAAGAAACTTGGACATTTTGCTAGGGAATTAGCAAATACTAACAAAGATGACAATCAAAAGCAATCAAATCACAACAATCCAACAGGATCAAGCAACAACCATCAAGGAAGGTCATCCAAGTCTACTACTTTGGTTACTTAGGATGGACTAGGGTTTTAGTGGAGCTTTCAAGCTAATGAAGAAATAACCAATCAAGCTCTAATGGCTGATGTTCGAGAAGATGAAATCCCAACTGAGATATTATCTGAACGTTGCCTTCCTACATGCATTAAACAAGTTAGGGATTATAAAGAACATAATAAACTTGTGTGTGAATCTTTACATAAGTTAGAGGAAAAAAGAAAGGAATTGTCTAAAATAATTTCTAATTTTGAACAACAAGTAAAAGATTATGTTAAAAATGAGATTAAATATCAAGAAGAACTAGCAATTGTGAAATGGGAAAAGGGATAATGCATTAGCTAAGGTGATTAAAGCAGAAGAACAATTTCAGGAAATAAAAATTGAGAATGATCAAATTAAGCTAACAATCACAAAGTATGAGAACGCTTCAAAAACTGTTGATCAAATTCTTAAATCTCAAGTGCATGGTAACAACAAAAATGGGATTGGGTATAATAATATGTTACCACCTTTTAACAACAATTATATCCCTCCCAGTTTAGATTCTAGTGAAGAATTAAGTGAGGAAGAAATTGAAGTTAACACAAATGCAAATGCAGATACCATGATAAGAAATACTCATCAAACACAATCTAGAGTCACTGAGAAGAGTAAAGAACAAACTGTCCCAGAAGACAAAAAATTTCCTTTTAAATCTAATCAAGGTCATACTTTTCATCAAAATCTTAAAAACAGACCAAATGTGTATAAAGAAAGAAACTGGCACAATATAGGACAAAGACAACATGTCAAGACATGCAACTGCATGAGTAAATAGGAACATGCATTACCTATAAGAGGGAATGTAAGGAACTGGAGTCAACGTGTCACTCAACAAAAGGGTCCAAATATTTTTAAAGGATGTCTTGTATGTGAAAAAACGAATCATTTAACTGAAGAATGTTTCTATAACAAAAGAAATAACAAAAATAGAATTGGATTCAATAGGAATGGCTCAAAATCACCACCTAGGTTTGGTAGAACTGCTCAGAAGTTTGTGAGTAGCAGGAAATACAACATAAAATATCAAGAACCAAACTTCAAAGAAAATAACACTGCCAATAGAAAGTATGGAAATTACACCTGTAGTAACTCTAACAATAGTAATTTTCTGTATGAAAAGACTAGGAACCTACATATCACTTTAAAAGATTTGATTATGTAAATGAAGAAGGTAAACCCAAGACAACTTTGGCTTGGGTTCCTAAAATTAGCTAATATTTTTCTCATGTGCAGAGCAAGCCAGGTATGAAAAAAGAAGACACATGGCATGTAGATAGTGGCTGCTCTAGGCACATGAAAGGAAACAAGTTGAAGCTTCAAAACTTTATTGAATATGATGGAGGCTATGTTGCATTTGGAGGAAATCCAAGAGGTGGTAAGATTACAGTTAGAGGAACAATCACCAATGGTAAAGGTACTTTTGAAAATGTATTCTTTGTCAAAGAATTAAATTATAACCTAGTAAGTGTCTCTCAAGTGTGTGATAAAAAGAATTAAGTTCTTTTTACAAACACTGAGTGTATCATTCTTGATCCAAAGTTTAAAGTAGTTGATGAAAGCATGATTCTACTAAGAACACCAAGTAAAGATAATGTATACTGTTTTGACATGGGAAGTAATGACTCAGAAACTAAGGAAAATTGTTTTATTTCAAAAGCATCACTTGATGAATCATCACTGTGGCCCAGGAGAATGTGTCATATGAATTTTAAAAACATGAACATCTTGGTTAAAAAATGATCTTGTAAGGGGTTTACCTCAAAAGGAGTTCACATGCAATGATCACTGTGTTGCATGTCTGAAAGGAAAACAATATAAGTCTTCACAAAAAATCAAAGATACAAATTCATATCACTCAAGTCCGCACTTATTGCACATGGACCTTTTTGGTCCTGCACATGGACCTTTTTGGTCCTACACATGGAACGTTTTGTTGCTACATTACAGTGCACCAAGAACACCTCAGCAAAATGGGGTGGCAGAAAGGAGGAACAGAACCCTCATTGAAGTAGCAAGATCAATTCTAGCTGATTCAAATTTTCCTATCACATTATGGGCAGAAGCAGTGAATACTGCATGTTATGTTCAAAATAGGGTATTAATTGTCAAAGCATATACAAAGACCCCTTATGAGCTCTTTCACAAGAGAAAGCTGTCACACCCCGCCAGTGGCGGAAACCCAGGGTGTGCCGATTGACGATCGTCATAACACAATAGTAAATAAAAACATATCTATATGATAAAAGAAAATAATGTATTTTTATGACGTCTCCATACTCAAGGTATAATCCTTGGTACACGAAAACCGTCAAACACTACAAGTAAATATTCAACCAATAACCAACGAAATGAAATAATACTTATGTAAAGTCATAAAAGCCACAATGCAAAATGTAAACCTGAAGGTCTGCTAGAATCGAAATCCTAAACCCAAGTCCTACGCTTGCTCATTACCTGAAAGTAAAGCTTAAAATGTGAACATAAAGTTGAGCGAGTTCATCGAGTAAGTAGTAAAATGTAAAGTAGAAATCATATCTCAAATCCAGTAGTAAAATAATGTGTACCTAATTCATGTATGTAGTAAGAAAACATCATCCACAATCATACAACGAAAGCATGTATCACAAGCAAGCACTAGCCACGCTACCGTAACTACACCTCATTAATAGGAAAGGTATACTAATGAGCTTGCAGATATCAGTAGGAAACGTATACTGATATGTATCATCCGCAGTAGCCACGCTACCGTAAGTACACCTCATTAGTAGGAAAGGTATACTAATGAGCGTGCAGGTATCAGTAGGAAAGGTATACTTATATGTATCATCCACAGTAGCCATGCTACCGTAAGTACACCTCATTAGTAGGAAAGGTATACTAATGAGCGTGCAGGAATCAGTAGGAAAGGTATACTGATGTGTATCAACCAACTGTCTCGTAACGTTTTAGAAAAATTGCATTAGTTTTGTTACACATTTTATGGTTTCTAAAAATAGTAAGTTTCCATAAATAGAAGTATCTATTTATGGAAAGTTTCCGAAAATAGTAATGTTTCCAAAAATAGTAAGTATGGAAGTAAAATTCGTTTCTCGTAAATCATTTTTTTCAAAATTAGTTTGGTTGAGCTTTACTTTCCCCCGATTTATAAAACGTAAATAATAGTAAAGAAGGGGCGATGAACTCACCTTAACGAGCAAGGGGATAATACACGAGCAGTGTGAATAATTTGTATATCTAAGCAAGTAGGTAGGTCATAAATAACGTCCCCACTAGACCTAGAGATCCCCTAGATAATGGTAGTAACAATCGTAAGAATAAGATTAACGGGTTTTAGTCTTTAGATAAAACCGACACAATCTTCAGCGAATACCTATGTTGGTTCAAACTGAAATCTCTAGAGTTCTAGGAAGAGTTAGACGATGAATTAGATATATTTGAAAACTAAACTCAGAGGGATACATTTTAGACTAAGAGTTTAAAATAGTTTTTTTTTTATGAAAAAGATATGGTCAAGGCAAAACTGACTATGTAATCTGTCTAAAAGTATAGTTTTTTTATAAGTTGAGTTATAACATGTTTCAAAGTCGTATATCTTATAAGGAAACTAGTTAACCATTTTTAAGACTTCTTAGACCTGTTATAAACTAGTAATAAAAAATTTAAAATATGTTTTAGTTTGTCTAAGTGGTTACACAAATTCGATTATCAAAGCCTAGTAAAGTGTTCCAAAAATTCAGATTAGACCCTCTGTTAGTATTTTTCACTTTTAGGAATTTCTATAAAGGGTTAGATAATGAGTCTTACTTTTTTGAAAACTAGACTCCAAAATCTACAATATTCTTTTAGGTCACAGATTCTAATTCATTACCAAAACAGAGTTAAACACTGAAGAATACAGACCAAAACATAATCTCAGAAACTGTCCAAACGTTTAATAAATGTCTAATAACTTAGGGTTTTCTTCCGATTAAAGTTACAAACGTAAAGACACGATTTAGGTAACGATCAAACAACATAGCACGAGTTATAGATAAGTTCAAAATAGTGCAGAAAGAGTCACCAAAAGATTTCATAACAACAAATAAGATAGAGTAGCAAAGTTAGGGTTTTATACCAAGAATTGCAACGGTTTGATTTCCAAACTTGATGAACAGCGTTACAAGAAAACCAAAACAAACTACGACACTAGGAGCTGCCCAAAATCAATTGTGATCACCAAGCCAAACAAACACAAATAAGTTTGTAATCATGCATACATAAACAACCATAAATCGGCTAATGTATATATGTACTTACATGATGGAATTAACGAACCCGATTTTCTATAGCTTTCCTAGAGATTGGTTATGACCCGATCAAAGAAAGTTCACCAGCTGAATTTGAATCATCCCAATACGTGACCAGATTATAACATCAACACAACGTTTTAACCGATTAGCAATGTAGCAAAACAGAAACTAGAAGATGAAATGAAGAATCGGTTAAGGAGTGTAACACATACATGATTGACCCGTGATGTTTGAAACCGATGAGGGCTAGATCAGGTGAAGAGTACGAGCTTCCAATAACCAAAAATTGGTCACAATCAGATTGGGTGACAACATATAAACATTACAATTACAATCTGGCCGATTAGGTTAAAAATACAACATGAAATGTTATTACACAACATATATGTAATCGACTATATGAATTGACTTGAATATACGATTAACAAAACAAAATTACCAACCTTCTAGAGATGATGATCTAGACCAGATTACAAACGAGACGAATTAGAATTCCAAGTATATTGATCGTCGGCTGAATCATAGAAAGACTTCCGAAATGAACACCAAAATTTTGGGTTTCGACTTAGCAAAACTCACAAGAAAAACGACACAATACCTTGATTGATTGATCCTTCAAGATGACGAATTCAATGGCTGAAGAGGAGGGATCGATGGTGGTGATGTAGGTGAAAAGAAATCGGCTGCAAGGTGTTTGTGGGTAGCGGATTTAGGAGAAGACATGATTAGGGTTTTGTGTTTGTTTAGTGTAATATGATTAGGTTTAGATTGGATTAGGGTCACTACACAACTAGTGTGCATGGATAGGACTAGGAACATGAGTCTGGGTTCGATTGCGGTATCAAGGGCTTAACCCACACATCTTGAACCATGGCTCACCCACAAGCAAAAAAACAGAAGCTGAATCTGGCTCGTGCTGCGGTGCAGTGCTCACTAAGTGTGGCGCAGTCCTCCATCAAAAATGAGTTTTACAATATGGACGTAACGAACGGTAAACAACACGAAGGTTAAAGGATGAACTTATTTATGAAATTTCGTTACGATACAACATAGATATAACTTGAACCCAATGTTCTCAAAAGTTTAATGATGTTTATCTGATACAAAATAGAAAGTTTACGAAATCCGGAAAGTCTCTCGTTAAGACATGTAGGAGCTCGTATAACGGGAACTAATTATTGTGCACCTAAAGTAACACGGTATCAACACATATAGGATATACACACATGTCAAAGTAATAATCACACATAAGTAAAATATAAAGAACTTTTAATAAAAAAAAATTTGTAAACACGGTAAGAGCTATCGACATACTATACTAACCTGAGTCGGAAGAGTGACGGTTGTCACAAAAGCCAATCATAAGCTTTTTAAAACCATTTGGGTGTCCTTGTACAATTTTGAATAACAAAGAACACTTAGGGATGTTTGACAACAAGATAAATGAAGGTTTCTTTGTAGGTTACTCCACTCAAAGCAAAGCATTCAAATTATATAACATCAAAAACAGAATTGTTGAAGAAAGCACAAATGTGATTTTCAATGAGAATACCATGAATACTACTGGAGAGGGACCTGATTGGTTATTTAATATTGATGAACTAACTAAGTCTTTCAATTTTTATTTTTCAAGTCAATTTGAAAAAGAATCTGGAGATGGTGTTAAGACTGGTGACTCAGTTAATACTGGTGACTCAGTTAATACTAGTGCATCAGTTAACACTGGTTAATCAGTTAATACTGGTGAATTAGTTAGCACTGGTCAATCAGTTTCTAGTGTTGACTCTGTTAAGTCTGGTCAATCAGTTACTACTGCTTCGTCTGAAATGAATGAAAATTTGTCTATTTTCCATATATCACCAGTGATCCACCTGGAGTGTTTCAGCCCAAATCCCCAGGTGATGGAACCTTCAAAGACATGGATCAAGATATTGATGTTGGTGATTTGAGCAGTAAGAAAGATGAAGAAATACATAACTCAGATGGAGAAGAAATTATTATCAGTAGTACCCCAGAAGAAAGTAGTAATTTTGAAAATTCTCCTCAATCCCAAAATGATGAATTGCGAGAGCAAAATGATACAAATTTGACTCAAGAAATAATAGAAGATCAGTATCAAACACTTAGGATCGATAAGAATCATCCACTGCAACAAATCATTGGTGACTTGAACTCTACAGTCCAAACAAGGAGAAAATTACACCAAAGCTTCAATGAATGTTTATTTGTGTGTTTTCTCTCACAATTAACACCAAAGAAGGTAGAACAAGCTATTAAAGACCCAAGTTGAAGCAATGCAGGAAGAATTACTACATTTCCAACTTCAAGCAGTCTGGACATTGGTAGTACTTCCCAGTGGCAAGAGAGTTATTGGGACTAAATGGATATTGAAGAATAAAACTGATGAAAGAGGTATTGTCATAAAATAAAAGAAATATTAGTGTCACAAGGATACACTCAGAAAAATAGGAGTTGATTGTGATGAGGTATTTTCCCTAGTAGCAAGAATTGAAGCCATACGGATTTTTCTGGCTTTTTCCTCATTTAAAGGATTTACCGTGTACCAAATGGATTTGAAGAGTGCTTTATTATATGGGAAGATTGAATAAGAAGTGTATGTGTGTCAACCTCCAGGATTTGAAGATCCTGATCATCCAGACATGGTGTACAGACTAGATAAAGCATTGTATGGTCTACATCAAGAATGTTGGGAATGACATTATGTTGGTGCATATTTATGTGGATTACATTATTTTTGGGTCTACAAATGCCAGTTGTGCAAGGAATTTGAGAAAATGATGCATAAGAAGTTTAAGATGATCTCCATGGGAGAGCGGCCTTTCTTTTTAGGGCTACAGGTGAAGTAGAAACCAACTGGTATCTTTATCCATCAAGCAAAATATGTTAAAGAGATACCAGAGAAATTTGGATTTCAGGATTATAAGAGTGCAAGTACACCAGTAGAAACCCACAAGCACTTAGAGGCTGATCTTGAGGTGGAGGATGTGGATGAACATTTGTACAGATCAATGATAGGATCGTTGATGTACTTAACTGTTTCAAGACCAGACATAATGTCTAGTATATGTGTGTGTGTGTAAGATATCAGACTAGTCCTAAAGTTTCACATCTGATAGCAGTAAAAAGAATTTTCAGATACCTGAAGGGTAAGCCATATCTGGGATTGTGGTACCCAAGAGACTCTCCATTTGAACTTATTTGATATACGAACAATGACTATGGAGGAGAAAATCTAGATAGGAAGTCCACATCAGGAGGATGGCAGTTCTTTGGGTCTAGATTGATTTCATGGCAATGCAAGAAACAGACTAATGTCTCTACATCTTTAACAGAAGCATAATATGTTGCTGCTTCAAGCTGTTGTGCTCGGGTGCTCTGGATTTAGAATAAATTGATGGATTATGGTATTTCTTTCCTACATAATCCTACTTTTATTGATAATAAGAGTACCATAAGCATTGTTAATAATCCTGTAAAACATTCCAAAACCAAACACATCGAAATTCGTTTTCATTTTATCAGGGATTGTAATGAAAAGAAACTTATTCAGGTAGTCAAGGTTCATACAGATAATCAATTTGTAGATCTTTTCACAAAAGCATTTTATGTGGGAAAATTTACATTCTTGATCAATACTATTGGCATGATTAATCCTGCTTAGGTTCATTTTCAAAATGATGACTATGTTCTTGAAACATGTTGTATATGTTGTTATGTGTTTGAAAAAGTTAATGCTGGTAGTTACTACTGCTGAAAGTTAATACTGGTATGTGCCTGAAACAGTTGGTGCTGCTGATTCCTACTAATAGTGGTTACTACTGCCAGTAGTTAATACTGGTGGAAGTTACTACTGCTGTTGGGAATGTTTTATTTTTCATGTTTCTACTGCAGGGACTAATCGGTATAAATAGGAAATTCTTCCATGATTATTCAATATCGTTCAAATCAAATTTTCGCTCTCTCTCTAAAACTCTTTTGCTCTCCATAAACCCTAATATCTGTTTGTCGAAAGATTTTAATTAGATTAATCTTTTAACCCTAAATATCATGCGATGGAGAATCAATAACTAGCTTTTAGGGTATTCCATAACATTGTTGCCGACCTAGAGCTTCATCTAGAAGCCATTGATTTTCACCCCATCATCACCTTTCTTCGCCAATCATGAATACATTATGCTTTAACGGTTAACCCTGAGGTTTATGAAAAGCACATAAGAGCGTTCTGGAATACGACTCTTTTTGTGGAGGTGGATGGCACCCAACGAATTAGGGCTCATGCAGACAAGAGGGAAGTTATTGTTATAGAGTCCACCATTAGATCTCATCTTGAACTTCAATACGACTCTGGTATAACATCTTTTCCTATAACGAACTCTTTGAACGAATGGGGTATGAAGGAAGCTTAACTAAATTTACCTTTCAAAAAACGCTTCTTTCTCCCCAATTGAGGTATTTTGTTCATGTCTTGCAACAATGCATATCAAAAACATGATACACCTAGAATGAGTTTAACAAGACTATAGCTACTGTTATGGATTGTTTAGCAACATGAAGGGTGTTTAATTTTTCAAACATGATTTTTAACGATCTAAAGTGGAACCTTGCTAATCCAGACAACCAATTTTGAATATATCCACGTTTTTTACAAATCTTTCTGGGTAAAGAGCTTGGTAGTTATTCCTCTAAAGGAAAGGTCCTCTTCATGGATTTTCATTCAAAGAAATCTTTTTCAAACATGAGGAGGCAAGTAAATACCTTTTCTGGCAAGGTGCCCACATTGTTCTCTACAATGGTGGGTGTCACAGTTCCTCAAGGTGAAGGATCAAGTACTCCCCTTGAGTCCCAATACACACCTTCTATCTCATCTTCAGTTCCTGCTACTGAACAACCAACCAGTGCTTCTCATGCACCTTCAGCTTCAACCAAACAAGCTCTATTAAGAGAGTATGTTAGAAAGTCTAAGAGGGTTCCTTCACCTATTGGACCTAAAGAACAACCCAAAGCACAAAAAAAAAAAAAAATTCATAATAAAAGTTTGATCAGTTCCTACTGATACAATGAATACGGGTACAACTGAGCCCTCACCCAAGATTCCAACGAAGGTGGTCAATAAGGAGGGGGGAGACCATGTTGGAATGGCTCATACTACTGTCTAGTGGTGCACCAGACAATGTGACAGGCTCTAAGACCCAGCAAACGGTAATTGTACATGATGATGATTCTTTTGAATCATTGTTAAGAGGACCCAGGTGCCAAGAAACCATGGGGGAGGGTGATGCTCCTGCTAGGAAGGAGGCACCTTCTAAAACTACAACCAACAAACCGTCAACTGTTGGTACTCAACAGAAAAGTGGGGAGGATAGATATACTTAATCAAATCTCGAATTGACTGAATTGTGCCTCAAATATACTGACAAGGTGCTTACACAAGCCGAGGACACCAAGCAACTCCAGCAGATGGTGTTTAAGCTGACGAAAGAAGTTAAACACTACAGATTCTCAATGAAGAAACATGTGAAAGTGGCTAAGAAGAGTGGTTCCAGGAACAGATCTTACAAGTTGCCAACTCCCTCTACCTCCAGCTCTAGCTCTTCTGGCAGGTCTGAACAGAATGCTACCAAAAAGGGGGAGAAAATAGAGCATAATGTTGAAAAGAAGGTTGAGCAGTCTGGTGAAAAGGAGTTTGAGCAGACTGTTGAAAAGAAGGTTTAGCAGGAGCATGTTATGCCAGATCAAGAAGAGTCTAAGGTCTCTACTTCTGAAGGGATTTGAAGGATAATACTGGTCCAAATGTTACCAAAGGTCCACCTGTTACTACTGGTGAAGAGAAAGAGAAAGAAGCAGAGCAGGATACTATTGATGAGAGTGATTCAAAGGATAGGGAAGTTCCTACTGCTGATCCACCAGTAGCCCAATTCACTAAAGAAGATATAGTTATAGGTACTGAGTTGGAGAGACTGAAACAAGAGAAGCTAAAACAAGAAGCAATCAGGAAAATAGAAATAGCTGCTGCTATAGAGAGATAGAGAAAGGCTGATGCAAGTAGACCAAAGAAGAATCCAGTTGATGAATCTGCTGATCCTACAACTGACACAACAGATCCTATCATTCCTCCTAGAATAGAAATAAGAACAATGGGTTTTTATATGGGAAAGAAAGAGATCAAGAAAGTATCTCAAGAAGAAGACCCAAACTTTAAGAACAAGGGTAAAGGAAAAATGAAGAGTAAGAAGGAAATGAATTAGGAGAAAGCTGAACAGGGGAGGAAAGAGAATGAAGAAATAAATGAAAGGAGGAGGAAAGTGGATAATGAGTTGATAGAAAAGAAAAGATTGAGAAAATAGGGGGAAAAGGATGTGTTGGCTGCCAAGAGAATGGCACAAGAGCAAATTGAGGAAGAGCTAAAAAGAAAGGCTCAAGAACAAGATTATTTCTTGCTACCTCAAAAAATGTTGGAGAAAGATGAAGCTATGTAGAAAAAGAAGAAGGAAGAAGAGGCCAGGAGAAAAATAACAATAAAAAGAAATGTTACAAGTGTGACAACCGTCACCAAATCCTCCTCGTCAACGAAAGGTTTCCGTTAGTCAACGTTCCCCTAGTTGCCTGGCATTACTTGTTAAGAAATACTTGACGTAAATTTTAAATTTGTTACTTATATGTGTTCATTGAGATAAAAAAAAAACGTTTGGTGAACTTTTATATAACGAACAACTTGCATGACATGTTATGAATTTCACTTTAGCGTAAGGTTGAGCTTCTACCGATAATATAGACAAAAATTTAAAGGAAACACAAAGTAAACTTTCTATTTTAGTTATTCATAATACTTTAGAGTTAAGTATTTCATTTAAGTTCGTATTCGTATTTAATAATTCTCGTGTCATTTTAATAAACGGAGATTTATTTAATCCTAGTCTAGCCCGATATTGATACGTTTTTAGGTCATATCTTTAACCCGATCCATTGGGTATTCATTAAACCCATAAACCCATGGTCCAAACCCATTTAACAAATTAATCTTAACACCACAAACCTATTAACCGAAACCTAATTCTCCAAGTCGACTACTTTCAATTTCTTTTTCCTTTTATTCGACAACCACCAGCAAGAAACAACAAGTAGTCGAACTTTCTTTTTTCTTTTTTTTTGATAAATTGAGCAAGGAAGAAAGGAACCGGAAGCAATCCTCTTCATACCATCTTTTTTCTCTTGCTCTCGGTGTACATCAGCCGAACACACACACACACACACACACACACACACACACACTTTCGTTTGGTTCGTTGTTTTGGTATTCTTCTAATCTATCTAATGTTTTCGTTTATAATTATCTAGCATTAATGTTGTTAAGTTATTAATCTATAATCAAGTTGAAAGGGTTTGGTTTTATAAAAGTTAATTTACGGTTTCTAGCATGAAAGTGTATCAAAAAAGGTTTTTGTTGATGTGTTTTGTAAAGTAGTTTAATTGTTGTTATAAAAGAATTTTGATTAATTTTGTAAAGGTTTTACATCTTGAGTATTCTGAGATTATGAAGGTTAATATTAAGGTTTAGATTTTGGTTTATCAAATCTAGGTGTTTGGATGGTTATAAAACGTTTTTGGATGCAAAACTCGTCATTGAAAAACTTTCAGCAATCTGATCAGAAACTTGGTCTGTGTTCACGGAGTCTTATCTCACTAATAAAGAGGTCTTTTTACATGAATCCGGTGTCTACGACGTAGATTTTTGAGTTAGCTTTCAAATGGAAGTGGTCTTAACGTCTAATTCATTGTGTATGTGGGTCAAACGTTTGAAATACCATCAGGGGTAGAATCTGGGAAAAGTTTAGAATTAAGTTAGTGTCGGTTCCGGATTTTCTAACTCGATAATTGTATAACCTGAGAACTTGTAATTTTATATTGGGTTCTTACAGATGTTAACTAAGTATATTGATTTTTATTTGAAATTTGGAAGTCTTTAGGTATTTTTCCAAAAATGGTTTATAACTTGCTGTCCAGAATTGAACGTTTTTGTTGTAACGTCTTTTGTAAGATTTTTATAAAAATCACTGAGGGTCGAAAACTTATGAGAGTTACAACACATGCTAAAAACTTAGTAAAGAGTCTACAATTAATTAATGGAACAATTATAACTTTTTTAAATATAACTTCCCGTTTAGGAAGCTCAACTGACGGTACGTTAAGTGATATTTCATAACTAGGTTTGCATAAGGACTTGAGGTGTGTTTCGTAACCCATACTTTCAAATGTTTTCAACTTTTTTGGGGAAGACATAGCTTCTTTTAGGTGAAACATTATATTTTCAAGTATGCTTTTTATTGGACATGTTTGTATGTTGTATTCTACGTGCTATAAAAATTGTGTGTTGGATTACATTATCTTTTCGGCCTTTGCAACGTATTTGACTTTAGTGAAGTTGGCAAATGCTTTGATTACATGTTCAGCCTTGCTACGTATTTGACTTCATCTTAATTTGGAAAATTTCTTTGATTACAATAAAGATATCACATGTGAAAAACGTTTGAATTGCAAATATCGTTGTGGATTACTTCGTTACTAGTTTACACATACTGTCCAAAACGTTTAATTAAATTGCTTCTATTATTTTTGCTACTACATATTTGATTTAACTTACATATTTTGTATGACTATTGTTGATAACAATTACAAATTTTGGTGGTTTTAATATGCGATTACAAGTTTACAATGTGAGTTGCAATATCAAGAATGTCATGGTTAGTTGTCATGTGTTGACCATACTTTAAATGTCCAAAGGTTGCTATTTCAATTACACAGTAGGTGATTCTATGTTGTGGGTTGAATAGTCAAACGTGGATACCATGGTGTGGAACATTTATGAGTTGACTATACACTGAATGTTCAAATATTGTTAATTACAATGTGATTGTCAATTACAATGTCGCTACAACAATTTTGTTACAAGGATTTATATACATGGTTTTCTTAAACTCTTCGAATTCACACCAAATTTATGTTGACGTTTTTAAGCTATGTTTTCAGGAAATGATCAGGGCATAGGATGACTGACTCTCATGGACTTAGAAGACCATTCAATTGCATTTGAACATTTTTATTATTATAATATTCATGTACTGAAATATTTATTTGTTTCAACTCCGTATTGTAATACATTTTTTTATTTTGTGTTTGCGTATGATTGTGCGACGTCATGACACGAATTCATTATTTATTCTAATCTTTATTAGATATTCTTTTGTTAACTATGCAATGTGTTATGACGATCGCCAATCGGTTGCACCCCACGTTTCCGCCAAAGGTGGGGTGTGACAACAAGGGCTGAGGATAAGAAGAAGTACACTGACTTTCTGAAATCTACTGGAAAGTACAGTGGAAAAAAACTAGGGCCTATGAAATTGGATACAGTTTTGTATCTGTATGTTAAAGAGAAGAAATTGCAGAAAGAAGAAGCAGACAAAGCTTAGTTTGAGAACGAGACAAAGCTTAGTTTGAGAAGGAGAGAGCTTTGAAGAATTCATTGGACATAGGTTATAAGTTGCTGATAAATCTAAGCATGAATCTTTGGAAAGAAAAACAAACCAGGCTAGTAATGTTTCTACTACTGAAAGAACGAAATCAACAGTGGAAACAGTTACTACTTGTAAGAGGAAGGAAAATACTGGTGAGCAGGTTAATACTGGTTCTAAGAATGTGAAATCAGGAACTAAGAAACCTGAATCTACTAAAGAGAAAGCTCGGGACTAAGAGAAATAAGAACATAAACCACAAGTCATGAAGGTGAAAATGGAATATTTCTCTGGGGAATATGATTTTGGATGTGTACCTGAAATCTCTGATGAACAAGTTAATGAAGCTGCTGACGGAATCTTTGACTATATGAAAGACTTGATCATTCATTCTGAAGACATCAAGTGTGCCTCAACATTCACTAAAATACCTATCATTGATTGGTATGCAATTGTGATCAAGGGTTAGAATGCATATAAGATTGTCAGAGCTTCCAAGAGTTTCAATTTATATAACAGTTATTTGGAGATCTTCAGAGATATAAGCTAAAGAGACTTGGTGGATGTGTTCTTAATTGGAAAGAGATATAACAGTTTTGGAATGGATCATTATGAAAGCTGTGGAGTGTACTCTTTCAGCGGAACTGATGCTACTACAAAGTATATCTTGGTGGAGAGGAAGTATAAACATGGCATTAATGTGATGATCAACATGCTTAATGTGAAGTTGAAAGCTCATCAGGATTCTGAATAAACTATTCAACTATTATGGAAGATTAGATGCCAGCTGACAGATCATAGAAACTCCATGTGAAAAGGTATAAGGTTTTTGGGAGCATACCCTTTGACTGATTGAAGAAACTTATGTTTATGGTAGAAAACAGAAGTTTAGGGGGAGATTGTTGGGTTATAGTGTATAACTACTGGTGAAGATGGTTACAACTGGTCACTGGTCAAGTTACTACTACTGGTAACTATTACTACTGGTGAAGATGGTTAATACTGGTCACTGGTCAAATTACTTACTACTGGTCATCAGTATTACTAATCCTACTGCATGGATTGCATGGGAGTTTCTACCGGAGGTCACTAATGATGAGCTGATAATGTTAGTTACGATTTATTAGCAGATATATGTGTAACAGATTTATGATAATTACAAAGTTGATTCGATTAGATATTATAACCCGATTATGTCTAGGGTTAGTTAGCCTCAAGGTCTATAAATATAGATCCTTATATCGTTGTAAATAAATGTCTATTACGAAAACCTGATTCTAATAAAGAAAATCGTTAGTCCTCCAGCGTGAGAATCAGTATGTGAGTTCATATTGTTTGAGTAATATATAGGGAAATATATAAGGAGATAGAGAATATGTTTAGTAATTAATTAACCCAAAATGTCTTAAATGAACCATTTATTTCAGGTGGTATTTATACCCATGGGGACCGGTCCCTGTGCATTTGTTGCTCTTAGCTCGTACCGGTTCGTGCGTCAGTACCCCATTACCTGTCACATGGGCGTCGTCCGGGTTTGGTAATCTCGGCATGTGAAGTATTAATGGGGTATGGGTGGCTTCATTAAATGCATTACGTGCATGCTTACTTTTGCATTTGATGCTTTGTCGGGGGGACGGACCTCCAGTCTTTCGGTGAGGTCCTGTCTTTCGGTGAGGTCCTGGGACGGTCTTCCTTCGTCTATCGTCCACCGTGCGTAGCTTTCGTCCTTTGTCCGATATCTAGGATACCCTATCCCAACTGAAGGTGTGCAATTGTAAATAATCCTTCATTTTCTAAGGTTTAAAATATCATAAAAGGATATGTAAATAGATATAAATCCAAAATTAAAGATAATACCACTAGGTTGTTAAGGACTTGGTGGCACGCAATTACTACAAATAAAATAGTCATTTAAAGCAACATCGTCATCTAGTTACTTAGTTATGTAAAAGTTATTATTAAAGTATATATGTTTATGTTACTCTAATGTGAAACCCAATAGAAACGTGGACATTAAGGTATCTAGAGTTTCATGTCTATTAATATGCATATCTTTTGTACTGTTTTTTTCTTATCGAGAAGCTCTAGTACAAAAATGCGATTTCATCATGCCGAAAAATGTGTGATGATATACATATAGTTACACTTAAATTTTCAGCGTGTGTGTGACTAAAGGGCTAGTGACCGCAGGGGTTCATATTGGCGGGTTAGTGGCCGTATCCGTTAAAAAACAATATCCAAAACACTAACATGCGTGACTAATTGGGTACGAGTTTATATTGGATTAAAAGTTTTAGTGTCCGTATGTTGGGATTAGAAGCAAAGGAAGCAGCAAAGAAAAGGAGTTTAGACGATAAATGATTATGTTTTGTAATGAAAAGTAGTTGATACTGATGTATAAAAACTGGTACTTTTAATGGTTATAAAAGATCAAGTTAGGGGGAGATTGTTGGGATTAAACTTAGATAAAATAGTTTTAGTTTCATTAATATTGCTTCTAACTACTGATAGTAAGGTATGTTTATTATTGCGGGCTGAAAATGGTTAATACGGAAGATCATTAATGCTGAAGAACATACAAGTTACTACGGAAGACAAGTTACTACGGCAATTGAAGATTACTACTGCTATTCATTAATGCTGCTGTTTCTGTAGAGTTACTGCGGAAGTGTTAATACTGTAACACTTGTCATGCACGTTTATTATAGAATTACAATTGTAGTTAGATGTATTTCTATAATTAGTAGATGTAGTTTCCTAGTTTATCTAGTCTAGCCTCAAGGTCTATATAATAGATCCTTGTATTGATAAGAAACACGTTGTATTGATTTTCATAATTAATCAATTGAGGCTTATAATTCGGAAAATTATTGTTCATCATTGTTCTTAACTTTAACAATATTATTTGTTAGAATTACTTGTTAATATCAAAGTGTTCATATCCGCTGCTGAACTTCTTTGATAGATCACGATCTAACAATCAAGGTTTATACATACGTTATTGTTAGTGCAAATATTAGATGACTAATTGTTCTATTTGCTTTGTTATTTATAACTGTATTTATTTAGTTATTTTGTGAAGGCTTAGAGCTAAATGGGCTGCTCACGAACTTGCATGTTCGTGAGGCCCAGTAAAGCCCAAACTGGCCGAACATGTTACTCTATATAAAGAGGTGTTTAGGTCAGTTTAGGGTTGTTGGTTCAGCTGAGAATTCAGAGAGTACTTGTTAATTGTAACCGTGTTTATCAATTAAGGTACAGAATTCGATATTTCGTTTGTGCTTATTTATTATTGCTTATTCGATTATAACTTGTGATAATACATTTGATTACGGAATCCGCCTCGTGATTAGTTTGTTTAATCCTGTAGATCTGACCATTAGGACCTACAATTGGTATCAGAGCGAACACATTGTTTGCTCTCTATCGAGATTTGGTTCACGATTAAATTTCTGTTTTAATCGATTTGCAAACTAGGGTTCTTATATCTTCGGCGGCTGTCTGTTAAAAATTAGGGTTTAAGATTGTTCGTGGACCATCTTCGTGGATTACTCTGTGACTTATCTTCGTGGATTATCAAGTTCGTTGACTCTTGATCATTTCCACGAACATCATTGTTCGTTTGCAGTTAAGTTCGTGACTACTTCTTCGTCACTCATCTTCGTGGACTTTGTGGATTATAAGTTCGTCACTCAAGTTCGTGGATCACATTATCTTCGTGAACATTATCTTCGTTTGTTTTACAAGTTCGTGACGAACATCATCTTCGTGAACATTATCTTCGTGAACATCATCTTCGTGAACATAGTCTTCGTTTGTTCCACATGTTTGTTTGTCAACAAACTGTCCCACATGGATTGAAGACAATCAACTAACACCCCTCCCAAGTTAATTAATTCTTTACAATATTACGAATGGGTCGATAAATTTGAATCTTTCTGTCGCTACAATGACGTACAAATGTGGCTATGTATCGAAACAAAATATACACGTCCAACTACAACCACAAGCGGCACAGCTACTGATATTCCAGTCTCTTTCCTCACAGCTGATCTTAGAAGAGTATATGATGATGAAAACAGAGCATGGGCAACTCTGAAAATGGCCCTGCCAATTGAAACATTACACATTTGTCAGGATCACAAGACCTTATATGAACTTTGGAAAGCAATTGAAACTCAGTATGCTGGAACTGCTGCTCAAAGAAGAAGTAGATGAAACATTCTTAAAAGGAAATTTGACACGTTCAGAGCAGGAATCAACGAAACCTTTGAAGAAACCGTCAATAGATACTTCAATCTCCTTGCAGACCTTGCTAGATCTCGTATAAATATTGGAGAAGAAAAATTAGAGAGATTTTTGGATGCACGGCCTAAGCGTTGGGAGGTTTATGTGAACTTAGTAAAAGATGAAATCGATACGACAAAATACAATGATAACCACTTAACTTTAGCAACGGTGATTGAAAGATTTAGAGGTTTTGAATTAACACGCTTAACTATAAATGTTGTCACAGATCAAACACCTTATGGACAAACCTCAGAATCCAATTCCCCTAGAAATGCAACTGCGTTTCTTTCTGATAAGGATCAAACAACTCCTGACACCCATCCCGTCACTGGCACAACTACAACTACAGCAGCACCACATGCTACTATTACTCATCAGAAAATGCCAATGAGGGTCAAATCAGCGGAAGAAAGCCTAGAAATCCTATCCTGTTTTTTGGCTGCATATGGTAATCAAGTTCAAGGTAAAATCACCGATCCAGGTTTATGGGATGAAGATGTCAGTCAAGTCGATCAAGATGACTTAGAGGAAATGGACTTACAATGGCAAACTGCTATGCTTACTAACAGAATCAAGAGATTTATGCCAAGAACAGGACGCAGACCTAGAACTGGCAAAGCAGGTTTCGATAAGTCAAAAGTACGTTGCTACAACTGTCAAGGACATGGCCATTTCGCCAGAGAATGTCAATAGCCTAAGGTGGAATATACTCCACATCAAGACAGAACTAGAACCACTCCTTCTCAACCACAGCGCAGTTTAGCTTCACAGGCCATGATAGTTCAACATGATGATCGTACATATGATTGGAAAATTTGCAATGATGAAATGAATCAAGCACTCATGGCATCTATCGAAGAAATACGTAGTGAAGCCAGTAGTACCGAAGGTGATTCCAGTACTGACAGTGAACTAAGCTCAGATGAAGAAGACGCTCAGGATGTTGAAGATATTGAAGACAAAACAAAGATTTGCAGCTGCACAGTGGATCTATCCAATGAAAACTTCATTGCAAAAATGGTTGACCTCAAAACTGAAAAGTCAAAGGTACTTCTTGATCTTCAATCCGTGAAGGAGTTATGCAAATCTTTTACCATTTTAACTCTTCGAAACGATAAATTGACTAAGTCAGTATCCACCTTGGAATCACGGCAAACTCAACTTGAGCTTAACGTGTCAACCCAAACTTTTTTAAAATATGATTTTGCAAAGAAACTTAATCAAAACGAAAAAGATAGAATGGACCTTTTATCAAATGTTGGCATTTTAACACATAAAATTGACATGTTATATGAATGCCTTGAAAAAGAAAAGAAGAGCTTTGCTGAGAAAGTTCAAGAGTTAGATAACTGTGAAATAAGGTTAACTGAGCAGGAAAGGAATATCGAACAGTTTCGTACCTCTTCCAGTACTTTGAACTCTATCTTAAGTCGTCAACGCATTAGTGGGAAGTCTGCAGGTTTAGGATATAACGAAACACCACCTCTTTATAATAACAACTTTAGTTTCTTTAAATCCGAGCCTCCACAACATGACGAATGTGAATCATCAACCTCCAAGGACCAGGAATCTGCGAAACCTCAAGAGAAACAACCCGCAAAAGTTCAGACTCAAGATTCACCATGCGAACCTCTTCTTAAATCATTCATCCCAAGCAAAGATATCTAGTCAAACAAAAGCATGCCCTCAGATGCTGAACCACATCAATCAAACAAAATGGAGAATTTAAACTGTTTCAAAGGTCTTGAGCGTGGACACGTGGCCTCAATTTGCACCAATAAACGCAAAGAATCAAAAGAACCTCCGGTTAGGACAACTTCTCTACCGAAAGCTAAATCAATTCCCACAAAACCCGTCCAGATTCTACGAAACCCAAAAAATGAACGCACAGAAACGAACTCTCGCTATTACGGGTACAATAAACCAAGCATGGGAAACTTTAATCAACATCCTCACCAGCGGCCACAACAACCTTTTGTTCCATCTTATCGTCAACATCATTATGAACAAAGTTATCACAGTCCTCCACGATATCATCTTGAAAATCATTATCACAGTCCCCCACGATCTTATCATGAACCTCATTATCAAAACTTCAATCAACGCGGTTACAATTCTCCAAATCGGACTGTCATGTCCCCACAAATGAGTCATAGAGTTCCATATAACTCTAACAGTCATTATTCTACTTGACACACATCTCTAGTCTCACACAATCCTAAAGGAGTGTACAAAAGGGTCACCCATGTGACTAAGAAAGGTCAATCCAGGTCTGTTATGGCCTGGGTTCCCCATGAAAACTAATCATTTCATTTTATGTGCAGGAACCGGGTCACCGTATGGTCAATAACTGGTACGTTGACCGTGGTTGTTCCAGGCACATGACGGGAGAACGAAGTTTGCTCAACAACTTCGAATCAGGAAAGAAAGGAAGAGTTAATTTTGCTGGAGATAAAGGTGGAGAAATAACTGGAATTGGATCAGTTACAAATGGTAAAATCACACTGAAGGATGTCTTCTCCGTCAAACAATTGGAACACAATTTGCTGAGTGTTTCTCAAATCTGTGACAGTGAAAATCCTGTCTATTTTACCAAGAAGGAAGTATTGATTACTAATGCGCGCACCACGAACGAAGAACACATACATTTTGGATATGAACAATACTGATATTACCACGGATTCAACATGTTTACTGTCGAAATCTACAAGTGAGGAAGCAATGATTTGGCACAGGAAAATGGCTCACTTACACTTTCGAAAAATGAACGAGATCACAAAGAAAGGGCTAGTCAACGGGGTTCCACTGAAACGCTTCGAGCATGAGGATAAATGCGTCCCATGTAAACTCGGAAAACAACACAAGCAACCTCACAAGCCCAAGACTATTAACACAATTGAGACACCTTTTGAGTTGATGCACACTGATCTATTTGGCCCCATTAAGCAAAGAAGTTTTGGCGGAAAGTATCACTGTTTAGTAGTCACCGATGACTACTCTCGTTATTCTTGGGTCTACTTTTTGGCTGCTAAAAGTGAAACAGCTGGTACACTAATTACCTTCTTCGACATGATCAAGAATGTTTACAAAGCCAAAGTTCAACGTCTAAGAAGTGATAACGGAACAGAGTTCAAAAATGCCACCATGACCTTCTAGTGTCTAGCGAATGGAATAGTTCAAGAGTATAGCGCTCCTTATGAGCCTCAACAAAACGGAGTTTCCGAAAGGAAGAACAGAACACTAATCGAGGCTGCACGTACAATGCTCGCTGACTCGCACCTCCCAGTCATGTTTTGGGGGGAGGCTGTTAATACAGCCTGCTATGTCTTAAATCGTGTGTTAACTGTTAAGCAATTAGATAAAACAAGCTATGAATTACTTAATAATCGTACACCAAATCTTGCTGGATTGGAACCCTTTGGGGCTCCATGTACCGTGTTAAAAACAAATCACACCACTAAATTTGAACCCAAGGCAGTCGAAGGATACTTTCTCGGATGTGTTAAGGGTTGTGCAAACAAACGCGCCTACCTAAAACTTGCACGCATAGTGGAAGTTGTTTTCAATTTGGAAATAACTAGCTATAACTTTGAAAAACAACACGGTCCTGCAACTTGTTTTGATTATGACTCCTTATTTGAGTCGTTTAATCTTTCCTCTAGTGTGACACATTCAGGTACAGTGGAGCACCACACTTATTCTTCTGACGATGAGGATTCCATCTTTCCTCGTGCCGCTGTTATTCAAGAAATCGTTGATGAAGTTGTTGCCCCCGAAGGTCAACCAAATGTTCAAGCCGTTGATCAAGATGCAACTCGAGGATCTTTAAGGGATGTATGCAACCGCTACAAATTCAGAGGATTACAACAACTGCCGCTTCTTCTGCTTTGTTTCTCAAGAGGTTCCTGCCAATATCCATATGGCCCTCAAGGACGCAAATTGGGTTCATGCTATGCAAGGGGAATTTTCACAGTTTGAAAAGCTCGGTGTCTGGATACTCGTAATACTTCATGATGACGCATACGCTATTGGCACTAAATGGGTTTTCCGATGAAAACGAGATGATCGCGGCATTATTACTCGGAATAAAGCACGCCTGTACATTTTTATCAGGAGGAAGGATTGGATTTTCAAGATGTTTTCGCCCTGGTAGCTCGACTCAAAGCAGTTCGTTTCTTCTTGGCATATGCCTCTCATAAGGGACTTACGGTCTATCAGCTTGACGTCAAAAGTGCATTCTTATACGGTAAAATCGATGACACAGTTTATGTTCAACAACCTCCTGGGTTCGAAGATCCTCAACACCCTGACAAGGTCTACAAGCTTAACAAAGCTCTATATGGACTTCATCAAGCCCCTCAGTTGTGGTATTGATAGCACACTCTTCATCAAAGATTCGCCCAAGGCTAAACTATTAGTTCAAGTCTACGTGGACGATATCATTTTCGGCTCAACTGATCATCAAATGTGCAAAGACTTTGAAAAACGCATGAAAGAAAAATTTGAAATGAGCGCAATGGGAGAACTAAAGCTCTTTTTAGGGTTACAAGTGGAGCAATTGCCCGATGGCATGTTTATTCATCAGTCACCTGACGTGGATCCAACGGTTTATCGCGGCCTGATAAGCTCTCTTATGTCTCTCACTGCATCTCGTCCTGACATAATGTTTGTTGTGTGTTTATGTGCTAGGTTTCAAGCTTGTCCCAAAATGTCTCATCACTCTGTAGTTAAGAGGATTTTACGCTACCTCAAAGTCCGACCGAGGCTGGGACTCTGGTATCCCAAAGGCAGCGATCTCTTTCTCGAGGCTTTCACCGACTCAGATCTAGGAGGCTGCAATATCAATCGTAAGTCAACGTCCGGTGGTTGCCAGTTTCTGGGAGGACGTCTTGTGTCCTGGAAATGTAAGAAACAGACAACTATCTCCGTCTCTTCGTGTGAAGCAGAATATATCGCTGCAGGTAGTTGTGTGTCACAGGTTCTTTGGATTCAACAACAGATGCTGGATTACGGTCTATCTCTTACCTTTACTCCTATTAATATAGATAATGAGGCCGCTGTTTCTGTTATTAAGAATCCTGTTAAACATAGTAAAACCCGACACATAGACTTTAAGCACCATTTTATTCGAGACTATGCTGAAAAGAAACTAATTGATATAGTTCGAGTCTCTTCTGAAAACAATCTGGCCGATCTCTTCACTAAAGCTTTTGACAAATCTCGTTTTGAATCCTTCATTCATCTAACTGGACTACGCAACTTAGAATAACCAACGTTTACTTAAAAAAAAAAAAAAAAAAAAAAAAAAAAAAAAAAAAAAAATTTATATGATGAAGTCCTGAATTCGAGATGATGAAAACTTTTGCTTATGACTCCAAGTCTTAACTCGGGTTTCTGCACTCTCACGCGCAATTATAATTTTCCATGTATTACGTTTAAATTCTAGTGTCTTGTGGTCCTTCGTCTTTTAGTTGTTCTTGGTAGTGTGGTTCGCCTGCTTTTAAAACCCCTTACTTCTTACATTAAACGACTTAACTTTGTTTGCCACAATAAAGGTTGAAATTAGATTTTTGTTACGAGTCATATGTTGCGCTCACAGATGGGAAACACTCTTATTGAATTATAGATAAGTGGTGTGTTAATAAGTTTTTGAATTCACATAAGCGGCCTTTGAAATCTTAGTCAGTATACCTTTGGGGTGCCCTCGTTCACCTACGATTTCATAGAAAGTCAGCATAATTCTTTAATCTTATAAAACTTCATAGAAGTTAGTCATTGACTTGCACAACATAAAACTAATTTGTTATTCAAAAAAAAAAAAAAAAAAAAACAAATGCTTTCATATTTAATACGAGCTATCCCTACGCCAGTTTCATATGCTGCCCTTGTCTAGGTTGGTAACCAATCCATACCACTCGTAACTTAAAATACTTCACAAATACCTTGAGTGCATTCCGATTTTTGCCGAATGTCTGACTTAAGCGGGCGCCTTCTGGCTTAAATTTAAAACAGCTTACTTGCAATTAAAACACTATCTTATGGCTCTAAGACTCAACGGTTAAATTGGACAACCACACAAACATGGGTTTAGATTTAATTATCTTTGGAAACCAGATAAGCAATCTGATCGAATCCTTTATATTTCATACTGTATACTACCATTATGTACACTACTGTTTTTACGTTTAGTTAATTGTTCTTAATTTTCGTTTTTCTCTTTAGTATTTTCTTTATTTGTTTAACATTCAGTAAACGTTGGTTAACTTTTTATTCACAAAGTCCATTGGGCCCAACTCCTTTGGCCCGGTCACACACAGGCCCATTAATGGCCTATATAAGCTCAAGAGTTAAATCAAAAATTCACTTTTCACTTTTTACTTTCTGAGCTAAGGATCTTTTTCTCTCTCACGAAGATATTCATTCGTTCTCTCCTCTCACGTAAGTTCTTCACGTTCGTTATAGTTTTTCACCCTTTTTCATGCATGTTCGTTTCCAAATCGTATATGTTGCTTGAATCAATGCTTAAAAAGTTGTTAATGTCCATAATCTGATTTCCTTCTTGTTCATGCTATGTTCGTCCAAAACTGCTATATGTTGCTATGATAATCATGTTCGTTAGTGTTTATGCTTATGATCTTGTTCGTGATCTTTTCTATGATCATGTTCGTCTTCTTGGTATCCAGAATGTTCATCTATTTGCCTTAAGAAATTACATGCTTGCACCACGAACATGCATGTTCGTTGCATATTCGTGGCCTTAGACGAACATGAATGTTCGTCGCTATGTTCGTGGCCTTAGACGAACATGAATGTTCGTCGCCATGTTCGTGGCCATGGACGAACATGAATGTTCGTCGCCATGTTCGTGGTCATGGACGAACATGAATATTCGTTGCCATGTTCCTGGTCATGACGAACTTGTATGTTCGTCCTTCGATGTTTGAAATCAATGTTCGTTAACTAGACGTCTGTCTCCACGAACATTCTGGGCCTCCAAGAACATGCATGTTCACCACATGTTCGTGATTTTAAACTATTTCATGACGAACATGCATGTTCGTCGGTCCTTTGTCTTATAAACGAACATGATTGTTCGTCTAACTTCCATGTTCGGCGAACTTGCATGTTTGTGGCCACTATATCTAATGTCTTTTATCTTTACAGACTTTACAGATTGCTCGACAATTTGACAAAAGGCACAATCAAGCGGTCAATTTCGCCCTGGACAATGATTAGGCAAATCAATTTCGCAGTGTTATTCATTTTCTTCAGCGCTCACGGATGGCCTTTATTCTTCAAGAAGATCTTCCAATTATCAACTCGATGGTTCCACAATTCCTCACCACACTCACATGTGGATCTCACTCATCCAATTACCAACGCGCCTAAGGATGGACTACGAGATGTGGTAAATGGACGAGAAATCATTTTCAGCAGTACAACTCTCCGACAACTATTTCACCTCGACGCAGTTCACAGGAGAGTTCTGGTTCTTCGCTTGGTAAGAGGTTTATTGCTCGCAAATTGCCATTATTGGGATACGTCGGGCCTCTTCCCACCAATATATATCCTAAAGGCAAATTCTAAGGCCAATGGCGTTATCTGCTTCATGTCTTCATATCAGTTTTCAAAAATACCAAGACTGGACATGACACCATCGACTCTCAGCTCTTGTCCATGCTACTCTGCCTAATTCTAAACAAACCATATCCGGTGGCTGAGTACGTGTTTCAACAAACAGAATGATCTCATTCGCCCCAAGCCTCTGATGCTCTATCCGCGATTCATTATGATTATTCTCAGGCATTTCATCCCTGATCTTCCTCTTAACAGTTCAAATACGAGGGTGGGTCTAGTTGGTGGAAAAATATTCACTTCATGTCTCAAGCATCACCCCCGAGCTGTGGGGGAGGCTCAAGTTGAGGAAACCCCTTTATTTGCGGCTATCATTGATGCTAACTATGTTGAACTGATACTGATGAGGACGCTGTCTCCGGGGAACCCCGCACTGAAAACTTTGCATCTGCACACGCTCCTACTACATCTCGTAGGGTATCTTCTCAACCCCCACGTAGGGCGCCGGTTCCTATCTCTTTGGACTCCACCTCAAGTGAAGAAATCTATAAGGAGGTTGAAAATTTTCATGGCACTCCCTCTCAGAGTCCACCCTTGTCAGTTTTTCATGAGCATCCACCGATTACTCCATCTGTGAGCCCGAGGACTATCGCTACAGAGCTCATAGCAACCTCTACTGTCATTATCACTCCATCAGGGAGTCCGCATACCCTCATTGCCACTCCCACATTTGCTGATCCAGATCCTGCTGCTGCTGCAAATACTTTTGAGGACATCAATGTCACTACTGAGGAGGTCCATATTGATACTGACAACCAGAAAGGTGTCACCTCCCAATTTCAACCGGTAAATGTTCCTGAGCCTAGCCACGGGAAACGGTCTTTCCCCGCCGACGATGAATCGGAGTCATCTTCAGCTAACTTTCTAAGGCATCCTACTAAGCGACAGGCCACAGAGCCTGTTCATGTTTCCCCTTCTGCTAACCTCCACGATTTATATAATCTTGTTTTGCAGCTATCTTCTCAGGTTGCCGCTTTACAACAATCTGATGCTGAGAAGTCAACACGTATTTCTTCCCTCGAGGCTCAGGTTAAAGAGCTTTCCAAGCGCCCATCTGCTCAGGGGGAGGATACATGCAGAGACAATACTATTAGGCTACATAATAAAGATGATCAAGATGATCCAAGTGCTGAAAAGCCAAGTGAGCAGATTGGCTCCACTTCTAAAGCTATGGTCATTTATTAGCCTAGCAGACAGGGGGAGCAGCAACAACAACAACAAGAGCATGATGATGACATTTGGTTGATCGTGGAGAGAGTTAGTGGAGAGCAGGCCGAAGGGGATGAACATATATTTGAAGAGCCGGTGAGTGGAAATGAAGACAAAGCTGAGAGCAGTGCAAAGCCAAGCCAAGATGAATGTAGGGGATGGTTTCGAGAAATAAAATAAACATGAAAAAGAAAGATCCTCTGATTCAAAAGTTCTTTTCAAGAGATTCTGAACGCCAGCCACATCTTGGTATTATCAGCTGGATGTACGATTCAGAGTTTCAACTCATTTCCAAAGTCTGAGCTTATATGTCTATCGAAAATTCCGGTAATAAATCGCGGAAACGATGAGTGGGCTAAATGGGTTGAAAGCATCATCAAGAAAGAAGGGAGTACAAGGGAGTTTAAAGAACTGAATCCGGCAACAGGGAAAATTATGATTAATAAAAGAAAAATCAATCCAAGAACCGGCAAGGCAGCAACTAGAATGGTATATCCACCGATAGCCAGTATGTCTAGGATCCCAATGAAGAATTTCGGACGAGATATTCTCAAAGACATGTACATGTGGGCCGTGGATACTACAACTGGTGAAGCTGTTGTGTATAAACAAGATAAAGAGGTTGAAGAAGGCATGACAGAAATCTTGCAAGTCATTGATGCAACTCAACTCGCCAACTTGACAGAGAGTGACTTAAAGATGTTAAAGAGCAAACACATTTATGCTCAGGAAGGTTGGGGAGATATTGGTAGAGATTACCAACGGATTGTCGTAGGCTGTGTAAACTTGAAAGTGAATACGGATAGTGATATTTTGAACAAAGAATAGAAGCAATAGTCAAGGGGGAGTTTGTTAGTGCAAATATTAGATGACTAATTGTTCTATTTGCTTTGTTATTTATTACTGTATTTATTTAGTTATTTTGTGTAGGCTTAGAGCTAAATGGGCTGCTCACGAACTTGCATGTTCGTGAGGCCCAGTAAAGCCCAAACTGGCCGAATATGTTACTCTATATAAAGAGGTGTTTAGGTCAGTTTAGGGTTGTTGGTTCAGCTGAGAATTCAGGGAGTACTTGTTAATTGTAATCGTGTTTATCAATTAAAGTACAGAATTCGGTATTTCGTTTATGCTTATTCATTATTGCTTATTCGATTATAACTTGTGATAATACAATTGATTATGGGATTCCGCCTCGTGATTAGTTTGTTTAATCCTGTAGATCTGACCATTGGGACCTACAGTAATTGATCCTGACAAGTGGTATCATACATGCGTAATTGATCCTGACAAGTGGTATCAGAGCACATGAGGTGCTTTAGATCCTTTGATCAACAAGTTTACAAAGTCTCATACACAAAAAGGTAAATTTACAACATGTCTGACGTTCTTGTCAACAAGGTGCCAGTTCTCAACAGTAATGAGTTTGATTTATGGAAGCTACACATCAAGCAGCATATTCTGCTATCAGATTATACAGTTTGGGATGTGATCATAAATGGCAACAAAACAGTTGAAAATCTTGCAGCTGATGGTCAACCTGGACAAGTTATTCGTGCTACAACTGACAATGAAAGAAGAGAAAATCAAACTGAGATCCAAGCTTTGAGTCTTCTTCTTACTGCAATTCCAAACGAGTACCAATCTCAATTTGAAGGGTACACGGATGCTAAAACTCTATGGGAAGCCTTGGAGAAAAGGTTTAGTGGAACAAAGAACACGAAGAAGAATAAGAAAGCTCTACTCAAGCAGGAGTATGAGAACTTCAAGGCTCTAAAAGAAGAACGAATGACACAGACATTCGACAGGTACAAGAAACTCACAGGAGAACTTGCAAGTGCTGGGGTAAGGATGGACAAACATGATATTAATCGCAAGTTCATCAGATCTCTTGGTGAAGAATGGGTAATCTATACAGTCTCCTACAGACATGGAGATGTATTAGAGGAGATGGAGCTTGATGATCTTTACAACGATCTTCGAGTGTTTGAAGCAGAAGTGGAAGCAAAGAAGCCAAGCAGCAGCAGTACCAATAACTTTAATACTGCTTTGATCACTTCATCTGCTAGAACAACTCAACAGGAAGATGGAGAAGAACTAACCTTTCAAGCTTTAATCTCTCAAAGCTCATGTCTTACCAATGAAGACTTGAAGCGGATCCATCAACACGATTGGGAGGAAATTGACTTAAAGTGGCAGACATCTATGCTATCTTTAAGAGCAAGAAGATTTTACCAGCGTACAAGTAGAAGGTTCAATCCCATAACCAATGACAAAATTACCTTTGACAAGAGCAAGGTAAAGTGTTATGAATGTGGAGAGCCAGGACACTTTTCCAGGGAGTGCAAGAATAAATCCAAGGTTAACAATTCTAGGAACACTCAAGACAATACACCCACAACATTAATTACACAGGATGTCATTGGGTATGATTGGTCTGATCTGGCAGAAGAAACCAGTCAAAATAGGGCTCTAATGGCGGTCATTATTAAAGATGCACCTGTTTCTACTGTGACGGTTTCTACTGTTGCGCATGCATGGATTCCTGCTGATGATGATGTTTCTACTGATCAAGTTTTTGTTGTTGCTCTTGAAGATGTTTTAAGATATGATTGGGATGAAGACACTCCGCCAACAACTGAGGAATCCAACCTCATCCGATCATTGATGGCCATCGATTCTACCTCCAAGGAAACAGCTGAGGTAAATGCTAAACTTTGTTCTAATGAATGTAAAGAAGTAGTGTCTAAATACAAAAGTCATAATCAATTACTATGTGATTCTGTTAAAGCTTTAGAAGAACAAAGGAGGTCAGTTGCTTTAGGTATAGAAAATCTCGAAAACCAAATTAAATCTTACAAAATTAACGAGTCTAGTTATGATGAAAAGATTAAATTGGTAGAATGGAAAAGAGATGACCTACTAGTTAAACTTACAAATGCTAGGGAGGATATTAAACGCCTAATGGAGGAAAAAGATAATGTTGCATTAAATGTAGGGAAATTAGAACATGCTTCTAAATTTATCAATGACCTGATTAACCAACAAATCCATGGAAAGATCAAATCAGGATTAGGTTATAAAGAGGTAGCTACACCATTTAATCACAACTATATCCCTCCCACTCTAGAAGCCCCTAAAATTCCAATCACCCAGACACCTCCAAAGGAATCATTCAATGTTGATCCAATCAACTATGATGAAGTTCTAATAGAGGATGTTGATGAAGAAAGTGACTTAGAGGTAGAGGAACAAGTGCCCAAACCAGAAGAGGTCAAACAACCACATTCACAAAGTCCAGTGTCAAAAGAACCAATTAAAAAGAAGGATTGTGCATGCAACTGTTGTACATATACAAATGGTAAAAGGGAAAAGATTAAAACTTGGGTTCACATAGGAACAAGAGGAAATCAACGAAACAAAAATCAGTTGAAAACTCAAAAAGGCCAAATTCCTAAGAAACAAGTTCAATCATGCTTTATTTGTGGCAAGTCTAACCATTATGCCAAAATCTGTTATTACAACCCTGAAAACCAAAAGAAAGTGGCTCAAAAACAGCACAAGGGGGTTGGGGTACACAGGCAAGGTTGACCATAAAGTTAAGCAAAACAGACCATCACTTGAAAGAAAACCTGCTTTGAATAGTAGTAATGGAGTTCCTACTGCAAAGAAGAGCTCTGTTAATACTACCTCAAACAGCAACAATATTAACAAAAAGAATTTCAAAATCAGTAGAAACAAGATGAATACTGCTAACCAATCTTTTTTTTAATACTACACGTAGTAATACTGTCAAGAATAATGGTGTTAATAGTATTCGTGTTAATACTGCTAAAGGAAATAGTGTTACTACTGCAGGTGTTAATACTGGAAAAAGTAACTCTGTTACTGATGCACGTGTTAGTACTGCACATCAAAAGATTGTTAAAACAATACATGTTCCTACTGTTAAAACAAAGAATGTTAATACTGATAAGATTCAAAAAGCAAAAATCTTTAAACAACTATGGCAACCTAAAGTCAAAGTAACTCAACCACCTATTCCACCTGATTTCTCAAAGTTAGTTCAGAGGAAGGTGAGTTACTTTGATGAGATGGGCAAACCCAAGTCAACTTTGGCTTGGGTCCCCACCAGAAACTAACTTTCTTGTTTATGTGCAGGTTCAGCCAACAAAAGATTTTGAGAGCAATTGGCATGTAGATAGTGGTTGTTCCAGGCACATGACAGGCAACATTGCTTGCCTTCAGGACTTTGAAAAGTTCAATGGAGGATATGTTGCCTTTGGAGGTAATCCAAAAGGAGAGAAGATTTCTGGAAAGGGAACTGTTAGCAATGGGATAATCACCTTCAAAGATGTCTTCTATGTGCAACAGTTACAGTACAACTTGTTGAGTGTCTCTCAAGTCTGTGATGCGAAGCACACAACAATCTTCACTGCATCAGAACGCATCATTATGAAGCCTGGATATGTCATTGATGAGAGTATGATCTTGCTCAGGACTCACAGAAAAGACAATGTCTATTGCTTTGACATGTCTAAGGTACAACCCAATGTAGTTGAAGCATGCTTTATATCCAAAGCAACACTAAATGAATCAACTCTATGGCACATGAGGATGTGCCATATGAATCTTAAAAATATTAATGAGTTGGTAAAATCTAATCTGGTGAGAGGACTGCCCAACAAGCAATTCTCTTTGGATGATAGTTTTGTTTTCTGTTTGAAAGGAAAGCAACACAAGACTTCTCACAAGTCCAAGGAAGTCAAAACCATTGATACTCCTCTCCATTTGCTCCATATGGACTTATTTGGTCCAACAAATGTGAAGAGTATTGCCAAGAAGTCCTACTGCTTGGTAATTACTGATGATTACACAAGATACTCTTGGGTGTATTTCCTGGCAACTAAAGATGAGACAAGTCAACTTCTCATCTCATTCATTACAAGAGTGGAACACCAGATTAATCTTAAGGTAAAGAAGATTAGGTGTGACAATGGAACAGAATTCAAAAACCAAGTGATGAATGAATTCTGTGAGAAGAAGGGAATAGAGAGACAATTCAGTGCTGAAAGAACTCCTCAACAGAATGGAGTTGCTGAGAGAAGAAACAAAACTCTAATTGAAGCTGCTAGAAGTATGCTGGCTGACTCTAACTTGCCTATATTCTTCTAGGCAGAAGCAGTTAATACTACCTGTTATGTACATAACAGAGTTCTCCTAGTCAAGTCTCAAAACAAGACTCCTTATGAGCTCCTACACAAGAAGCAGCCATTGATAAGCTTCTTAAGAGCTTTTGGATGTCCTTGTACTATTCTCAACACAAAGGAATATCTTGGAAAGTTTGAGAACAAAGCGGATATAGGATACTTTGTGGGCTACTCTTCACAAAGCAAATCCTATAGGATCTACAATCAAAAGTCACAAATTATTGAAGAAAGCTCCAATGTTACTTTCAATGAAAACACCCCCAACACAAAGGGTCAAGGGCCAAACTGGCTTTTTGACTTGGATGCTTTAACTAAGTCCTTCAATTTTCACTTTCAATCATCCACATCAGTTCCTACTGATCAAGTTCCTACTGCCTCAACAACCACTGTTCCTACTGCTTCTGTTAATACATATTAAGTTTCTACTGCCATTCCTCCAGTCATTGGTACTGACAGATTGGATGTCATGGAGTACATATATCTTCCAATCTCAATTGATGACCCACTCAATCTGTATGATACCATTAACAAGGTAGTAGAAGAAGAGGCACAACAGCAAGACACTCCTCAAGAACAACCTCTCCAGGATGAAGCAGCTCCAACCACAACAACTGACAAAGAAGAGGAACACAGTATTAATGACATTCCATCATTAATAGAGGAAAATGAGGAAGGAGTTGAAATTCCTACTGCCGAGGAAGTTGAAGATAGTGAGGCAGAAGCAACTACTCCAAAGAATACTACTTCAATTTCAAGTCCTTACCATGGACCCAATCCATTTCATGGTTATGCTATACCTGACATCAATGATACCAATTTGGGTGTGGACTTAAGAGTGGAGAAGATTCCTTCTTCTAGAATTTCAAAGAACCACCCTGCCTCTCAAATTATTGGTAATTTTTATATCTCAATGGAGACAAGAAGCTCCACCAAGCCTCCAAAGGATCCACTGAAGGAAATTAACACATGCTTATTTACATGCTTCCTATCTCAAATGGAACCCAAGAAGATCCAGGAAGCCCTACTAGACCCACACTGGATAGAAGCATGTCAAGCTGAACTACTACAGTTCAAAATTCAAGGTGTTTGGGATTTGGTTCCATTGCCAATAGGGAAGAAAGTAATAGGCATGTCACACCCCGCCATTGGCGGAAACGCAGAGTGCAACACGATTGGCGATCGTCATAACACAACAGTAATATAAAGAATATAATCTATATGAATAAATAAACAATGTATTGTTATGACGTCGCCATACTCAAGGTTTAAACCTTGGTACACGAAAATCGTCACAAACTACAAGTAAGAAAGTTCAAATGTGAATATCTACGAATGAAAGAATACTTGGGCGTGCAAACCCGAAATGTAATTCAAATGTAAAAATATAAAATGTCCACAATGCAAAGATAAATCCTGAGGTCATCTAGAGTCCGACTCCTACATCCAAGTCTTATGCCTGCTCATTACCTGAAAACAAAGCTTAAATGTCAACACAAAGGTTGAGCGAGTTCACTGAGTAATTTAAGTAAAACAGTTTAAATGATTTACGTAAAATAAAGAATGTTTCTATAAAAGAAGTTTCCATTTATAGAAAGTTTCCTGAAATAGCAAGTGAGTCTCAAAATAGTAATAACAGTTCAAATAGTGTAACTAATGCATAAAGTAAGTAAAACAATAGCAACATCAGTAAAATCCATTACTGATTGTATCGGTAGTTACCTTAACCGATAGGAAGTGTGTGTCAGTAGTTCCGTTAACTGACTGTAATGTCTTACGGGTCGGTGGGGAACGGTCCACACAGAAAGACTAATCATGTAGTGACCATTTAGCCCTTTGGCACCATGGTCTGTCTGTCACTAGTAAGTCCACTCTACTAGTGTGTATGTATGTAGTGTATATGGGGGGGGGGGGGGGGTGTCACTACGCATGTAGTCACAGTATGTCAACCATCTCGTTTGAAAACAGTTTTGTATGCATTAGGTTTTCGTTACACTTTAGTAATTGATTTGTTTCTCAAAACATTTCATTATGAAAAGTAGTTTAGGTAAGCTTTGTCTCAACAAAATTTTGCACAAATAAGTGAAAACAGTAAAAACATAGGGGCAATGAACTCACCTTATCGAGTGAGCGTCTGTAAGCGGTACTGTGTGGATATGGTGTAGTAAGTTGGTCACAATTAGAGTCCTCACTAGTCCTAGAGCTCCCCTAGATAAAAGTATAAACATATAAGAATAGTATTTGACGGTTAACGACTTTGAATTAAACAATGAATTTTTCAGCGAACACATAGGTTCACTAAAACTGAGATATCTACGGTTGTAGGAGGAATTAGACGTTGACGGAAACATATTTGAAAACTAGACACCGAGAGCTACGTTTTAGACTAAGACATCGTTATAAAAGAGTTTGATATGAGTAAGATATGGTTAAAACAAAACTGGTTTTCAAAACTGTCCAAAAACGTTATTCTTAAAGATGTTGAGTTTATTACATTAAAGTGTCGTATAATTTAGGTGTAGACAAGATAAACAATTTTATTACTTTTAAAGCTTGTTATTAACTTAGTGTAATCCCAATTAATAATTATTATGGTTGTCTAAGTGTTTACACGAAATAGATTAATGAACCTAGACATATTACTCAAAATAATCAGATTAGACCCCTTGCTGGTATTTTACGTTTTTAGGAAAAAATATAAGGAGTTAGAAAATGAAATTTACATTTTTGAAAACTAGACTCCGAGACCTATAACTTATGTTCAGGTCACAAAATCAAATTCTCAGTTTAAGTTATATAAAAACGTGCATGAATACAGATTACAACGGAAAGGGACCCAAAAATGTCCAAATACAAGATTGTCCGAAATTACGATAACACGAAGAAATACGAATAACGAAATTCAACCACGCAGTTATATACGAGAAATATAAACAACCACACAATTAAAATATATGAAATAAAGGATAATTGGCAAAACAAACGCCACCCAAAAACAAAAACGCAAACAGGATAAGAAAGGTGATTTACCGTTAGTCGTAATGGTTATACAATCGGGAGTCGATTACCGTTACAACTTGGAATCGCTTGAATAGAGACTCGAGAGCTGAGATAATACAAGGATATCCAAAATTAGAATTACCACTAAACTTATGTATCAAAACGGTTTCAATTCAAATTGGCACGAGATATGACAAAGGTAAATTACTCGGATTTACTAGTAATAATGAACAGAAAAAGAAATAGATTGGAAACCCGACTACAAACCTTTTAAGGCACGATGAAGGAACTTTATTCCCGCTGTCCAAAACTCGATTCCAATACGAAATTCGCCTTCCCAAATCGGTTTGTAGTCCCTAGCACGAAACAATGTAAAATTAGGGTTCTACGGTAGAATTTTCGACATGATGCTAAAACACGAAAGATGACATAATTTCTAACAAGTACCTTAACGGAAAGTCTTGGTAAAGTTCTGAATATGATAGTTACGGGCTGTAGAGGGACTGAAAATCGTCTAACGCTTTCCCGATCTCAGTTTCGCCTAAAAAATGAACATAAACTCGAAAATACCGAATCGTTAGTATCCAAATAAGATAGATTTCAAGGAACTTAATATGAATCGATTTTATACCTTAGTGAATCTCGGATTATAGATGGAGTATTCGAATGATGGCTGTAACTGATCAACAACCGAAAGATATCAAAAACAGAAAACGAATCTGTTGAAACCCTAATTAGGGTTTCGGCCAAACATAAAAGAAAAGGTGAAAACCGATTACCTGCTGGTTATGACTCGGTTTGCTGAAGTCAGGGGGTTGTTTCCTCGGGGTTGGGGTGCTGTAGAAGGAGGATTACGAGCAGCAGATTAGCAAACGATTTCCATGAGTCCTAGAACTCAGGTTTCGGTTGAAACCAAAAGAAAAGAAAGAAAATGTTTGAACTGTTACCTTGATGACTTCTAGCTCCGATGATGATGAAGGGTCTTCGATTTCCTCTTGCTGGCTGATGATAACGACGAAGGAATGTGGGGAAGTCTGATCAGTCGATTGGGAAATGAAGGGGGGCGAATTAGGGTTTGCAAAAGTGACGGGAAAAGAAAATGGGAAGGGTTTTGGGCGCCGGTTAGAAGGAAAAGGAGGATTAGGGTTTTAGTTTAATTGTTTAATTAGGTTTAGGTTTAGTTTAAGGTTATTTGTTAGTGGGTTTTGGCTTAGTAAAAAGAAATTAAAACTAGGCCAAAGCCCGATCTTATAGCCACATAGAACCGCAACCCAATTTCACTATAATAATACAAAATAGAACAATACATATGATGCGAGATGGATAAAAACATCTAAATATAGAAAGTTCACATACTCGCTAATAATAGCTAACTGTGACCCCGCAACTCGTTTATTTTTCAAAAGATGGATGTGGACGTTAAACAGACTGGCTTACAGTGAATTCCCGAAACAAGGAACCTTTGAATATGTATCTTACGTGTAATTATCGAACCCGAATACGAAATTCATTTGTACCGATCAGTAACTATAGTAAAGTGATAAAGTATCTAAAGTACTAATTTAACCGATAAGTTATCTAGGAGCTCGACTAGTGGGAAAACTAATTACTGTGCACCTAACTAAAATAATAGCATCACATATAGGGTATACACACATGTCAAAAGTAATCATATACACAAATGTAAGTTCTTTTTATAAAAAAAATTTTGTATACCCGGTAAGAGCATACGGCATACTAGACTAATGAGTCGGAAAAATGACGGTTGTCACGGTATTCCCCACTTAAAAGAATTTCGTCCCGAAATTCAAGTGGTATAACTGTTGACAGAAGCATCAATCGAAAATGAGTATCTAAGGGGCTTTCGTACAGCAAATCCTCAAGATTTTCTCAAGAAGTGTGTCATGAATCTAAACACTGATTCGCATAGTTTGAATTTCCGTCCGATACTGAAACAGATACGCGTTAGAATATATTTATAATTACGTCTAATTATAAACACGTTCTACATGTACGTTCACGTTACCATAACAGTTCATGGGTAGTTTGTGTAAACGCTTAAGGTCAATCGTATAACAATGCACAACGTTCAGTTCAAGAGAGAGTATGAATTTAGGTAGATACATGGTAAACGATAAGTTCTCCATTATGTTGGCCAGACATAACTTAAAACTCATCATTAAGTATCGTTTAAAGAATTTGATATGTAACACTTAATTGTTGAAACACATTCAACAATAGAAGTCACACGTCACGGTTAACGAACAAAATCGCCGGTCACAAAAGAATCACATGTTATCGATAAAAGAGTGAAATAATTTCATAAGTAATACGAAATAGTTGAAAGCGAAAAGCTACGCGAAAGTTTGCAAATAAAAATAGAGATTGAAAGGTTTTATCAGATCGCGTATAACAACCAGTTTTCTCTTATGTTGATCAGACACAAGAGAATTCCTATCATTACCTGCGAGTGATTATCACTGAATATGAAGTACCAAATTACAATGAAGATCAACAAAGCAGAGATTAAGGAAAACGAAGTCATTAGAACGACTTTTGAATTATCAGAGAGTTGAATATATAGTTAGATTGAATAGTAGTAGTTGAGGAAGAAATCCTCGTCAAAGAATGTCTCAAGTTTGTATCACAAACAGGAAGTAATAAGAGTAGGTTCGTAGAGAACTGGGTATCGAAAGAGTTACATTATGATGATTGTTGTGTAGCGCGAAAATCGAATCAATTCCACAAGTCTATATCAGCGTTTAGTGTCATCGTAAGATTTCAGTAACATATCTGAATGTATTAACTGAAAAGTTTACATGTTGGATGCGTCTACACCGTATCATGGATCGAAAGGACTCAAACGACTAATATTAGGAAAGAATATCGCTTCAAGTATTATTTACATCCGGAAATCTCCAATCTACATCGAGGTGGACATGAATAGCTGTCAAAATAGCGAACTCAGGATAATGATATGAATCAGTAGTTTTAATGCACAACGCTTGTAATAAATCTCGACATGTCACAAGTATAACGCACAGAGCAATGTCGGTTGAAGGTTTCAGCACAAAATGAAAGTCGTATGGGTATCAATGAGGTACGAGTTATTGAGTTTCAACTCATAATGGTTACTCTCCTCGTAGGTACGCATCAGAATAAATTCCCGTAAAGGTTTCGAGAATCATACATGATAAAAGAATAGTCGTCAGATGCCATCGTCTTTTGTCCCAAGTCGCATCTAAAGTCACTTCGAGGTTTCGATAAGAACTACGATGATAAAGAGTTTAGGAATGAAGTTCAACTCGGAAAGCTAGTTGTTGTAGGACGCTCATGGAAAATTGTTGATGCAACAAAGGAGGGATATGCTTAAAGCATACGAAATCGGATATAATGAAGTTTGGAAATTCAAATCCTTCTCGTGCTAGAATATAAGTCTCACCGAAAGAACGTGTCGAAAGTCACAAGGAGATTGAAATCGAATTGGTATAATTCAAAGTAGAAATCTTCTTCTGCAACCAAAAGTGAAGTAGATGGCAATTTCTCGAAGTAGTTGAGAATACGCTAGAGTTGACAAAGGCATCGTCTTAGAGAACATCTGATTTGATTAAGAAAATAGAGAAAAGAGTTTCACCAGTTTGTATAGACTGACTGATAAGGAATTCAACTAGTTTACAACACCAGATGGTTTTAGAAAATACGGACTTTCTACGAATGTACTCGACCAATATCAACGGTAGTAGTATGTGGAATTCTTACATGGTTTCGAGATCATTGGTTTTCAATTAATTGGTAAAAATATAAAATTGGATAGTTTATCTCCTTGGGGAGACAAATACATCACGAGTAAACTTTCGGGGCGAAAACGATATGTTCGCATCATCAGGAACTAGTTTCGTTTTGAGTGAGTTTCAAGAATACATTGATTATGATAAAAGGACAGAAGAATCCTGTTTAGAGAGCACGTCGTACAGTTTAGTAATCAATTCCATCATGGCTTGAGAGAACACGAGTTCATGTGAGTTAGTTCTGACTAACTCGAGGTTAAATAAAAGAGTTTGAAGTGGTGCTCCAGAAAAGAACGTTTAGACAACGATTTCATTTGAGTAGATTAGTATAAATCGTGAAAATGTTTCGGCGTCTGGTCTCCGTATGGTAGTTAGATTTCAACATTTGGAACAATTTTGTAGAAGGGATTAAAATTTGTAAACGAACAGAGATAGGAGGAAAATAGACGTTTTGCTGCTGAGACATAAATTTGTTACCGATTAGAATGTTTATCTCCAAGTTTCAATATGAGAATCCTTATGAAAGAATATGGGGAGAATTAATATTTCTCCTCAAATTTTGAAGCAATGAAGCAACCGAAAGGATAGATACAATCTCTTAGTACTTGGTTTAAACAATTTGCTGAGTAGAAACGTATATCGATTTTGTGGTAATATAACAACGAATGAAACGGGTTCAAGGATATAGAGATCGAGATAAGAGAGAATTATAACACCGTCTTCAAAATAGGGCAAACGAGTCTTCAACTTCACATCTTCAAATCTGCACGAAGGTTCTTCGACGAGAGCGTCACGTATGGTAGAATAGAATTTCGGAAGTACGAAGATCGAGAAATCAAAATGAAACAAAATAGAAATTTTAAATGAGGGGTGAAGTCGTAAACGAATAAGAACGTGATTCCAGTATTGCAAGTAGATGAGTCACCCAAAGATAAGGCATACACATTTTCTTTTCGTATACATGATCATAATGGTAACACTTACATTTTATTGAAGTAGAAGTATAAGAATTCAATTCGAATTCGATTACAAACAAGAAATGAGATTATAAGGAAATGAAAAGTGAGAAATAGAAACTCCTTCAGCTTCGTAAGTCCTGGCGGTTCGCCGTCTTCCTTAGATGATAAGTCGATAGGTACGAGTAGTGAGACGATATGTAAAATTAAAAAGATCCTAGAAAAAATCTATATGAAGGACACCTAGTTATAGTCTAGGCCAAACCACCTAGTTCTCTATAACCATGTGCTCTGATACCAATCTGTCACACCCCGCCATTGGCGGAAACGCAGAGTGCAACACGATTGGCGATCGTCATAACACAACAGTAATATAAAGAATATAATCTATATGAATAAATAAACAATGTATTGTTATGACGTCGCCATACTCAAGGTTTAAACCTTGGTACACGAAAATCGTCACAAACTACAAGTAAGAAAGTTCAAATGTGAATATCTACGAATGAAAGAATACTTGGGCGTGCAAACCCGAAATGTAATTCAAATGTAAAAATATAAAATGTCCACAATGCAAAGATAAATCCTGAGGTCATCTAGAGTCCGACTCCTACATCCAAGTCCTATGCCTGCTCATTACCTGAAAACAAAGCTTAAATGTCAACACAAAGGTTGAGCGAGTTCACTGAGAATTTAAGTAAAACAGTTTAAATGATTTACGTAAAATAAAGTATGTTTCTATAAAAGAAGTTTCCATTTATAGAAAGTTTCCTGAAATAGCAAGTGAGTCTCAAAATAGTAATAACAGTTCAAATAGTGTAACTAATGCATAAAGTAAGTAAAACAGTAGCAACATCAGTAAAATCCATTACTGATTGTATCGGTAGTTACCTTAACCGATAGGAAGTGTGTGTCAGTAGTTCCGTTAACTGACTGTAATGTCTTACCGGTCGGTGGGGAACGGTCCACACAGTAAGACTAATCATGTAGTGACCATTTAGCCCTTTGGCACCATGGTCTGTCTGTCACTAGTAAGTCCACTCTACTAGTGTGTATGTATGTAGTGTATATGGGGGGGGGTGTCACTACGCATGTAGTCACAGTATGTCAACCATCTCGTTTGAAAACAGTTTTGTATGCATTAGGTTTTCGTTACACTTTAGTAATTGATTTGTTTCTCAAAACATTTCATTATGAAAAGTAGTTTAGGTAAGCTTTGTCTCAACCAAATTTTGCACAAATAAGTGAAAACAGTAAAAACATAGGGGCAATGAACTCACCTTATCGAGTGAGCGTCTGTAAGCGGTACTGTGTGTATATGGTGTAGTAAGTTGGTCACAATTAGAGTCCTCACTGGTCCTAGAGCTCCCCTAGATAAAAGTATAAACATATAAGAATAGTATTTGACGGTTAACGACTTTGAATTAAACAATGAATTTTTCAGCGAACACATAGGTTCACTAAAACTGAGATATCTACGGTTGTAGGAGGAATTAGACGTTGACGGAAACATATTTGAAAACTAGACACCGAGAGCTACGTTTTAGACTAAGACATCGTTATAAAAGAGTTTGATATGAGTAAGATATGGTTAAAACAAAACTGGTTTTCAAAACTGTCCAAAAACGTTATTCTTAAAGATGTTGAGTTTATTACATTAAAGTGTCGTATAATTTAGGTGTAGACAAGATAAACAATTTTATTACTTTTAAAGCTTGTTATTAACTTAGTGTAATCCCAATTAACAATTAGAGTAAATTACATAGATCGTCCCTAAGGTTTATATGGAATTACAGTTATCGTCCCTAAGTTTGAAATGTTGCATGGATGGTCCCAAAGTTTAGAGTAATTATGGATTTCGTCCCTATTTTGGATGTCCGTTAATTACTGCCGTTAGGGTTCCCTCACGTGTTAAACACGTGAGGGTATTTTAGTCTTTTTGCCCTCTTCACCTAATTTACCCCTTCTTCCTCAAATATCACTCCCCCAAAAAGTTTCCATGCTCTGCCCTGACTACTGTTATTTTTCTTTCTTTAATGAAGTGATTCTTTTTTCTTTCTCCTTTCCCTCTCTACTTTCATCTTCATTATTCAACTTTCCATGAAACAATGTAGTTTTTTTCAACTTATTCCATCCTATAATCCACCCCGATAAAGTGTTCTGCTTCGTTTTCATAAATTTACAATCTTGTTGTAAATTTGCATAGTTACTTTGAAGATCTTCGATTAAATTCATCATTTTCTCCATTTCTACTTTAAGCAATTTGATTTCCTCTTTTGGAGATATGCAATTATCTTCCTCGTCTACGTTATCATCTTTTGGAGATATGCCCTCTTCACCTAATTTTCTTTTTGCCCAATGGATTCTTTGTTCCCACAGTTTACACAATAACCACCCTCACCCCACCCCACCCCATTTCTCTCTTTCACATTTCTTCCAGCCACCGTATCCCACCACCACATCCTCTGTTTCAAAAAAAAAAATGGAGGATAACCAGCGTGCCGGAAATCAATGGAGGATAACCAGCCGCCTTATTTCATTGAAGAAAACAATGGGCTTGCTTCGATTTCTGATTTCATCATTGTCGCCGTCTTCGTCGTCGTCGGGGGAGGATAACCAGCGTGCCGGAAATCATTTGATTTCAAGACCACTTTATTCACCGATAACCAGCGTCGCCGTCTTCGTTTTCGTCTGTTTCCGTCTTCGTCGTCGTCTGTTTCTTCACCGATAACCAGTACCACCTCCTTTGATTCAGCAGATACAGAAGAGGTAAATTAGGTTTAATTGGAGTTTGATTGTTGATTTAGTTACAGTGAGTTTAATTGGAACCATGGAGGATGAATCTGTTTTTAGGGTTTTTTTATTTTGGTGGAGTGATATTTGAGGAAGAAGGTGTAAATTAGGTGAAGAGGGGAAAAAGACTAAAATACCCTCACGTGTTTAACACGTGAGGGAACCCTAACGGCAGTAATTAACGGACATCCAAAATAGGGACGAAATCCATAATTACTCTAAACTTTGGGACCATCCATGCAACATTTCAAACTTAGGGACGATAACCGTAATTCCATATAAACCTTAGGGACGATCTATGTAATTTACTCTAATAATTATTATGGTTGTCTAAGTGTTTACACGAAATAGATTAATGAACCTAGACATATTACTCAAAATAATCAGATTAGACCCCTAGCTGGTATTTTAAGTTTTTAGGAAAAAATATAAGGAGTTAGAAAATGAAATTTACATTTTTGAAAACTAGACTCCGAGACCTATAACTTATGTTCAGGTCACAAAATCCAATTCTCAGTTTAAGTTATATAAAAATGTGCATGAATACAGATTACAACGGAAAGGGACCCAAAAATGTCCAAATACAAGATTGTCCGAAATTACGATAACACGAAGAAATACGAATAACGAAATTCAACCACGCAGTTATATACGAGAAATATAAACAACCACGCAATTAAAATATATGAAATAAAGGATAATTGGCAAAACAAACGCCACCCAAAAACAAAAACGCAAACAGGATAAGAAAGGTGATTTACCGTTAGTCGTAATGGTTATACAATCGGGAGTCGATTACCGTTACAAATTGGAATCGCTTGAATAGAGACTCGAGAGCTGAGATAATACAAGGATATCCAAAATTAGAATTACCACTAAACTTATGTATCAAAACGGTTTCAATTCAAATTGGCACGAGATATGACAAAGGTAATTTACTCGGATTTACTAGTAATAATGAACGGAAAAAGAAATAGATTGGAAACCCGACTACAAACCTTTTAAGGCACGATGAAGGAACTTTATTCCCGCTGTCCAAAACTCGATTCCAATACGAAATTCGCCTTCCCAAATCGGTTTGTAGTCCCTAGCACGAAACAATGTAAAATTAGGGTTCTACGGTAGAATTTTCGACATGATGTTAAAACACGAAAGATGACAGAATTTCTAACAAGTACCTTAACGAAAAGTCTTTGTAAAGTTCTGAATATGATAGTTACGGGCTGTAGAGGGACTGAAAATCGTCTAACGCTTTCCCGATCTCAGTTTCGCCTAAAAAATGAACATAAACTCGAAAATACCGAATCGTTAGTATCCAAATAAGATAGATTTCAAGGAACTTAATATGAATCGATTTTATACCTTAGTGAATCTCGGATTATAGATGGAGTATTCGAATGATGGCTGTAACTGATCAACAACCGAAAGATATCAAAAACAGAAAACGAATCTGTTGAAACCCTAATTAGGGTTTCGGCCAAACATAAAAGAAAAGGTGAAAACCGATTACCTGCTGGTTATGACTCGGTTTGCTGAAGTCAGGGGGTTGTTTCCTCGGGGTTGGGGTGCTGTAGAAGGAGGATTACGAGCAGCAGATTAGCAAACGATTTCCATGAGTCCTAGAACTCAGGTTTCGGTTGAAACCAAAAGAAAAGAAAGAAAATGTTTGAACTGTTACCTTGATGACTTCTAGCTCCGATGATGATGAAGGGTCTTCAATTTCCTCTTGCTGGCTGATGATAACGACGAAGGGATGTGGGGAAGTCTGATCAGTCGATTGGGAAATGAAGGGGGGCGAATTAGAGTTTGCAAAAGTGACGGGAAAAGAAAATGGGAAGGGTTTTGGGCGCCGGTTAGAAGGAAAAGGAGGATTAGGGTTTTAGTTTAATTGTTTAATTAGGTTTAGGTTTAGTTTAAGGTTATTTGTTAGTGGGTTTTGGCTTAGTAAAAAGAAATTAAAACTAGGCCAAAGCCCGATCTTATAGCCACATAGAACCGCAACCCAATTTCACTATAATAATACAAAATAGAACAATACATATGATGCGAGATGGATAAAAACATCTAAATATAGAAAGTTCACATACTCGCTAATAATAGCTAACTGTGACCCCGCAACTCGTTTATTTTTCAAAAGATGGATGTAGACGTTAAACAGACTGGCTTACAGTGAATTCCCGAAACAAGGAACCTTTGAATATGTATCTTACGTGTAATTATCGAACCCGAATACGAAATTCATTTGTACCTATCAGTAACTATAGTAAAGTGATAAAGTATCTAAAGTAATAATTTAACCGATAAGTTATCTAGGAGCTCGACTAGTGGGAAAACTAATTACTGTGCACCTAACTAAAATAATAGCATCACATATAGGGTATACACACATGTCAAAAGTAATCATATACACAAATGTAAGTTCTTTTTATAAAAAAAAAATTTGTAAACCCGGTAAGAGCATACGGCATACTAGACTAATGAGTCGGAAAAATGACGGTTGTCACAAGGCACAAGATGGATCTTCAGAAACAAGAAGGATGGGAGAGGGATTGTCATAAAAAACAAAGCAAGACTTGTAGCTCAAGGCTACACTCAAGAAGAGAGGATAGATTATGAAGAAGTTTGTGCTCCAGTGGCAAGAATAGAAGCAATAGGACTCTTCCTTGCTTTTGCCTCCTTTATGGGATTCAAAGTCTATCAAATGGATGTGAAGAGTGCATTCCTCTATGGATTTATAGAAGAAGAAGTATATGTCAAACAGCCACCAGGCTTTGAGGACCCTCAAAACTCTCACTTGGTTTACAAATTGGACAAAGCTCTTTATGGGCCTCATCAAGCACCAAGGTCCTGGTATGATACTCTTTCTGACTATCTTCTCAAGAACAACTTTCAAAGAGGAACAATTGACAAGACTCCCTTCTTCAAAAAGACTCATTCAGATATCCTTCTTTTACAAATTTATGTGGATGACATCATCTTTGGCTCCACCAAAGATGCTATGTGCAAAGAATTTGAAGAGATGATGCATACAAAGTTTCAAATGAGTTCAATGGGGGAACTCGCATTCCTTCTAGGCCTCCAAGTCAAGCAGAAGACTGATGGCCTCTTCATCAGCCAATCAAAATATGTCAAGGATATTCTCACCAAGTTTGGATTTCTTCAAGCAAAGGTGGCCAGCACACCCGTAGAAACTAACAAACAACTTACTGCTGATCTTGATGGGGAGGATGTAGACATACATAAATATAGGTCAATGATAGTTTCACTTATGTACCTCACAGCTTTAAGACCAGACATCATGTTTGGAGTTTGTGTATGTGCAAGATATCAAAGCAGACCAAAGATGTCACATCTTATAGCAGTCAAGAGAATATTCCACAACTTGAAGGGAAAGCCTACCTTAGGCCTCTGGTATCCTAAAGATTCACCCTTTGATTTAATTTCTTATACTGACAGTGATTATGGTGGTGAAAATTTTCACAGGAAATCAACAACAGGAGGATGCCAGTTAATAGGCTCAAGGTTGGTATCTTGGCAGTGCATACTGATAATCAGCTTGCTGACCTTCTCACAAAAGATTTTGATGTGGGAAGATTCACATTCTTGATCACCAGTATTGTCTTGATCAATATGGATTAACTTATCTAAATTTATCTCTTTAATTATCTCATGTAATGTCCCTTCGAGAAACGCAGTAGTAACCTTAACATAATTCAAGTGCCTTACTTTTTAGTATTGCCCTATGTTACTACTACAAAATTAACAGTAGAAATAGATTTTGACTAATGTTTTATTAGTACTGCAAAATTTTCATTACTACGGGAAGGTTTAACTACTAATGCCCATAGTTTTGTTAATACTGCAAGAAAAGTTAATACTGCTGGTAATTCATTAATATGGACTTCTGGTTAATACTGGAGAGTAATATCTATTACTACTGCCAGATCAGTTAATATTGTCGTCATTATTACTGTATTAACTTAAGTACTACGGTCATTATCTGTTAATACTGCAACGATTAGTACTGCGGAGTTTTCTTAATTAATAAGATTACTCTGTTAATACTGTGTTGACAAGTCAAACCCCAACTTGTAACTAACTTTAACACGTGGCGATATGTGATTGGACCTCAATTTTAAATCTTCGGCGCGGGTTCAACAATTTCTGACACGTGGCAGTACACTATTGCACCGTTACTTTTAATCATAACCCGCGTCTAATCCAACTCGTCAAGTTGTTATAATCTTATCAGTATAAATAGGGTTCTAATTACTCTTTTAATTACCTTTATCTTCTCAAGAACCCTAAATAAGAAAAAGTTACCGTTACAATCAAAAATAAAAGTTTTCATTCACTGTTTGATTACATTCTCTCAAATCACTAACAATGGCTGATTTACAGTTCCACGAAACCCATAATATGGTGGCTTGCTTCATCAAGAACAAGGAAAACGAGGATTTTCATCCTATTATCGAATTCTTGAAGCAATCATACATTAAATTTTCTCTAACGGTTAGCTCAGAGCTCCATGAAGATCACATTAGAGGATTTTGGGATACTGCAACAGTAAACTCTGTGGAAGAAGTACCTGTGATCAAAGCCACAGTAGATGGCAAAGAACTTATTGTTTCAGAGTCAACAATTCGCTCCCATCTTCACTTGGAAGATGAAGCAGGTATAACTGAATTACCAAGTGAAACAATTTTTGAAAACTTTCGATTAATGGGGTATGAGGGGGAACTAAAGACTTCAACTTTTCTAAAAGCTAAGTTGTCCCCTCAATGGAAGTACTTGTTGCACACTTTGCAACAATGCCTTTCACAAAAACGAACGGGTTGGCATGAGGGTAGTCTGTCTTTGGCAACTACCATGGTATTAACATCTCTAAGACCCAATCCAAGGCAACACCATCCGTTGATGCTGCTTTTGTAGCATATTTGGAAGGTGTTCCTTTGTGCCAAGAAACCAAGGGGGAGGAACATGCGTCTACAGGGCAGAAGGTTCCCTCTACATCCGAGGATCCACCACCTGTTGGTACTCAACAGGCATGGGGTGAGGATAGATATAACTATTCACCTTTGGAATTGTTGGAAACTTGTTCCAAATTCTTTCTTAGAGTTGAACAACAAGGGGAGGACCTTGCAACTCTAACCACCCTAGTACATACTCTGGTTGAGCGGCAGAAACAAATGCAAGAGTTCTTAATGAAGAAGCCCACAAACAGGAGTATTGGAACATCTCCAGTTCCATCCAGCTCTTCGTCTTCAGATGACAACCCTCCTGATGAAAAAAATGGGGAGAAAAAAGAAGAAGATATTTTGTCCTCAAAAGATGATGCTGAGACTAAGGGGGAGGAGAAAGAAAGAAAGAGTGATGAAACAGTGATTACTGCTACATCATCTCATGATGAGGTTGAAGGTGAGAGTATGGAAATAGATGACGATATGGAAAAGGAGCAAGGAATTGAGGGGGAGCAAGAGCAAGAGATGGAGATTGATACTGAAGAAGAGTTAAATACTACTGACAAATAGATGAAGTACTAATTTCTGCTGCAGAGTTTGTTTCTACTTCTCCCATTCAAGTTTCTACTGAAGATGTTACTACTGCTCCTACAACATCTATTACTACTGAAGGAGTTTCTACTGAAGATCAAGTTTCTACTGTCAATGTTATTTCTACTGATCTTCCAGCTAATACTGCAACAACTCCTCCAATAGTATCTCTTTCTGCACCAACTATATCAATTCCTTTGGGTGAAGCTCCAACAGTAGTTCTTACTGAAGCAACAGTTACTACTGTTTCTACTTCTACTGCTTCATCTGTTCCTTCTACTGATGAAAAGGCAGCAGCTACTGAGCTTCTGAAGCTAGAATTTCAAAATATTCTTGAGCAGAGAAAGAAAGAAAAAGCTTCAATGCCCAAAGAGAAGGGAGTGGTCATACCAATAGCACCTGACAACACTAAAATGGTTGAAGGAGTAGATTTTGTACAAGACCCTTCAAGACCATCAGGTATAAGACCAATCATCCCACCTTACAAAACTTACATTCCTAAGCCTGTTGAAGAGATTGAATCTAGTGAAAAGGCTAAAGGAAAGAAGGTGTTTGTTGATGAAAGTGAGAAAGAAAAGATGAAGAAGAAGAAAGAGAAAGAAGAAAAGCTAGCTGACTTTGCAGCCTTTCAATTTGCTGCTGAAGACTTGGATGTAGGAAATGATCCAGCCACAATTATAGACATCCACACCAAGCTTCATATTCAGGAAATAGAAAAGATTCAGAAGTTGAGAGAAGAAGAGCTTGCACTGAAGGCTGAGCTTGAACAAGAAATGGCTGAGTTATCCAAGGCTGAGTGAAAAAAAAAGAGAAAAGCTTCAAAGAAGCTATCCACCCAAGATAAATTGACTGAAGATAGGAAAATTTTCATCTCATATCTGAAGCTCAAGGGATACAATGGCAAATCTTTAGGGCCAATGAAGATGGGGAACTTATTGTCCTTGGTGGAAAAAGAAAGAAAGAGAGATGCTTAGAGAAAGATTCAACTCACCAAAGAACAAGATAAAAAGCATTTTGAGTTGGAGAGATCTCTAAACAGAGTTCATGAAACTGGAAGGCTCATGTTCGATTCTGAAGGAAAGGAAATCAAAAATCCATTTGCTCCAGCAAAGCCTATTCCTACTGAGCAGCCAAAGAGGAAGAAATCTGTGTCTACAAGAGTTGTGAAGAAGAAACAAAGAACTGAAGACATTTCACCTGTTACTTCTGCTCAAGGAAGTCCTTTAGTTCCAATCAAGAAGGAACAAGTTATAGTTGAAGAAAAGGAAGGTGATCTAGAGATTTCTCAAGATGATTGCTTAGCTTTAATTATCAATGAAGAAGGACTAAGGATAGCACCTTTAGTTGTAGAGCTTCCTTAGATTATAAACTAGGAGTATAGTGGTGCACCAAATAAGACAGAATATGTGGTGACCAGGCAAGATAAGTCCAAGACCATTGTACCAGCCTTTCACAGGATGGTAAGAGACTTCTCAAGGTCTGATCTGGAACGTATCTATGACATTGGAAGAATAAAGTACTCAAACTTTAAAGGTCAAAGTTCAGGCATCAATATGGCCATGGATTGGTTAAATGGCATGTTTGATCCAGATTCAGAGAGAGTTAGTCTTGCCTTCAAGAAAGGAAGTCTAACCAACCCAATCATTAAGTGGTATTTGTATGAAAGAAGTGGTACTTATTCTATAGTTAGAACACATCGTGCTATGGAGTTCTATCTAGTAGATAAAAGGTATGCACATGGGTTGAGGACTTTGAAGGAGCTAATCAGAGTTAGATTGTATGGACTTACTGCTTCCAGGATGGCACATGAGTTGGTGTGGAGTATCATGATGCAGTTGAATGAAGAAGCAGCAAAGGAAGCAGCAAAGAAAAGGAGTTTAGATGATAAATGATTATGTTTGTAATGAAAAGTAGTTGATACTGATGTATAAAAACTTGTACTTTTGATGGTTATAAAAAGATCAAGTTAGAGGAGATTGTTGGGATTAGAACTTAGATAAAATAGTTTTAGTTTCATTAATACTGCTTCTAACTGGATAGTAATGTATGTTTATTAATGCGGGCTGAAGATGGTTAATACGAAAGATCATTAATGCTGAAGAACATACAAGTTACTACGGAAGATAAGTTACTACGACAATTGAAGAGTACTACTACTATTCATTAATGCTGCTGTTTCTATAGAGTTATTGCGGAAGTGTTAATACTGTAACACTTGCCATGCACGTTTAGTATAGAATTACAGTTGTAGTTAGATTGTATTTCTATAATTAGTAGATGTAGTTTCCTTGTTTATCTAGTCTAGCCTCAAGGTCTATATAATAGATCCTTGTATTGATAAGAAACACGTTGTATTGATTTTCATAATTAATCAATTGAGGCTTATAATTCGGCAAATTATTGTTCATCATTGTTCTTAACTTTAACAATATTATTTGTTAGAATTACTTGTTAATATCAAAGTGTTCATATCCGCTGCTGAACTCCTTTGATAGATCACGATCTAACAATCAAGATTTATACATACGTAATTGATCCTGACACCGTAGACACTTTATAATCACACGAGGTTATAATATATGTGACAATTTCATCGGTTTAGTCATACAACCAATATTTTGTTAGGAAATTAGTCACATACAATTAAGCAACGAATGTCATGGCAATATGATCTTTAAAGTTAAGTAAATGTGTCTTTGTGTGACTATTGGTCATACAATAGCCACGTGAATATATAATATATGTGGCAATTACAATGATTTGGTCACACAATTAATGTTTTGTTCCAGAATTTAGTCACATACAATTAAGAAATAAATGTCCAAAATTATTAATAAGTGCGACCATATGATCTTTAAATTTAACTAAATGTGTGTTTGTGTCACTATCGTTCATGTAATGGCCTCACATATAAATAATATATGTGGCAATTTCTATGATTTAGTCGCAACGAATATTTTTCTGGGAGAATTGGTAACATACAATTAAGCAAAAAATGGCTAAAAGTGTTAATAAGTGTGACCATATGCATTTTAAAGTTAACTAAATGTGTGTTTGTGTGATTTTTGTTCATTCAATGACCACACATATAAATTATATGTGTGACAATTTCTATGATTTGTGTGACTAAATGCTTGTTTGTGTGACTTATGTTCATGCAATGAACACACATAAAATAACATATGTGGCAATTTATATGATTTAGTCACATAATGAATTTTTTTGGAGATAATTAGTCACATACAATTTAGCAAAAATATGGCCATACGTTTTACTATGTGTGACCATATTCTCCTTAAAGTTAACCAAATGTGTATTTTGTGTGACTATTGTTCATTCAAAGGCTACATAAATATAATATGGATGATGAACGAAGTGAATTCAATTCTAATATTAACATATATTCTTAAGATATTGATGCCAAATGGATATTGACAAAGCTAAGGGCTTACGGAAATTACATTCATGTTAATTATAGACTAAAATCATAACTCTAAGTTAATTAACTCATAGTGGGTGAAAACTAGGTATTACAGGGAAATAAGGGCTTTGGTGGGTAAAAGGTACCGGTTTGGATAATGACTTAGGTTATGATGAAGATGTGTTTAATTAGGGTATAGTAGTGTGGGAGTATTATCGAGTGGAAATGGATATATATGGTAGGAATTTTGTGAATTGATATATATATATATATATATATATATATATATATATATATATATATATATATATATATATATATATATATATATATATATATATATTAAGGTTATTCGGAAAACTAGCGTTTTCCGAGATTAATTAACTAGGTAGGGTTTTTGTCCTATAAAGATATGTGGGCTTTATAGATAAAGTAGGAGCCAAAATTCATTATTAAAATAGGTTTAATTTATCCTAAAAAAAATAGGTCACATATAATCATCTTTAATGTGACCATAAAAATAGATGGTATGATTTGCTCACTCAAAAAATTAATTCATATGAACGTGTCAGGAAGATTTTCTCCCCACTAATCTTGCAGCTCTTGAAACACTTGAACTGCTACTCTCTCCTGATTTATGATTGGGGTGGAGAAAGGAGTGAAATTCCCTCTGAAGACCACACTGGCTTTGGCAAAAGATTTCTTCATGTTATTCATTATCTTTCACTTCATATTTTCATCTTTTAGAATAAGGCCTTCTAACATCAACCCTTGAATCTCAGATTATAAGATAATCTGAAGAAACCTTGGGTATGTAAGAAACTTCTGGGAACTGCCCTCAGCCATCCTCTACATGCAATCCATAATGAAACCAGAAAATTTGAATCTCCTCTGTGTGATCATAATCAAAAATGAAGAGGCTAATGTCTGATTCATTTCATCAAAACCTCCAGATCTTTCAGAAATGCAGCCGACCAGCACATGGATCAAATATCTTCAGTTAAGAGAAAATCTTGTCTTCTTAACCATGCTATCTGGAAAATCACCTTCATACCCATCTTGTCTACAAACAGTCTTAATCTTCTCTAATTCCAACCTCTCAACACCACCAACATCATCTAGTTGTAACACCCTTCTTATTACCTCTTCATTAATAATCATATTCTCCATCTGGACTGTTTAAGAAATAGTCCTCACACTGTCACACCCCGCATTTGGCGGAACCGAGGTGTACAGAGAATACGGTATCATAGATTCAAAGGTTACATCAACATAAGTAAACCATACATAATCAACATAGATAAATAAGTCTGAAATAGCATACGTTATTACAGTAATCCGAAAACATGTCAAAATACGGCTACAGAGTTGGGATACTAAGGAATTAATACAAAGCAAAATAAATTCCAAGCAAGTAATCCACGTAGCCACCAAAGCATAACGTCAAAAAGGTAACCTTAAATCCCTGAAAAGCGTTAAAATACGACGTCAACATAAAGTTTATGAATTATTCGCAATATTTAATAAAAACATAATAGCATAAAAGTTTTACTACGTTTTGACACAAAAGTGATACGGTTTGAAAATAAGTCATTCGAAAAATGATGTTTCAAAACATACGTGAAGTATACAAACCTTTTCAATAATATACCAATACAAATACCATAAAAATACCATAATCATACCATAAAAATACCATAATGGATAGGTAACAGCCTTAGGTAAATACTATACACCTGAACCATAACAATACCGGCAACCAACCCCACCTAGTGCATTACGCTAGGTCATCCTCGAATTTAACGGTCATAACATTGCTAACACGGACAGGGCGCATCCATCATCCATCGTGTTAACAATGAGGGCTTGTTAGACCCATATACCGCTATATATACGAACCGGCGGCTAAAAGCTAACAGGTGTGTATACGGGGCCTCGTTCTACCACAAAGGCGGAACAAGTTGGGTAATGCTAACCTAAAGGCATTCATATCCAAAATACATAACCATAATACATATCATACCATAAAATACATTTATACAACGCTAATCATGCCCAAAATATAAAAGCGGTAAAAAGGGCAACGAATAACTCACTGAATAGCACAACAATCCAGTCAACGAATACGTCGGGTAATAACAAATACGGTCAAGCTCCCACGTCTAAGTGCCCTAACATCACATAAATAAATATGTCTGAGTATCTCTAAGTCTAGTGGGGTTGCCTTATGCGATTAACGTCTCATAATATGCTATAATATGTTTTAGTTATGAAGAGTTTATAATCCCGATGGTTTAAAGGAAAGATATAGCATTATATAGCAAAATACATGTTTTCGACCAAAACCGTGTTAATAGTGTATATTATAAAATTGACATGTGTTTTAGGGTTAAAGCATAAGATTTGAAAACGTGTAACACTTTAATTACGTTATAACGTCATTATAAATGGGTTTGATCAAAACCTAATTAGTTACGTAGGGTAACTGTTAGTTACGTGAGGTAACTTTAGTTACGTGGGGTAACTGTTAGTTACGTGGGGTAACTGTTAGTTACGTGGGGTAACTGACAGTTACACTAAATCGTGGAACAATTCAAAACGACTCGTTTTAGACGATTTTTGGACTGAAAATGATATATTTTTACATCTATGGTCTTAGAATATGTTTAGGTACATAAACCCTCAATAAGTTTCGGGTTTTGATGGTGAAAAGTGGCGTTTTTAGGACCGAATCTAAAAATAAAGTTTCAAACAAAAACAATGGAAAACTTACCCGATCGAGATGAAATTCGGAGGGATGATGAAGATGAATATGGTGAACGATATACAAGCTTCAAAAATGATTTTTGACGGTTGGATCTCGAGATATTTTAGAGAGAAAGGAGAGCTTGTGTGTGTTTTCTAGAGAGAGAATGAAAATGGGGAAATGATGTGTATGTGTGTGGGTAGGTGATTTGAATAGGACAAAAAGGTTGGTGGGGATTGTAGGACCATTTTTGTAATAAAAATCTTGGAGGAGTAAAATTGTAATACTTTTTTAACGTTAATCTTAATCGTATAAATAAGGCATAAAACCCCCTAACTTATCTTAAGAGCATACTAGACTTATACTAAAGGCACTTAGAACTAAACGTTTCCGACATAAAGGCTCGAAACAAATAATAACACCCGACAAACGTAAAATACGCATAAAATTCAAATACGATACTCATAAAATACGAGAAATACGAATACAATACTCATAAAATACGAATACGATAAGGCATAAAATGGATACAATAGGGTCAAAACATAATCATAAATAAATAAAACGAATACGGATCGTCAGAAGTATACCTAGAAATTCGCGAATGTCACAGTCTCCCCAAGTAAAAAGAAATTTCGTCCTCGAAATTATCACTTGGTACTACTTCCGGGGGAGAGGTGAGGATACTTCCGCAGAATTTCATCTTTGCGTTCCCACGTGAACTCAGCTCCAAAACGGGAATTCCAACGAACCTTGACAATCGGGATCTTACTTCGTCAGAGACGCTTAACATCACTAGCAACGATCTCGATCGGTTCATCAACGAAATGAAGCTTATCATCAATCTGGAGTTTCTCAAGCGGAACTAATAACGTTTCGTCAGCCAGGCATTTCTTCAACTGAGATACATGAAATACATTGTGTACGCTGCTCAGTTCTGCCGGCAAATCTAGTCGATACGCAGCTGGGCCGACGCGGGCTAAAATCTTAAACGGACCCGTGTATCTCGGACTCAGCTTGCTGCGCTTCTGGAATCGGACAACCCCTTTCCATGGAGATACCTTCAATAATACCATGTCCCCAATACTGAACTCAAGGGGTTTCCTGCGCTTATCAGCATACTTTTTCTGTCGATCTCTTGCAGTAATTAATCGTTCCTTGATCTTGAAGATCTTGTCAGTGGTCTCTTGTATAATCTCCGGACCAGAAATCTGACTATCTCCAATTTCTGCCCAACATACAGGGGATCGACACTTGCGGCCATACAAAGCTTCAAAAGGTGCACACTTGATACTCGTGTGATAGCTGTTGTTGTACGAGAACTCAATCAACGGCAAATGAACGTCCCAACTACCACCAAAATCAATTGCGCAGGCTCGTAGCATATCTTCCAAGGTCTGAATAGTTCTCTCACTTTGACCATCGGTCTGCGGATGATACGCGGTACTCATATCTAACCTCGTACCCATAGCAATTTGGAATGACTTCCAAAATCGTGAGGTGAAACGAGCATCACGATCGGAAATAATCGATACAGGGACTCCGTGTTTCGATACAATCTCTGCAATATATAAACGCACGAATCTCTCCATCGGATAATTCTCACGAATCGGTAGGAAATGAGCAGACTTCGTCAATCGATCAACAATAACCCAGATACTGTCATAACCACTCGAAGATCTCGGAAGCTTCGTAACAAAATCCATAGTAATACGCTCCCATTTCCACTCGGGAATCTTCGGTTGTTGGAGTAGCCCAGACGGTTTCTGATACTCAATCTTCACTTTGGAACAGGTCAAACATCGACTAACATACTCGGCGACCTACCGCTTCATACCTGGCCACCAATAGAACTCTTTCAAGTCATGATACATTTTGTCGGAACCCGGATGAATGGAATAGTTAGACTTATGGGCTTCGTCCAGAATCAACTGACGGATACTAATCGGAACCCAAATACGCTCGAGGAAATACAGAACTCCATCCTCCTTCGGTTCTAATTCCAACGCTAACTTATACAACCATTCCTCCTTAACACGGTCCTCTGTCATAATACCCTCATGTGCCTGAATAATCCGAGCCTTCAAGCTCATCTGAATAGATACCATCATAGAACGAATACGGACTGGTTTGATTGTTTCCTTACGACTTAGTGCATCAGCAACAACGTTCGCCTTACCAGGGTGGTAGCGAATGTCGCAATCATAGTCGTTCAATAACTCAACCCAGCGTCGTTGTCTCATGTTCAGCATCTTCTGATCGAATATGTGCTGAAGACTCTTGTGGTCGGTAAATACAGTACACTTGATCCCATACAGATAATGTCTCCAAATCTTCAATGCGAATACGACGGCTCCCAATTCTAGATCATGTGTCGTGTAATTCTGCTCATGGACTTTCAACTGACGTGAAGCGTAAGCTATAAATTTTCTATTCTGCATAAGCACACAACCCAGACCCTTGTGCGAAGCGTCGCAATAAACAACAAAATTCTCGGAACCAACTGGCAGACTAAGAATAGGAGCGTCACACAACCGCTGCTTCAATACCTGAAAGGCTCTTTCCTGATCGGAACCCCAAACGAATGGTTCACTCTTCTGTGTCAACTTTGTCATAGGTGAAGCGATCTTGGAGAAGTTCTCGATGAACCGACGATAGTACCCAGCAAGACCCAAAAACGAACGGATTTCGGTCGGAGATTTTGGTGCAAGAAATTGAACTTCGGATAACCCCAAACGAATGGTTCACCCTTCGCGCTAACCACGTGGCCAAGAAATTGAACTTCGGATAACCAGAACTCGCACTTAGAGAATTTCGCATACAACTTTTCCTTTCGAAGCACCTCTAGAACAAGACGCAAATGCTCTTCATGTTCCTTGCGACTTCGGGAATAGATCAGAATGTCGTCGATGAATACGATAACGAATTTGTCAAGATACAGACGACAAATACGGTTCATTAGATCCATGAATGCTGCAGGGGCGTTTGTCAGACCAAACGGCATCACCATGAACTCATAATGACCATATCGAGTACGAAAAGCGGTCTTAGGTATATCATCTTCCTGAACTCTCAACTGATGATAACCAGAGCGAAGATCGATCTTAGAGAAATAGCAAGAACCCTGAAGTTGATCGAATAAGTCGTCAATACGAGGAAGGGGATAACGGTTCTTCACAGTTAGCTTGTTTAACTCCCGATAATCAATACATAAGCGCATGGAGCCATCCTTCTTCTTAACAAAGAGGACAGGAGCACCCCACGGGGAGAAACTAGGACGGATAAAACCCTTATCGACCAATTCCTGAATTTGCTTTGACAACTCGAGCATCTCGGAAGGAGCCAAACCATACGGAGCTTTAGCAACAGGCGCTGCTCCAGGAACAAGGTCAATACGAAAGTCGATTTGTCTCTGGGGAGGGAGTCCAGGTAAATCTTCAGGAAAAACGTCAGAGAACTCGCGAACAATCGGTACACCATCAATCTTTATCGTAGAATCTTTCTTCACCAAGTGAGCGAGATATAAGGAACAACCTTGACGGACATAGTCGCGAACTTTCAAACTAGAAATGACTTTAAGGCGTTTCCCAGCCTTGTCTCCGTGTACAATCATCTGATCTCCATCCGGCTTCTGAATACGAATAAGTTTCTCATAACAAACTATTTCGCCTCTATGCTTAGCTAACCAATCCATACCGACTACGACATCGAAACTACCGAGTTTCATAGGAATAAGGTTGATGGAAAAAGGAATATCGGCTAATACGAGGGGAATATCACGAATAACTTCTCTAACACAAGCACATCTACCATCAGCTATTTCTACCTCATAAGCAGGCTCTAAAGGACTAGAAGCACGGTTTACTAAGGGGCGGAAATCACTAGATATAAAGCTTCTATCGGCACCCGAATCAAACAAAATAAAAGCAGGATAATCACCGACAAGAAATGTACCAGTGACAACAGTAGGATCCTGGCGAGCTTCAGAAGATTCCATGGAGAAAGCTCGGCTTTTGGCAGGATTTCCTCTCGCACTAGTACCAGCACCATGAGTAGGAAGGGAAGTATATGATACAAGCTTGGGACACTGATGACGGCGGTGACCTACTTCTCCGCATTCAAAACATGCTCCAGTAGCCATTCCACAAAATTGCTCGGTGTGGCCTAACTTCTTGCATCGGTTACAAACCCAACAAGCCACATTTGCTGCATGAGCATTGCCGCACTTACCACACTTCGGGCGCTTGCCCTGATAAACAGATCCAGAACCTGTCAAAGCATACACTTGAGGAAGTTGGGGTCTCTGATCCTGACCACGACTTCTCTTCCTCGAACTACCCATATCTCTCCTTTCAGATCTACCAGAATCTCTTCGGCTTACAACCGGCTGAAGAACACCACCACGGATCATACTTGCGGTCAACCGACCAGCAATATCAACCACACTCTGTAGAGTACCTGGACGGTGAGAAATAATGTGGTCCCGCATAGTCTGGGGCAAACCTTGAGTGAAGCGTTCGATTCTCTCATCCTCCGTGCGAACCAATCGAGGATCCAAAACACACAAATCGTAAAATCTATTCGCATACCCGCGAAAATCAGAACCTTGCATAGTCAGGTTCCACAACTCATTCTCCAACCTCTGCGTCTCAGATGACGGCACATACTCCTTTCTCATCATAACCTTCAGGTTTTCCCAACTCATCAAGGCAACAGCAGCTCGGCCCTGAACCCGTTTCACCGGGTTCCACCAGGTGAGGGCTTTACCCTGGAACAAGAACGTAGCATACTTAACTTTGCTTTCCTCAGCACATCCCGAAACATCAAACACAGACTCAATCCTCTCAAACCACTGCAGGGTAGCAACCGCATCCTCGTTACCTTTAAACTCAGTAGGTTTGCAATCCAGAAAAGTCTTATACGAACAGCCTCGGGGTGGATCCTCAATAACAATACTCTGTCCATTGGCTCCCACATGCACTGCTCTTCCCACATCAGAACCATCGCGCCCAGACGCCGTACCTTCTGATCCTATACCCTGCATCACGGGTTCTCCAGACCCTATGTCGGTATCCTGCACCTGTGTCTCCTTGATCTGTGCCTCAATCACGGGTATTGCCGCTGCAATCTGCTCCGCAATCAACTGGCTGATATCCGGAGTAGTGGTAGTAGCATCGGGGGCAGCAGTGGCATTTTGAGCCGTAGCACCCGCTCTCACACTGGGGCGACCTCGCCTCGTCGACCTTCTCGTAGTAGTGGCGGCCGGAGTAGACCTAGCAGAAGCCCTCTTTGGCGGCATCTTCTACGAATGTCAAACAGAAAAGTAAGAACGATAACCGGATGTGCGACTAAAACAAACAGGCCTCAAAGCATAAAATGCAAAACAAAAGCACATAAAGCATACAAATCACATACAGGCCCACAAAAGAAAGAAATGCGCACATAAAGTAAATCAGATAGGTCCAAAAGCCTAGGTCATAGTCTAAGTGATTCCGTAAGGTCACTTAGTTCGCTATAACCATTGGCTCTGATACCAACTTCTGTCACACCCCGTATTTGGCGGAACCGAGGTGTACAGAGAATACGGTATCAGAGATTTAAAGGTTACATCAACATAAGTAAACCATACATAATCAACATAGATAAATAAGTCTGAAATAGCATACGTTATTACAGTAATCCGAAAACATGTCAAAATACGGCTACAGAGTTGGGATACTAAGGAATTAATACAAAGCAAAATAAATTCCAAGCAAGTAATCCACGTAGCCACCAAAGCATAACGTCAAAAAGGTAACCTTAAATCCCTGAAAAGCGTTAAAATACTACGTCAACATAAAGTTGATGAATTATTCGCAATATTTAATAAAAACATAATAGCATAAAAGTTTCACTACGTTTTGACCCAAAAGTGATACGGTTTGAAAATAAGTCATTCGAAAAATGATGTTTCAAAACATACGTGAAGTATACAAACCTTTTCAATACTATACCAATACAAATACCATAAAAATACCATAATCATACCATAAAAATACCATAATGGATAGGTAACAGCCTTAGGTAAATACTATACACCTGAACCATAACAATACTGGCAACCAACCCCACCTAGTGCATTACGCTAGGTCATCCTCGAATTTAACGGTCATAACATTGCTAACACGGACAGGGCGCATCCATCATCCATCGTGTTAACAATGAGGGCTTGTTAGACCCATATAGCGCTATATATACGAACCGGCGGCTAAAAGCTAACAGGTGTGTATACGGGGCCTCGTTCTACCACAAAGGCGGAACAAGTTAGGTAATGCTAACCTAAAGGCATTCATATCCAAAATACATAACCATAATACATATCATACCATAAAATACATTTATACAACGCTAATCATGCCCAAAATATAAAAGCGGTAAAAAGGGCAACGAATAACTCACTGAATAGCACAGCAATCCAGTCAACGAATACGTCGGGTAATAACAAATACGGTCAAGCTCCCACGTCTAAGTGCCATAACATAACGTAAATAAATATGTCTGAGTATCTCTAAGTCTAGTGGGGTTGCCTTATGCGATTAACGTCTCATAATATGCTATAATATGTTTTAGTTATGAAGAGTTTATAATCCCGATGGTTTAAAGGAAAGATATAGCATTATATAGCAAAATACATGTTTTCGACCAAAACCGTGTTAATAGTGTATATTATAAAATTGACATGTGTTTTAGGGTTAAAGCATAAGATTTGAAAACGTGTAACACTTTAATTACGTTATAACGTCATTATAAATGGGTTTGATCAAAACCTAATTAGTTACGTGGGGTAACTGTTAGTTACGTGGGGTAACTGTTAGTTACGTGGGGTAACTGTTAGTTACGAAGGGTAACTGTTAGTTACGTGGGGTAACTGACAGTTACACTAAATCGTGGAACAATTCAAAACGACTCGTTTTAGACGATTTTTGGACTGAAAATGATATATTTTTACATCTATGGTCTTAGAATATGTTTAGGTACATAAACCCTTAATAAGTTTCGGGTTTTGATGGTGAAAAGTGGCGTTTTTAGGACCGAATCTAAAAATAAAGTTTCAAACAAAAACGATGGAAAACTTACCCGATCGAGATGAAATTCGGAGGGATGATGAAGATGAATATGGTGAACGATATACAAGCTTCAAAAATGATTTTTGACGGTTGGATCTCGAGATATTTTAGAGAGAAGGGAGAGCTTGTGTGTGTTTTCTAGAGAGCGAATGAAAATGGGGAAATGATGTTTATGTGTGTGGGTAGGTGATTTGAATAGGACAAAAAGGTTGGTGGGGATTGCAGGACCATTTTTGTAATAAAAATCTTGGAGGACTAAAATTGTAATACTTTTTTAACGTTAATCTTAATCGTATAAATAAGGCATAAAATCCCCTAACTTATCTTAAGAGCATACTAGACTTATACTAAAGGCACTTAGAACTAAACGTTTCCGACATAAAGGCTCAAAACAAATAATAACACCCGACAAACGTAAAATACGCATAAAATTCAAATACGATACTCATAAAATACGAGAAATACGAATACAATACTCATAAAATACGAATACGATAAGGCATAAAATGGATACAATAGGGTCAAAACATAATCATAAATAAATAAAACGAATACGGATCGTCAGAAGTATACCTAGAAATTCGCGAATGTCACACACACCATTCACCAAGCTAAATCTTGCATTCTGCCAGAACTGTAGAAGGATGTCTGTTGGGCCAAGAAAAGGTATGGATGAAGCTATGGATTCTTCTGTGCGTTTGAATAAAGATGATTTTAGTTCGTGAAGATTCTGAACTAAAATCATTAAGAATAATCCGAAGTGAAGTTCTCAGTTCGGAGAACAGGTTAGTTCAGTTCAGATACTCTGAACCAAATGAAGTTCCTCCGAACTGAAAACAAACTTCGGAGTAAGTTAAGTCAACATAAGTCCGCATTGAAGAAATCAATTCGGAAGATGAAGACTTTAGTTCAGAACTGAAGTGATCCCCGAAGTGAAATTAAGATGTTGACAATGTTGTAATGTTGTCTTTGAACACGGAACACTCTCAAAGATGTTCCGTGAGCTTGAGTGTCGATGTAACAAGCTCAGTTCCAAAACCTGTCACCTATCAATGAAATCTTTGAAAACAGTTACTCTCAAATGTTTGTTCTAATCAATTTCACAAATTCAAACTTCAATATTTACCTTCAGTTGTGATTCCAAAGACACAGGTCATGAGATTCCGCATCATGACCCGTTGTTGTTTCAATTCGATTCGCTTCTTAGAGAATCCAAGGACCTGTCAATGTCTCTGTATAGAACAAGACTTTCTGATATGGAAAACCTTAGATTTGAGTTTATCAAAAATCTGAGAATGATCTTCCAGTCTTCATCTACCTCAGAATGACCCATATCTAGGAATGCAGCCACATTATGTTTGGGTTTGAATGAGAAAGCCATCTGAAATCAGTCACAGATTATTAGTATTCAATCAAAATAATATAATCATTATAAATATACTAAAATAAAGTAACAACCAAAAATACACCTTATAGAACTATGAAAAACAGAGGAAACAGAAATCAACTAATGTTAAAACACTAGAAACGAATCAAAATGATCCAAAAATCTCTCGGGATTACTCTAAGAGAAGGTTTTAGTGAAGGGAAAAGATAAAAAATGATCTTGAAATTAGCAATTGAATTAGGATAAGAGATGCAATTTGCATGAATTAAAATGATTATTTAAATTTAAAAGTATTAAAAAGAAATTAAGAATAAAATAAATTAAATATTTTCCCACCCAAAGACACCCGACCTAAAAACAATAGTGTCCCCGAGTTAAAATTAAAAGTAAATTATAACCCGACCTAAAAATAAAGAACCCGACTTAAACTCATGGTCAAAACAGTCAACTCAATTACGAGGTTTAAGTTAAAATAATACCCGACTTAAACATATGGTCAACACAGTCAAAGTTATTACCAGACATAAATTAGATCAATACCGGACCTAAAATTTTATTACCGAATTAAATTAAAATTTTAAAGTTAACCCATTCAAATCTTTCTGGTTTACATTCTTAACACCAGAGTTGAATCATTCAATACACTAGTTAACCTTGAAATTGTTTAAAAGCAAAATTTCAATTTCAGAAATCAAAAACTTATATTCCAGAACTTTATAAATTAGTTCATATGAGAAAATTTTCTAAAGAAATGAAATGTTTTGTAAAATCCAAAAATTGTATTTATAATAAAATTCAACCTGTGTCAAAAACTCATAAATTGCAGTTTTTAATAATTAAAAAATGACATGATATAAAGTTCAATTATTCAATTCTTGTCAAGTAAAAATAAATTAAATTTACAATATTTTACTTAAATATGACATGTATATCTTAATTGTCATGAAAACACAATAGTTTTGTGTCATGATTTAGTAAAAGAATTTATATGAACACATGAACAATCTTCAATCTTTATTGAGAGTCCCCGGTATATGATTCTGCAACCTTATATACTGCTTCTTCTCTCAAGATATTTGTGACTGTATGCATGTTTTTATGTTCAAAATTTTACTTAGTATTGTTGTTCAACTCATTCCCATGTGTCTGACGTTTATTAAATAAACATCAAGGATCTAAGAGGATAAACAGACTAGTTTATTAAAAAAATTGGATTTATTCACCTGTCTTTGTCGTTTATCAAGTTAGCATCAAGGATCTAAAAGTCAATAATTTATTTAAAGAACAATCTAAAACTTTAAGAGTTTTTATTATAAATAGATCATATGCCATAATTTATTGAAAATATATCTTTTGTTTCCTTTTCTACTTGACAATCACTTATCTCCCATTTGACAGTTATCAACTTTAATGAATTTATGCAATGTATAAACCACAGATTGCTAAAGGTTTCAAAATACAATAATATGTGCATTTATGAAAACATTTGGTTTCAAGAAATTCTATAAATACTGAGCTATGTTAAATTATGTTGGAATTTTTGTTTATGACTCATTTCTTAGAAATTTTGTTTTTGTGAAACATTTTCAAATTTTATACTGTTTTTCATTGGTTTTTCAAACTTTGTATTTGATTTTCTTGAAAATAGACTCAAAAACTTAAAAATATAATAGAAATAAATCTTTTTGAGTTTTATCTATACAAACAGAAAATCACATATTTTTTTGGATTTTATCTATACATAGTAAAATTCGTATATTTTTGGATTTATCTGTTCATACTGAAATTCACATATTTTTGGATTTTAACTGTACATATTTTATATCAGTCTTAAAATAAGAGAACATCAGACTTAAAAACAATTTACCAGACTTAAAAGAAATCAATACCAGAATTAAAAGAAATATATACCAGACTTAAAACCAGACTTGAAAAAATATATATACCAGACTTAAAAGAAATCAATACCATTCTTAAAAAATATTTTTGATTTTCCTATTTTTCTCCCCCTCTTTTTGTATTAAGAAATAAAAAGAAAGCATAATGCAAAAAGATATGTACAAACATATTTTTGGAGAAACACTCAATCAAGAATCATAAGACCTATATATGAACAACAAAATTGAATCTTGTAACATAAAATGCCTTTGTGAAAAGGTCTGCCAATTGTAGGTCATTGTGAATCTTAACTAAGTGAATCAAGTGTTTTTCAAAACAATATCTTATGAAGTGATGTCTAATCTCAATGTGCTTTGTCTTAGAAGTGTTTATGAACATAGCAGCAGAGTTGTCTATGTGAATAGGAGTGTTTATGAATTAAGGCCATAGTCTAACATCTGATTCTAAATCCATAACACATGGGAAGTACAAGAACCAGCAGCAATATATTCTGCTTTAGCAGAGGATTGTGACACAAAGGTCTGTTTCTTGCACTGCCAAGAGACTAGCCTATTTCCTAAGAAGTGACATCCTCATGTGGTAGATTTCCAATTCAAATTGCATCCCCCATAATCACTGTCAGTGTAGGCATAAAAGTCAAAGCTAGAATTCTTAGGATACAAAATCCCTAAAGAAGGTTGTCCCTTAAGGTATCTAAAGATTCTCTTAATAACAATTATATGGGAAACCTTAGGATCAACTTAAAATCTAGCACAAAAACAAACTCCAAACATTATATCAGGCCTACTAGCCGTAAGGTACATTAAAGAACCTATCATAGACTTATATAAATGTTGATCAACCATTTCACCATCTAAATTTGGAATTAATTTGGCCTTAGTGTCAATAGGAGTGGAAGCAGATTATAATCAGTGAATCCAAATTTGGTCAACATGTCTTTGACATACTTAGACTGATTAATAAAAAGGCCATTATCCAACTTCTTAACCTGTAATCCTAAAAAGAAAGACATCTTTCTCATAGATCTAATTTGAAATTTTGAATAAATGACAGATTCAAAATCTTTGCACAATGCATCATTAGTTGAGCCAAAGATTATATCATCAACATATATCTGAACAAAAACTGAATCTAGGCCAACTGTCTTAATAAATAAAATCTTATCAATAGTGCCCCTAAGATATTCATGGTCAATAAAATATTTGGACAATGTGTCATACCAAGCTCTAGGAGCTTGATGTACACCATACAAAGCTTTGTCCAACTTAACCACATGATTAGAGTATTGAGGATCCAGAAAACCAGGAGGCTGACTAACATACACAGTCTCTTCAAGAACTCTATATAAAAAGGCTGATTTAACATCCATCTGATATACATTAAAGTTCTTAAAAGCAGCATATGCTAGAAACAATCTTATGGCCTCTATCCTAGCAACTGGAGCAAAGACATCATCATAATCTATACCCTCTTCCTGAGTAGAACCCTTAACCACAAGTCTATCCTTAGTCCTGACAATAATTCCCTATCATCCCTTTTAACCTTAAAAATCCATTTAACTCCCAAAACATTCACATCTCTAGGTCTTTCCACTAAAGTCCCTACTTCCTGAATCTTAAACTGTAGTACCTTTTCTTGCATAGCCTCTACCCAACTATTTATAGTTAATGCAATGTCTACATTCTTAGGCTCAATCTGGGAAAGAAAGCAAGAGAACAAACAGAGATTTGCTAAACCATTACTACTTCTTGTCTTGACACCATCATACATATTTCCTATAATATTACTTAGAGGATATGTTTTGTGAACTTTAAAAAATGAATTCAGTTGCTCAATAATATTTTCAGAAAGATTTGTTTGATGTGGCACAAGATCATCAAAGTTAAATTGATCTTCACTGGCTTGTTCATGGCTTGGTTCATCAAAATGATTTTCAGATTCTACACCAGAGTTAAATTGATCTTCACTAGAGGTGTTTAGACTTTCAACTTCTGCACTAGAGTTGTTCTGTGATTCACCAGAGTTTTTTTGACTTTCAGTTTGTGCACCCGGTTGTGACCCACCAGAGTTTTCTTCACTTCCGAGTTGTGCACCCAAATTAATTTTACACTTCACCACATTTATGTTGAGTTTAAGTTGTGCACCAGAGTGAACTTGATTTTCAAAGACTCCACCCGAATTATTTAGATTTTCACCAGAATTGATATCTTGATCTTGTAGAACATTGTCTTGATCTTCAATTGATACTGGAATTGTATTCTCCTTAAAGAATGTCTGCATCAGTTTGACTTTATGAAGTATCCGGACTCACAGATGTTGTATCTTCTGATGAAAGGGTTTGGTCATGAACTAAAGATGAATGTCCTGCACTTTCACTTGCTTGATTACCAATCTCAAACTCATCATTTTCTTCAACATTAGCAACACCTTCTGGATATACTTGCACCTCTTCTGAAACATGTTCTTGACAGAAACCATTAAAATAATTCACAAATGTATCTAAATCAAACAACCAAGCACCACCTTAGTTCTTAATATTTGGTGTATATTCATTATATATCACGTTAATGGATTCTTCTATGGTTCTAGTTCTTCTATTGTAAATCCTAAAAGCCTTTGAAACACTAGAATAACCAAGAAAGTATCCATCATCAGTTTTAGAATCAAATTTTCCTAGGTGATCTTTGGTATTCAAAATAGAGCATTGATATCCAAAAGCTTTGAAAAATCCTATAAAAGGTTTTCTTCCTGAGAACAGTTCATATGAGGTTTTTCCTAAGCTTTGAAGCACATGAATTCTATTGTTCACATAACACATAGTATTCACAGCCTCTGTCCTAAAGGTAACAGGAAAAGAAGATGCACTTAACATGGCTCTAGCTCCATCAATTAATGTCCTATTTTTCCTTTCAACAACTCCATTTTGCTGAGGTGTTATGGGTGAGCTATACTGCCTAGAAATTCCCGTATGAGCACATAATTCATTCATGGTTGCATTCTTAAACTCAGTGCCATTATCACATCTAATGACTTTCACATTTTTATCACAGAAATTTTCAATTTGCACAACAAAATCTTTTATAATCTCAGATGTCTCATATTTATGAGTAAGGAAAAAGACCCATGAGAATATTGAATAGTCATCAGTAATATAATAACAAAACAATAAAATTTCTTTCCAAGACTCTTTACACTGACTGGACCAAATAGATCCATGTGTAGAAGGTGAAGGACTGTCTATACTGAATTTTGAGTCTTAAGTTTAAAACTTGATTTATGTTGTTTACCTTTAAAACAATAACTTGATTTTTCCTGTCATATGTCTAGAGAATCCATTGTCTACTACCCATATATTCTCTTCAGGATCAATGGATTTGTCCTGCACATAATCATTGTTCAATGAGATTTTGGTATCCAACTTCTTGTAAACTTGGAATTTAATCTTTTAAACTCTGTAAACCTAAAATGATCATGCAATTTTCTTTCTGGAATACAAGTTTCATAATTCGAATCAAATTTTTCATCACCCGAATTAAAACTTTCTACATCGGAGTTAAATTGAGAACACAAAATTTTCTCCGACTTAAACATTTGTTCCTCCGACTTAACATTTTGTTCACTAGAGTTATTCTTGAAAACATGTTTACCCGAGTTAACTTTCATTTTACCCGATTTAAACAAGTTATCATCATTTTTCAAGCTTTTTAACTCGGGTATGGAATATTATAATTTGGGTAAATGCAAACCAGTCAATAACACAAGATTAATTCTACCAAATTTCATCACATTCACATTCACATTCTGCGATTTTTCATAATTAGTCATGCATTTTTTAAAATTTATTCTACCAAATTGCAATTTATCGGATATTGAAACACAATCAGAAGCACATTTGTCCTTAGGTTTTAACCAACATTCTTCTAATTTGTGTTTCTTCTTGCAAGTATTGCATTTTGGCTTTCTCTTTGACATTTCAGATTTGACTTTCTTAGTTTCAACAATCACAGATTCATTCACAACAATTTCATTCACAATCAATTCATGCTTTGGCAACTCAGAAACATTCATATTATGAAACAGATAACATTTTTCATGCAGACAATCATGAATAGGTTCTACAAATTCTTCCACAATCTCAATCAATTCTATTTTATTACAAAATTCAACGTTGACACTCTTTTCTTCAACTAATTCTTCATGATTACTTGAATCTTCTAATTTTTGACCTGCTACAATATTAAAAGTTTCATTTAGACTAGTAATAACATTCAAATTAATCACATTAGTCTCAGAAGAACAAGTTTCATTCAGATCAACTTTAGACTGTAATGCATAAACATCATCAAAAAACTTTTCAACAGATAAACAACTCTTAAAATTTGTTGATTCGGGTTTAATAGAGTATCATTGAATGGAGGTGGTACTGCAGTAAATCCAGTACCAACCTTAGCTTTTTGCAAAAAATGATGTTCAATAATCGCATTCAAAGTCTATGATGAAAGATTAAACTTCTCAACATGAATTTTAGCATTTTCAAACTCATTTGTCACTTTCTGAAATCTTTCAAATAAATTTTCATGTTGAGTTTCCAATCTTCCCAACTTATCCTTATACACATCCACATCATTTAACAGAGAATCAATTTTAACTTTATAAACTTTTTCAGTTTTCAACAATTCTCTTTTATGAAATTTAATTAAATCAATTTCTTTTATCAAACTCAAATTGTGTTCCCTAGTATACTTCAGAGCATTTGAGCAATCAATAGAGCAAGCTTTAGAAAGTACCTCATCAGTTGAAACTTTATCTATATTAATCATGAGAGCTGAGACGTTCTTGTTCTTGAAGTCTTCTTCCTGCACCTCATCCCACTCTCCAAAAGTAATCAATGCCTTTCCACTAGTGCCTGCTTCATCCTTTCCATTCTTTCCTTCTGCAACAGTCAGCTTCTTTTGATCATCCTTTGTTTGATAGCTGTTCCTTTGATAACTGTTGTTGTTCATCCTTCTTGGTGCCCTGCACTATCTTACAAAGTGTCCATAGTCTTCACAGTTGAAGCACTTGAACTTGGACTTGTCAAAACCCATTCTGTCACCATTCTCCTTCCCGAAGTTGTTCCTCCCAGTCTTCTTGAAGAATATGTTGCCTCTCACACTCACCATGGCCATTTTCCATTTCAAATCAATCTCTTCCAGATCATCAGGATGGAGTTGCTCAGGATCCTCAATTGCAATCTCTGCCTGATTCAAGCTTCCAGCCACAAATGCTTCATAGCTTGCATCAAAGGATCTATACAGAATCTTCTTGTCTCCTAACCCATTAGCTCCAGAATTTACAGAAGGTGAATGATACACATTTGATTCAACATTCTGACTGGAATATCCTACATAACTACTTGAACTATATCCAGAAGATGTTTGATTAGGTGGGCAACAACTTCCAGAGTGATAACTTGCATATGACTGAGGTTGAGGGTAGGCTTGATTAGGATCATCACGTGCACTGACCATTTTGTAGGTAGATATCCCAACAACTTCTTGCACACATCACTATCTTTCATTATAACTCCAGAACTCTTCAAATCACTCACAAGCAGTGTATACCTCTTGATTTGATCAGATAAACTCTCACCCCTCACATTTTCAAATGCTTCATAAAACTTCTTCAATATGTCTCTCTTGTTGTCCTTCAGTTCCAAACTGCCTTCATATCTTAATTCCATAGCATCCATCAGTTCTTTAGCAGAAGCACAGTCCTTGAAGTTGTTGTAAGTCTCAGTAGGAAGAGCAAGAATAACAGCTCCTAGAGCTCGAAAATCTCTATCAATGAGTGTGACAACCGTCACTTTTTCCGACTCAGGTTAGTGTAGTATGCCGATAGCTCCTACCGTGTTTACAAAAAAAAAATTTCAAAATTCCTTACACTTTACTTATGTATGATTATTACTATGTTATGTGTGTATACCTTTTTATGTGATGTTATCGTATTAGTTAGGTGCACAAAAGTTAGTTCCACTAGACGAGCTTCTAGATGACTTATCAATTATTTCCGCATTCTATATATATCACCTTCTCACTTTGTTACGTGATCTTTATTAAAACTATTTGAGGGTCCATGTTCGATGCTTGTATAATATACATATACATTGGTTCGAGTAGTGTTTATTTCGTGTTATTGCTTTTGGATGTTGCCTGTTTCGTGTACGCTTAATAAACGAGGATTTCAGAGTTTTAGTTGAAAGTTCCCTGTTCAAGAGGGCTAAACCATGATGCCACCATCGAGCTTAACATCTAAACAATAGTCCTAACCATTCCTAACTTAGTCCATAAACTAAACCTTAAACAAACCCTAAGTAAATTGATCACCATTTCTTTTCTAAAACCTAAAAAACACACAAAACCCTAATATTTTTCCCTCTAGCCGTCGCCCCCCCCCCCCCCCCCCCCCCCCCCCCCCTGCCTCCTATTGCTGCCGATTTCAAACCTCACCACCATCCAATTCGTTGCTGATTAATTCATCTTCATATTCGTGTTCATCATCATCAATTATTCAAGGTTGTTGTTTATTTTCGTGGGTTTTAATCCAAGAGTCCAAAACCCTAATTGAAGGTATGAGATCCGATTACTTGTGTTTGGATAACCATCTCCACACACCGATTTCCCTTTTATTCCTTATCAAAGTCCCAGCAAGCTATTTATTCAAGGTGAGTATCGTATTTCATGTTGTAGTTGTTCTTGGCTGAACCCTAACTTAAGGGTTTTCAGTTTTGCTGTGTGTTAACATTGTTCTTGCAGCCACAAGTTTCAAGCAGCAAGACTCGATTTAAATCTTACTAGAAATCTGTTTGGACCATCATCATCATCAGGTCCGATTGTCTTTCATTTTGTTGTCTTCATCATATTCGTAATTAGTTTCATTCATGCTATGTGTATCGGGTTTTCATATATCGCAAACCCTAATCTACTTCGTTTATCTTAAAAACCGTTGTAGTGACTTGTATTGCAGCCACGATTCAAACTTGGGACTGACATTTCGACTTGGTTATACACTGCTTACGTCCCTATCAAAAAGTTTTAACCATTTGTTTTATAAACCGTTCACTAATTATCTTTCTAGCCGATTTTACATTCAAGGTTATGTAAACCGGTTGTTATTCTTAATCGAGTTGTTAAAGCAGTTTTGACATATAGAATTGTAATGCAAGAGCTGATTATGGATGTTGTAGGTTCATTTCAGTTTGTGACTTGCTTCCCGACTTGGTTTTAGACTCATTTTTATCACAAAGGTTGTGTATGTAAGTAAACACTTCTAACTGATTCACTTCCATTCCATACTAGTTTACGTTTACAAAGCTTTACATTATTCTAATCTGATTTGTATCTTTTGTAGGTGTTCGTGGCTGACCTTGGACTGTTCTCGTGTATTTATTGGTTGGGTCGTTTGGTTGTTGCGGTAATCTTCTTTTGGAAACCTAACCGTTACGACTAGTGGTATAAATCTCTACTTTTGCTACTCGTTTTATTACTTGTTGTGGAACTTGTTGGAATACATTTGTAAACTGAATTGGACATGTTATAACTCATGCTTTATCGTGTGGTCTTTATCTATTTCGTGCTATGTCACACCCCGCTAAAGCGGAAACACGAGATGTGAAGAGCAGATATCATTACACGAGATATAATAAATACGAACGGTTTTTAAGTCATTAAAAACATAAAGTGTTTACAAAGATACAAAGATAACAAAGTATTTTAACTGTTTACATCACAACCAAAATACAGAAAAGACATTCCCGACTTAGTATTAAAGGTCTCCCCCGATTCTCGATAACGTGACTTTCCTGACCCGAGAAAAAAGAGATGTACTTCATGTCCTTACATTGCTTTTCCTGAAAACATGAAAAAAAGTGTCAACTTCAAAAGTAGTGAGTGAGTCACAGTTTTGCTAGTCCTTGACTAAAAGCGGTTTTCGAGTAAGTATATATCTGAAGTATTTCTCAAAAGAAATGAAGCGATCACGTGCTTAATGATATATATACTTGTAAAGATGTTTTTGACTAAGTATATATCTAACGTATTTCTCAAAAGAAATGACGATATATATACTTGTAAAGATATGCGTAAAAGAAATATTGATTGTAAAATGAACATCGACCCCTTGATATAATATAACTGTAAGTGTTCACACTAAACCGATTACCGACCATGAGCGGCCCCTTTCCCCGCACTTACTACGGGAAGATGAACAATCCGACCGTGAGGCCCTTTCCCCGCACTACGAGAAGATGAACAATCCGAACGTGAGGCCCTTTCCCCGCGCTACGGGAAGATGAACAATTCGACCATGAGGACCTTTCCCCAAGCTACGACAAGATGAAAAATTCGACCATGAGGCCCTTTCCCCGCGCTACGGAAAGATGAACAATTTAGTAATATGTACTTAGGCTACCACCTAAGTAAGGAACGGTCATTTCCTAAGTATCGATACCCATATACTAAACGACATAAACAAGCTAATAGTGTGTAATGAAAACTGGGCACTAATTTTAAAACTGATAGTAGGCACTTACGTCTGGCTATATTCCTATCAAGAGTAAATATAGATGCCGAAACCATTGCGTTTAAAAGACATACAATCAATCATTGAGTTCATAAATATATCGAGTGAAAGACATACACATATAAGTAATTAAAACGGTTGATGCTCATTTTCCCCCCAAAAGATTGTACAAAATAGTAAAAGAGGGGTTGTAACTCACGGGTTGCGAAGATACTAAACGTGTGCGGAATGTACTCGGAATGTGTCGGAATCGCCGAAAGCCTAGAATATACCAAGTTTTTGTGTAAGTATTATTATTTATTAATTTTTAATACTCGTTAGTCAACAAAACGCTTGTTTTTAAAGTGTTATAATTTGTCAAACTAAATTCGGGTAGCGCTTCCGCGCTATAGAAATGATATCCAAAAATTATACACTTTCCCGCTTGAAACCAACATTAGATAACAAGATTTATACCTTAACTCATAATAATACAATATGATGATTATATGTTGAATAAGTTACTTTAACACAAATTATAATTTATTATCACCACTTTTATATGTATTCTTAAAATAACAAGTTTAAGGGTACAAATTATAACAACTTAAATAACGTTTTTTAATCTGTCAGCACCTCTAGTGCGTCGCACTCAGACACAGGGGTTGAGCACATGGCGACTGGACTTTAGCTATAATCATTTATGTTGTAAAACTTATCTTTTAGATGGTGGATTTAAACATGCAGTGATAAAACCTTAAAAGTACTTATAAATAATAGCAATTTTGTTAGCTTAACAACAACATGTATAAGATCTTTGTCATAATATGTTATAATCTTATAAAACTAGTGTTTTTATGTTAATAAACATTTATAAAAACTTAATAAAACTTAAATTTGATGATGGATCAGATATGCAATTGAAGATTCATGTAGAAAAAGTGAAGATAAGTGATTTTACCCAAAGAAAAGTGAATAGATGACGATTTCGAGTGTCTTGACGGTGATTTCGGCTCCAAAGTGGTAGAAAACGATGTATGTAACCAGAGTGGGTGAATGCTCTTGATAATCTTGATGTAAATGTCGATTTGTTAGGGTGTTGTAGGTGGATTTTTAGTTGAAAGTTGCTGGAACAATTGAGTGAGATGAGAGAAATGGGTGTTGCATGTATGTGTTCAAGAGTATAGGTGTGTGTATGAGTGTGTTTTGGTGATATATGTCACACCCCGCTAATAGCGGAAACACGGGATGTTCCAATTATAATATCAAGAGTCAAGATTACAACAATATAACCGATAAACAAAACATCAAATTAAATAGATCATGCCAAATGTTACACGTACATCATAAAGTCAAAGGCGATAAGACGCCAAGTACAAATACAATTCCATAAGAAGTAATCCGAAAATTCAATAAACAATTCAAATTCAAATTTCCCAAAAGTAAGCGATCCGAAAATAAACTATGGCATGATCAACGGAAATTCTCAATTTCCTGCAAAGCGTTAAAACGACATCAACATGTTGGTGAATTATTCGCAATTTTAAAGTAAAAGTTAACCCATGGACAATTTTCATCAAAGACAACGTTAATTTCAAATGATATATCTTGCTTTCAACAACCAATAGTGATAGGTACTATGCCTAGACTAATCATACACTGAACCTGACCGTACAACCCCAAATCCTGAGGTTGCCAACCAAAGGTAACAATTAATTAACCGGCCATAACTTCCACTCCTAGAAACATTCTACCGAGCAGAGAGGGTTAGGTCTATAACCCATATAGATCTATATATATGTAAAACCGTTGGGCTCAAAGCTTAACTAGTGTATCAGGGGGCCCCATATGGGCTAATGGCATCCAATCTAAGGCAGACCTAATCCACTAGGCAAACAAGATAATCAACAACATTCCGCATGCAAGCAGACATTTTAAAATAAGCTTTACAGCCCAAAATATTTAAGAATAGGGCTACGAATAACTCACTGTACAACTCCAGCAAAATCTTGGGTAAATAATCACAAGATCACAATTCCACCGTCTAAGTGCCTTAAACAATAAATAACATAGTCTTAGTATCTCTATAAGTCTAGGTCCGGTTTAGCCTTGTCGTTTAAGATTAAGTTTAATATAACATTCCAACGCTTAATAAATCGAATAAGGATGACGGATTAAGAAGACGATGTTCCGCGCCGGAAAAGGGCCGATCGGCAAGATATCAATCTTTCACGTCAACAGCGACCGTTAGAAGCAAATGATAACTCCGAGTCGAAAGGATTATTAATACAAATGTTCATTATGTCGACCAAAATTAAGATGTTGACTTATAAAAGTCAAAGGTCAATTATGTTGACTTATGAAAGTCAAATGTCAATTATGTTGACTTATTAAAGTCAAAATCAATTTAAAAGTCCAATTAACACTTTGAATAATTTGGAGTCTTTTCTTACCAAATGTTTAGAGCAAAATGCCTTTCAAAACCATTTTATAAAGCTTGTCGTAAAGACATATTTAGTTGAATTAAAACGAGGTTCAACAATTTGTGGTGAAGTTTAATATCGCGACGAGGTTTAAAATGTCCATTTTAAGTAACATTGTGACATTTTTGATTGCGTTGGCGTCTTTGAGTCCAAAGACGATGTTATTGTATAATATGTTACTTTTGTATACACTTTATTTATATAAGTGTTTTAATGTCGAAAAAGTCGTGAGTTGAAATTTCGGCAGCGCTTCCGCGTTATAAAATATTCGACCAATTTCAATCACTTTACCGCTTAACAACAATTTCATTTTAAACCATTAATCATAATACATATTACCATATCAAGTTTATTACAATACTTTGGTTAGATTATATTTTAACATAACTTGTCCAAACTTCAGTCCAATCCGATACAATACGACGAGTGTTGGTCTAATAGTTAACCCTAACCGTTTTCAAGGCTAAAACCGAATATGAATATAATGAAATCACAAGATTCACAAGAGTATCAAGTTATACCGCTAGCACCCGCTTGATTGACAAGGATCTGGAATCAACAACTTCAGTGGTGTAGTGATGAGAATATCCGCCTCCAACACCCAAGACAACCACCGATAATTAGCAAAACGAAGATTTTATGTTCACAGACTGATCCAGCCGCCGGCTGGGATGATCCAGCCGTCGGCTGGAGCTCCACAGTCAGCTCCGGATTTCGTTGATTTTAGTGATTTTAAGCGTTTTCAAGAGTATTTTCTTTAGATCTCGACATGCAACTTAAAAACCTTTAATAACATCCATAGATTTCTTCAAATAACATCTTTTTATACCAAGATCTTAGTAAAATGTTTATAAAAATTATGTTCTTAGATAAGTCACCATAGAACTTTTATAAAAACCTTTATTTGATGTTAGATTCAACATGCATGTATAAAAATGTGTATAAATCAGTGGGAAAGTTTGTTATACCTCAAGGAAAAATGAAAGTATGATGATCTAGCTTGTTTGATGAAGATTTTGATGGAGATTAGACCCAAAAATGATGAGAAACTTCAAGAACAACCCGGAAAATCACCACCTCTTACTCCCTTTGATGAACATAATTGATTAATGTGATGTTTAGGTGTTTTAAATGGTGAATAAAGGCTGCAAATCACAGCACAATGGGATGTAATGAAGAAAAGTATGGGGAGTTAGAGAGAGAACACACTTTGTGTGTGTGTGTGTGTTTTGTGATAAGAATGAAAGAAAATGTCAAGAATAGGTGATATTATCACCTTGGGACAGGAAACCTGGCCGTTTAGGGGTCAGATCGGGTTTAGCCAAGTGTCCCCAATCGTTTTTCATGCAAAAATGAGTCACCCACACCTGTCCAGACACATCCAGCCGTCGGCTGGAAAGGCTCAGCCGCCGGCTGAAGCCCTGCCTGCTGCTGGATGGTCGGCTGGCTCGGCAGACTTGTTTTCGCCCGTTAAGGAGTTTCGTTCGTCGAAAGTTCCCGATTCTTTTTGCGTTGAACTTAGGAAAGTTCATACTTTGATTTACTTTATATTAAGTTCATTTAATATTATATTTTCACTTTCGATTTCGAGATTCGCACGATTTCGGTAAAGGAGTAAACAAGAGCAAAAGCACGATATCTCGAGGATAAAGGATCCGATAACCGAAAAATTTGGCATAAACCTTCTAACTTATAATTATGAGGATACTAACTAATTGGCACTTAGATAAGATAATATTATTACGTCTAAGGGGACGAATCAGCAAATACAGAGAACCCGATACTCAATAACAGTAAATCGTGAGCAAAACAAAGCGTAATACAAGGGTCGAAATCAATTGCGAATAAAATATAAATAATGACGGTAATTCAAGTACCTCAAATTGACTGGACGTCACAGCCTCCCCCAGTTAAAAGAATTTTGTCCTCGAAATTACTAATGAGCATCGCTAGAAGAAAATAGATGGGGAAATTTCCGCTGCATTTCATCCTCCCGTTCCCATGTAAACTCGGCTCCAATCTTAGAGTTCCATCGGACCTTTACAATAGGAATCCGACTCCGCCGTAATCGCTTGACCTCTCGGTCGACGATTTCCACCGGCTCCTCTATTACGTGAAGCGAATCATCCAAACTTAGTTTCTCCAAAGGCACCATTAACGACTCGTCAGCAAGACACCTCTTGAGATGCGATACATGAAATACGTTGTGCACACCGCTCAACTCAGGTGGCAACTCAAGACGGTAAGCCACTGGTCCAACACGAGACAAAATCTTAAACGGACCCGTAAAACGTGGACTTAACTTGCTGCGCTTCTCAAAACGAAACACACCCTTCCAGGGAGAAACTTTCAATAACACCATATCGCCGACCTTGAATTCCACGGGCTTACGACGTAAATCCGCGTACTTCTTCTGGCGATCTCTCCCGGCTACCAGACGATCCTTGATCCTAAAGATCTTATCAGTCGTCTCCTGGATCAACTCGGGACCCGTAATCTGGCTATCACCAATCTCAGCCCAACAGAGTGGAGACCTACACTTACGACCGTAAAGAGCTTCAAAAGGCGCTCAATTAATACTCGAGTGGTAACTATTGTTGTACGAAAACTCGACCAAAGGTAAATGTCTATCCCAACTCCCGCCAAAATCTAAAAGACACGCGCGTAGCATATCTTCCAACGTCTGAATCGTACGCTCGCTCTGTCCATCGGTCTGAGGGTGATAAGCCGTACTCATATCCAATCGTGTGCCTAAAGCTCGCTGTAGCGTCTGCCAGAATCTCGAAGTAAAACGCGCGTCGCGATCAGAAATAACAGATACAGGAATTCCATGCCTGGCCACGATCTCATCAATATATAATCTAGACAACTTCTCTATTCGGTAATCTTCTCGAATAGGCAGAAAATGTGTTGACTTAGTCAGTCGATCAACTATGACCCAAATAGTATCATAACCTCCCGAAGACCTAGGAAGCTTTGTCACAAAATCCATCGTAATATTTTCCCACTTCCACTGCGGGATTTCCGGCTGCTGAAGAAGGCCAGAAGGCTTCTGATTCTGATCCTTAACTTTAGAACAGGTCAAACACTTGCCTACATACTCGGCAATCGCCCTCTTCATTCCAGGCCACCAGTAAAAATCTTTCAAGTCGTAATACATCTTATCCGCTCCGGGATGAACGGAGTAATTAGACTTGTGACCTTCATCCAATATCAACTGCCTAAGACCGACGGGAACCCAAATACGGTCCAAGAAATACAATACCCCGTCGTCTTTCGGCTCCAGCTGACGTGCCAAACTAAATAATCCTTCATCCTTCAGACAATCCTTGGTGAGAGCCTCCTTCTGAGCCTGAATAATACGAGTCTTCAAACTCGACTGAATAGAAACCATCATAGCACGAACTCTCACCGGCTTAACCGACTCTTTGCGACTTAACGCATCGGCTACTACATTAGCTTTTCCCGGATGATATCGAATTTCACAGTCGTAATCGTTCAACAATTCCACCCATCGGCGTTAATCCATATTCAGCATCTTTTGGTCAAAGATGTGCTGTAACGACTTATGATCAGTGAACACAGTACACTTAGTACCGTAAAGATAGTGGCGCCAAATCTTTAAAGCAAAAACCACCGCGCCTAATTCCAAATCATGGGTTGTGTAGTTCTTCTCATGAATCTTTAACTGACGAGAGGCATAGGCAATGACATTTCCGTTCTGCATCAGTACGCACCCGAGTCCCTTATGCGAAGCATCGCAATAAACAAAAAAAAATTCAGTACCCTCGGGGAGACTCAAGATAGGAGCATCACACAACCGCTTCTTCAATAACTGAAAAGCTTCCTCCTGCTCGGCACGCCAAATAAACTCCTCGTTCTTCTGGGTCAACTTCGTCATAGGCGAGGCTATCTTCGAAAAATTCTCGATAAAGCGACGGTAATAACCTGCTAGACCCAGAAATGAACGGATATCGGTGGGCGTCTTAGGAGCAACCCAATCTCTGACGGCCTTAATCTTGGCAGGATCAACGTGGATGCCTTCCTTGCTAACCACATGGCCAAGAAATTGAACCTCAGATAACCAAAACTCACACTTCGAGAACTTAGCGTAAAGTTGCTCCTTCCTGAGCAACTCCAACACTATTCTCAAGTGCTCCTCGTGCTCCGCACGGCTACGAGAATAAACAAGAATATCGTCGATGAATACAATCACAAATTTATCGTGGTAAGGACGGCATATACGGTTCATCATTTCCATAAACGCTGCAGGCGCATTCGTGAGACCGAATGGCATAACTAAAAACTCATAATGACCGTATCGCGTCCGAAAAGCAGTCTTCGGAACGTCCTCCTCTAGCACTCTCAACTAATGGTAACCGGACCGTAGATCAATCTTAGAAAAGAAACATGAACCTTGAAGTTGATCAAACTAGTCATCTATACGGGGTAAAGGATAGCGGTTCTTTACTGTCAGCTTATTCAATTCTCGATAATCTATACACAATCTCATTGAACCATCCTTCTTCTTTACAAAGAGTACCGGCGCGCCCCACGGAGAGAAACTCGGCCTTACGAAGCCTTTATCCACTAACTCCTGGATCTGCTTAGAAAGCTCAAACATCTCCGACGGTGCTAACCGATAAGGAGCCTTTGCCACCGGCGCTGTTCCGGGAACTAAGTCGATCCTAAACTCTACCTCACGTCTAGGCGGTAAACCAGGTAAGTCCTCTGGGAACACATCGGGAAAATCACACACTACTGGCTTCTCCTCCAGCTTCTCAGTGTTATCCTTATTCACAAGGTGTACAAGAAAGAGTGAACAATCCCGATTAATGTACTCCCGGACTTTCATACACGAGACGATCTTAAGGCGCTTCCCTGCCTTATTCCCTTGGACTAATAGCGGCTCTCCATGCGGTAACGGAATGCGAATCATCTTCTCGAAACATACGATCTCTGCACGATGCGTTTCTAGCCAATCCATGCCGATAATTACGTCGAAACTACCTAACCTAATCGGAATTAAGTCGATAGGAAAAGAGTGGTCGTCGAAACTAACACTACAGTCGGAAAGGATTTCAGACGCATGCAAAAACTCGCCATCAGCTAATTCTATCTCAAAGGAAGGTACTAAAGGTACAGACTTACAGGGAATCATAGTCCTAAACTCATCAGATATAAAACTTCTATCCGCACCAGAATCAAATAAAATAAACGCAGGTCGACCACAGATAAGAAAAGTACCCGTAACGACGTGTGGATCCTGCTGAGCCTCCTTGGCTCCCACAAAAAACGCCCTGCCTCGAGGAGCATTACCAGCTGCAACTAACTTAGGACATCTGTCCTTATGATGATCCGGGGAACCACATCCAAAACACTTTCCCTTAAAGGCCTTACAGAACTTGTCAGTGTGTCCTAGCTTCTTGCAAATACTGCATTCCCAACAAGTCACTTCTTTGGTATGGTACCTACCACACCGATCACATTTCCGGTACTTACCCTGGGTACCCGGTGCCACAGCAGCATAAGATTTCACAACTTGAGGAGCATCATTCCTCCTAAACCTCTTTCTTGAATCCTCAATGCGGTTTCCACCACTCCGTTTCGCTCCGGAGTTTTGCTTCACAATCATCGGGGGTAACTCACCATCCCGAACCGCATTCTGAGTCAAAGTAATCGCAATTTCCACCAAAGGTGCTCGGTTTGTTGGATAGGACACTCTTACGGATTGTTGGGGGTAATCCGTGAGTGTAGCGACCTATACGTTTAAGCTCCGGTCGGACCAAGTGCGGCACTAGCTGGGACAGAGCGTGAAAACGCGAAGTGTACCCCTGGATGTCTGACCCAACCATGGTCAAGTTCCACAACGCATCCTCCAACTTCTGAATCTCAGATTCAGGAACATACTCAATAATCATCAACTCCTTTAGCTGATCCCAACTCATCTTGCTGATCTCAGCTCGGCCTCGCACATTCACGATTGAATTCCACCACGTCAGAGCCGTACCCTGAAACACAAACGCAGCAAATCGGACTCGATCCTCGTCCGCACATCCCACAGCATCAAAGATGGACTCTAGCTTCTCCATCCATTGAAGCGTTCCAGTTGCTCCCTCATTGCCCTTATATTCCGGGGCCTTGCAGCTCATAAACGTCTTCAAGGTGCAACCAGCGCGTCGAGCTGAGCCTTCTGCTCTACCGGATACAGTGATCACGACTTCAGGACCCTCATTATTAACAATCGGCTCAGGACCCTCATTATTAACAACCGGCTCAGGACCCTCATTATTAACAACCGGCTCGGGATTTCCAGAACCCGAACCATTACCTTGGGCGGTGCCCTCTCGAAGTTGAGCTATAAGCTCGGGCATCATCGCCGCTAACTGCTGAGCAATCATCTGAGCCATGTCAGGATTCGCATCGTTCTCCACATTGTTCCTTCTCGCATTGGACGTATTAGCTCTCGCGTTCGAAGTGTTAGCCCTCTCGTTCGCAGTAGCACGTCGCGCGGAACTTCGTGTCGCAACCCTCCTCTTAGGCGCCATCGTCCTAAAATAAAAAGGAAAGAAATTCGATCAGCAAATGTGTGCAAAAACAAGGCCAAACACCAAAAAAGCAACGCGAAATAAACACTTATGAAAAAATAGTGCACACATTGCAATCAGAGAAAATCAATTCAAAAAGCCTATGGTCATAGTCCAAGTGATTTACTCAATTAAAATCACTCGGTTCGCTATAACCTTTGGCTCTGATACCAACTTCTGTCACACCCCGCTAATAGCGTAAACACGGGATGTTCCAGTTATAATATCAAGAGTCAAGATTACAACAATATAACCCATAAACAAAACATCAAATTAAATAGATCATGCCAAATGTTACACGTACATCATAAAGTCAAAGGCGATAAGACGCCAAGTACAAATACAATTCCAAAAGAAGTAAACAAACGGATCGTCATGGAAATTACAATAAACAATTCAAATTCAAATTTCCCAAAAGCAAGCGATCCGAAAATAAACTATGGCATGATCAACGGAAATCCTCAATTTCCTGCAAAGCGTTAAAACGACATCAACAACATGTTGGTGAATTATTCGCAATTTTAAAGTAAAAGTTGACCCGTCGACAATTTTCATCAAAGACAACGTTAATTTCAAATGATATATCTTGCTTTCAACAACCAATAGTGATAGGTACTATGCCTAGACTAATCATACACTGAACCTGACCGTACAACCCCAAATCCTGAGGTTTCCAACCAAAGGTAACAATTAATTAACCGGCCATAACTTCCACTCCTAGAAACATTCTACCGAGCAGAGAGGGTTAGGTCTATAACCCATATAGATCTATATATATGTAAAACCGTTGGGCTCAAAGCTTAACTAGTGTATCAGGGGGCCCCTACAAGGGATAATGGCATCCAATCTAAGGCAGACCTAATCCACTAGGCAAACAAGATAATCAACAACATTCCGCATGCAAGCAGACATTTTAAAATACGCTTTACAGCCCAAAATATTTAAGAAAAGGGCTACGAATAACTCACTGTACAACTCCAGCAAAATCTCGGGTAAATAATCACAGGATCACAATTCCACCGTCTAAGTGCCTTAAACAATAAATAACATAGTCTCAGTATCTCTATAAGTCTAGGTCCGGTTTAGCCTTGTCGGTTAAGATTAAGTTTAATATAACATTCCAACGCTTAATAAATCGAATAAGGATGACGGATTAAGAAGACGATGTTCCGCGCCGGAAAAGGGCCGATCGGCAAGATATCAATCTTTCACGTCAACAGCGACCGTTGGAACCAAATGATAACTCCGAGTCGAAAGGATTATTAATACAAATGTTCATTATGTTGACCAAAATTAAGATGTTGACTTATAAAAGTCAAAGGTCAATTATGTTGACTTATGAAAGTCAAATGTCAATTATGTTGACTTATTAAAGTCAAAATCAATTTAAAAGTCCAATTGACACTTCGAATAATTTGGAGTCTTTTCTTACCAAATGTTTAGAGCAAAATGCCTTTCAAAACCATTTTATAAAGCTTGTCGTAAAGACATATTTAGTTGAATTAAAACGAGGTTCAACAATTTATGGTGAAGTTTAATATCGCGACGAGGTTTAAAATGTCCATTTTAAGTAACATTGTGACATTTTTGATTGCGTTGGTGTCTTTGAGTCCAAAGACGATGTTATTGTATAATATGTTACTTTTGTATACACTTTATTTATATAAGTGTTTTAATGTCGAAAAAGTCATGAGTTGAAATTTCGGCAGCGCTTCCGCGTTATAAAATATTCGACCAATTTCAATCACTTTACCGCTTAACAACAATTTCATTTTAAACCATTAATCATAATACATATTACCATATCAAGTTTATTACAATACTTTGGTTAGATTATATTTTAACATAACTTGTCCAAACTTCAGTCCAATCCGATACAATACGACGAGTGTTAGTCTAATAATTAACCCTAACCGTTTTCAAGGCTAAAACCGAATATGAATATAATGAAATCACAAGATTCACAAGAGTATCAAGTTATACCGCTAGCACCCGCTTGATTGACAAGGATCTGGAATCAACAACTTCAGTGGTGTAGTGATGAGAATATCCGCCTCCAACACCCAAGACAACCACCGATAATTAGCAAAACGAAGATTTTATGTTCACAGACTGATCCAGCCGCCGGCTGGGATGATCCAGCCGTCGGCTGGAGCTCCATAGTCAGCTCCGGATTTCGTTGATTTTAGTGATTTTTAAGCGTTTTCAAGAGTATTTTCTTTAGATCTCGACATGCAACTTAAAAACCTTTAATAACATCCATAGATTTCTTCAAATAACATCTTTTTATACCAAGATCTTAGTAAAATGTTTATAAAAATTATGTTCTTAGATAACTCACCATAGAACTTTTATAAAAACCTTTATTTGATGTTAGATTCAACATGCATGTATAAAAATGTGTATAAATCAGTGGGAAAGTTTGTTATACCTCAAGGAAAAATGAAAGTATGATGATCTAGCTTGTTAGATGAAGATTTTGATGGAGATTAGACCCAAAAATGATGAGAAACTTCAAGAACAACCCGGAAAATCACCACCTCTTGCTCCCTTTGATGAACATAATTGATTAATGTGATGTTTAGGTGTTTTAAATGGTGAATAAAGGCTGCAAATCACAGCACAATGGGAAGTAATGAAGAAAAGTATGGGGAGTTAGAGAGAGAACACACTTTGTGTGTGTGTGTTTTGTGATAAGAATGAAAGAAAATGTGAAGAATAGGTGATATTATCACCTTGGGACAGGAAACCTGGCAGTTTAGGGGTCAAATCGGGTTTAGCCAAGTGTCCCCAATCGTTTTTCATGCAAAAATGAGTCACCCACACCTGTCCAGACACATCCAGCCTTCGGCTGGAAAGGCTCAGCCGCCGGCTGAAGCCCTGCCAGCTGCTGGATGGTCGGCTGGCACGGCAGACTTGTTTTCGCCCGTTAAGGAGTTTCGTTCGTCGAAAGTTCCCGATTCTTTTTGCGTTGAACTTAGGAAAGTTCATACTTTGATTTACTTTATATTAAGTTCATTTAATATTATATTTGCACTGTCGATTTCGAGATTCGCACGATTTCGGTAAAGGAGTAAACAAGAGATAAAGCACGATATCTCGAGGATAAAGGATCCGATAACCGACAAATTTGGCATAAACCTTCTAACTTATAATTATGAGGATACTAACTAATTGGCACTTAGATAAGATAATATTATTACGTCTCAGGGGACGAATCAGCAAATACAGAGAACCCGATACTCAATAACAGTAAATCGTGAGCAAAACAAAGCGTAATACAAGGGTCGAAATCAATTGCGAATAAAATATAAATAATGACGGTAACTCAAGTACCTCAAATTGACGGGACGTCACAATATATAAACAAAAGACTCTTAAAATGTGTTTGTAAGGTTATAACAATGACCCCTAATGAGTCATTCCTGGACGTCTTGAGCTTATGCCACGTTTGGGACATGTGTTAGGTTGTGTGACTCACCAAACTAAAAAAATAAGTTGTCCAGGACTTAGTTGCGTCGCACCTTGTCCCTAGTGCGGCACACAGGGGATGAATTCTGGCCTTTTTGGGTTTTCGTTTTCGTTATCGTTAAGCACTTGCGTTGTTTAGAGTTTACGATTGTTTTGCAATGAACTTAGGCAAGTTCATTATATGTTTTCTTGGTATTAGGGTTCGTTTATTGATTCGATTTCGATTCCGAGACATACACGTTTAACGTTTAACTACGAATAGAAGCAATACCGGAATTCTTCGAGGCTAAAGATAACGGGATTAGCCTGAGAATTTGACGGTTGTCACATTCTCCCCCCGTTAAAAGAATTTCGTCCCGAAATTAATTTGCATCGCCGGGAGTGGGAGAATCGTTGAATAACCGCGGATACTTCTGATCTCTAAGAAGTTCCAGAATGAGTTTCAAGTGTTTTTCATGATCTTGTTTATTCCGGGAATAGATTAGGATATCGTCTATGAACACGATCACCAATTTGTCCAGATATGGTCTACACACCTTGTTCATCAAATCCATGAACACCGCCGGTGCGTTGGTCAGACAAATGGCATAACGAGGAATTGGTAATGCCCATGACAAGTTCGGAAAGAAGTTTTAGGAATGTCGGGTTCACTGACTCGAACCTGATGATACCCTGAGCGGAGATCGATCTTTGAAAAGTAAGTTGCACCCTGCAACTGGTCGAATAGATCGTCGATTCGAGGGAGAGGGTATCGGTTCTTGACGGTCAGTTTATTGAGCTCTCGATAATCGATGCACATCATGAAAGATCCGTCTTTCTTTTTAACGAAGAGGATTGGGACTCCCCAAGGTGACGTACTAGGACGAACTAGACCATGATCTAAGAGTTCTTGCAGCTGTTCTGAGAGTTCTTGCATTTCGGGTGGTGGTAGACGATACGGTGTCTTGGCAACCGGCGCTGCTCCAGGAATCAGGTCAATTCGGAATTCCACTTTTCGGGTTGGTGGTAATCCGGGTAAATCCTCTTGAAAAACTTCAGGGTGATCCTTGACTACAGGAATGTCTTGAATATGTTTCTCATTCAGTTTACGTTCACGATGTGCGCTAAGAAGTCTTGAATACATCTGCGCATTTTCATAACAGAAACCATCTGTAGTTGTTGTCCAGGTTTGTCTCCCTGTACAATGAGGGTTTCCCCGTTCGCTAGGGGTATCCGAATGAATTTTTCGAAACAGACAATTTCAGCTCGGAATCGAGCTAATCAGTTCATTCCGTCGATGATATCGAAAATTTTCAGTTCTATGGGGATAAGGTCTATAGGAAAGATCTTATTGTCTAGGCACATTTAACAACCTACAATTACGTCCTTAGCTTCGTATTCTAGACCGTTAGCGTACTCTACAGTGATGCTATTCTTAAGAACTTTAGGTCCTAGATTGATAAGGGGTCTATATTCTAAGGATACGAAGCTTCTTTATGCTCCTGAATCAAACACTATAGATGCGTAATGGTCCTTCACAGAAAATGTACATGTCACTAGCTTCTTTCCTTGTTCACTAGTTTCCTTTCGGCAGTGTTTGGAGTAGTGCCCCACTTTGTTACAATTGTTGCACACTGGGCAGTTTCCAACATGATGAAAGTTGCATTTCCCACAACTGGGGTGCGGGCCATTGTAAGTTCAGGGTCCGGTTGTGGGGGCAGCAACTACTGCAAAGTTGCGGGCGGCTTTGTGGTTCTTGTTGTGGTCATCCCTTCTTGGTTGGTGATCAGCTTTCCGTTTTTCACCTTCTTCTCGTTTGACTGGTGCTGGAGAGAGAATGAGGTTATTGGTCAGAAGATGAGCGAGAACAACGACGCTCTGAATCGCCATCGGTTCTTCCGCGATTACCATTCCTCGAATTTCGTGGGAAAGACCAGAGATGTAGCGATCAATCCGGTTTTCCTTAGGGGTTACCATCCGTGGTACCAATCGGGAAAGCTCGTAGAATCGAGCGGTGTAAGTATCGATGTCGTTTCCATTCATTTGATGGTTCCACAAGTCTGCCTCGAGCTTCTTCACTTCTCTCTTAGAGTAGTATTCTTCCATGATCAGTTTCTTGAAGTCCTCCCACGAGAGGGCGTATGCTGCGGCTCGACCTCGGGTTTGGACAACGAGGTTCCACCAGGAGAGGGCTCGTCCATGGAGTACACATGAAGCGTACTCAACCTTTTCAGCCTCCGCACAACGGCTGATGTGGAGAACCGATTCGATACTCTCAATCCACGAGCCTAATCCAACAGCACCGGAGGTGCCGTGAAATTCCTTCGGCTTGCAAGCCATAAATCTCTTGTAGTTGCAGCCGGGTCGGTTTTCTTGTTGGTTTCGGTTGTTGTTCTGGTGTTGGTTTTGGTTATGTTTTTGGTCTTGATCGTCTTGGTGGTTATTGTTAAGGTTATTATTTCCCTGATTTCTATTGTTTATCCAAGCGGTGATCTGGGCGATCATGTTTGGGATTACGGCGTTGAGCTACGCAGCAACCTGCTCGGCTATTAAGTTAGTGTTGCTCCTTTTGGGAGGCATGATTCTACAACAGAAAAGGGAAACCAGTTTAGAACTCACAATAAGAATATGTGATAAGGATTTTAACAACAATTAACAAAAATAACGTATATAGGAAGGATTAGATAACGTAAGCACGATAAGCGATCATGGAACAATAGTACAACCCAAGCACAATAGAAAGTAGGGATAATACTGATAGCATTTCATTTCATAATAATAGTCGGTTACATGGTTCACAATGATAAGGGAAAATTTGAAACATGAATACAATACGAGTCTTAAGTTGTTACGGATACGGAAAATTTATAACTTAAACTAGAGTACAATACATAACAAAAGATAAAATTAACGAAGCATGTCTAGGAATATCTTCAGTAGGATGACGGCTATCAGGGTACCCATCACTAAGTACACGCTCACTAGGTGTTGAACAGTCCTCGAGGTTGACTGAGTCGAAGAGACGACTCGGAGAGACTGCTCGGATAAGCGGTGAGCGGCGTCGGAGACCTGGTACAGGAGATGAGCCTGCTGCTCCGCCTCCGGTGTAAGTCCCTGAAGGTCATTGCGGAGTGTGTGATACTCAGCTGGGGTAAACCTCCGATCTGGTGTCATCATGGGTGGTCTAGATGGTCCTGCTCCATCGGGGCGCTGCATCGAGTGGCCCTGAAGTCGCTCCCACATGTAGCGATCCATGGTCTTCGTAAGCGATGCCGCGTCCGGATCCTCGGGGTGTAGTGGGATGGGGGGAGTAGTAGCTCTGGCTGGGTTGGGAGTCTCTTGTCCCATCATGCGGTCACGTAATCGGCCGGGTAGTATCACCTGCTTACGAGCAGTGAGTCGGATGCGTGGTCCCCGCTGCTGTGGAGCTGCGGCGGGAACCGGTGCACGTCCAGTCCGAGGGGTCGGTAGTGCCGTGATGTTGGGCTCCCGATACGGTGAAGTCATCAGAAAATTCGTTCGAGAAGACGGACCAAGAGTGAGAGTGCGAATGCAAATGTGACTGCGAGTGTGAATGTGACGATCCAAACATGTCGTAACTGCGATAAGACGGTACGAGTAAATATGGGTAAAGGAAAAATGTAACATGACAGTGCATGTTCGGGTCAGTCACGTGAGAATCGGGAATAAGTAGGATCGGGAACTGTTGACTCGGAAACCGTTAACAATAGCAATTACATTCTGCTCTTGCATAATTTATTTCAAACTAGGCGTAGTTGATCAAGTTACGCGTAGTTAGTAATGAACCATGCATTTGCATAATTAATCCACTAAAGTTTAAATCTCGTGAAATGATTTTCGAAAAGCCTTGGTTATAGTTTGGTTTTGCTTTTAAAAATTTTGAAAAACCGTATTCACTATAAGGTTTTGCTCTGATACCAAGTCTGTCACACCCCGCTAAAGTGGAAACACGAGATGTGAAGAGCAGATATCATTACACGAGATATAATAAATACGAATGGTTTTAAGTCATTAAAAACATAAAGAGTTTACAAAGATAAAAAAGATAACCAAGTATTTTAAGTGTTTACATCAAAACCAAAATACACAAAAGACATTACCGACTCAGTATTGAAGGTCTCCCTCAATTCTCGATAACGTGACTTTCCTGACCCGAGACAAAAGAGATGTACTTCATGTCCTTACACTACGTTAAACTTGAGAAAAAGTGTCAACTACAAAAGTAGTGAGTGAGTTACAGTTTTGCTAGTCCTTGACTAAAAGTGGTTTTCGACTAAGTATATATCTGAAGTATTTCTCAAAAGAAATGAAGCGATCACGTGCTTAATGATATATATACTTGTAAATATGTTTTTGACTAAGTATATATCTGACATAGTTCTCAAAAGAAATGACGATATATATACTTGTAAAGATATGCGTGAAAGAAATATTGATTGTAAAATGAACATCGACCCCATGATATAATATAACTGTAAGTGTTCACACTAAACCGATTACCGATCATGAGCGTCCCCTTTCCCCGCACTTACTACGGTAAGATGAACAATCCGACCGTGAGGCCCTATCCCCGCACTACGGGGAGATGAACAATCCGACCGTGAGGCCCTTTCCCGCGCTATGGGAAGATGAACAATTCGACGAGGAGGCCCTTTACCCGCATTTAGTAATATGTACTTAGGCTACCACCTAAGTAAGGAACGGTCATTTCCTAAGTATCAATACCCATATACCAAATGGCTTAAACAAGCTAATAGTGTGTAATGAAAACCGGGCACTAATTTTAAAACTGATAGTAGGCACTTAAGTCTCGCTATATTCCTGTCAAGAGTCAGTAGAGATGCCGGAACCATGGCGTTTAAAAGACATACAATCAATCATTGAGTTCATAAATATATCGAGTGAAATAAATACGCATATAAGTAATTAAAACGGTTTATTCTCATGTTTCTCCCAAAAGATTGTAAAAAATAGTAAAAGAGGGGTTGTAACTCACGGGTTGCGAAGATACTAAACGTGTGCCGAATGTACTCGGAATATGCCGGAATCGCCGAAATCCTAGAATATACCAAGTTTTTGTGTAAGTATTATTACTTATTAATTTTTAATACTCGATAGTCAACGAAACGCTTGTTTTTAAAGTGTTATAATTTGTCTAACTAAATTTGGGCAGCGCTTCCGCGCTATAAAAAATATGTCCAAAAATTACACACTTTCCCGCTTGAAACCAACATTATATATAAAGATTTATACCTTAACTCATAATAATACAATATGATGATTATATGTTAAATAAGTTACTTTAACACAAGTTATAATTTATTATCACCACTTTTATACGTATTCTTAAAATAACAAGTTTAAGGGTACAAATTATAACAACTTAAATAACGTTTTTTAATCTGTCAGCACCTCCAGTGCGTCGCACTGAGACACAGGGGCGGCGCACCTGGCGACTGGACTTTAGCTGTAATCGTTTATGTTGTAAAACTTATCTTTTAGATGGTGGATTTAAACATGCAGTGATAAAACCTTAAAAGTACTTATAAATAATAGCAATTTTGTTAGCTTAACAACAACATGTATAGGATCTTTGTTATAATATGTTATAACCTTATAAAACTTGTGTTTTTATGTTAATAAACATTTATAAAAACTTAATAAAACTTATATTTGATGATGGATCAGACATGCAATTGAAGATTCATGTAGAAAAAGTGAAGGTAAGTGATTTTACCCAAAGAAAAGTGAATGGATGATGATTTCGAGTGTCTTGGCGATGATTTCGGCTCCAAAGTGGTAGAAAACGATGTATGTAACCAAAGTGGGTGAATGCTCCTGATAATATTGATGTAATTGCCGATTTGTTAGGGTGTTGTAGGTGGATTTTTACTTGAAAGTTGCTGGAACAATTGAGTGAGATAAGAGAAATGGGTGTTGCATGTGTGTGTTCAAGAGTAAAGGTGTGTGTATGTGTGTGTTTTGGTGATATGTAAACAAAAGACTCTTAAAATGTGTTTGTAAGGTTATAACAATGACCCCTAATGAGTCATTCCTGGACTTCTTGAGCTTATGCCACGTTTGGGAAAGGTGTTAGGTTGTGGAGACATGCAAGTGTGACTCACCAAACTATAAAAAAAAGCTATACAGGACTGAGGTGCGTCGCACCTAGTCCCTAGTGCGGCGCATCGGGGCTGAATTCTAGCCTTTTTGGTTTTTTGTTTGCTTTATCTTTAAGAACTTGTGTTTTTTAGAGTTTACGATTGTTTTTCAATGAACTTAGGCAAGTTCATTATATTTTTTCTTGGTATTAGGGTTCGTTTTTTGATTCGATATCTAGTCCGAGACATACACGTTAAACGTTTAACTACGAATAGAAGCAATATCGGAATTCTTCGAGGCTAAAGATAACGGGATTAGCCTGAAAATTTGGCGGTTGTCACATGCTATCTCTTTTGTAACGTTAATCGGTAGAAAATCTTAAATCATTGGAAAATTATAAAACGTATGGACAGTCTCTGAATTTCTATTGTAATCTGTTTTCTTTTGTGTCTAATTTCATATTGGTATTGAATTAGAATTTTTGACCTTCACGAATAATGTAGCGCTTGGAGTCTAGTCTTCAAAAACGTAAGATTCACTTTCTAACTCATTACAAAACTTCCTAAAAACGTAAACTACCAACAGGTGTTCTAATCTGAATATTTCGAATAAAATTACTAGGTATGATAACCAATCTTGTGTTTTGTGAACTTTTAAAAATGAGTTTATTTCCTCAGTAATATTAATAGAAAGATTTGATTGATTAGGAACAATAGCATCAAAGAATAGAGAATCAGAAGTTGCTTCACTGGGTTGTTCATGGCTTGGTTCATCTACATGAATTTCAGATTCTGAATTAGAGTTGTTATGTGGTTCACCAGAGTTTTCTTTAATATCAGCTTGTGCAAACGAATTAACTTGTGCCCAACCAGAGTTATCTTCAACTTCAACTTGTGCACCGAAGTAAATTGAGCTTCACCAGAGTTATCTTCAATATCTTATTGTGCACCCGAATTGAGATGATTTTTACCATAATTCATATCTTGATCTTGTACAACATTGTCATGATGTAGTTTTTGATGAAATTGTGAGATCATGAACTGGTGTGATCATGACCTAATGATGAAGGGTGTGATCATGACTTACAACTCTTGTAGTTTCTGATGAAATGGTGTGATCATGAACTAATGATGAAGGGCTTTCACTTGTATTTCCTTAATTACCAAATTCAAACTCATCAGTGTCCTCAACCTTAGTAACATCTTTTGTTGATACCTTCATATCTTCTTAAACAACTGGACAGAAACCATTAAAAGAATTCCCAAATGTATCTAAATCAAACAACCATTCACCACCTGAATTCTTGACATTTGGTGTGTATTCATTGAATATCACATTAATGGATTCCTCTATGGTTCTAGTTCTTCTGTTATAAATCCCATAAGCTTTTGAAACACTAGAATAACCAAGAAAATATCCATCATCAGTCTTAGAATCAAATTTTCCTAGGTAGTCTTTGGTGTTTAAGATAGAACATTGACATCCGAATGCCTTTACAAATCCTATGAAAGGCTTTCTTCCTGAGAAAAATTCATATGAAGTCCTTCCTAGGTTCTTAACAATATGAATCCTAGTGTTCACATAACACATGGTATTCACAGCTTAGGCCCAAAAGGTAACAGGTAAAGAAGATGCACTTAACATGGCCCTAGTTCCCGCAATTCAAGTTCTATTTTTCCTCTCAGCAACTCCATTCCGTGTAGGTGTTTTGGGTGAGCTATATTGTCTAGAGAAACCCTTATGTGCACAAAATTCATTCAGGCATTCTTAAACTCGGTGCCATTATCACATCTAATGACTTTCACCTTTTTATCACAGAAATTTTCAATTTGAATAACAAAGTCTTTTATTATTTCAGATGTCTCATGTTTATGCGCAAGGAAAAAGACCCATGAAAATCTTGAGTAGTCATTAGTGATAACTAAACAATAAGATTTCATGCCAAGACTCTTTACACTGACTGGACCAAATAGATCCATGTGTAAAAGGTGAAGGACAGTATCTACTGAATTTTGAGTCTTAAGTTTAAAACTTGATTTATGTTGTTTTCCTTTTAAATATGAAATACAATGGTCAAGTAATTGAAAATTATTTTTAGGTAATCCAGAAACTAGATTATTTGTGACCAATTTATTCTTGTTTTTAAGATTAACATGACAAAGCCTTTTTATGCCATAAATCAGACTCTTTTTCAATAGTTTTAGATATGAAACAGTTTGAAGATTCTATAGATTGAACATTGTTCATATCTAAAATATGCATGTCCTCACATCTTGGTGTTTTCAAAACAATCATGTCTTGTGGTATGACATATTTAGGTTTAAGAATATAGAAAAATATGAAGTGAAAGCAGTAGTGTACTCATTGTCACATACCTGAGAAACTAAAAGCAAGTTGTAGTTCAGTTCTTTCACAAAATTAACCTGCTCCAGAGTCAATGGGCCATTAGACACCTTTCCTTGGCCTGTAATTATTCCTCCCATATATCCTCGAAAAGAAACATTTCCACCAATGAATGCAATGAAATCTTGAAGCAACTTGATATTCCTAGTCATATGTCTAGAGCATCCACTATCCACCACCCATATATTCTCTTCTGAAGCAGGGATTCCTCCTACACATAATCATTATTCAATGAGATTTTGGTATCAAAGTTTTTATAAACTTGGAATTCAATCTTTTAAACTTGTTAAACTTAAAATAATCATGCATTTTTCTTTCTGGAATATAGGTTTCATAATCCAAATTAAATTTTTCATCACCCGAATTAAAAATTTCTATACCCGAGTTAAGTTGTGAACTCAAAATTTCATCCAACTTAAACATTTGTTCCTCCGAATTAAAATTTTGTTCACTAGAGTTATTCTTGAAAGCATGTTTACCAGATTTAATTTTCATTTTACCCGGTTTAAACATATTATCATCATTTTTCAAACTTCTAAACTCGGATACAAAATATCTTAACTTGGGTAATTTCAAACCAGTTAACATTTCAGGATTAATTCTACCAAATTTCATCACATTCACATTCTTTGATTTTTCATAATTAATCATGCAATTTTCAAAATTTATTCTACAAAATTTCAATTTGTCAGATTTTGAAACACATTCAGGAACACATTTAGCTTTAGATTTCATCCAACATTCTTCTAATTTGTGTTTCTTTTTGCATGTGATACACTTTTGTTTTCTCTATGACTTCCTAGACTTGAATTTTTCTGGTTCAACAATTACATATTCAGTCATCGAATCATTCACACATTCAGTCATAGAATCATTCACACAATCTGACCAGAAAAACCTCCATAAGAACTTGAGTTATAACCAGCAGATGTGTGATTGGTTGGACAGCAGCTTCCGGAGTGATAGCTTCCAGAGTGATAGCTTGCATATGACCAAGGTTGAGTTTGAGCTTGACTTGAATAATGAGGTGAATTCATAGGAGCTTGAGCCTTCACAGCACATCCATATGAGTTTCCAGTTTGTTTCTTCTCATCAATTTGCATGTCAACTTCATATGACTGCAGTATTACAATCAACTCCACCAAAGTCATAGCATTCAAATTTGTTGTTGTTTTCATAATCATCACTTGAACAGACCATTTTAAAGGTAGTTACCCCAATAACTTCTTGCAAACGTCATTGTATTTCATTACCACCCCAGAGCTCTTCAAATCATTCACCAGCAGTGTATATCTACTAATTTTCTCGGACAAATTCTCACCCCTAACATGCTCAAAAGCTTCATACAGATTCTTCAACATATCTCTCTTGCTTTCCTTTAATTCCAAGCTACTATCATACCTCAACTCCATTGCATCCATTAATTCCTTAGCAGAAACACAATCCTTGAAGTTTTTGTAAATCTCAATAGGCAAAGCAAGTATAACAGCTCCTAGTGCTCTGAAATCCTTATCAATCATCTTATTGTCAGCTTCAGTGTACCTCTCTGATCTATATCTATCATTCCAGCTCCACAGTTTCCTGTATCATAGGTCGATGAGGACCATTGACAATTGAGCTCCAAATATGTCGATCACTATAATACACAAAGTCCTTAAATCGTAGCTTCCACATCATAAAGTCTGATCCAGGTAAGAATTTCGAAGGTCTACCACCAGAACATGTCTCGTTATCATAGTTCACTGCTGGAGCATTCATAGTAATTGCACACATGATGATTGATTTTAACTCGGATGAACACTTTTTAATTCGGATGAACTAAGTAATAATAAGTTGATGCTAATTCAATCAAATTTGCAGAAAACTTATCAATTACTCCTTATGAATACTCGCTAACACACAGAATCACTTAATAATGATTATTAAACTAAAATACCTCAAAACAACTTTTACCGCCAAATTTCAAACTTATGAAATTGTGAATGATCGTTGATCTTAATGCTATAATCCTTATAGCTTTTCCAAACACTTTGAATGTAGCTTACAATTGTTCCGATAAACAAGCTGAATCAAATTTGATTTGATTTCTAGCTCTGATACCACTTTTCAGGTCTGATCAATCCTCAAAGTTATAACACTCAATGTCAGGAATCAATAATAGGTCATGAAATAACATATTATTGATTAAAGTAATTGATTTAGAACAAGGAATTCAATGATTGAAGATATTATTTTCAAAGCCTTAAATGGTGGGAAATTTTGTTACAGAGTAAATGATTCATAAACACACACTTTCTGAACTGCTCTCACCACTATTTATAGGCTAAGCTAACTAACTATTACATTATAAACACCGTTATGTTTATTTAAAAACATTTCAAGTGAACTAATAATTAGATCAGTTAACTTTAGTTCAGGTGAACTTGAACTTAACACTGGTGAAGAGTTAGTTCACCCGACCTAAAGTCTTCCTGATATTATTCTCTAAGATTTAGTTCGAGTGATTAACAATGTTCACGCCAACTAAATAACTAACACTCTACAATATGATTAAGATATTTGGAAGCTTTAACATCAATCATATATGCTCCAACAACGATGCTATTTTTCGTTTATCTTAATCATAACATTCTTGAACTGTTTTCATTCATTATTACAAAATTGATGCTCAATTCTACATCAGGAGATTATCAAAACTGAATTCCAAGATATTTGTATCTATCGGTTGCTTCATTGTTTCAAATTTTGAGGAGAAACATTAATTCTCTCCATATTCTTTGCATGGATTCTCGTATTGACCCTTAGAGATAAACATTAAATTGGGTAGCAGATTAATGTCTCAGCAGAAAAACATCAATTTTGTTTTTCTCTTTCTTCTATCTCTGTTCGTTTTCAAGTTTTGATTTCTTCTTCAAAGTTTTTCCGAACGTCGAAATCTAGCTGTCACGCGGGAATCGTTTTGAAAAACAACGACCTAGACCCTTATGGTGACATATAAGACCTGAAATAAACCAAAAATAATCGGTTTCACAATGTTGATAAGTTTGCTAAGTCGTTACACCATTTCAAGTTATAAACACCTAACAAAACATTTCATTTCTGAAGCAAATTTGCTCATATGAACTAATTTATAAAGTCCTGGACTATAATCTTTTGATTTCTAAAATTGAAATTTTGCTTTACACAATTTCAAGATTAACTGAAAGTTTGAAATGTTTCAATTCTGGTGTTAAGAATTTAACCCAGAAAGATTTAAATGAGTTAATTTTGATTTAGATTAATTCGGGTATTAAAAATATTAAGTCGGGTGTTGATTTAATTTATGTTTGGTAATAACTTTGACTTTATTGACCATATTTTTATATCGGGTATTAAATTTTTAAATCTAGTACTTTAGTTGACTAGTTTGACCATAAGTTTAAATCGGGTACTTTAATTTTTAAGTCGGGCCAAAATTTATGTTTTATTTAACTTTGGGACACGATTAATTAGGTCGGGTGACTTTTTGGTGGGAAATTAATTATATTATTTTTCTAAATTTATTCTTAATACTTTTAAATTTAAATAATCATTTTTAATTCATGCAAATTGTGTAGGTGCATTTATGTAGTTACTAGATTCGTATGTAATTAACGTTCATATCAGTCTTTATATTGTTTGATTGAATATTAATATTGAATGTTTGATTAATTATATGCTTGAAAGTTTACGTTATTATGAATTAATCAAATATGTGTTTTGTGATGTTTTAATAATATTCAGACTCATTCGCACGGATAAGGATGATATCCATGCGCATGAATATTCCATTCGCACGAATCAGTTAAGTAAACAATTTGTTTATTAATTTGTTACATTCGTACGGACGAGACCATGTCCGCACGAATATAAAGTAATCCGTACGGATGAAGATCACATCCGTACGGATGAAAAGCTGGGCCTATATATACCCAGCTAGAATTCTGCATTCGTAAGTTTTGCTAGGGTTTCTTTCATTCGTGCCGAACTGCTGCTCTTGTGTTTTCTGGTATTCCAAATCGATAATAACGTATAAACAATCATCCGAATAGTCTTCCTTAGGTCCGATCTTATCAACTATTGTTGGTTTGATTCCGTTTCCGAAGGTTCCATATTCGCTAGATAATCAATCACTTATTTCCGCTAGGTTATTGATATAACGTTGACTCTTAAGATCCATACAACCCCAACAAAGTGGTATCAGAGCGTTGGTTGTAGAAATCAACGTTCTTCTAGCGATTTCTTTAAGATTTTTCGGTTTATGATTGAAACATTCGTTTGGAATTTTTACGTTCAAAAGTTGTTTTTATTGTTTTAAAACGTTTCTGGGTTGTTTAGGTTAAGTTCTGGGCAGATAGGAAACGTTTTGGTTTAGAAAATCGACCTTTAGATCGAGTTTTAGCAAAACCCTAAAGTTTCAGCGGCGCATACGAACGTAGTTCTTGAAAAGTTCTCATCCGCATGAATAGGAATTCATCCGTGCGGATCTAGGTGTCATTCGTGCGAATCTAAAATTTTTGCTTAAAAGTTAAACTTTTAGTTCATCCGTACGAATAGGTTTCCTCCGTACGAATAGGAACTCATCCGTGTGCATCAATTTATTCATCCGTGCGAATCACTCATTCGTATAGAGTTTTAGGGTATCTGTCTCATTCGTACTAATCACTCTCATTCGTGCGTATCAGTACCTCATCCGTACGAGTCAAAGCAGTTCATTCGCACGAAGGAGAAACAGTTTAAATTTTCATTTTTTTTAAATGGAATACGCTATGGCTAGTACCAATTCTAAAATGTCGGAGATGTTAATTAATGATGCTGAAACTGGAAGTATAAACAAGGTCCCAAAGCTAATTTCAATGGATGACTACCCACACTGGAAACCTAGGTTCGAAATTCATTTCAACGGTTTGGACTCAAAAATGTGGGACATGATTAAAAATGGGTATACTGAACCGATTGGCGAAGATGGAGACCTTATTCCCATTCACAGATATACTGAGGAACAAAGGAAGAGTTATGATATTGAGAAGAAGGCTTATTCGTATTTATGTCAGGCAATTCCTAGATCTGTGTTTCATCAGTACAAGACTTACAAGTTATCGAAACAACTGTGGGATGCTTTTGAGTTAGACTGTGAGGGAAACAACAAGTTGAAATCAATGAAGGGAAGAGCACTGAAGAAAGAGTTCGACAATTTTACCTGCTTACATGGAGAATCACTGTTCGACCTTATCAGACGTTTTCAACATCTGATTAGTGAGATGCACGGATATTTAGTGGTTACAACAGGTGCAGAACGAGTAGAATGTTTTGCTGATGCTTTACCAGACAACTGGAATGGGTACATTGAGATGTTAAAGGAAAGTGGCTATCTTGCTCGCACTACTTTAAATGATCTATTTACCAAGCTGAGAGAAAAGGAGCAGGATGACAAGTTTCGTGCTCAGAGAAAGGGACACACTCAAGATCCTTCGTTATACTACGCTGATCCCACTCCAGCCACTCCTACTAATGCTCCACTGAAGACAGCTTTTTCTGCTAACACTACGAGTAATTCAGGAAATTCTGGGTGTTCAAAATCAAGCTCAAGCCAAGGTGCTCCGGTTCAGAAGTCTCAAGCTCAAGCTAGTTCAGAATCAGTTGCTACAAGTTTGAAGATCGAGCACTTTCATAAAGGAAATGTTGACGGTGTAAACAAAGATATGGCTATGCTGACTACATTAGTTGCTTCCTATGATAACTTGCTGCAGGGTAAAATTGGAAACATCAACTTAACTGGTGAAGATTATGAGCAAATTGATCGTGATGAGATGGAAAGAATCGACATTATGTGGGGCTTCGCTAATTTGGTTAGGAGGGCAAAGGAGTATGTGAATAAGACTGGTAACACAATCGGTGCCAACAAGGAGACTAAGTATGGTTTCGATATGTCTGCCATTACTTGTTACAACTGTGGAGAGAAGGGTCACTTTGCTCGTCAATGTGAGAAGCCAAAACGACCAAGGACTGTTCAGAACCCGTTCAGAGATCAGCAGACTAGGAATGTGAACAGAAATGCTCCTAAGGCGAACAAGAATACTGCTTTGGTGACTACTGGCTCAAATGTCTCAACTGGTACAGAAAATTCAGATGTTAAGGCCTTGGTTTTCCAATCTGATGAAGGTTTGGATTGGCAATTTCAAATTGAAAACAATCCATCTGATGCTGAAGTCAACGTTGTGAAGATTTTAAATCTCAATGAAGAAAGTGACGGGGAGGAGTCTGTTACATCTGAAGAATCATCTGAGGAATCTTCAGCAGAATCGGAAGCACCAGAGACAAAGAGGGAGTTTGCAATGATGGCAGGTACTGCAGAGTCATCTAAGGTACAATCTGAAACCAAAATCACTCCCTGTTCTAAGTGTTTTGTTTTGGACGAACGAGTAAATGAGCTTAGAAAAGAAAATAACAATCTTATTGAGGAACTTCGTAAAAACAAGATTGTTAAAGGAAATGAAAAACTGTTTTCAGAAAAGAACAAACTTTTGGCTAAACAAGTTAGTGATTTGGAAATAGCGTTGTTAAACAAACAGGACTCCATTAACAAATATTTAAAAGATATTGATGCCCTTAAACGTGAAAATGCTTCTATTAAAATCAGTTTTGAAACTTTAAATCAACAAGTTAGAAGTTATTCCACCGCATCATACCTTTTAGATCATATCTTGAAAGAAAAACGTCCTGAGAATGGGGAAGGGAAACCAGGGATTGACTACAAAACGTGTCCACCTCCAATCTTTAACAAATTGATTGAGGCTCCAAAGGAGGAAGGGGACATTGAATTCATTCTTCAACAACCAGACCCAGCTGTCCAAACACCTATTGTCCAAACACCTACTGTCAGTCCCAAAGTTACTTCAAATGCTCAAAGTGCTAAAACCGAAAAAGTTAAAGAAACTGTATTGGTTGAAGATTGGGTTTCTGACTCAGATGAGGAAGAAAAGGGTTCAGGTTTGGGTCGTCAGTTACCAAATAAAACAAGTTTTGGTCGTAAGTTACCAAATAAAACGGGTTTGGGTTGTCAGTTACCGAATAAAACTTCGAGTAAACCTAAACAAGTTAGCATTTTGAAAAGACCTGAACTTAAAGGACCAAAATTTGTCAAAGCCGGGGAATCACCAATAGAAGTTGAAACAAAAGAAACTGACCCAGAAAAATTCATACCACCTCACTTGAGAAAGACAACCACCAATCCCAAGAAGCCACAAAATGTTCAACAACATAACGGCTTCATGCGTCCTAATGCTATTTTCTCCAAACCTCTTACACATCACCGGAGAATGATGCGAAGTTCTCAAAATCTTCACGAATGGAGAACTTGTTTTGATTGTGGGAAGAAAGGCCATGTTAATTATAACTGTCCAAATTTGAAACAAAGGCCTAGGAATAATTTTGACCAAAATAGAATGTCCACTGGAAATCGTTTTTCTAGCCCAAATCGAAACCGATTTTCAAACAATAGGTCATCATTTCCAAAACAAAACAGTGAGTTGCTTCCTGCTGGTCAATCCAAACAGCAACCTCCTGTTAAACAAATTGAAAAACGTTCACCATCACCGACTCATAAATCAACTGGTTATGTCAAACGTTCTACTCATGACTCACAATCTTGGAAACCTAAGGGTGATGGACCGTCAAATGTACCTGAAGGTTCAAAGGGAAAATGGGTGGACTTACAGGTTTTAGGTGGTGATGGTAAACCCACAGCCATTAAGGCTTGGGTTTGCATCGCGAACTAATCTTTTCAATTTGATGTGCAGGTCGTCTACGATCCTATCAAGAATACCTGGATTGTTGATAGTGGGGCGTCTAGGCACATGACAGGAAACATGAAATTACTTTCAAATGTCAGATCTATTAAAGGAGGTTATGTTTCTTTCGCTGGAGATAGGGGAGGTTTTATCTCAGCCCAGGGATTGGTTACAAACAACAAAATCAGTTTTGATAAAGTGAACTTTGTTCAGGCATTGGTCAACAACTTGTTGTCTGTGTCTCAGATTTGCGACAAGAAGTTCAAAGTTATTTTTGATGATTTTCAATGTTACATCATGAGTCAAGATTTCAAGGTTCCCGAAGAGTTGGTTATTACAACTTCACCAAGGGTTGGAGATTTGTATGTGCTCGACATGTCGAAGACTACTGTGAATTCGACTGAACATCAAGCTTTTGTCTCGAAAGCTACTGAACGTGAATCGATATTGTGGCACAAACGCATGGGACACCTTAGTTTGAGAAAGATGAATCATCTGATGCATAAGGATTTGGTTATGGGAGTAAATGTGAAAGGTTTTCAGTTGCCGGAAGTCTGTATTTCGTGCAAAAAGGGAAAGCAGTCCAAGAAGTTTCACAAAGCAAAGAAGTTTCACACGATCGACACTCCACTAGATCTTTTACATATGGATCTTTTCGGACCAATTAAATATGCGAGTGTGGCAGGAGACAAATATTGTTTAGTGGTGACCGATGATTACTCTCGATTCTCGTGGGTCATGTTTTTACGAGAAAAGTCTGAAACATTCGAGAATATCAAGCTGTTAGCTACGACATTGGAAACACTGTATAAGCTGAAGGTTCGACGATATAGAACGGATAACGGTACAGAGTTTAAAAATCAGAGGATGGAGGATTTTTGCAAGGATCGAGGAATTCAACAGCAATTCAGTGCAGCCTATACTCCACAAATGAACGGGGTTGCAGAAAGGAAGAACAGAACGCTGATTGAAGCAGCTAGGACTATGTTGGCTGATTCATCACTGCCAGTACGATTTTGGAATGAAGCTGTGGCGAATGCATGCTACACTTTAAACCGAGTGCTAGTAGTAAAGCGTCATGAGAAAACCTGTTATGAGTTGTTGCAGAAGAGAAAGCCAAACTTGCAGTACTTGGAACCCTTTGGACCTCCTTGTACTATGCTCAAGCGTAAATCAGAGGGAAAGTTCGATGAAAAGGCAGTAGAAGGGATATTTCTGGGTTACAGCACTTCTAACAAGAGAGTTTGGAATCCAGCCACTAAAGCTATTGAAGAATGGTATGAGGTGGACGTTCAGAAGTATTCTAAACCTAGTCCTTCCAAAGGATATCCGTGGATGTTTGACTATGATTCGTTATTTGAGTCATTTAATCTTCCCGAGTTTTCCGATGAAGATGTTGCAAGGTATTATTCTCACAGAGAAGATTTGGAAGATCCTGTTCCTCACGATCCAGTAACTCCAACAGCTGCTACTCCTCCTGGTACTCAAGATCATACTGCAGAGTACCACGCAAATGATGATGGTTCGGATTCTGATGGCTCAGCTACTGTGAATGAGCAAGCTGAAAATCCTGATGTTACTAATTTGAGTCCAAATGTCGAAATTCCTCATACTCCGTCCGGCTACACGAACTGAACGTGATCACCCTGTTTCGACTATAATAGGTGAACACACGGCCGGAGTTCGAACCAGAAGACAAATTCAAAGCGATGTTTACATTGACCTGTTTAAATCTGGGGATGTCACTTACTGCGCCCATGCATGTTTTATCTCCCAGATTGAACCGGCTAATATTGAAGAAGCTCTTTTGGATGACAATTGGATAAATTCGATGCAAGAGGAACTCTTACAATTTAAGAAGCTGGGTGTCTGGAGGCTTGTTGCTAAGCCAAAAGGTGCAAAGTCTCTTGGTTGCCGATGGGTCCACAGTTGCAAAAGGGATGATCAGGGTATAGTCGTCAGGAACAAATCAAGGCTAGTGGTTCAGGGTTTCCGTCAAATACCTGAACTGGATTATAATGAAGTGTTTGCTCCGGTTGCGAGATTGGAGGCAATTCGGATTTTTCTAGCCTTCGCATCATATAAGAAATTCACCGTCTACCAAATGGATGTAAAGAGTGCGTTTCTTTACGGGAATATTCGAGAAACAGTGTATGTTAATCAACCACCAGGCTTTGTAGATCCATTACATCCGGATAAAGTGTACATTCTTGATAAAGCACTTTATGGTCTGCATCAAGCACCGCGCGCCTGGTATGAGACACTCGCAAATCATCTGATCGACAATGGTTTCCGTCGAGGTGTTATCGATTGTACACTGTTCATCAAGGAAAGAGGTGACGATATTCTGTTGGTGCAAGTATATGTGGACGACATCATCTTTGGTTCTACCAATCAAGAATTGTGCAAGGAATTTGAAGCGGTTATGACAAGCAAGTTCGAAATGAGTTCTATGGGTCCGATTAAGTTCTTTTTGGGGCTACAAGTAGATCAAACTGCAGAGGGAATTTTTATTCATCAGACAAAATATGTCAACGACATTTTGAAACGGTTTGAAATGTCGGAAACGAAGTCAGCCTCTACTCCCCTATCGGTGAATCACGGGATATCACCAGAAGCTACGGGGGAGCTAATTGATCAGTCACTCTATCGCTCCATGATCGGTTCTCTTATGTACCTCACCGCTTCTCGTCCAGATATTATGTTCCCTGTGTGCTTGTGTTCCCGATACCAAGCCGCACCAACTGTTGTTCATCTTCAATCAGTGAAACGAATTATGCAATATCTAAAGGGTACTCCAGATTTAGGTCTTTGGTATTCTAATGATGATAATTTTGAGTTGTCTGCTTTCAGTGATTCGGACTATGGAGGTTGCAAGAAGGATGCTAAATCAACTTCAGGAGGATGTCAGTTTCTCGGAACGCGTCTCATCACATGGCAGTGCAAGAAACAGACCGTTGTAGCATTGTCCACGTGTGAGGCTGAATACGTAGCTGCGGCTAGTTGCTGTTCTCAGGTTATCTGGATTCAACAACAACTGCGTGATTACGGTTTGTCTATCACTACTACTCCTATTTATGTTGATAATTCTGCTGCCATAGCTGTCACTAAGAATCCCGTGCACCATCCTAAAACCAAACACATAGGCGTAAAATATCATTTCATTCGTGATTGCTTTGAAAAACACTTAATTGATGTCATCTATATCGAAACAATGTTTCAAAAAGCAGATATTTTTACAAAAGCATTTGATAAGTCTAGGTTTGGGTTTTTACTACTGGAAAATGGTGTTGTCAAAAAGAGTGACGTAATTGAAGAGGTCAAGTCGGACAAGTAACCGGGATTATTTTTGTACACTACGTTAAGATATTTTCTTATTTTATTTTTATTTTCTTCTTTTCAGTTATTATAAAATTTCAAAAATACAAAAAGATTTTTATTTTTAGAATTTTAGGGGGAGAAATAGTCATAAGTCATAAAAAAAAAAAAAAAAAAAAAAAAAAAAAAAAAAAAAAAAAAATGGGGAATGTGGAAATACTGAATTAAACTGAACATGTAAATTGTCAAAAAGTATGCTGAACGTAACGTTTACACATGTCAGTTGTAGGATATATTGGTAGGCTTATCTTACTGAAACTTGACGAAAATAATCATTTTAAGAGGGTTGTCGCAGATATCAAATTTTATTTTAAATCATTATGGATATGTCTCAAAGACTGTCTAAATGATATCTGGAGATCAATAACAATTGAGAACACTGTAAACAACACACAACAGTCGAAATTAATTTTCTCAAATATTATGATTGGCTTTTGTCTCGTAGTGTTTGTGGCTTTTCGCTGGATCAATTGGATGATAGTAAATATTAGGCCCAATATCAGAAAATAAATACAGTATGTCAGTATTTGTTGAAGCAATTAAGGGCCATTTCAGTGATTTTGGGATAACATTCTTGAATGATTTGATCAAGATCAAAGAATTTTGAAGAAATTATGTGAACACCAAAATAGACTCAGTCTATTCAAGATCAAATACAAAGTAAGAGATAAGTAAACAACTTCAAAAATACCTTGATGGATGAACAGAAATATAAGGTCGAAAGAATGATCATATTTCGAGCATTCCAGATAAAGGGTGACGAAGTACTTAAAATCTTCAAAAATACCTTGTTGGATGAACAGAGTTATAAGGTCGAAAGAATGATCATAACTCGAGCATTCCAAATAAAGGGTGACGAAGTGCTTATTCTCTGAATGGTGTAAATTAAACGTTTTATCGATTAAGAATCACTGGTCCTTATTGCCTGTGCAGTGGATGTCATACTGACATACGAAATAAATATTATGATATTACGTTTGATATTTATGAAGATAGAATTGAAAAGGCTGAAAAGTTAAGAGGACAAATACACAAACATACGTGCAATTTCAATTATGATATAATTCTGATGACTGTTAAAATTCAAAAGATGTGTTGATTTCGATGTTCAAAATATTGGGAGATCTTAGCGAGATAACCATTTTGAAATAAAATGTCAAGTGAATGTTTGTTTAAGTTTAAGAGGACAAATATACCAATAATCGTCAACTGATATGTTAATAGTTACTACGAAAAATGAATGACAATGCTATGTTTCATTATCAGTCTGATCCCTTATTCGAAAAACACAAAAAGAATGTGAAATTTTAAGTTTATGTAGTTGTTAGTTAAACTTTTAAACTTTCAGTAGCTTGTTGTAGTTAAAAAAAAAAATTTATTTACCAAAATTAGAAAAATACAAAAAGATTTTTAATTTTAGTTTCTTTTTCATTTTGTTAGTTTTTCGGTTACTTGTCGTGACTTGAGATTTAAACGTGAAACCGAGATAAATGATTGTTGATGAAGTTTTTGGTTAGAATCTCTCGAAATTATGTTTCATTGAGGAAAACGTTTATTCTTTCTGAAGCTGATAATTTTTATGTGCTTAACGTTTACTGGATGTTTGATTTTTGAAGATAAGTGAAATTTATGAAGTTTTTGAGTTCTACAGCAACGTTCGTACGGAGGTAAATCACAAACGCACGAATAAACAACTCCTCCGCACGAATCAGAAGAAAAGTATTGTTTAGGCTGAAAATTCTCCTCCGTGCGAATATCGTCACATTCGTGCGAATGATCATCACTTTCGTGCGAATGTTTTTCACATTCGTACGAATGTGAAACGGGTATATATATGGTTCAGATTCGTTTGAGCTGTTCACCGTCATTAACACATTCTCCGAATCAAGCAAAATTTCACCAAAATTTCAACTTGTTAGAAAGAGTTTTTGATTCTTGTTTTCTTGTGTAACTTTGCATTACGATTCCAACCATCAATAACACATAAGGTATAGTGATCGTTTTGGGGACTAATCGTTGATTTTAGGTCTAAAATAAACTTTAATCAATCGGTCACTTTCATGTGTTTGTAATAGTTAATTGGGTTAGGGGTTTTGTAGATCGGAAGATTGCGAACGTATTGATACAATTTTTGTGATCCAAAACTGCTTGTTTAAAAATTTAGGACTTTGGAATACAAACAGTTTCGATGAACTTCGTTCGCACGAATGTAAATTCATCCGTGCGAACATGAGCTTTATTCGTACGAATGTTTAAGACGTTCGTACGAATGTAAAATTTGTAATTCGTTTGTTTTGATTCACTCATTCGTACGAATACATGCTGATCCGTGCGAAGGAAGTCTATATTCGTACGAATGGCCATTAACAGAAACTTTAAAACGTTTGAACTTTATTCTAACGGTTTTGCGTTCTATGTTTAAATTTCTGTTTGCAGGAAAAATGGCTGAAATCCCTGCTTCTACTGTTGATACAACTGTGGCACAATCTTCCCAATCGCAGAGCGCTGGATTGATCATCGGTACGAAGAACAACATGTGCGCTCATCTGAACGAGGAAACTCGCAATTCCACACGTTTCACTGGAATTATTCAATTCTTGAAGAGGTCAAGAATCTTCAAAGCTATCTCCACTGAACGCGTGCCGTATATGACTCATATCTCAGCCTTCTGGGAAAACGCTAAAGTCGTACATGAAGATGGAAAGGTGGAGATACACAGTTCTGTTCACGGGACTGATGTAGTGATCGATGAACACGTCATCAGAGAAGTTATTGGTTTTGAGGATGAATCTGGTATGCCCACGTTACTGAACAAATATTTCGTCAGAGGGCTGTTCCTCAGGGTGAAGTACAATGGGGATATCGAAAAAGGAGTGCTCACGAAGTCAGGTCTCAGCATACAGTACAAGTATTTATGCCATGTGTTGCAGCATTGTTTAAGTACCCGGAGATCTGGTCACGATGAAATGCGAGAATCTATTCAAAGCGCATTTGCTGAATTGGTGCTAAACATTCCATTTAACTTTTCTGGAATGATTTTGCAGCACATGACGGAGAACTTGGAGAATAAGAAGCATAAGTATTTGATGTATGCTAGATTTGTGCAGATGATCCTGGATGCAAAGATTCCAGACATACCAAAGAATGATCAAGATGCAATTACACTAGACGTGATGAATGATGGAACGATGGTTCGCATGCTTTCATACAAGGGAAAAGATGTGAAGCCTAAGGAGAAGAGATTGATTGGGCATCTTGCTAAGCCAGAGTATGTCTGTCCTGGCGGCAAGAAATGGCGACACGAGGATAGTGATTCAGATATTGAGGATTTAGTTGTGCCTAAATCTGATTCCGATGAGGAGGTTATTTCTGTTGAATCTCCTGTTACTGGTACATCATCTCAGGTTGAGTTACGAGATGAAGACGATGTCATTTTGAGTGCTGAGCAGAGTCCTCCGGCAAAGAAAAGGAAAGCTGCTGGAAAGTCGTTAAGAGATATTATCAAATCTTCAAAACGTTTCAAGCATGTGAAACGTACTGATCTTACTGCCAGCACATAAATTCCAGTTCCTCCTCCTATGGCATCTCAACAACAGCAAGGTCCTCAACAGAGCGAGCCTATCATGACGACAGCCACGACAACTACAATCACAAGAGATCAATCGTCGTCGTCAGTACAAATATCTGAGTCTGTTCAGCTCCATACTTTGAATTCCATGTTATTGGGTGTTTTAATGAAACAACAGCTACAAGATGATGAAATCAAGAGATTGAATGAGTTGATGGCTAAAGGGGAAGCTGAAAGAGCTGAAATGTCTAAGAAGATTGAAGATCAAAATTTGCTGCTTGATTCTCAGAAAATGTTGATCAAGGATCAGAACAAGGAGTTGGTGATCTTTAAAGAAAAGATCAAGGTTTTGGAGGAAGCTACAAATAATATTCAAGACTCTATGATTGCAGGGGATGATGGAATTTTCAGACTCAACGCACCAGCTGATGCATCTGCTGACCCGGCTGGTGAGGATAGTGAAAACACGGAGTCTGATGAAGATGGTAAAGAACATCAGAGTGAATCCCAGCATGATATTGCTCCCATTTCACATAAAAAGTCCAATCTAACTTACATTTTGGATATGCAGGGGGTAATACAGTTTAGTGTTGATCACGACAGAGAAGAAGGAGAGATCGTACATAGCTTGTCCAAGGAGCAGATAGCAGAATTATTTGAGATGAATCCTGATGATGTTATGTCTGACGAATCTGCATCTGCTTCTAATGTTAATCCTCCTGATTCTGAAGATGATGATGATGAGATAGAGTTCGAGCAAAATGTTCATTCAACAGAACCTATCTATCAGTCAAATGATTTTCAAGATCTTCCAAATGACGATGCCATGTTTAATGTAAATGATGAAGATCTTAACCGAAAGTTAGAGAAACTTCCAGCAGCCAGTCAAGCTACACAAAGTCAAGAAGAAATGAATGTCAAGAAAGCTGAATGGCTACAAGCTATGAAAGAATGTTTCCGCCCACCTCGTCAAGATGTTCAACCTGCCTATACGAAGTGTTACTCCTTAAAGGGTGCAAAGACTGAAGGCCAGATAATAAGTTGGGCATACTTGGAGGATTTGAATGTTTATGCCGTCAAGAGAGAACGAGGCATAGATTACTTCAAACGCGCTCAAGATTTGAAGACGCTGCCATATTTTGACATGTTACAGTTGGCTCGTCTTAAGTTGCTATACAGTGAGAAAGATGACAAAGCAACTTGGTTGGAGAAGCCGCTTCACTTTGAGTTCAGAAATAAGTGGAAATTCCTAAGGCCGCAGTATCCACAGATTACCTACTCCAAGAATCGGAGAACAGGTAAAGCTGTGAAGCATGTCAAGTATCAAGCGCCGAAGGTTATGGAGAAGATTCCACTACGCCTAATGAATGCCGATTTCCATCGAAGATTCAAATGGTGGTATTATGATTATCGAACCACTGAAGCTGTAATTGTGTTAGAGCGTAGAGGTGTTTGGGAAACTGTGCGAATTTTTGATCCGATGTGGATTAGAAATTTGACAGATGATGATATTTACGCTTTGTTTGAATGTCCTATATTCTTTGATGTTAAGGATATGGATCAAGCGATGCGTTTCAACAAGGTTGTACGTGTGTGTTTCGCTTACAAGATCCATGCATAAGAGGGCAGATCAAAGACGTGTGTTGAGAAGCAGCAGAGATTTTTTGAAGACTGAAGACATAGAATCTAGTTCCTAGGGGGATTTTGTAGGTGCATTTATGTAGTTACTAGATTCGTATGTAATTAACGTTCATATCAGTCTTTATATTGTTTGATTGAATATTAATATTGAATGTTTGATTAATTATATGCTTGAAAGTTTACGTTATTATGAATTAATCAAATATGTGTTTTGTGATGTTTTAATAATATTCAGACTCATTCGCACGGATAAGGATGATATCCGTGCGCATGAATATTCCATTCGCACGAATCAGTTAAGTAAACAGTTTGTTTATTAATTTGTTACATTCGTACGGACGAGACCATGTTCGCACGAATATAAAGTAATCCGTACGGACGAAGATCACATCCGTACGGATGAAAAGCTGGGCCTATATATACCCAGCTAGAATTCTGCATTCGTAAGTTTTGCTAGGGTTTCTTTCATTCGTGCCGAACTGCTGCTCTTGTGTTTTCTGGTATTCCAAATCGATAATAACGTATAAACAATCATCCGAATAGTCTTCCTTAGGTCCGATCTTATCAACTATTGTTGGTTTGATTCCGTTTCCGAAGGTTCCATATTCGCTAGATAATCAATCACTTATTTCCGCTAGGTTATTGATATAACGTTGACTCTAAAGATCCATACAACCCCAACAAATTGCATCTCTTATCCGGATTAAAATTGCTAATCTCAATAAAAGTTTTTATTATTTATTTTCTCTAGCGATTTCCATTAGAGAGTCTCTATAGATTTTTAGTGCTTCTGAGATAGTTTTAAGAGTGTTTCCTGTTTTAGACTTTCATTCCTCTACTTTTGGAATTTATTAAGGTATTTTCAATACTAATGATTTGTAACTGATCTCAGGTGGCTTTTCCTTATAAACCAAATAATAATGTGGGTGCATTCTTGGATATGGTCCATTCTGAGGTTGATGACGATTGAAAGATTTTTCTGGGATTTTTGATAAATTCAAACCTTAGATTTGCCATTTCAGAAAGCCTTGTGCTATATAAAGATATTCTCCTCGAATTTTGGCAGAATGCAAGGTTTGCCATAGTAAATGGAGTATGAACTGTGACATCCACTGTGCAAATGGAAAATGTTACCATTACTGAAGATGTGGTGAGGAGATTTTTACAGTTGGATGATGTTGATGATGTGGAGAGGTTTGACATGGAGTAAATAAAGAATGTCTGTAGACAAACTAGATATGGTGATTTCCCAGAAAGATTGGTGAAGAAGACAAGAGTCTCATTCAATTGGAGATATCTTATCCATGTCCTGGTGTGTTGCATATCTGGAAGGTCTGGGGGGTTTGATGAGATGAATCAAACATTAGCATCTGCTTTTGTTTGTATGATTACTCAAAGAAGGTTTAATTTGTCTGGGTTTATTATTGACTGCATGCAAAGAATGGTTGAAGGCAGTTCATAAAAGTTTCTCCTCTATCCAAGATTCCTTCAGATCATCTTGCAATCTGAAGTTCAGGGACTAATGCTTGAAAGTCATACACTTAAAGTTGAAAACATGAACTGGAAAATAATAAATAATATGAGAAGGTCATTTCCCAAGGAAAGAGTGGTATTTTCTGGCCAGTTCACTCATTTCTACCCACCCATAATCAATCAGGGAAAACTAGCAATTCAGATGTTTTTGAGATACAAGGCCAGTGGGGAGAGAATGTGCAACAAGAAGAACAACAATAGCAACAAGCAGAACAACAAAAACAACAACAACCAGAGCAACCTGAATCTCCTGTCATTCCTATTCCATCCCCTCCTCCTCAATCACCTATTGTTGAACAACCTCAAGGAAGTGGTGAAAGAGGAGAATGGTTCTATACAGTTGAGGAGAGCCAAGCCTTGCCTAATCTGGCTGCTTCACATACTGATATGCTTAAAATAATCGACATTTTATTAATCATATTTCTCATTTATACTCTAGTTTTCTGCATTTTTGTTATGATTTGGTAATGTTTCCATTTAGAAATGCAGATTGGAGTTAAACTTGGATCATGGAGAAAAAAGGGGATGAAACCGACTCAAGACGGATAAAAACGAGAAAGAATGGTGAAAATCTAAAGAAACAGTCGGCGGCTGGATTTACTTAGTCGGCGGTTGAATCAAAGTTACCAGAATGTTCGTAACATGCTGCGGAAGCAAGTTTTCTACCCGCGTATCCAGTCGCCGGCTGAAAGGGTCGGCCAGTTTGTCTATTTAAGGAGCTTCTAGGTTACGAATTAAAGACACCTTTTACCAGTTTTTCATCCATCTTTCGACCAGAGAAGCTACAAGGAGAAGTTTGAGAGCATTCTGTCACGTTGGAAGCCTCGTTTGAAGCAAGTTAATCGTGTTTGAAGTTTGTTTAAGTTGGTTTGAACTTTTATCTTAATTTTCTTGATACAATGTTTTTGTTTATTGAATCTTATGTTATTTTTTCACAATCCAACATGAGCTAAACTCTTAAAAGTGATTTCTTGGATTGTTGAGCTTGAATCTATGGATAATTAAGTTTTATGTTTGAACTAATTCGTTTTTCCTATATTATTAACGTTTGATCGCGATCCATGTTTATTTAAAGTTGTTAGGTTAACTACTTACCGTGATTGATAAACTTATATCATAACTAGCGTTCATATAGGTTTATTAGTTATTTACAATTATATAATTCGTTAGATAATTGTAGCTTGAGACTTAATTGAGATAGGCTAAGAATAATAGGAACCTAATAAATTAAATGAACATGACGATTATATCATAATTGAATAGTTGAGACTTTTGTTAATTCGTAGTGACAGATTAAATTGTTAATAGTAGTGACTTTAAAGCACAAATTAGGGTGGATAGTCTAAGATAACTCTTGATGTGCGATCATTCGTATGATCTTTCCCTGACTTTGTAGGATTAGATAACCCTAATAGGAAGTCTAGTTATAATAGGAATCACAGTTAAACCAGTCAAACATATGCGTATTATCCATAAATCAAGTTAAACGTAATATCCAAGTAATCACTGCTATTTATTATCTGATCACATCTTAAGAACTTTTCTTAACATCTTTTCATCCGCAATTCCATTTAGTTAAATTAATTGCTATCTTACTTTAGTTCGTAATTTTCCTAAAATATGTTCTCACAAAACTAAAACGTCCCCCTGTTTATTTGCTTTCATAAGTTTAATTAACTAATTTAGAATAACCAATACAAATACACGTTCCCTGAGTTCGATCCGTACTTACTAGATCTACACTACTCTATGATCAGGTACACTGCCTGTGTTGTGTGATAGTCTACTTTAGTAATATCCTTATCTTAACTAAAAATAATTTTAGGTTAGAAAATACACATCACATACTGTCTCTTCTGAAGTTCCATCTGTTGTACATACTGTCTCTTCTGAAGTTCCACATGTTGGTCAAAAGGATGCTTCTTCTAGCAGTCCTATTAATGTGTATACCTCAAGAAAGAAAGGTGAGAAGGGATTGGTATGTTGAAAATCATGGAGCGGACAAAGAATGGAGCAATTGGTGAAGAAACAAAGGTCAATGAAAAATCAATTAAGGTGGAAGCATGCTTCAAATGCTGTTATCAGAGTGCAGTTGAGGAAAAAGTGTGAAGGATCTTTTCCGATGGATGATGCATCCAAAATAGGGGGAGATAAAACTGAAATGAATATTGAAGTGGAGCATGTTGAAAGCTGAAGTAAGGATGGAGAGTATTGAAAGTTTGAATGAAGAAGCTGATGTTGATCTATCTATTGTGGGGAAGATAATGGAAGATTTGAAGAAAGTTGGAATTAAAGGAAATGAGAAAATCATAGAGTTTACCTATAGTGAAGAAAAATTTACATTGGGTAAAGAGTTAATTAACTGATGGTTTGAAATGTTTCAATTCTGGTGTTAAGAATTTAACCCAGAAAGATTTAAATGAGTTAATTTTGATTTATTTTAATTCGGGTATTAAAAATATTAAGTCTTGTTTTGATTTAATTTATGTCTGGTAATAAATTTGACTTTGTTGACCATATTTTTTCTCGGGTATTAAATTTAAATAAATTTGGTACTTGAGTTGACTAGTTTCACCATAAGTTTAAATCGGGTTCTTTAATTTTTAAGTCGGGTTAAAAAATTTGTTTTATTTAACTCTTAGACACTATTACTTAGGGGTGACTTTTTGGTGAGAAATTAAATATATTATTTTTCTTAATTTATTTTTAATACTTTTAAATTTAAATAATAATTTTTAATTCATGCAAAATGCATCTCTTATCCGGATCAAAATTTCTAATCTAAATACAAGTTTTTATTATTTATTTTCTCTCGCGATTTCCATTAGAGCGTTTCTATAGATTTTTAGTGCTTCTGAGATAGTTTTTAGAGTGTTTCCTGTTTTAGTGTTTCATTCCTCTGCTTTTTGAATTTATTAAGGTATTTTCAATGTTTGTTATATATGTTTAATCAGTTTTATTCTTTTGATTGAATACTAATGATTTGTAACTGATCTCAGATGGCGTTTCCTTATAAACCAAATAATAATGTGGTTGCATTCTTGGATATGGGTCATTCTGAGGTTGATTACGATTGGAAGATTATTCTTGGATTTTTGATAAATTCAAACCTGAGATTTGCCATTTCAGAAAGCCCTGTGCTATATAGAGATATTCTCCTCGAATTTTGGCAGAATGCAAGGTTTGTCATAGTAAATGGAGTGAGAACTATGACATCCACTGTGCAAATGGGAAATGTTACCATTACTGAAGATGTGGTGAGGAGAGTTTTCCAGTTGGATGATGTTGATGGTATGGAGAGATTGGACATGGATGAAATAAATAATGTCTATAGACAAACTAGTATGAGGGTGATTTCCCAAAAAGCATGGTGAAGAAGACAAGATTCTCATTTAATTGGAGATATCTTATCCATTTCCTGGTGTGTTGCATATCTGGAAGGTCTGGGGGTTTGATGAGATGAATCAAACATTAGCATCTGCTTTTTTTTGTATGATTACTCAAAGAAGGTATAATTTCTCTGGGTTTATTATGGACTGCATGAAAAGAATGGCTTAAGGCAGTTCTCAAACGTTTCTCCTCTATCCAAGATTCCTTCAGATTATCTTGCAATCTGAAGTTCAGGGACTAATGCTTGAAGGTCCTTCACTTATAGATGAAAACATGAACTGGAAAAATAATGAATAATATGAGAAAGTCATTTCCCAAGGCAAGTGTGGTATTTTCTTGGCTGTTCACTCCTTTCTTCCCACCCATGATCAATCAGGAAAGACTAACAATTCAGATGTTTTTGGAGCTACAATGCCAGTGGGGAGAGAATGTGCAACAAGAAGAATAACAACAACAACAGGCAGAACAACAAAAACAACCAACAAGCAGAGCAACCTGAATCTCTTGTCATTCCTATTCCATCCCCTCCTCCTAAATCACCTAATGCTGAACAATCTCAAGGAAGTGGTGAAAGAGGAGAATGGCTCTATAAAGTTGTGGAGAGCCAAGCCTTTCCTAATATGGATGTTTCACATACTGTCTCTTCTGAAGTTCTATCTGTTTTACATATTGTCTCTTCTGAAGTTCGACATGTTGGTCAAAAGGATGCTTCTTCTAGCACTCCTTTTAGTGTGTATACCTCAAGAAAGAAAGGGGAGCAGGGATTGGTATGTTGAAAATCATGGAGCTGACAAAGAATGGAGCAACTGGTGAAGAAACAAATCTCAATGATAAATCAATTAAGGTTGAAGCATGCTTCAAATGCTTTTATCAGAAAGCAGTTGAAGAAAAAGTGTAAAGGATCTCTTCCTATGGATGATGCATCCAAAATAGGGGGAGATAAAACTGAAAATATTGAAGTGGAGCATGTTGAAGCTGAAGTAAGGATGGAGAGTAGTGAAAGTTTGAATGAAGAAGCTGATTTTGATCTATCTATTATGGGGAAGATGATGGAAGATTTGAAGAAAGCTGAAAGTCTTAAAGGAAAGGATAAAATCACAGAGTTTACCTCTGGTGAAGAAATATTTACATCGGGTGAAGAGTTAATTAAGTCTGGTAATGACCAAAACAAATCTGGTTAACTAGAGATTAAATCGGGTGAAGAAATAATTAACTCTAGTGATGAATAGGAAGTTGAAAATGTAGATGCTGAAAAGAATGTCAAGAAATTTAGAGTTGTTGATCAGTGTGGGGAGACTATAGATCAAGAGACATTTGAGAGACATTTTGAGGGTTTGTATGATGGGATATTTGATGTCAATGTAGACACTGTTTACATCAAGGAGAGTAATCTTGAGTCTGTTCATGCATATGATATAAATAACTAGTGGAATGAAGAATTGGGAGGAGAGAAGGTGGTTATTGACATTGATAGTGACAATGAGGAGGATGTAAATGTAGAAGAGACAGATAAGGAGGAAGAAGTAGAAAAAGTAGCTGAATAGATTCATGAAGTTGGTGCTAGCAGTGTTAAACAAGGAGGAAGGGTAAAGAGTAGAGCATTGAAGTCTTCAACATTAGTACCTTCAAAGGTAGTCAATCTAAAAAAGAAGATGCTTGAGTACAAGAATATGTTCTCAGAGAAGAATTACAAGCTTTATCTGAAGAACTATTTAGTAGCTGTGGTGGGTTGTCATCTAGGTCAATGTGGCAAATGAAAGTTGAAACTTTAGAGAAAAACTGGCTAGATGTTCAAACCAAAGTCATGGTAAGTGAACTGAAATCAAAAAGAGAAAAGAAGATAGTGGAGGATCTGATCAAAAGGCAACCAATAAGGGCTTCTAAAAATGTTGAGATGAATGTTGAAAGTCAAAGAACAGAAGAAACTGAAGCTCCAGATGCTCTTTCAGTTCAAACTGGTGAGGGATTTCTACAAAAGTTGTTGATCCAAGTCAGACTGTTACATTGAAGTCTCTTGTTGAGAAACAGAGTCAAGATGTGCAATCAAACACTAAGGTAAAGCAAGAAGATGATCCTTTTGCTGAATATATGGAGAAATAGTCCTGGTTTGCAAAGTCTCAACATGAAGATCCATTTCCTGCACAATCTTCTAAATATACACTTCCAGAAGACTACTATGTGAATGATCCTGCTGCCATAGTCCTTATTGAAGAATTGTCAAATTGGATTGATAAGACTGCAGCAGATGGAGGTGATTTAGATCAGTATGGGTTTCCAATTGATGTTGTTGATACTTCAATTTAAGGAGAGGGCAGTGCTTCAGGATCTAGAATAAAAAAGGTTTCCCAAGAGGAGTTGAGGGCTGAAAGAGAAGAACTGATGAACATGAAGAGAGGTATTCTTCCACCTATAGTTGGTTGGAGGTTTGATCATTATACTGGTGCAATTTTTATCAAGAGAAAAAGAAGAACTGGTACAATGACTCAGTCCTTTGACACAACTCAGAAACTCATGAAAATCTATGTGGAAGATGCCAGAAGACTCTGTCAGTTGAAGATGGTGAACCATGGTCAGTATGCACATGGACATGATTATGAGAGGTTCATCTATGAATGTGCTAAGACAGATTTTGCCAACTTTGGAAAGAAATTCAGAGAAAAAAGGAAGAGAATGACTATGTTCATTGATCCCATGAAGAAGGACAAAGTTGTGCAACAAAAACCCAAGATACTCAGATGGTGGGTTGATTATGAAAATAATGAGATTGTGCTGAGCAGAGAAGATGGAGAGGATGAGAGGCTCTATCAGAATGATGATCTAAGAGAGCTCTCTAATGATGATGTTCTTACCATTTTCAACCTTCCACTTGATAAACTACAACCTGATGATAAAGAGCGAAGGATTTTACTTGAGGTTGTAGCTTGGGAAGTTGTAGCTTGGGAGGTTGATAAAATCGGAAGTGGTTCAAGAGACAGAAGGTAGAGACTGGTGGCTGTTTGGAAGATGGGAATGGAGCTTATACTAGCAAGACGAAGATTTTGGAAGCATCTTCCAGGGGGGAGATTGTTGGAGCATATATGATTGATGTTGAAGCTTCCAAATATCTTAATCATATTGTAGAGTGTTAGTTATTTAGTTCGGGTGAACATTGTTCCTCACCCGAACTAAATCTTAGAGAATAATATTAGGAAGACTTTAGGTCGCGTGAACTAACTCTTCACCAGAGTTAAGTTTAAGTTCACCTTAACTAAAGTTAACTGATGATCTAATTATTAGTTCACCCGAAGCGTTTTTAAATAAACATAAGGGTGTTTATAATGTAATAGTTAGTTAGCTTAGCCTATAAATAGTGGTGAGAGCAGTTCAGAAATTATGTGTTTATGAATCATTTACTTTGTAACAAACTTTCCCGCCATTTAAGGATTTGAAAATAATATCTTTAACTGTTCAATTCCTTGTTCTAAATTCAGTTAGTTTAATCAATAATTTGTTACTCCGTGACCAATTATTGATTCCTTACATTGAGTGTTATAGCTTTGAGGATTGAGAAGACCTGACAATCGTCTTCGAAGATAGGGTAAGCGATTCTTCAAATCACACCTTCAGATCTGCACGAAAGTTGTTCCACGAGAGTGTCACGTACGGTAGAATAGAAATCCGAAAGTAAAAAGATCGAGAAATCGCAATGAAATAAAACAGGAATTTCAAGTGAGTAATGGAGTCATAAATGAATAAGAGATAGATTCCAGTATGGCACTAGGTAAGGCACCCAAAGATAGAACATCGTCTCTAATACACATTAACTTCCCGTGTTCATTATCACATTGATAACACTTACTGATTATTAAAGCAGAAGTATAAGAGTTTAACCCGAATTCGATTATAAGAAAGAAATGAGAATATAAAGAAATGAAAAGTGAATACGATAGAAACCTCTTCAGCGTCGTAAAGTTGTCGTAGGTCGTCATCTCCTTAGGCGATATAATCGTTGCGTGAAAGTAGCGAGACGTAAGGAAACAAGGAAAGATCCTAAAAGATCTATATGAGGACTTCTAGTTATAGTTTAGGCGAAACCACCTAGTTCTCTATAGCTGTGAGCTCTGATACCAATCTGTCACACCCCGCCTGCGGCGGAAACACAGGGTGTGGCCGATTGGCAATCATCACAACACATCAATATAATAGAGAAATACTACAGGAATTAAACAAAAGTGTTGTGACATTTCCATTTAACAAGATAAATATTCTTGTCTCATGTACACGTAATACACTACAACAAAAATATTCAACAGAAACGTAAATGACAATGAAGTATTTCAAACAGAAAGACATGGGCATGCAAGCTTGAAATAACCCAATGCAATTCATAATCTAAAAGTCTTCTACGTCCTATGATTGCTCGTTACCTGAAAATAAAGCTCGAAAAGTCAACATAAAGTTGAGCGAGTTTATTCAGTAAGTATAAAATGTAATAGTAAGAAAACATATCTCAACACCATTTTAGTAAAAGAATGTGTAACTAATGCATGGAAGTAATAAAAAAAAACAATCATAACCATCCATCGTAAGCATATATCACTATTAGAAAAAGTATACTAGTAATCAAGTAATGTCAGTAGGAAAGGTATACTGACTAGCAACATCCGCAGTCGCCACGCTACCGTAATTAAACCTCATTAGTAAGAAAGGTATACTAATGAGCGTGTAGGTACCAGTAGGAAAAAGCTATACTGATATATCAGTAGGAAAGGTAAACTGACTACGGTTTACCAGTAGAAAAGATATACTGGTAAGAAACTTTCACAACCAATGTTTCATTTAAGTTTTGAAAATGAATTAGGTTTGTGTTACGCCTTTTATGATTTCCAAATATAGTAAGTTTCCGAAAATGGAAAGTTTCCAAAAATCGTAAGTTTCTATAAATAGAAATTTATGTTTATAATAAGTTTCCAAAAGTAGTAAGTTTCCGTAAGTGGAAGGTTTCCATAAATAGTAAGTTTCTAAAAATTGCAAGTTCTATAATTAGAAAGTTTAAAACGTTTATGCAAATATATTTAAAACATATAAAGCAGTAAAAGTTGGGCAATGAACTCACCTCGATATAGTGAGTGAGCGACACTACTCTAGTAGTGTGAGTGTGTGTATATGAGGTAGTAGGTCACAAGGCTAAGTCCCGACTAGATATTGAGCTGCCCTAAATGATTATAAGTAATGAATCGTAAGTAAATAAGTTTCTCGCGTTTCAACTCGATTAAATAACATGTTTAAAATGTCCGTTTTAGAAATTTGATTAGGTCATATGTTGGGTTTATAAAGTGTTAATACTGGTAGAAGCAGTTAGTACTGGGGAGTAACATTGTTAATACTGGTGAGTAATAATACTGGTGACTATAGTTTGTACTGGTGGTCAAGTATTGAAGATTACTACTGGTGACTTACTACTGCTGACTTAATACTGGTGATTGTTTATACTGGCTGCATGGATTTGCATGACGGAGTTTCTACTGGCGCGCTCATTACTACTCCTTATGTGATATGTTTAGTTAGCTCATTGTAAGGAGATAATTATGTAAACAATATATTGATAATTATCTTCATAGATTTCTTTAGATTTAACCTAATCGTTATTAGAGTTTCCTCAAGGTCTATATAAATAGATCCCTATGTCGTTGTAAACACACGTCTGTTAACAAACAATAATTCTTAATAGATTGAGGTTGTTGGTGGAATTCTTGTGTTTATAATTGTTAACATTTATTCATTCATATATACATAAACTGTTAATCAATTAACCCTTGTTAATATCAAAGTGTTGATCCGCTTCAACTTCTTTGATAGATCTAGATCTACACATTTGTATTTATACAAGTATAGTTCGACAAATCCTAACAAGTGGTATCAGAGCACAAGGTTTCTCTAGATCTAAGATCCACAAGGTTTCAAGGAGAAGAAAGAAGAAGATCTTCAAGTTTGAAAATTAGGGTTTCTATTCGTCATATTCTGGGCAGCCGTGGTAAAAACGTCATAACTCATTCGTTAGCCGTCGGAATTGGACGAAATTGTTTATGTAGCTTCTTCAAACATAAAATCATTTTCTGACAAAAGGAATTTTCGATCTGAGCTTCTGATCGAAAGATATGAATTTCTGAAATCTCCTGCTGTAAGGTTAGATTAATTGTGTTACACGTTGGATCTTGGTTAATTTTGGATATGTGATTAAAGGAATACAGATCTACGTTGTGTTAAAAATTTATTGTTATTGGATGTTTATTTAAGGAGATGTACAATTTCAAAATTTGATGTTGAATGGTTATTGTTTGCTGAGCGCAACTGTGGTAAAAAGATCATTTTGTATTCGTTAATTGTTGGATTGTCTTGATTTTTTGATATGTGGTTCGAGATACACAGATCTACTTTGGATAAAAATTTGAGCATGATCGGATTTGTCAATGAAAAGTTACTTAATTTTTAATCTGCTTCAAATTTTTAGATAGTATGGTGCTTATATTGATGCTGCTGCTACGTTGTTAGTACTACAATACACATTTTTCTGTTCGATGATGAAGTTAGTATTGCTCCTATTTGTTAGTACTGATTGTATTGCTCTTCATGGTTACTATAAAGGCGGTATTAATATCTAAATATTCGTTTGAGGGAAAGATGTGATCTTATACATGCACCACTTGAGGAAAAGGTTCTTACTTGTGAAATATGATTTAACCTCATGAAAGAAGAACAACTCTCGATTCAAAGAAGAAGGTATACTACTTCAACTTTATTACTACTTCTATCTTGAGTCTCCACTCTTGAAGTTCATTTTTTGGTTGGGTGTGTACTTCATAGAGGGTAATTTGAGACACTGGAAAGCTTGGATTAGTAGTTTAATATGGTTCGTAGTTATAAAGAGATATTCAAAGTTGCATATCTTCAAAGTTCTCCTATTGGATGATGTCAAAAAGGGGAAGATATTATATAGATGATATGATTTGCAACTTATATGAAGTGTGTGGCATGGAACAAGAATTGAAGGCTTAAATGTATTAAATTTATCGAAAGTCTACTTACATTAAAAAGTGGCGTGTTTTGATAGAAATATCAACGGTACAAGAAGTATTAACTTGTTCAAAGAGATCTCGATTGTAGGGGAAGTTTTTCAGTTTATTGTTTGTTATTTTGTCATCATCAAATAGGGGAAGATTTTTGGGATAATTAATTATCCATATTGTGATTTGATGATACAAATATAAAATGATAACGGTGAAGAAATAGTAGTTTTGGAGTTGCTGATTTATGTTGATAAAAAGACCAAGTGATAGTTTCTACTGCTCATACAAGTTACTACTGCTCATAGAAGTTTCTACTGGTGACAATTAATACTGGTAGAATTATAACTGGTGAAAAAGTTTCTACTGGTGACAGCTACTGCTGCTCAGTTACTACTGCAACTCAGTTACTACTGCCCTATCAAGAGTTAATATTGCTGAGAAGATAAAGATTAATTTAGGATAAGATATGATTAGATTTGATTCTTATTTGTAATTATCTTTATCATTATTATAGAGATTTTGTTACCTTAGAATAGGGAAATATTCTAGGAAGGTTACAAAGATATCAATCTTTGTAATTATTATCCTACGAATTCGTAGGATTTTCTTAGAATCAAGGTTATAAAACCTTGATGAATTCATAGATAAAAATAGACGCGTGAATGCATAAAAAAATGCATGGTGATGTAAACCTAGAAAAACTAGGTTAAGCCCCAAGATCAAGGTGTCCTTGATGTCGCTCAATTATATGAATATTTATTCGCGACATTTGTTATGATTTTGTGTCAAAAGTGTAATGGATAGACCCCGTATTACTTATATTTTGTGTAAAGTTTATGTTTTAGGTGTTTTAACATATTTGGAGTGAAAAGGAGTCGTTTTGGAACTAAAAGAGGCGAAATAAAACAAGTTGGGAAGTTGCAAGACAACTGCTAGGCACCTAGACAGGGCTGAAAATTTCTGGAACACGCTGAGTCCAAGGTGCGGGGCACCAAGAATCACATGCGGGGCACCTAGCTGCAGCATTTTTTCATTGAACCTACGGAGGTCCAGATGCGGCGCATCACCCTCTAGGTGCGGCGCATCTAAGACAGTTTGCTGTTACAACTTTGTGATTTAATGCTATTCAACGAGGAAACCAAAGGGTATTTTATTACAACTTCTTAAGGACGATTTTTGAGAGACTCTAGGCATCTTTGGCCATCTTGGGGCATCACAATCAGTCTCTAAACATCATCATATCATCATAATCAATCATTGGGAAAGGAATAAACATTGTAATTTTGGGTTTATTTTGGAAGAATCATTGAACCAATTTCAGTTTATTTTCATCATTTGCTACTTTGGATACTAATTGCAATCGTTGCTTTCGTTTTGGTATTAAACTCATTACTCTTTTATTTTCAATAAAATCATGTCTTTTATCTATAATTTGTGTTTGATTATTATTATGCGTAGCTAATTTCATTTTACGTTTGCTTGGATATGTGATCGTTTGTATGATTAATCTTAAGTATGAAACTGTATGATTGATGTGTGTTTGGTTAATTGGGGATCCGTTTGGGTTTAAGATTTAAGAAATTATTAAATTACTTATGTTCTTATTTAAAAATCGGGTATTCGAAAGGAATTCGATTTTGCTATAATAAGAATGAATATATTGATCGGTCTATAGTTGATAGAAAATTAACGGTATTCGAAAGGAATCGTTAATAGTAATTGAAATAAATAAGATTAAACACAAACGCTAATTGATAAATTAAGAGAAATCGGGTTATTGATTAGTAAGCTATTCGAAAGGAAGCTTAAAGATTAATTCTCACACATCGGCTTGATACTTTATGCACAATTATTTGGGGTGTTAACCGTATTCGAAAGGAACGGTTGCATGGTTGGGTAATTGGAGAAATCCAGTATTCGAAAGGAGCTTAGGATTTTATATTAGAAGTTTATCATCAATTCATACTTAGGAAAGATTATATATTCGTGAACGGTCCAAGCAAGCGTACTTCATCAATATTTGAATTACAAATCATTTTTCACTCGTTTTTACATTCAAGTCTTCCTAAGAGAAAAACCCACTTGTTACGTGTTATTTGTTACTTTTTAGCTATTTCCTCAATTATAATAGTCCCCGTGTTCGAACCTGGGATTTGCCCATACTTTACTACGATCGATAAGGGTACACTGCCCGGTGTCGTAATCTAGTAAAAAGCTTATTTTCGGAAAACTAGATTTTGCAAATCAAGTTTTTGGCGCCGCTGCCGGGGACTTGATTTAATTGAGATTTTAGTTTGTTTGTGTTAATTTGGTTCGAATAGATTTCACAGTATTTTCTTTGTTTTTGTTGTGATTTTCAAGTGATTGTTAGTGAATGTTTACGAGGTCCCAAGGGAAGCAAGTAAATAGCCCACTTTCTGACCCGGAAAGGATTTTGCGAAAACAAGGTTTTAGAGTCGCGGTATTTAGTGAGAACGGATCTTCCGAGGAGGAAGAAGGATTAATTTTTGAAGAGGAAAAAGTTGAACCAAGCAAAATGGCAGAAAATGGAGGTGGTAATGTTGTTATTGACCCACCCAACCCGTTTGATGAACCAATGATTAACCGGAACCGACCCGTTCCAATCACTCGAGGATCAAAGATTATTCAACCAAACGTGGGGAATAATGTTTCCGTCAAGGGACACCACCATAAGATGATTCAAGAAAAATCCTTTGACGGAAATTCCAAAGCTGACCCGCATAAACACATTGCAACATTTACGGAAATTTGCAAGATGTTTAGGTATGGAGAAGGTTTAGAGGAAGGAGTTATGCTTAGTTTGTTTCCATCGTCTTTACGGGGAGAGCCTAGGACATGGTTCTACGAGTTGGAGCCGGATTCGATTGAGACATGGGAGGAGATGAGAGAATTATTTGTGACCCGTTTCTTTCCGCCCATCTTGAGTAGGAAATTGCTGAATCAGATTAGGAGCTTTTACCAATACGATAATGAGACAACAACGGAGGCGTGGGTTAGACTTAAGGATATTTTGAGGAATTGTCATGGGCACGGTCTAGATAAAGAACAAATAATCGATATATTTTACCATGGATTGGATAACCGTTCGCAACATGATTTGGATCTAGCTGGGGGTGGAAAATTTTTGTACAAATCACCGAATGACGCTCATAAGATGATGGAGGATCAAGTGCAACCCGAGATAGCTAGGGATCGAGTTAATAGGAATAGGAAAGTTCGAGGGTCGGTGAATCAAATAGAAGGTGGAAGTAGTAGTGGAAATAATGAGATTGTGATTGAGATTAAGTCGTTCGTGGATAAAATGAAGAACAGATTGGGTCGCATGGAAAAAGACGTTCACTTGGTTAGAAATGGGTGTAGGAAATGTGGAGGACCGCATTATAGGGAGGAGTGTGAGCCAAAATTCGAGGATGCTAACTATGCCAACTACGGTTACCAAAACCTTGGTAATTACGTATTGGGTTATAACTTAGATAAAATAGTTTAACTCCTAAACAATACGCTTAACAAACAAGAATAGTAACTTAAACGATTAATGCGGAAGACATTAAGAAGTTACTACGGAAGACAAGTTAGTGCGGCTGTTCAGTCAAGTTACTACTGCTCAGAGAGTTGCTACGGAAGAAGACAAGTTGATGCGGTCATATCAAGTTAATACGGAAGACCAACTTGCCGTGCAAGAATAATCTAAGTTATAGAGTTATAATTAGATTATGTTTATGTTTCCTTTTGTAATTAGATATAGTTTCCTTATTCTAGATAATGATAGTTTTAGATAAGGATAGATGATGTTTCCTAGTTTATCTAGGTCGGCCTCAAGGTCTATAAATAGATAGATCCTTGTATTAAGAAAAACACGTTGTATTGGTATTCTTAGTTAATACAATTGAGGCTTATAATTCGACAATAATATTTGTTCATTCTTATTCATATTCTATTGTTCGACAACTCAATAAATATTGAAGTGTTCATCCGCTGCTGAACTTCTTCAATAGATCAAGATCTTAACGAAGGGATATTATTAGATTACATTAGCTAATCCGATTCTGACAAGTGGTATCAGAGCACAGGAGGTGCTTTAGATCCATTGATCAACGAGTTGATAATCCTCATAAGCAAGAATCAATATAACCATCATGACTGAAGTTGCAATCGGAAAAGTTCCCGTTCTAAACAGCAACGAATTCGACTTATGGAAGCTACGAATCAAGCAACACATCCTATTGTCCGACTATACAGTTTGGGATGTGATCATCAATGGCAACAAGCCTGCAGCCACTCCAGGTGCTGATGGACAACTAAGCCTTCTTACTCGTTCTGCAATGTCTGACTTGGAAAGAAGAGAAAAGCAAACCGAAATCAAAGCCCTTAGTATTCTTCTAATTGCCATCCCCAATGAATACCAATCGCAATTTGAAGAATATCAAGATGCCAAATCGCTATGGGAAGCTTTGGAGAAAAGATTCAGCGGAACAAAGAATACCAAGAAGAACAAGAAAGCTCTTCTTAAACAGGAATATGAAAACTTCAATTCCCTGAATGGCGAACGAATGACTCAGACCTTTGATCGATACAAAAAGCTCACAGGAGAGATGATCAGCGCAGGAATTAAGTATGAGAAAGATGATCTCAATCGAAAATTCATAAGATCTTTAAGCAAGGAATGGAAAATATACACAGTTTCCTATAGACAAGGAGACATGTTAGAAGAACTGGAATTGGATGATCTTTACAACGACTTAAGAGTCTTTGAGGCAGAAGTGGAAGCAGAAAAATCTGGCAATAACAACCACAATATTAACAATGTTAATACTGCCCTTGTTACAACTTCTGGAGGACCAAAACATGAAATTGGTGAAGAGATTTCATTCGAAGCTTTCATCTCACAATGTTCAAATCTTACAAGTGAAGACGTAAAGCAGATGCATCAAGACGACTGTGATGAGATTGACCTAAAGTGGCAATCTGCCATGCTGGCTTTACGTGCAAGAAGATTTGTTAACAGAACAGGAAGAAGGTTCAATCCAAGAAATAATGAACGAATTTCGTTCGAAAAAAGCAAGGTGAAGTGGTATGATTGTAATGAACTAGGCCACTTTGCTAGGGAATGTCCAAACAAGTCAAAAACCAACAATCCACGAACCACTCAAGACAACAATCAGAGTGCACTCATGTCACATGACATATTTGGATACGATTGGAGTGACTTAGCCGAAGAAACAAGTCAAAACAGGGCGCTAATTTCTGAAGAACAAACTACTGTTTACGTGGAAGAAATTACTACTGTTCACCATGCATGCATAGCTGTAGTAATGGATGCTACTGACAATGTTTCTACGGAGGATCCAGTTACTACGGAGCTAGTTTATACTAATCTGGGAATTACCGAAACTGGCAACAACGTTCTTGGATATGACTGGAATGATGACGACCAAGGAGCAACTCAAGAAGATGCTCTCATGGCAATCAACTCATCACCAACAGAATCTGAAACTCCATCACTTATGGCCGAGGTAAACTCTAAACTTTGTACTTCTGAATGTAAAGATATAATTGTTAAATATAAAAATCACAATCAACTAATGAGTGATTCAATTAAGATCTTAGAAGAACAAAGACGGTCAGCTGCTAGGGTAATTGATAACTTAGAAAATCAGATCAAGTCACACAAAATTAATGAACAAAGTTATCAAGAGAAAATTAGCTTAATTGAATGGCAAAGAGAGGACTTACTACTTAAGCTTAAGATAGCTAGGGACGAAATCAAAAGATTAGAACAAGAACATGATAAAATTGAGTTAGATGTAGGGAAATTAGAATTTGCTTCAAAATCAGTAAATGACCTATGCCAACAACAAATACATGGAAAGGTAAACGCTGGTTTAGGTTACAAAGAAGTTGCCCCTCCATTTAATCAAAACTATATCCCTCCATCCTTAGATGAACCTAGAATTCCTATCTCTCAGACACCACCAAAGGGATCATTCAATGTTGATCCAATCAACTATGATGAAGTTCTAATTGAGGACTTAGTTGAAGAGAGTAAGCTTAATATTGTGAAAAACAAGGATATTCCTTTGGAAAATCACTTACTGACAATAGAAGGCATTACTCAACATTCTTCACAAAGTCTAGTGTCTATGCCATCCACTGACCCCATCAAGAAAGTAAAAACTCTCAATGAAAGCCCAACCAAAACAGTCCCTAAGAAAAACGAAAAGACTTGGAAACACATAGGTAAAAGAGGAAACCAACGAAATATGAACCAAGTAAAAGCTCAAAAAGGTCAAAGTGTCAAAAGTTCAGGAAAGGGATGTTTTATATGTGGTAAGTCAAATCACTATGCAAAAATATGTTATCATAATCCTCAATATCAATTGCAAGTGATTCAAAAACCACATCATGGGGTGGGATATACAGGAAGGGTTGCACATAAAAACAAATTCATGAATAATAGTAACAAATCAAATCAAGCAAATCATAAATTTGTTACTATGAATTCAGGAAGAAATAGTGTGAACAAACGTAACACATTTTCTAACCATAGGAATAGAGTTCCTACTGCCAGACAAAATTTTGTTTCTACTGCAAAACTTAATACGGCCAAACATAATGGTGTTAATACTGCCCGTATTAATACTGTGAAAAATAACCGTGTTAATACTGCTAGGGTTAATACTGCCAAAAGTAACTTAGTTACTACGGCTTCCATCAACACTAAGAAACAAAAGCAAGTCAAACCAGTATCTGTCCCTATTGTTAAATCAAAAATTGTTAACACTAAAATTGTTTCAAAAGCTAAAACTTTCAAACCAGTGTGGCAACCAAAGATCCAAGTAACTCAACCACCTATCCCCATTGATTTTTCAAAACTAGTTCAAAGGAAGGTGAGTTACTTTGATGAAATGGGCAAACCCAAGTCAACTTTGGCTTGGGTTCCCACCAGAAACTAATCTCTATCGTTTATGTGCAGGTTCAGCCAACCAAAGAAAGTGAGAGCAGTTGGCATGTAGATAGTGGCTGTTCCAGGCACATGACAGGCAACATGTCATGTCTTCAGGACTTTGAAAAGTTCAATGGAGGATATGTTGCATTTGGAGGAAATCCAAAAGGAGGAAGAATTTCTGGGAAAGGAACTATAAGCAATGGTACACTACACTTCAAAGATGTGTACTATGTGCAACAGCTTCAATACAATTTGTTGAGTGTCTCTCAAGTTTGTGATGAGAAACACACAACTATTTTCACTGCATCAGAATGCCTCATCATGAAGCCTGGGTACATCATAGATGAGAGTATGATTTTACTCAGAACACCAAGGAGAGACAATGTTTATTGTATTGACATGTCAAAGGTTCAACTAAACTCATCTGAGGCATGCTTTCTCTCAAAAGCTACCTTAGATGAATCCACCTTATGGCATAGGAGGATGTGCCACATGAACCTGAAGAACATCAATAAACTAGTTAAGTCTAGTTTGGTTAGAGGTCTCCCCAACAAGCAGTTCAACCTTGAAGACAACTGCTTAGCTTGCTTGAAGGGCAAGCAACACAAGTCTTCTCACAAGACAAAGGAGATCAACACTAACAACACTCCTTTACATTTACTACACATGGATCTCTTTGGTCCTACCAATGTAAAGAGCATTGAAAAGAAGTCATATTGTCTTGTCATCACTGATGACTTTTCAAGATACACATGGGTGTACTTTCTTGGTACCAAGGATGAAACAAGTCAACTACTCATCACCTTCATCACCAAGATTGAACATCAAATTAATCTCAAAGTCAAGAAGATTCGATGTGATAATGGCACAGAATTCAAGAATCAAGTGATGAATGACTTCTGTGACAAGAAAGGAATAGAGAGACAATTCAGTGCTGCCAGGACTCCTCAACAAAATGGAGTTGCTGAACGAAGAAATAGGACATTGATAGAAGCAGCTAGAAGCATGTTGGCTGACTCCAACCTACCTATCTTTTTCTGGACAGAAGCAGTTAACACTGCCTGCTATGTTCAGAATAGGGTTCTTCTGGTCAAGTCTCACAACAAGACTCCATATGACCTACTCCACAAGAAACAACCTTTGATTAATTTCCTACGCGCATTTGGATGTCCATGCACAGTCTTAAACTCTAAAGACTACCTTGGTAAGTTTGAGAGCAAAGCTGATGAAGGCACATTTGTTGGATACTCATCACAAACCAAGGCATATCGAGTTTATAATCACAAATCGAAGATTATAGAAGAAAGCTCCAACGTGACCTTCAATGAACACACTTACACCAAGAAGGGACATGGACCAGATTGGGTTTTTGATTTGGATGCATTGACCAAGTCATTGAACTCTAACTTTGAGTTTCAACCTACTTCAGTTCCTACGGATCATTTTAATACTGCCAATACTATTCCTACTGATCCACTTACTACGGAGCCAGTTGCTGCGGCTCCTATAATTGGTACTGCTCGATTAGATGTCATGGAATACATCAATCTTCCTGTCTCTATGGAGGATCCCATTCAACTGTTTGATCCTATCTCACCAGAAGATCCAGAACCTTCACATCATGAGGCAGCACCTACCAATAATGATGAAGCAGTACCACCACCCTCACCAACTGCGAAGGATAATACAACACGCCCCAATGGCATTCCTCATCTAGTTCAAGAGGATGACAATGGAGTTGAACAAATTGTCACTGAATAATATGAGCCTTACACTACGGATATACCTTCTTCAGTTACTACTCCTCCATATACTGCTTATTATCCTAGCAATGAGATGCCCGATATGAATGACACAAACTTGGGCGTTGAACTAAGACTTGAGAAGATCCCATCTTCTCGTGTTGCCAGGAACCATCCACCTTCTCAAATAATTGCTGAACTTGACTTCTCAATGGAGACTAGAAGTCAAACTAAGTCCAAGAAGAAACCAATGGAAGCTCTTCTAAACACATGTCTGTTTGCCTGCTTTCTTTCTCAAATGGAACCGAAGAAAATACAAGAGGCATTACTGGATCCACATTGGATAGAGGCATGTCAAGCTGAGCTACTACAATTCAAGATTCAAGGAGTATGGGAATTAGTGGAAGTCCCATTAGGCAAAAAGGTGATAGGCACACGATGGATCTTCAGAAATAAAAAGGATGAAAGAGGCATTGTGATCAAAAACAAAGCTAGACTTGTTGCTCAATTCTACACACAAGAGGAGGGAATTGATTATGAAGAGGTCTTTGCTCCAGTATCTAGGATTGAAGCTATCCGCTTGTTTCTAGCTTTTTCCTCCTTCATGGGTTTCAAAGCCTACCAGATGGATGTCAAGAGTGCATTTCTTTATGGAGTTATTGAGGAGGAAGTCTACGTCAAACAGCCTCCTGGTTTTGAAGACCCTCAACACCCACATAAGGTGTATAAACTGATTAAAGCTCTATATGGCCTTCATCAAGCCCCAAGAGCTTGGTATGACACACTTTCAGATTACCTTCTTCAAAACAATTTTCAAAGAGGAACTATTGACAAAACCCTCTTCTTCAAGAAATCTCACTCTGACATTCTACTTGTTCAAATCTATGTTGATGATATCATATTTGGCTCTACCAAAGACTCTTTGTGCAAAGAATTTGAAGACCTAATGCACACTAAGTTTCAAATGAGTTCCATGGGTGAACTCACTTTCTTTTTGGGTCTCCAAGTAAGGCAGAAGGACGATGGCATGTTCATTAGTCAAACCAAATACGTCAAAGACATCCTTACAAATTTGGATTCTTGGATGCCAAGGTTGCAAGCACTCCAGTTGAAACTCACAAACAACTGACGGCTGATCTTGAGGGGGAGGATGTGGATATACATAATTATCGATCTATGATTGGCTCCTTAATGTATCTCAGAGCTTCAAGACCAGACATCATGTTTGGAGTTTGTGTTTGTGCAAGATATCAAACAAGACCCAAGATGTCACACCTAATTGCAGTCAAGAGAATCTTTCGTTGCACTCTCCTTTTGATTTAATTGCCTACACTGATAGTGATTATGGTGGTGAAAACTTAGACAGGAAATCAACAACAGGAGGTTGCCAATTTATTGGTTCAAGACTGGTGTCATGGCAATGCAAGAAGCAAACAACGGTGTCCACCTCTTCCACAGAAGCTGAATACATTGCTGCTGCTAGTTGGTGTGCTCAAGTGCTATGGATACAAAATCAAATGATGGATTATGGCTATTCATTCATGAACACACCAATCTTCATTGACAACCAAAGCACAATAAGCATCATCAACAATCCAGTCAAACACTCAAAGACAAAGCACATAGAGATACGCTTCCACTTCATAAGAGATTGTAACAAAAAGAAATTGATCCATGTTGAGAAAATCCACACTGACAATCAGCTTGCTGACCTTCTCACAAAAGCATTTGATGTGGGAAAATTCACATTCTTGATTACAAGTATTGGAATGATCAATATGGATTGATATCAATATCCTTTATCTCTTAGTATTTCTATTTTCAAAAGTCCCTTAGAGAAGCAGTAGTAACCTTATGATGAAAATCAAGTACCTTACTTTCTAGCATTGTACTATGTTACTACTGCAACATTAATAGTAAAGACAAATTTTGACCAAAGTATGATTAGTACGACCAAAAGTATCAGTATTAAGGGAAGGTTTAACTACTACTGCCCTGATTCTAATAATTTGGACGGATTGGTTAATACGGCCAAGTAATGTGTTACTACGGACCTCTGGTTTAATACTGCCAGTAATTCACATTACTACGGACAATCCAGTTAATACGGCTCATAGACCATTACTACGGACAATTAATCAACTTACTACGGCCATATTTGTTAATACTGCTAATTACCATATTAAAAGGTTATTTAAACAATAAGTATACCTTAATTAATGGTGATTTGACAAGTCAACATACAACTTGTAACCAACTTTTACACGTGGCGATGTCCGATTGGACCTATTTTTTAAAATTCAGGCGCGAGGCACAGCTACTACTGACACGTGGCTTTTTTTAATTGGACCGTTACATTTAAATCATTACCCGCGTCTAATCGAAGTCGTCAAGTTGTTACAAGATTGTAGTATAAATAGGGGTTCTTTTAACCGTTTAAAGAATTACCTTTCTTTAAAGAACCCTAAAACTTACAAAAAGTTACCGTTAGAATCAAGAACTCTTTATTTTTTTGTGACTAATTGTTTGCCTTATTGTTCATCATATTCTTAATCGCTCATCAAATCACAACAATGGCGGATTTACAAATTCACAAAACTCATAACATGGTAGCTTTCTTGAATAAAACCGATGACAACGCCGACTTCCACCCAATAATCGATTTCTTGAATCGATCAAAAATCAAGACGGCACTAACCATTAATCCTGAAATCGATGAAGCTCACATTAGGGATTTTTGGACAACAGCTCCCTGAAGAGGCGGTCCCTGTTATCAATGCCGTGGTGGACGGCAAAGCAATCAAAGTTTCGGAGAAAACTGTGCGCAGGCACTTAAAATTACAGGATGCGGCAGGTATAATACAACTCCCTTATGATGTCATGGTTGACAATTTTACAAAACTGGGATATGAGGGGGATCTAAATATTTCGACCTTTCATAAGGCAAAACTCTCCCCTCAATGGAAATTTATGTTGCATACTTTGCAACAATGCCTATCCCAAAAGAGGACAGGATGGCATGAAGGTAGCTCTTCTTTAGCTACTGCCATGATATGTTTGGCCACAAACCGAACATATAATTTTTCTCACTTAATCTTTGAAGGAATGCAGTGGAACCTTTTAAACCCAAAGCACAAATTTTTAATGTATCTACGCTTTCTTCAACAAATTTTTAATGGTGAACTTAAAGATCTTAATAGATCTGAAAAATGCTTTTTCTCTCATGCTCATACAAAGAAAGTTTTTACTAATATGAGAGCAGTTAATAAGGGAAGTTCCTCAAATGTGACACCATTGTTCTCTACAATGATGGTGATCACGGTTCCTTCAGCTGCAGGACAAGTGACTGCACCTCTTTCCCAACCCCCAGCTGCCACCATCAGTACTACTGCAATATCTGTGGGCACTAGTGCCATATCTGTAGCAGGTACTGAGGGTGTTATCCCTGAGGTTACAACTGCAGTTGCTACTGCTAGTGTGCCTCCAGTTGCTACTGTGAGTTTTACTCCAGTTGCTACTGCACCAGTTACTACTTCTGTAACTAAACCCACTGTTTCATAACCTCACAAACCTTCCAAAGCTGTTTCCAAAAGAACCAAGAGGGTTACTCAGCCTCTGGTGTCTCAAACTATCCCCCATTCTCACACTGCAAAATCATTACCTGAAACATCTTCAGGAATGACACCATCTTTAGGGGAAAACCTTGAGCATACCCCCTTGCTCACTGAGTTAGTCCATAAGGAGGGGGGTGACCATGTGAAGAGGGCTGATACTTGTTGGGAAAAACAATGATCTATCCCAAGATTAATAAATCTGTTAATCAAAGTCTGAGTCTGAGTGACTTGAGTCTGAGTGACTCAGTCTGAGTGACATGAGTCTGAGTGACTCAGTCTGACTAACTCAGACTCATGAGAGAAGTCAGGCGTAAATTAAGGAAGTCTAGTTAGTTAATATCTTTTCTATGTTTAAAGGATATCCTTAGATTGATCCGTATCAAACTCACTATACTTGTGTATAAATAGTGAGTTTGAGGTTTGTAATCTGTACACTTTCGATTGAAATATAACTGTGTGTTATTTTCATTGTTTCAATATTATAATTCCGCTATAATATATACTGAAACTGAATACTTAATCGATATATAACAATTAACGTCTAAATACTTATTTGTTATTGATTTGCCATTGTTTGGGATCTTAGTGAGACCTAACAACTGGTATCAGAGCAAATAAGATTTAAATTTTAATAAATTTATAAATCTTAAACGATCAATACCTAAAATCTCAAACAATGTCATCATCTTCAAACATAACTACAATGGCTGGAAAAGGAATTCCTGTGTTCAATGGACATAACTTTGCACATTGGAAACTCAAAGCTGAGTGGCACTTATCAGGAATTCATGAAGAAATGATAAGAGTCATAACTTAAGGACCTATCATTCCAGGTAAACAGATTGATGAAGTTAAAGAAGGTGATAAAGTTGTCCAACGTGCCAGATGGGTTCAGACTGCCAAATCTCAATGGACAGATCAAGACCAGCTTTTATATAATCTTGATCCCAAAGCCAGAAGCATTTTAGGAAATGCAGTGTCAGAACAAATCTTTTCCAAAATTGCAGGGTGTAAAACAGCTAAGGAATTATGGGACACATTAATTCTGTCTTATGAAGGTGTTCCCGTAGTAAAGGAACAAAGACTGAATAGCCTCATTAGAAATTATGAGAATTTCTATATGAAAGAAAAGGAAACTTTAGCTGATGTTCATACCAGATTTCAGATCTTACTAAATGACATGTCAGCTCTAGGAGTGACAAAAGATGATGATGATATATGCAAGAAATTTGTTGACATATTACCTAATAAATTTGAATCTGTTATCACATCACTTGTAGTAAGTGAGAAGCTGTCCACCTACAAGCTGCCAGGACTCTTTGGTCTATTGTTAAACTTTGAAGAGTCTCAAGAAAGAAAGAAGCTCAACAACAGAAGAACTGCAAAGGACCCAGAAGCTGCATTAGTTGCAACAAGCAGAAGGAATAAAGAAATTTATTCTCAGGCTGACTCATCTGAGTCTGAGTCACACTCAGACTCAGAATCTGAAAACGAATCTGAAGTCAAGAAATTAAAGAGTCAACTTGCTTTGTTGACCATGAAGCTTGAACAAAAGACAGGCTACAAAGGAAAGAAACCTTTTGATCTGAAAAAGGTAAAATACTTCAAATGCAATGATTATGGCCACATGGCTGCTGACTGCAAAGTAAAGAATGCTCAGACTGAGCATATGGATGAAGTTGCTGAAAGGGCCCAAAGATACCGAAACAAGTATCTAAAATACAAGAAAGGGAACAGCTCAAATCCTCAAAAGTCTCAAACAGAACAAAAAGCGTTCTATGCTGAAGAATGGTTGGATGAAGAACTGTCCTCTGATGAAGAAGAAGTGGTAGATCAGTGCTTGATGACAATAGTGGAGGAAGTCACTGAAACTGAGAAGTCCGCCTCTCAGTTTGAAAAGGATCTAAAGGAAGCTGAAAGAATGAGTTGCAATTCAGACTGGAACAAGTCCAAACTTTATAAGGTACACAATTTTGAAACTTATACAAATGAACAAAAAATTCAAATGTTTGAGTATATATTTGTTGACTTGACCACCACTCTAGAAGAACAAAATGATCTCAAACTAAAATACAAAGACCTTGAAAATCTCTTGAAAAGTAAAGATGATAAAATAACTGAATTGGAAAGTTATAAAGTTCTCTTAAATGCTCAGACTGAAGCTTATAGTGATCTTGCAAAAGAAAATCACAAACTCAGAGAAGAAACTGAGCACTATAAAAGAATTTGTAAATCATGGTGTATATCATCTTTAAAAAATGAGGATTGCTTAAACAGACAGGTACCAAATCAAGTTCAAGCTGTGTTGGGTGAAGGATTCAGCTTGAAGAAGCATATGACAGAAGAGGAAGAAGAACTCTTGAAGGCAGAAAGAGAAAAAATTATTTTTAAACCAGAAATTCTTCCAAATACTTTTACTTATTTGAAAGGAAATAAGACAATGATGTCAAATGCATTTGTCAAACCTGTAATGTCTCAAGTTTTGAATAAAAATAATCTTTTGCCTTCATCTTCTTCTGAATCTGAAAATGTTGTCTTATCTGAAACTGATATACAGACTGAAAAGGATCTTTCATCCTTGCCCAAAGTTGTTCCCCTGGTTTTGAGAAAACCCAAGAGTCAAACTTCTGTTAGTTCCAAAAGTCATAACAAAAGTCAAACCTCTGAATCTAACACAATTGATAAATTAGGAAATCAATAACTAGAACTGACCAACATTGTCAAAACTTTAGTCAGGGATAAATCACCTAATCAAGCAAGATCCAAATCTCCTCCAAAGAGAAATTGTTATAACTGTGGTGAAAAAGGACATGAAGCTGTGTTTTGTAAACTACTGATCAGGTCTAGACCTAAGAATCCTTATATCCACAAGTCAGTTTCATCAAAACAAGGGTCAGTTTCACATCATTCTGGATCATCTAAATCCAGATCAGTCTCATCAAACTCTAACTCATCTTCCAGAAATACTTCTCCAACAAAAGCCAGACATGTTAAATATTCCAAAGCTAAATCAGCTCCATCTAGGGTCAATCTCAAAAATGCTCCATGTAAATACTGTGGTGTCAAAGGTCACTATTCCATAAATTGCATGAATGAAATAAACAAATGGAACTATACAAGTTCTAAAACTGAATGCAAGAATGAATCAGTACCTAAATCTGCCCTAGCTCATGGATCCACTCTAAAGTGGGTACCCAAAAGGAACTAATTGCTTTCACTTTGTTCATGTGCAGGATTCTTCAAAATGGTACTTAGATAGTGGAGCATCAAGGCACATGACAGGGATGAAGTCCTTTCTACAGGACTACAAGGAAGAAGATGGACCTCAAGTAAGATATGGAGACAATGGAGTGTCAATGACAAGGGGATATGGCAAGATTCATGCTGGAGCTGTCACATTCAAGCGTGTTGCTTATGTAGAAGGATTACAACACAATCTACTCAGTGTGAGTCAGATTACTGATGAAGATCATGAAGTCAGATTCAGGAAACAAGCTGGGATAATCTACAATGCTAAGGGAAAACCATTACTGCTAGCCAAAAGAGAAAGAGATGTGTTCTGTCTGGATCTGGGTACAGCAAATGATGAAGCTGAGACCTGCTTGTTCACTGAAACCAAGGAGGAATTAAACTGGCTATGGCATAGAAGGTTATCTCATTTAAATTTCAAGAACATTAATGCCCTATCCAAGAGCAAGCTAGTAAGGGGATTGCCAGAACTCACTTATACCAAGGACAAGGTGTGCTCAGCCTGTGTTCTTGGAAAGCAAACAAAGTCACAATTTCCATCCAAAATGTTACACTCCATTAGTGAACCATTGTTCATGCTACATATGGATCTATTTGGACCAATTGGAATTGAAAGCAAAGGAGGAAAGAAGTATACTCTGGTTATTGTTGATGAACACACCAGATTTACTTGGGTCATATTCCTAAGAGCCAAGAGTGATGCAGCTGAGGAAATCATCAGTCTGATCAAAAGAGAACAGAGACAGAAGAATCTTCTAGTCAGACAAATGAGAAGTGACCATGGAACTGAGTTCAAAAACTCAGTCTTGATAGACTTTTGTGACAAACTGGGGATAGTTCAAAACTTTGCCTCAGTTCGTACTCCTCAACAGAATGGGGTAGCAGAAAGAAGAAACAGGACTCTTATTGAGGCTGCAAGGACTATGCTGTGTTATGGAAAAATGGAGATAAAATTTTGGGCTGAAGCTGTGAATACTGCTTGTTTCACACAAAACAGATCAATCATTGTGAAGAGGCATGGAAAAACAGCATTTGAAATGTACCATAACAAAGTTCCTTCCATTCATTACTTTCATGTCTTTGGAAGTAGATGCTACATTCTAAATCAAAGGGATCTACTTTGTAAAATGTCTCCCAAAGCTGATGAGGGACTATTTGTTGGATACTCAAGTGTTGCTAAGGCTTTCAGAGTATATAATGAACGAAGAAAAGTTGTTGAGGAAAGCATCAATGTCACCTTTGATGATTCCACCCAGTCTGATGAAGCTGCATCAACTTCTAAGACTGACATCACCACTATCAATCAACTCTGTGATGAACTGCTACAAATCTCTTCTGAATCTGAACCTCAGAGTAATGATCAGCCTGCCAGACACATGTCTCAAGCTCAAGAATCAGACAATGAAACTAATGAACAAACAGTTCAGAAAGCTCCAGGGTCAGAGATTGTCAACTCAAATGAAACTGACACTACTCAGTCTGAGTTACCTCAGTCTGATCAAGATCAGACTCAACCTGCTCAGACTGAAACTAATCAGACTGAAGAAGAAGAAGTTGCTGATCATAGTTCAGGAAACATCAAGACTGTAAGGGGACATCCAATTTCATCTGTTATTGGATCCATAACTGAAGGTGTTAAAACAAGAAGAAAGAATGCTACAGCCAACTTTTGTTTCTACACAAACTTCTTGAGTCTGATGGAACCCAAGACTGTAGAACAGGCCCTGTTAGATGAAGACTGGGTTGAGGGTATGCAGGAAGAGCTTGGTGAATTCATAAGGAACAATGTCTGGACAAAGGTCCCACGTCCACTACGCAAGACCATCATTGACCTCAAATGGATCTTCAGGAACAAATTTGATCAGGATGGTGTGGTGATCAGAAATAAGGCCAGACTGGTGGCTAAGGGGTACAAACAGGAAGAAGGAATTGACTATGATGAAACATTTGCTCCAGTGGCACGAATTGAAGCCATCAGACTGTTTCTAGCCTATGCAGCCTTCAAAGACTTCCTGGTCTATCAGATGGATGTCAAGAGTGCATTCTTAAATGGAGATTTGCAGGAGGAAGTGTATGTGAAACAGCCTCCAGGTTTTGTTGACCCTAACTTCCCTGATCATGTTTATAAATTAAATAAAGCACTCTATGGTCTCAAACAAGCTCCTAGAGCTTGGTATGAAACCTTGTCTGAATTTCTAATTAAAAATGATTTTAAAAGGGGTTCAATTGACAAAACTTTGTTTATAAAAAGGGAGTCTGGTCATGTCATTCTGGTTCAGATTTATGAGGATGACATCATATTTGGATCCACAAATACCAAACTGTGCACTTGGTTCTCAGAACTTATGTGTATTGAATACAGAATGAGCATGATGGGAGAACTAAACTTCTTTCTGGGTCTGCAAGTTGAACAAAAGGAGGATGGAATCTTTATAAACCAAAGTAAATATGTTCATGATTTAATCAAGAAATTTGGTTTTGCTACAAGTTCTGAAATGAAAACACCTATGAGTACCTCTGACAAATTGCACAAGGATAAATCAGGCAAGTCAGTTTGTCAAGCTACTTATAGAGGAATGATTGGTTCATTACTCTATCTGACTGCTAGCAGACCTGACATCATGTTCTCAACATGTTTGTGTGCAAGATATCAGTCTGACCCTAAGGAATCTCACCTTAAGGCTGTAAAGAGAATCTTCAGATACCTTAAGGGGACACCAAACCTTGGTTTATGGTACCCTAAAGATTCTGGTTTTGAACTAATTGGGTACTCAGATGCAGATTATGCAGGTTGTAAGCTTGACAGAAAAAGCACTTCAGGAGGTTGTCAGCTTCTAGGACGCAAGCTGGTGAGTTGGTCCAGCAAGAAGCAGAACTCAGTTGCCACATCCACAGCTGAAGCTGAGTATGTTGCTGCAGGAAGTTGTTGTGCCCAACTACTTTGGATGCAACATCAATTGGCCGACCTAGACATTCACATTAAACACACACCCATCATGTGTGACAACAAGAGTGCTATTCAAATCACGGAGAATCCAGTATTCCATTCAAGGACCAAACATATTGAAATCCGGCATCACTTCATTAGAGACTGTGTGGAGAAAGGGAAGGTCAGAATGGAGTTTGTGGTAACCAATGAGCAACTGGCAGACATATTCACCAAACCTCTGAGTGAGGAAAGGTTTTTCTATTTGTTAGGAGAACTTGGCATGCTAAACCCTTAGTTCAGAAATTTTTCAAAATTCAAGCTGACAACTAAGTCAGTCTGACCATGTTCAGTCTGACTATGTTCAGTCTGACTAAAAGTCAGCTTCAGGAGTCTAAATCTGATCTCAGACTCATTGTATTTTTGTAACAAATTTTTTAAATTTTCTTTCTATCCTCTGTATTTCTAATTCATCATTAGATAGTTTTTTTTAATTTTTTTATTTTTGGTCAAGTCTTGTCAACGGTCATTCCTTGCAACTTGTAAATCTATAGGGGTCTAAATTGCAAATTTTTTTTTGTTTAGTTTAAAATCTTAAGTATTATTAGTTTAGAGCTAACAGAATTTCACATTTTTTTTAACCTAGCATTTTCTCTTTCAAACTCTCTGATTATCTTGATTCTAATGGCTAACCCTAATATGATGCTCCATGTTACTTCAAGAATGATTCCAGGTGCTGAGTTTCAACAGCGAGTACAAGTTAAAGATAATAATCGGGTGGCAACTGCTGACATTCCCGCCAATCGCCAAGGCAGGGGATTTGAACAGATGATACAGTTCATGAAGGCTCATCCCCTCTATGGTGCCTTCTTTTGTTCCAACACCATGTGTCCTCCACTTCTCTGTGAATGGTGGTACACCTGCACTGCTAATGATGAAGGAACTGCTATCACCGGCACATACAACAATGGGCGTTCTACCATCACCATTACTGAGGAAACTATCAGAAGTGCATTACTCCTACCAACCCTTGCTGAGGCTGGGGAAGGTGGATTTCAAGCTAGACGAAGCAAACAACAAGCAAGGGATGAAGCTTTCCCTCTTATTGGTCAGCCTGAAACTCAGGGAGTAATAAAATATCGTTTATTCACTGGTAAATGGAAGTTCTTGTTTTCGATGATTACAAGATGTTTGGGGGGTAAATCAGGCAGCTTGGATCAGATGAATGAGTTTGAAACGCATCTGTTCCATGCTATGGTCACTGGTAGAAGAATCTCTTTTTCACAACTCTATTTTGATGAGATTCTTTCCCTAGTGGTTAAAACAACACGCCCTAACGATGTTCCATTCATTCGGGTGTTATCTCTCTGTTTTGAGGAAGTTCTGGGCACTGAAGCATATGATCAGCTTGATCAAAGATTTTTTACTTGTGAACTGCCCAGGCTGACTCCAAAAATGTTTGCTTACATAAATATCTCGGAGACTGAAGCTCCTCTTACTGATGTGATGCTTGAATGGATTGCAAATCCGTTCATTGATCAGGAACCAACTGAGCCTGACTCTTCAGACTCAGAGGTTCAAGCTGAACGAATTGACGGTGGGCCTGAGGGAAATATCCCTGCAGCAGATGCTGAGGTGAATCTGGGTGGGGTTGGGCCTGATGATGACAACCAAGGTATGGACATTCCTCTAACTTTACCTCAGTCTGAGAGTATCCCCTCTCAGACTGAGCAGTCCACTCCATTACTTGATGCCCTGGCTGCACAAGCGACCCAACAGGTGAACTCACCAAGTTCATGTGATAAAGCTCTCACATCAAGCCCCACTGAAAATCAAGCACTAATGGACACATTATTCCATGAGGCTGAGAGTCAAGAACTCCCCTCCAGTGCTGCAGTACAGACTAGTCTCTCTCTGCTAGATGATGAGCTGGATCTGACTGCTTGGACCACCCCAAATCCTAGTCTGATGGTCAACTTGGAGAACTACATTGCTGCTACCACACAGACACATGTGGCAAGCATTGAAGAAAGTGTCCCACTCCTGGACACACCTGTACCTAGTATGGGAATACCCCCCTCAGTCTCACAGCCTATTCCAACGGCTATCTTCACCAGCTCTGTGCTGGTTCACGATAAGGTACCACCCCCAAATCTCTTACACTCTTTATCACTAGTCGCCAATGCCTTGCTCCCCAAACTGGGTGAGGTACAGACTTCAATTTCTATGGCTTATGATCATTCTCCTAAATCACAGGGAGGGAGTGAAGCTGTGCCACCTGTTACATCACAAACTGCTACTACTTCAACCCAGCCTGAGGTTGCCTTGACTGTCCCTGTGCTGTTGCAAGCACTAATGGATGTGTCAACTCAGTTTGATGACAGACTGAAGGCAATGCAGACTGAGGTTCATGCTTTAAGAAACCAAAATGCAGAGGAACTGAAAGACTTGAAAAACATGGTGCTGAAACTGACCTCTGAAGTCAGTATGATGAGAAAAGGCAAGTCTGTGGCAGAGGAATCACAGATTCAGGGGGAGAAAAAGTCTACAACAGTAATTGAATCTGAGATCCCCAAGCAACAGTTGAAAAGGAAAAGGGAAGAGGGGGAGAAAAGATACTTCAAAACAACCAGGCTTAATACTAAAACTGGACAGTCTGAAGTATTCTATGAGACTGACTGGAGTGACTTGTCAGATGATGAGTCTGAGAAGATGGAATTCAAAGGAAAAGGGAAGATTGGGTATGTTAGTGACAAAGAAGAAGATGAAGGAGACAAAATGAAGACTCAAACTGAACCTGAGTCTGAAACTCAAGAGAAAATGTCTGAAGCTGATAAAATGGCCAAACTTCAAAGACATGCTCAAAGTGCTGGAATGACAGTGGAACAATATAAAGAGTATGTAAAGGGGCTATACAAAGAAAAATTCGATTTTAATCCATATGATCAGACTGACAGGGCAGCAGCAGAATTTGAAGCAGAACTACAAGCTGAGGAAGATCTGGCCATAGAAGAAGAAGAGATGAGAATTGAAGCTGATGCTCAAATGGCCAAACTGGTTCTAAGAGAAGAAGAAAGAGTTGATCACATTGTAACAAACTTCTGCATGAGAAAGCTCAAGCACAAGATCACTCACTTAGATTGTAAGAGTCATGGTGGAACTGACATACTGCTTACATGTACACATAAAGGGGGATCATTCAGGTTTGGATTGACAAGATTGCACACAATGGGTTTAGAGGAGTGGAAGGAAATAGCAAATCTGAGCTACTTCCTAACTGACAAATCTCAAGCATTGACTGTAAGAAGAGAGGCTACTTTCAACAAGAATGCAGCTCATATGTTGAATTTAGTGTCAGATGAAGACTACAGAGCCTATTGCACCAAGCACAATGTAAAAGTCAAATCTAAATCATTGGGGTTGGAATCAAGCAGTATGCATCCAGTTCCTAAAGATGTTGCTTTTCAAGACAGAACCTACATTGAAACTGAGAAGCATACAGGGTTATGTTACATTGATTGTGGGGGAGAAGAAAGCTTTCAACCTAAGGACAGCATCACCACAACTTCCATTCATCATTGCATAGCTCTACTACAGGAATGTGAGTCTCCTAAATGTCTACCATTCAGAATGAGACTGATCAGCTGGCTGTTCATGAATCTTAGAAGAATTGAAGAAATAGGAACATTGGCAGATAGAGTGGAGCTAGTAAAGAAGGAATATCAACTGCACTTTAATAAGACTGATGCTGAAATGAAGACACTAATGGAGTGGAAGAAAGATAGACAGAGATGGATGAGGGAAAAGGATCAGCCTCTACCGTTTGAAACTTCAGTGAAGAAAAGAAAGAGGACCTTAAAGAAGAAGATGTAAAACAGACTGATGCTTGTTTTGTTCACAAACAGTGTTTGATTGAAGATGTTTATGTTTGTGTTTATTTTCCTGCATATTTTGTAAAAGACTTTGGTTGAAACAGATAGGGGGAGATTGTTGGGAAAAACAATGATCTATCCCAAGATTAATAAATCTGTTAATCAAAGTCTGAGTCTGAGTGACTTGAGTCTGAGTGACTCAGTCTGAGTGACATGAGTCTGAGTGACTCAGTCTGACTAACTCAGACTCATGAGAGAAGTCAGGCGTAAATTAAGGAAGTCTAGTTAGTTAATATCATTTCTATGTTTAAAGGATATCCTTAGATTGATCCTTATCAAACTCACTATACTTGTGTATAAATAGTGAGTTTGAGGTTTGTAATCTGTACACTTTCGATTGAAATATAACTGTGTGTTATTTTCATTGTTTCAATATTATAATTCCGCTATAATATATACTGAAACTGAATACTTAATCGATATATAACAATTAACGTCTAAATACTTATTTGTTATTGATTTGCCATTGTTTGGGATCTTAGTGAGACCTAACAATACTACTGCAGCATTCACTTCTTATAGTGAAGCTCAGGACAGTATCAACATACCTAAGACCCAAACCACGGCAACACCACCCATTGGTGAGGACTTGTTCTCATTATTGGAAGGTGGTCCCAGGCGCCAAGAGACCTTGGGAGAGATACCTGCTTCTGCTAGACAGGAGAGTTTCTCTTTTCCCTATGATCAACCACCTGTTGGTACTCAACAGGAAAGGGTGAGGGTAGTTATGTTCAAAATATGGAATTGATGGATTTATACCTAAACTTACTGGTGAAGGTGGAGAAACAAGGTGAAACACTGTCTACTCTAACATCTTTGGTGCAACAGGTGCTGGCCCAGCAAGCATTATTATCAGCCCAGTTACTGCCCAAAAGAATCACCACACGAAGTGTTGGAACTTCACCCAGGCTATCCAGCTCTTCATCTTCAGATGACTCTCCTTCAGCTGATAAAAAGGGGGAGAAAGAACACATACACATTTTTTCATCTGAGGAGAGCAGGGGTGAAGAAAAGAGGAGTGAAGATACTGTGATTACTGCCACCTCCAAACATGATGAAGATATGGAGATTGACAGTATTCTTGAGGGGGAGTTAGAGTTAGAGACAGAAGACAGGGTAGTGGAGGAACAAGGAGATAAAATGGTGATAGATGCATCACCTGAAAAGGAACAACTGGTTGAGGGGGAGCACATGATTGAAGATCCAAAAGAAGTGAAGCAAATGGTTGAAGAAACCGTAGAAGGGAAGGAACAAATGGAAATAGAAGTTGAAGATTTTTCAGCAGTTTCTACCAACCCTGAAGTTACTACTGAACCTATGGTTACTACGGACTCAGTTGCTACGGATACATTTGCTGCGGATCAAGTTGCTGCGGACCCAGTTGATACGGATGCTGAAATGGTTGCTACGGATACCATTACTACTGTCAGCAGTCCAGTTGCTGCGGATACTCAACCAAATTTGTTCACAACTACTCCTACCACATTTTATCAAGCTTCACATACCTTTCAAGCTATTCCTCATGAAGCTACAACACTCACAACCACAACATCTGAAGCTCCTACTTCTACCATTGATCAAAGAGTTGCTGCGGATGAATTAATTCATCAAGAGATGACAAGAACAACTCTCATATCTGATGAGTCTACTATAGCAGCACAACTACTCAAGATCAAAGAAGACAAGCAGAAACAAGAAAAGGAGAAAGCAGAAGCTGAAAGAAAGAAGATGATTGCTGCATTAGTTGCTAGACAAAGAGCAGCAGCTGCTGTTGATCCTCAATCCACAGCAAGCTCATTAACCTTACCTGAACAATCTGCGAGTGTTTCTGTGTCTACAGGTAGATGGGGTTATATCAATGTGGATAGAAAGCTTCAATGAGTCAACATTGATGCTCCAGAACACAAAGACAAAGGTAAAGAAATAGTTGTGGAGAAATCAAAAGAGGAAAGGAAGGAAGAAGAAAGGCTTGCAAAAGAGAAGGCTGCAGAAGAAAGAGATTATAAAAATCTGCTAGCTGAGGAGGAAAGGGAAAGAATTAGACAAGAGCAGGCCAATGCAGAATTTTTGGAGAGATTGGCTGCTGAAGAAGAACAGGCTGAAAGGGAGAGACAAAGAAAGATAGCTGAAAAAGATGAACTTCATGCTAGATTAAATCAATCTCCTACTCCATCTGAAAAAGGAGAAGCTAAGGCAAATTGCTGAGGAGGATGCAGTTCGAGCTCAAGAAATGATCAATGAAGACATTTTGAATGATCTTTGCATTCAAGGTCAAGAGAGAGCTGATGCTGAGCTTGCAATGAAACTGCTTGAAGAAGACAAACTTATTCAGCAAAAACAAGTCAAAGCCAAAGCCAAGCCTGAGAAGAAGAAAGTATCCAAATCCACAGAGGCCAAGCTAGCTGAAGATAGGCAGAAATACACAGCTTTTCTCAAGGATAAAGGCTACAGTGGCAGGTCTCTAGGTCCTATGAAATTAGCTAACATTTTGGATCTTGTGGAAAAGGAGAAGAAGAATTAAGCCAAAAGGAAAGCTGCACTTGCCAGAATTCAAGAGAAGAAGAAGCAAGATGCAGAGAAAGTCCTGAAAGCTGCCATTGCAACTGGCAGAAAGATTATACATGAGCAAGAGCCCATTGATACTGCTCCTGCTACGGATGAACCTGTTGAGAAGCACAAGAGAAAGAAGCTAGCATCCAAGAGGGTACATGGTCTAGCTAAGAAACAGAGAGTAGAATCTTCTACTGCTCCAAGTGCATCTCAAGAAAGTCCAAATCCTCAAGCAGATTATTCTTCATACATCAATCATGCAGAAGGACTAAGGTTTACTCCATTAGTTGTGAAGCCTCCTATGATCATCGATTGGAAGTTTATTGGTGGTCAAATGGGAACTGAATATGAAGTTACTAGGCAAGACAAATCAAAGAAAGTACTTCATGCTTTCCATTGGGCAATAAGAGACTATGACAAAGATGACTTAGAGAGAATGTATCAAATTGGCAAAGTGAAATATTCTCATCATTAAGGAACTTGCTCAGGTACAGATCTTGCTATGGACATTTTATGCGGTTTGTTTGAACCAGAATACAAAAAGAGAAGTTCAGTATTCAAGAAAGGAGGTCCAAGTAATCCAATAGTCAAATGGTTTATATATGAACGAAGTGGTGTCTACTCGCTAGTCAGAAAGGAGGGAGCCATGGAATTTTACTTGGTGGATAAAAAGTATCCACATAATTTGAAGACATTGGATGAAATGATAGAAGTCAAGCTTAATGGACTCCATGATTCAAGAATAGCTCATGAACTTATTTGGAGAATTCTGGAACAACGCATAGAAGAGAAGACAAAAGGAAAAGACTCTGATTGGCAAAACAGAAAGATGTAATTAACTTTAATAGTTAAACATGTTTTGTAAATGAAAGTAGTTAATACGGTTGGAGCATCAAACTTGTACTTTTGATTAATCATAAAAGTTCAAGGTTAGGGGGAGATTGTTGGGTTATAACTTAGATAAAATAGTTTAACTCCTAAACAATACGCTTAACAAACAAGAATAGTAACTTAAACGATTAATGCGGAAGACATTAAGAAGTTACTACGGAAGACAAGTTAGTGCGGCTGTTCAATCAAGTTACTACTGCTCATAGAGTTGCTACGGAAGAAGACAAGTTGATGCGGTCATATCAAGTTAATACGGAAGACCAACTTGTCGTGCAAGAATAATCTAAGTTATAGAGTTATAATTAGATTATGTTTATGTTTCCTTTTGTAATTAGATATAGTTTCCTTATTCTAGATAATGATAGTTTTAGATAAGGATAGATGATGTTTCCTAGTTTATCTAGGTCGGCCTCAAGGTCTATAAATAGATAGATCCTTGTATTAAGAAAAACACGTTGTATTGATATTCTTAGTTAATACAATTGAGGCTTATAATTCGACAATAATATTTGTTCATTCTTATTCATATTCTATTGTTCGACAACTCAATAAATATTGAAGTGTTCATCCGCTGCTGAACTTCTTCAATAGATCAAGATCTTAACGAAGGGATATTATTAGATTACATTAGCTAATCCGATCCTGACATTACGGGTATGGAAATCAAAATCGAGGAAAAAGGAATGAAACACATTTTCAACCAAACCAACAGAAACCGAGGGAGGAGGAAGAAGACTTGATTTTTAAAGAAATGATGAAGGATTTCATGCACACGCAAAATGCAAAAACTGACTTAATAGCAAACTCAATGAAAGGATTCCACGAGAAGATTGACCAAGTTCAACGACATACTCAGGCGAGCGTTCAGGATCTAGAAAGGAAAATTGAAAGGATCAACGATCGGTTGGCAAATCGACCAACGGGTCAAATTCCAAGCTCTACCCAACCCAACCCGAGGCCGAATAATTCAAATAATCAAGGAGGTCAATCTAGCCAAGGCCCGAGGTACCAAACACCACATAACCGGGTTCAGCATGTGAACGCTATTGAGACACGATTGGTTCTTAAGTATGGGGGCGAGGGAGAAATGAGTTGAACGGGAAGAAAACGCGAAAAGATGCTGAAACAGCTGAGATGCGCCGCACCATGGACCAGGTGCGCCGCAACTCAAGCTCAGCAGCTTCCCCATTTGTTGATGCTACACTAGATGAGCCGCAGCTTGGACCAGTGCGCCGCAGTGAGCTTGTGGACAGCGACTCCGAAGATGAAAAAGATATTGAGATGGAGAGGCGACCCGCGAAAGAACCAATGGTCCCAAGCAAAGAGGAAGGGGTAGAAACGGAAGTTAAGGGAGCATACAAACCGAATATCCCTTACCCTCAACGCTTGAATAAGAAGAAAATGAAAGAACAGTATGGTAAATTTTTAGATTTAATTAATTCTGTTCATGTTAATGTGCCTTTGGTTGATTTGATTGTAGGTATGCCTAGTTATGTGAAGTTCATCAAGGAACTTGTGAAAGAGAAAGGGAAGTCGATGGAGGATCAAGCAGCTTACTTGAACGCGGAATGCTCGTCGATTGTGAAGAACGACCGACTTCCACCTAAGCTAAACGATCCAGGAAGTTTTCTAATAACTTGTACTTTTAGTAAGACTTATCATTGCAATGCCTTAACGGATTTAGTGGCTAGTATAAACTTAATGCCATATTCTTTATATTCAAAATGGATTTGGGGGTTTTAAAGCCAACAAAAATGAGCATTAAGATAGCCGACCAAACTTTTAAATACCCGCTTGGCATTGATTTGAGTACGGAACCGGTTGTTAACAAAGTTGAGAAAGACGTTGAAGGTGAAAACGAGTTGATGCCCAAGACTGAGATTGAAAAAGAAATCGTTGAAACAAGTGAATTTTGTCTTAAGCTAAAAATCGATACGGAATCAAATGTGAAAGTTGACAAAGACGTGAGACACTTGAATTTTGATGATTTCATACATGGAAAACCAATTGGGTATGGTACAAAAAACAACAAGTATGGGGGAGAAGTAGGCGACTATAAAGAGCGGGAAGATGGTTCGATCATGCGGGAAACGAATGAATGGCATGACGAATGGGCGATAACCCGCGATGAGCTCGATGTTTCTAACGATGATATTCTGTTTGATGTTTTGATTTGTAGGTGTATTGGGGAAAGTAACATTTTGAGAATTTGGCACGTGGAAGGAAATTGGGGGAAGCCTCGATTTCTAAATTAGTTGATTGTTTGAACAAAGGACGAGTCAAGCTATAGACTCACCATAAAAACAAGCGCTTTACGGGAGGCAACCCGGGTTTGCTTATCTTTTCTTTTCTTTTCTTTTTGTTTCTTTGGTTTTTAGTTTTTATTTCTAGTTTGGAACGCATTCGGGACAATGCGTTAAATAAGTATGGGGGGATGTCGGGAAATTTGCTACTTTAATATTCCCTCTCGTATCCATTATGTTCTTATTTTGTCCCGTTTGAGTCTAATAAAAAAAAATTAAAAACGCTTAAACGTAGTTAGGGAAAATGATAGGGGCTTGTATATTTAATTTTATTCCGGTAATTTAACGTGAAATTGTTTAGGAACATCTCTAGTTAATAAAATTTTGTAAGTAAGAATTTAGGTTTCCTAGTTTTAGTTCCTTAAACTTCCCCTAAAAATCTAAAATCCGGATAACCGCTAGATATCCTAGTACCAAGCCCTTGTTGTTCTTGCACCCTTACGGGGGTAGTTGGGGAATCCTAGTATCCCTTAATCCCAAAAGAGAGTTACAGGCGAAGAAAAAGGCCATAGGTCTTTCTCGTCAACAAAATTGAACTCATCCTCACTATAACGAAGACTCAAATCCCGTTACCAAAACCGTTCACTTCAAAGAAAATATAAAATTATAAATATATAGTATTTGAAGTGAACAAAAGTGAGAGAAAAGAAAAAAGATGTAGACTAACCAAAAATTCTCAAAGAAAGAAGAAACAAAAAGAAGAAAATGGTTTTGTGATATTTTAAGGTATTCCCCCGAAAGCAAGGCGGTATAGGAGTCGGCCCAAAAGGCTTATCGCTTCGACTTAGGTTGGAGAGTGAGGGAAAAGGGGTGGTTATTTAGACATATCTAAACTAGGAGATAAATTAGGAATTGACATTAGGAAATTTCGGTTTTTATTTACTTAAGTAATTTAGTAGCTTTTGATGTTCGTAGTCGGTTTACGATCTAGCAATTTCACGCATATCTTTAATTATTAACTTCGGAATGTCTTTAAATGTTTGAGCCCATGCTTCCTTAATTTTTCTTAAGTTATATATTTTGTAATTTTAGAGTTAGTTTGAATCTAATTTGCTTAGGGACAAGCAAATGCTTAAGTATGGGGGGTTTGATGTCGCTCAATTATATGCATATTTATTCGCGACATTTGTTATGATTTTGTGTCAAAACGTAATGGATAGACCCCGTATTACTTACATTTTGTGTAAAGTTTATGTTTTGGGTGTTTTAACATATTTGGAGTGAAAAGGAGTAATTTTGGAACTAAAAGAGGCGAAATAAAACAAGTTGGGAAGTTGCAAGACAACTGCTAGGCACCTAGACATGGCTAAAAAAATTTGGAACACGCTGAGTCCCAGGTGCGGGGCCCTAAGAATCACATGTGGGGCACCTAGCTGCAACATTTTTTCATTGAACCTACGGAGGTCCAGATGCGGCGCATCACCCTCTAGGTGCGGCGCATCTAAGCCAGTTTGCTGTTACAACTTTGTGATTTAATGCTATTCAAGAGGGAAACCAAAGGGTCTTTAATTACAACTTCTTAAGGACGATTTTGGAGAGATTCTAGGCATCTTTGGCCATCTTGGGGCATCACAATCAGTCTCTAATTATCATCATATCCTCATAATCAATCATTGGGAAAGGAATAATCATTGTAATTTTCGGTTTATTTTGGAAGAATGATTGAACCAATTTCAGTTTATTTTCATCATTTGCTACTTTGGACACTAATTGCAATCGTTGCTTTGTTTTGGTATTAAACTCATTACTCTTTTATTTTCAATAGAATCATGTCTTTTATCTATAATTTGTGTTTGATTATTATTATGCGTAGCTAATTTCATTTTACGTTTGCTTGGATATGTGATCGTTTGTATTATTAATCTTAAGTATGAAATTGTATGATTGATGTGTGTTTGGTTAATTGGGGATCCGTTTGGGTTTAAAATTTAAGAAATTATTAAATTACTTATGTTCTTATTTAAAAATCGGGTATTCGAAAGGAATTCGATTTTGCTATAATAAGAATGAATATATTGACCGGTCTATAGTTGATAGAAAATTAACGGTATTCGAAAGGAATCGTTAATAGTAATTGAAATAAATAAGATTAAACACAAACGCTAATTGATAAATTAAGAGAAATCGGGTTATTGATCAGTAAGCTATTCGAAAGGAAGCTTAAAGATTAATTCTCGCAAATCGGCTTGATACTTTATGCACAATTATTTGGGGTGTTAACCGTATTCGAAAGGAACGGTTGCATGGTTGGGTAATTGGAGAAATCCGGTATTCGAAAGGAACTTAGGATATTATATTAGAAGTTTATCATCAATTCAAACTTAGGAAATCTTATATATTCGTGAACGGTCCAAGGAAGCGTACTTTATAAATATCTGAATTACAAATAATTTTTCACTCGTTTTTACATTCAAGTCTTCCTAAGACTAAAACCACTTGTTACGTTTTATTTGTTACTTTTTAGCTATTTTCTCAATTATAATAATCCCCGTGTTCGAACCTGGTATTTGCCCATACTTTACTACGATCGATAAGGGTACACTTCCCGGTGTCGTAATCTAGTAAAAAGCTTATTTTCGGAAAACTAGATTTTGCACATCAAGTCTTTGGCGCCGCTGCCGGAGACTTTATTTAATTGAGATTTTAGTTTGTTTGTGTTAATTTGGTTCGAATAGATTTCACAGTATTTTCTTTGTTTTTGTTGTGATTTTCAAGTGATTGTTAGTGAATGTTTACGAGGTCCCAAGGGAAGCAAGTAAATAGCCCACTTTCTGACCCGGAAAGGATTTTGGGAAAACAAGGTTTTAGAGCCGCGGTATTTAGTGGGAACGAATCTTCCGAGGGGGAAGAAGGATTAACTTTTGAAGAGGAAAAAGTTGAACCAAGCGAAATGGCGGAAAATGGAGGTGGTAATGCGGTTATTGACCCACCTAACCCGTTTGACGAACCAATGATTAACCGGAACCGACCCGTGCCAATCACTCGAGGATCGGCGATTATTCCACCAAACGTGGGGAATAATTATTCCGTCAAGGGACACCACCATAAGATGATTCAATAACACTCCTTTGAGTACGGAACCGGTTTTTAACTAAGTTGAGAAAGACGTTGAAGGTGAAAAGGAGTTGATGCCCGAGACTGAGATTGAAAAAGCAATCGTTGAAACAAGTGAATTTTGTCTTAAGCTAAAAATCGATACGGAATCAAATGTGAAAGTTGACAAAGACGAGAGACACTTGAATTTTGATGATTTCATACATGGAAACCCAATTGGGTATGGTACGGAAAACAACAAGTATGGGGGAGAAGTAGGCGACTGTAGAGAGCGGGAAGATGGTTCGATCATGCGGAAAACGAGGGAATGGCATGAAGAATGGGCGAAAACCCGCGATGAGCTCGATGTTTCTGACGATAATATTCTGTTTGATGTTTTGATTTGTAGGTGTATTGGAGAAAGTAACATTTTGAGAAGTTGGCACGTGGAAGGAAATTGGGCGAAGCCTCGATTTCTGAATTAGTTGATTTTTTGAACAGAGGACGAGTCAAGCTATAGACTCACGATAAAAACAAGCGCTTTACGGGAGGCAACCCAGGTTTGCTTATCTTTTCTTTTCTTTTCTTTTCGTTTGTTTGGTTTTTAGTTTTTAGTTTCTAGTTTGGAACGCATTCGGGACAATGCCTTAAATAAGTATGGGGGGATGTCTGGAAATTTGCTAGTTTAATATTCCCTCTCGTATCCATTATGTTCTTATTTTGTCCCATTTGAGTCTAATAAAAAAAAAATTAAAAACGCTTAAACGTAGTTAGGGAAAATGATAGGGGCTTGTATATTTAACTTTATTCTTGTAATTTAACATGAAATTGTTTAGGAACATCTCTAGTTAATAAAATATTTGTATGTAAGAATTTAGGTTTCCTAGTTTTAGTTCCTTAAACTTCCCCGAAAAATCTAAAATCCGGATAACCGCTATATATCCTAGTACCAAGCCCTTGTAGTTCTTGCACCCTTTCGGGGGTAGTTGGGGAATCCTAGTATCCCTTAATCCCAAAAGAGAGTTAGAGGCGAAGAAAAAGGCCATAGGTCTTTCTCGTCAACAAAATTGAACTCATCCTCACTATAACGAAGACTCAAATCCCGTTACCAAAACCGTTCACTTTAAAGAAAATATAAAATTATAAATCTATAGTATTTGAAGTGAACAAAAGTGAGAGGAAAACAAAAATATGTAGACTAACAAAAAATTCTCAAAGAAAGAAGAAACAAAAAGAAGAAAATGGTTTTGTGATATTTTAAGGTATTCCCCCGAAAGCAAGGCGGTATAGGGGTCGGCCCAAAAGGCTGATCGCTTCGACTTAGGTTGGAGAGTGAGGGAAAAGGGGTGGTTATTTAGACATATCTAAACTAGGGGATAAATTAAGAATTGACATTAGGAAATTGCGGTTTTTATTTACTTAAGTAATTTAGTAGCTTTTGATGTTTGTAGTCGGTTTACGATCTAGCAATTTCACGCATATCTTTAATTATTAACTTCGGAATGTCTTTAAATGTTTGAGCCCATGTTTCCTTAATTTTTCTTAAGTTATATATTTTGTAATTTTAGAGTTAGTTTGAATCGAATTTGCTTAGGGACAAGCAAATGCTTAAGTATGGGGGGTTTGATGTCGCTCAATTATATGCATATTTATTCGCGACATTTGTTATGATTTTGTGTCAAAACGTAATGGATAGACCCCGTATTACTTACATTTTGTGTAAAGTTTATGTTTTGGGTGTTTTAACATATTTGGAGTGAAAATGAGTCATTTTGGAACTAAAAGAGGCGAAATAAAAAAAGTTGGGAAGTTGCAAGACAACTGCTAGGCACCTAGACATGGCTAAAAAATATTGGAACACGCTGAGTCCCAGGTGCGGGGCGCTAAGAATCACATGCGGGGCACCTAGCTGCAACATTTTTTCATTGAACCTACGGAGGTCCAGATGCGGCGCATCTAAGCCAGTTTGCTGTTACAACTTTGTGATTTAATGCTATTCAAGGAGGAAACCAAAGGGTCTTTAATTACAACTTCTTAAGGACGATTTTGGAGAGATTCTAGGCATCTTTGGCCATCTTGGGGCATCACAATCAGTCTCTAATCATCGTCATATCATCATAATCAATCACTGGTAAAGGAATAATCATTGTAATTTTCGGTTTATTTTGGAAGAATCATTGAACCAATTTCAGTTTATTTTCATCATTTGCTACTTTGGATACTAATTGCAATCGTTGCTTTCATTTTGGTATTAAACTCATTACTCTTTTATTTTCAATAGAATCATGTCTTTTATCTATAATTTGTGTTTGATTATTATTATGCGTAGCTAATTTCATTTTACGTTTGCTTGGATATGTGATCGTTTGTATGATTAATCTTAAGTATGAAATTGTATGATTGATGTGTGTTTGGTTAATTGGGGATCCGTTTGGGTTTAAGATTTAAGAAATTATTAAATTACTTATGTTCTTATTTAAAAATCGGGTATTCGAAAGGAATTCGATTTTCCTATAATAAGAATGAATATATTGACCGGTCTATAGTTGATAGAAAATTAACGGTATTCGAAAGGAATCGTTAATAGTAATTGAAATAAATAAGATTAAACAAAAAAGCTAATTGATAAATTAAGAGAAATCGGGTTATTGATTAGTAAGCTATTCTAAAGGAAGCTTAAAGATTAATTCTCACACATCGGCTTGATACTTTATGCATAAGTATTTGGGGTGTTAACCGTATTCGAAAGGAATGGTTGCATGTTTGGGTAATTGGAGAAATCCGGTATTCGAAAGGAACTTAAGATTTTATATTAGAAGTTTATCATCAATTCCTACTTAGGAAAGATTATATATTCGTGAACGGTCCAAGCAAACGTACTTTATCAATATCTGAATTACAAATCATTTTTCACTCGTTTTTACATTCACGTCTTCCCAAGACTAAAACCCACTTGTTACGTGTTATTTGTTACTTTTTAGCTATTTTCTCAATTATAATAGTCCCCGTGTTCGAACCTGGAATTTGCCCATACTTTACTACGATCGATAAGGGAACACTGCCCGGTGTCGTAATCTAGTAAAAAGCTTATTTTCGGAACACTAGATTTTGCACATCAGTCCTTGATCCTGATATCGTTGTAAATATCCGTTATATTTCTGATCAAAATATAATTGGTTCGTTGGTGGAAAATTGTTTGTGTTCTTGTTATTCATTCTTATTCAAATTCATAGACATAAACTGTTATTCACAAAACCTTGTAATATCAAAGTGTTGATCCGCTGCAACTTCTTTGATTGATCTAGATCTACACGTTTTTTCATTCAAACCTAGTTCGACAGATCCTGACAAGTGGTATCAGAGCGCAAGGTTGCTCTAGATCTACGATCAACAAGGCGTATAAACAAGTTTTTCACAAAAAAAAAAACAAGATGACTAATCTTACTGAAAGCGTTCAAGCAAATAGGGTTCTTGTTCTCACATCATCAAACTATGATATGTGGAAAAGTCGCATGTATCAGTACATGCTACAAACCAACTACTCCATGTGGAAAGTGGTGAAGAATGGCGCTAAACATGCTCCTCTACCAGGACCAGATCTCAAGAACAAAGCAGTAGCAGAAAGTTCAGGCCAACCAGTAACTGAGCAAGAGAGAAGAGATACTCACAATGAATGTCAAGCTTTGAGCACTCTACTTATTGCTATTCCTAATGAGTATCAACATCAATTCAGAAATTATACGGATGCTAAATTCTTATGGGAGGCCTTGGAGAAAAGATTTGGTGGAACTGCAAGTACAAGGAGGAATCAAAAGGATCTGTTGAAACAACAGTTTGAGAACTTCATGGTTGTGAAGGGTGACACTCTATGTTAAACTTTCGAAAGATTCAACAAACTGATTGGTGAATTGTCAAACATGGGGGTTAATACTGCTCAAGACGATATCAATAGGAAGTTTCTTAGAGCACTAGGAGAAGAATGGGCAATGTACACAGTCAGTTATAGGCAAGGAAACACACTTGACATAATGGAGATTGACGAGTTATCCAATGAACTACAAGTGTTTGAACCTGAAATCAAAAGACCAAGTAATCACTCCACACAGAATGCAGCGTTTGTTTCTAATGGTGGAGCACCTTCTAAAACTGGTTTCATATCAAGTGAATCTAAAGGAAACAAGAATGAAGAAAGTGTTAGAGAAGCCTTCTTTGCCAGTCATGGAAATTCTGGTTTAGTCATTGAAGACTTAGAACAAGTGAATGCTGACGATATGGAGGAGATGGATTTAAAATGGCAAGTTGCTATGCTCAGTGTTCGAACAAGAAGGTTCATGCAACGAACAGGAAGAAACAACTTTGCAGTACGATAAGGTGACAGAACTGGTATTGATAAAAGCAAAGTAAGATGTTTTGACTGCAAAAAGCTAGGTCACTTTGCAAGGGAATGTCCTGGACACTAAGATGATCAACAGAAGCAGACAACTCAACACAATTCGTCTGTATCAAGTAACAATCATCAAGGAAGATCATCTAATTCAACTGCTCTAGTCACTCAAGATGGACTAGGATTTGATTGTAGTTTTCAAGCAAATGAAGAAACAACAAATCAAGCTCTCATGGCAGACACTTCTAAAGACGATATCCCACCTGGGGTACTTTCTGAACTCTGTACTCCTGCATGTATTAAACAAGTTAGGGAATATAGAGAACATAATAAACTTGTGTGTGAGTCTTTACATAAGTTAGAAGAGAGAAGAAGAGAATTAGCCACAGTTATTGCTAGTTATGAACAACAGGTAAAAGCATATGTCAAGAATGAGACAAAATATCGGGAAGATTTAGCAATGGCTAAATGGGAAAGAGACAATGCTTTGGCTAAAGTTCTTAAGGTAGAAGAACAGGTCGAGGAGATCAAAATAGAAAATGATCAAATCAAGCTCAGTATCACGAAGTATGAAAATGCTTCTAAAACTGTTGATCAAATTCTTAGATCTCAAGTCCATGGGAACAAGAAACAGGGGATTGGGTACAACAATTTGTCACCACCATTTAACAACAGTAGTAACTCTGACAGTAGTAACTCTCTACATGTTCAAAACAAGAATCCTGCATATCAGTTCAAACGTTTTGATTATGTTAATGAAAAAGGTAAACCCAAGACTACCTTGGCTTGGGTTCCTAAAAGAAACTAACCTCTTTTTCATGTGCAGAGCAAGCCAGGTGTCAAGAAAGGAGAGACGTGGCATGTAGACAGTGGTTGCTCTAGGCACATGACATGCAACAAGCTGCAGCTCAAAGACCATGTTGAATATGATGGGGTCTATGATGCATTTGGAGGAAATCCACGAGGTGGGAGAATTACAGGAAAAGGCACAATCAACGATGGTACCATTACCTTTGAAAATGTTCTATTTGTTCAAGAATTGAATTATAATCTGGTTAGTGTTTCTCGAGTTTGTGATAAAAAGAACAAGGTACTGTTTACTAAAACCGAGTGTATCATTCTTGATCCTAAGTTCGAAGTAGCTGACGAAAGTATGATTCTACTTCGAACTCCTAGGAAAGAGAATGTATATTGTTTAAACATGGGTAAACTTCCTCTGAAGTAAAATAAAATTGTTTCATTTCAAAAGCTTCACAGGATGAATCTTCTTTATGGCATAGAAGAATGTGTCATATGAATTTCAAAAACATGAACATTTGGTTAAAAATGGGTTGGTTAGGGGTTTACCACAAAAGAATTTACTTGCAATGATCACTGTTTTTCATGTTTAAAGGGTAAACAACATAAATCTTCTCATAAAATCAAAGACCCAAATTCTAATCTGTCCAGTTTACACTTATTGCATATAAATCTTTTTGGTCCAACTCATTTTATGAGTCCAGGAAAGAAGTATTATTGTTTAGTTATTACTGATGACTTTACAAGATATACGTGGGTTTTCTTTCTTGGTACTAAAGATGAAACAAGTGATCATCTACGATCTTTCATAACACGAATTGAGAAAAAGACAGAAAAGAAGGTGAAGATAATCCGATGTGACAACGGCACTGAATTCAAGAAACAAGAGATGGATGAATTTTGCAGCATCAAAGGAATTGAACGTCAGTACAGTGCTCCTCGCACTCCTCAACAAAATAGAGTGGCAGAACGTCGAAACAGGACTCTTATAGAAGCGGCACGATCCATGCTTGCGGATTCCAAACTTCCTGTTACATTCTCGACAGAAGCAGTTAACATTGTCTGCTATGTTCAGAACAGAGTATTGATTGTCAAATCTCAAACCAAGACCCCATATGAGCTCTTTAATGAGATAAAGCAATTCAATTGCTTCTTTAAACCATTTGGGTGTCCTTGTACAATCTTAAATACTAAGGAATATTTGGGGAAGTTTGACAACAAAGTTTCTGACGGGTTCTTCGTAGGGTATTCTACTCAGAGCAAGGCATACAGAGTGTATAACATCAAAACCAGAATTGTGGAAGAAAGCACAAATGTCTTTTTCAACGAGAAGACTCTAAATGCCACAGGAGAAGGACCAGATTGGTTGTTTAATATTGATGAACTAACTCGATCTTTGAATGCTCATTTTATAGGTCAACAGAACAATGAATCGAGAAAAGGAGTTAATATTGTTGAACCAGATACTACTGGGGAACCAGTTAATACTGGTCACTCAGTTAGTACTGATGAAACAGTTAATATTGGTCCCTCAGTTAAAACTGGTAACCCAGTTAATACTGGACACTCAAAAGTTCCTACTCGTTCTACAGTTAATATAGGTGATCCCATTTCTACTGGTTCAAACGACAAACCTGGTCCAACTCCTCAACATGATCAGTTCGTATACTTTCCATATATCAGCATTGATCCTCCTGGAATGTTTAAGCCCGACACCACTGACGCTGCAAGCACCGTGGATTCACATGCTGATGATGATCATTCGAGTAGTCCGAAGGATGGCGAAATTTCTCTTTCTGGAGATGAGGACCATTACATCAGTCCTACTCCAAACGATACTGCTCAAGAAGAGGCAACGGTTCCCACTCCACAACCCAATTCAAATGATCTTCCTGAGCAAAATGATTCAAACTTGGAAGAGGAAATTACAGACGATCCATTTCAAACCCATCGAATTAACAGGGTTCATCCTTTGGAATAAGTCATTGGCGATGTTTACTCCACAGTAAACACAAGAAAACAGCTTTATCGCAGTTTTAATGAATGTATGTTTGTCTGTTTTCTTTCTCAAATGACTTCGAAGAAGATAGAGCAAGCAATTAAGGATCCCAGTTGGGTTTAGGCAATATAGGAGGAACTATTACAGTTCAAATTACAAGCAGTGTGGACACTTGTTGTGCTCCCAAGTGGGAAACGAGTCATTGGCACCAAATGGATCTTCAAGAACAAAACCGATGAACGGGGAATAGTAATCAAGAATACAGCACAGTTGGTTGCTCAGGGGTACACACAAGAAGAAGGGGTTGACTATGATGAAGTGTTCGCTCCAGTCGCCAGATTTGAGGCCATTCGCATTTTCTTGGCATTTGCATCTTTCAAAGGATTTACGGTATATCAAATGGACGTCAAGAGTGCCTTTATTTATGGCAAAGTTGAAGAGGAGGTGTATGTGTGTCAACCTCCAGGTTTGGAGGACCCTGAACATCCTGATATGGTATACAGATTTGATAAAGCGTTGTATGGTCTTCACCAAGCTCCTCGTGCTTGGTATGATACTCTAATGTGTATCTTCTTAATCACTATTTCAAGAGGGGTGCAATTGACAAAACACTATTCATCAAGAAATTTGGGGGTGATATTATGCTTGTTCAAATCTACATCGACGATATTATCTTTGGCTCTACAAATGACTTATTATGTAAAGAGTTTGAACAAATTATGCATAAGAAATTCAAGATGAGTTCAATGGGGTAATTGACTTTCTTCCTAGGTTTACAAGTCAAGCAGAGTCCTGCTGGTATTTTCATTCACCAAGCAAAATATGTCAAAGACATTCTTGAAAAGTTTGGATTTCAGGATGCCAAACATGCAAGTACTCCAGTGGAAACACACAAACATCTTGAGGCCGACTCTGAGGGGGAGGATGTGGATGAGCATCTTTACATATCAATGATTGTATCATTAATGTACCTAACGGCATCTCGTCCAGACATCATGTATAGCGTGTGTGTATGTGCACGTTATCAGACTCTTCCCAAGATTTCACATCTAAGTTCAGTGAAGAGAATCTTTCGATATCTAAAGGGAAAGCCAAATTTGGGTTTATGGTACCCAAGAGATTCTCCATTTGAGCTCATATCATACACAGACAGTGACTATGGAGGAGAAAATCTTGACATAAAGTCAACATCAGGAGGATGTCAATTCTTTGGATCACGTTTAATCTCATGGTAATGCAAGAAACAAACAAACGTGTCCATATCCTCAACGGAAGCAGAATATGTTACTGCATCAAGTTGTTGTGCACAAGTGCTTTGGATTCAGAATCAAATCATGGACTATGGTATCTCTTTCTTACATACTCCTATTTTTATTGATAATAAGAGTACCATTAGTATAGTCAATAATCCAGTCAAACACTCGAAAACTAAACACATCGAAATTTGCTTTCATTTTATAAGAGATTGCAACGAAAAGAAACTTATTCAGGTAGTCAAAGTCCATAATGATAATCAGTTTGCAGATCTGTTCACAAAAGCATTTGATATGAGCAGATTTACATTCTTGCTTAATAGTATCGAAATGATTAATCCTGCTTAAATTTTACTTGATAAAATGACGAATTCAAACATATCATGTTTTATCTTGTGTGTGTAAAGTTAATATTGGTCGTTAGTACCGTCATTAGTTAATACCTTTGTTGGTTACTACTGCTCATATTGATACTGGCAACATTTAATACTGGTAATCATTTTCTTTAAAACAGTTACTACTGATCCTTTCCATTGGTTGTCGTTACTACTGCCAGTTGAAATAAATTGGCAGGAAGTTAATACTGCCAAGTGGGAAGTTGGTATTTTGTTTTGTGTGCAGGCGGCAATTAGTATAAATGGGGAAATTAATTGACTTAATAAATTCCATTCGAATTGAAATTTCGCTCTCTCTCAATTGAAAAACCCCAAATCGAAGGAAACCTTCTCAAAACAAACCCTCTTCACTCCGCAAAACCCTAATCGATCAATCTTCAAGTTCAATCACTCTCTAATCAATGGCAGAACAACCAGAACTTACTTTCGGACTTGCCCACAACAATGTCGTTGATCTTACACTCCATAAAGACGCCGCCGACTTTCATCAGATCATTAGATTCTTCAAAAGATCTTACATTCGTTATGCTTTAACAGTAAACCCACCGGTTAATGAAAAGCACATTCGTGAATTCTGGGCCACTGCAACTCTGGAAAATGTAAATAACCAATAATGCATCTGTGCCATCATTGAAAAGAAGGAGATAGTTGTTACAGAGGCAATCATTTGATCTCATCTATCCCTTAACGATGCATCAGGTATAACATCTATCCCTAACGATGAATTATTTGAAATTTTTGAAAGGATTGGGTACGACGGGAGCCTAACTAAATTTACTTTTCAAAAGGCTCTTCTCTCACCCCAATGGAGATATATGGTACATGTTTTACAACAATGTATCTCCAAAAAGAGGTATACCTGGAACGAATTTAACACCACCATAGCTACTGCTATGGCATGTCTTGCTACAAATAGGGTATACAATTTTTCAAATATTATTTTTGGTGATTTGAAGTTTAATCTTACCCACGTGGAAAACAAATTTTTAATGTATCCAAGGTTTTTAACTGTCATCTTTAATAAAGAAATTAAAAATATTTCCATGGAGGGAGACGTTCTCATTATGGACTGTCATTCTCATAAAACACTTTCTAACATGAGGAGAACGTCAAACAAATTTTTCTGAAAAGGTGACACCCCTGTTCTCCACAATGGTCGGTGTCCCTGTTGCATCTTGTGAAGGAACAAGTAACTCACTTGAGTCCGAACCCACACCACCCACTTCCACTGCTGAACATGATACTGAAACTGAAAAGAGTGCCTCTTTTGCACCAACTCCATCAACTCAAAGTACACCTCCGAAGGAGTACGCCCCAAAGGCCAAGCAGGGTCCTTCACCTCTTGGACCTAAAGTTAAAACGTTTAAACCAGTGGAGAAACCAGTTAAGAAGGTGGTCCATAAGAAGAGGGGATACCATGTCGAACAGGCTCATACTACAGATGCACCACTTCGTGGTGCTCAGGGCAGTAAGACGGGCATTAAGACCCAATCGACGGCAACTCTAGAAGAGGATGTTTCTCTGGAATCATTCTCTAGAGGTACCTGGCGCCAAGAGACCAAGGGGGAGGGTGATGAAACTGCTCCGCAGGAGGCACCCTCTACATCTGAGGAACTGCCCAATTTTGGTACTCAACAGAAGGGTGGGGAGGATAGTTATGACTATACAAATCTGGAATTGATGGAAATGTGCCAAAAATTTATCTTGAAAGTGGAACGACAGGAGGAGGAAATTAAACGACTGAAGAAACTTGTATCTCGCTTGGTTCAGGAGGTCAAATTTTGCAGAATAGTGATGAAAAGACCAGTCCGGTTGAAGAAGAAAGTTGGAAAGAAAGTTGGAAAGAAAAGTGGGAAGAAGGGTGAATCACAGTCAAAGATGCCTACCCCATCTAGTTCAAGCTCAAGCCCCAGTTCTTCAGGCCAAGATGCGAAGAATGTTGCCACTAAGGGGGAGAAAAATGCAGAAAAAAAGGATGAAGCTGAAAAAGAGGTCCCAATTTTTGTAGAAGAGATTATAGTTGAAAATGTTGAATAGAAGGAAGAAAAGGTAGCTACAGAACCAGAAATAGAATGGACAGCTGCAGACCAAGAAATACATGACATTATCATGAACATGGGAGAGTCTGAGGCTGAAGTCAAACAGGCAAGGGTGAGAGTGGATGAGATTTTGCTGGGAATTGCAAAGATCAATATTGAAGAAGAAGCTGAGAAAACTACTGAGAAGGAAACAACAACGCAACCACCATTTAATACTGGTGAGGAGCCACCAGTTAATACTGGTGAGGAGCCACCAGTTAATACTGGTGAGGAGCCACTAGTTAATACTGGTAATTTAATGAAAGACGACTCAACATTAGCTTCTCAACTTGAAAAGATCAAAGAAGAGAAAGCTAAACAAGAAAAGGAGAAGGTTGAGGCATTAAGAAAAGAACAAATAGCAGCTGTAGTAGCACGCCAAAGAAAAGCAGCAGCTACACAGCCCAAAGAAAAACCAGTTAAGTTTGGTACTGATGAATCTGAAGGTACAAATAATTATCCTTCGTCTGGGTCAAAGAAAAACATTGGATACATTACCGCCAAGAAGGGACTTCAGAGGGTCAATCTTGATGACCCAGAACACAAAAGCAAGGAAAAGGAAATGTGATTAAGAAGTCCAAGAAAGAACTGGAGGAGGAAGAATTAAAGAAGAAACAAAAGCTAGCTGAAGAAAGAGATGAGAAGATTAGACTAGCAGAGTTAGAAAAGGAAAGTTGGAGCAAGAAAGGGCTAAAGCTGAGTTGTTGAAAAAGATGGAACAAGAAGGTAACAACGAAGACCAAGAAAATGCTCAAGCTAAGAGGGAAAGATTAAAGAAAATTGCACAAGAAGATGCAATTCATGCCCAAAGAATGGTTGATGAACAAATACAGGATGAATTGAAACGTAAAGCTCAAGAAAGAAAAGATGCTGAAATTGGCCTAGAAAATGCTAGAAAGATATGAGCTCTTGTTACAAAAGAAAAAGAAAGAAGAAGAGAGAAGCAAGAATACTATAAAGAGAAACAAAACAAGAGCTGAAGACAAAAAGAAGTACATTGATTTCCTGAAGTCAACTGGGAAATACAGTGGCAAACAGTTGGGGCCAATGCAGCTAGACAATGTTTTGTATTTGTACATCAAGGAGAAACGAATTTGAAGGCAGCTCAAGAGCAAGCAAAGCTGGAAAGGGAAAGAAAAGAGTTGGAGAAGGAGCGAGCTCTCAAGGCTGCTCTTGATAGGGGATATAAAGTTGTTCACTTTGGCAAGAAGAAGGATGCGGAGCCAAGAGTGGAGAAGAATAAAGCTCAACCACAGTTTGTGCCATCTAACGAAGATATCCAGGTGGTAATGTTCCTACTGCTAAAAGGTCAAAACCAACAGTAGAAACAGATACTACTGGCACAAAAAGAAAGGCAAGTATTAGCTCTACTGTTCAAGCTGGTGTAAAGAAAGCTAGAGTTGAGCAAACAAAGAAATCTACAAAGGAAAGTTCCCAGGGCAATGATAACGAGAAAGAAGCTGAGAAAGAAGAAGAGAAGCCAAAATTTGTCCAGGTCAAACAAGAAAATATCTCTGGAAACTTTGTGTTTGGATGTGTGCCTGAGATTTCAGATGATCAGGTTAATGAGGCTGCTGATAGAGTTTTTGATGACATGAAGACTCTTATCGTACATTTTGAAGACATGAATTGTGCAACAACCTTTAGTGAAGTACCCATATTTGATTGGTTTGTTGTGGTTGTGAATGGTAAAAATGGTTACAAGTTTGTTCGAGCTGACAAGAGCTTCAAAGTGTTTTACAGTCATCTTGAAATCTTCAGGAATATTTTTCGAAAGGACCTGGTCATGCTCTTCCTTATCGGCTGCAAGAAATACTCCAATGGTCAAGGTACTGTTCTATATCATAATGATATATTTATGGAAGTACTGGAGATCATGTTTGAGCCTGAGAATGTACCAGAAAAGTTATCAAAGTTTACTCTTGTTCTTGAATGGATACACTATGAGAGTTGCGGAGTTTACTCTTTGAGCAGAAGTGATGGCTCAACTGATTACTTTTTGGTAGAGAAGAAGTACAAGCATGGTATTAATGTGATGATCAATATGTTGAATGTTAAGTTGAAGGCTAATCAAGATTCAGAAGAAGCTATTCAACTACTGTGGAAGATCAGATCCCAGCTTACAGATCACCGAAACTTGATGTAGTCAGGTAGAAATATTGGCAACCTTCTTCAAGGTTAGTAATGAAGAAACTTATGCAATTTAGATGAATGCAGAAGTTTAGGGGGAGATTGTTGGGTTTATAAAGTGTTAATACTGGTAGAAGCAGTTAGTACTGGGGAGTAACATTGTTAATACTGGTGAGTAATAATACTGGTGACTATAGTTTGTACTGGTGGTCAAGTATTGAAGATTACTACTGGTGACTTACTACTGCTGACTTAATACTAGTGATTGTTTATATTGGCTGCATGAATTTGCATGACGTAGTTTCTACTGGCGCGCTCATTACTACTGCTTATGTGATATGTTTAGTTAGCGCATTGTAAGGAGATAATTATGTAAAATATATATTGATAATTATCTTCATAGATTTCTTTAGATTTAACCTAATCGTTATTAGGGTTTCCTCAAGGTATATATAAATAGATCCATGTGTCGTTGTAAACACACGTCTGTTAACGAACAATAATTCTTAATAGATTGAGGCTGTTGGTGGAATTCTTGTGTTCATAATTGTTAACATTTATTCATTCTTATATACATAAATTGTTAATCAATTAACCCTTGTTAATATGAAAGTGTTGATCCGCTGCAACTTCTTTGATAGATCTAGATCTACACATTTGTATTTATACAAGTATAGTTTGACAGATACTAACATCATACAATTGAGATTAACCGGTAAGTGTAGGTATGACGATAGGAATTTCAGCGAGTACCTATGTCCATTAAAACTATTATAACTTGAGTTTTAGGAAGATTTAAACGATGAATCTTATACGTACGAAAACTAGACTCGGAGGGATACAATATAGACTTTGGATTTGATCAATTTGATTTAATTACGAAATAGTTATGATTGAAACAAAATTGGTTTAACAATCTGTCCAAAACGTAAGTTTATCTAGTTTGAGTTATAAACGTTTTTATGTTACCTCATAAACATATAATGAAGTTAAATCCTTTTTAATATGTTTAGTATTTGTTAATAAGTGATAATAACAAACTCAAGATATATTTAAGGTTTGCTAAATGGTTACACATATTCAACTTACCAAAACCTAACAAAGCATTCTAAAACTCAGATTTGACCCCCTGTTAGTAATTTACAATTTTAGCAAGTTTTACGATTACTTAGACAACGAGGTTTATATTTTCAGAAACCAGATTCCGAGAGATACAATATTGATTTAGACTTCGGTTTCAAATTCCAAATTACCCAGGAGCTACTAACCGAACAGGACATAATGATTTACCGATCAACAAGATTACAAAACCGAAGAATAAGCTCTTTAGATTAGGTTTTCTATGTGAAGATTAGCTTATGAAACTTGTATGTACATTTTATGTGGTGAAAATTCAGATTATATGCACCCAAGAACAATACCAATCACTACATTAACATGATTAAAGATAATGAAATAGAAACATAACGAAACTCGAGGATTAGGGTTTTATACCCTTGAAATGAAACGACTTTTGGAGGATTTGATCCTTGAAATCCTAGACACGATATGGGATGATCAAAACCACAAAATAATACTTACAGTTGCTGCTGAGAACGATCCATAAGCCCTCACAACCAGAGACAATCAATATACAAATCAGAAACGCATACACCATCAAAGGGAAAATCGGCTTCAAGGAAATCACAAAAATTATACCTAAGATGTGTGAATGAAGGATGTTAAATTTGAGGTTGTCACGATGATGATGATGATGATGGATAATACACAGCAAACAACCAAGAAACTCAGCGAGATCAGAAGATGGTGATGGTGATCGGTTGGTCACAAAACAACAACACACCATGATTATTATGATGAATGAAGGATCGGCTAGGCACTCAAAGGAGGAAGATGATGAATCCAAGGTGATGATGGTGTTCGATTAAGCTGATACAAGGACTAAAATTGGCTGCTATGGTGGAGGATATTGTCGGCTGAAATGGGAGGAAGGGTGACGGTTTGGGAGAGGTGTGAAAAGAAAAGAATTAGGGTTAGGGTTTGTTAGCTTAGAAGTGTATGCATTAGTTTTAGACTTAGTGAATTTCACAAATGGCTAACCATGATCGAAATTACACTCCTTAGGCTGGTCAAGGTTCAGCCAAGTCCAAAGTCACAAAAACCGTATCAAGTCCACAAGTGAAAGAAAAGTTTGCGACACGGATAGTATAATTGGAGTTGCTCGGGAATTCAAGTTACAAAACGATTTAATTAATAATGTGATTAAGGTTCTCAATAGTAATTTAAGTTTACATAATAATCTAATTATAACTCAAATACGGGAAATACTCGCTAAAGCATCTAGGAGCTCATCTAGTGGGTACTACAACTTGTGCACCTAATCTAACACGATAATAAACCCATATAGAGATATACACACATGTCTAAAGCAATAAACAACATAAGTAAAGTATAAGGAACTTAAATTTAAAACTTTTTGTAAAACGAGGTAAGAACTACAGGCATACTAGACTAAACTGAGACGGAAAAGTGAAAGTTGTCAGAATTTCAAGATTTCCTCGGTGTTTTAAGCTGTCCCGATAAAGATCGGAAGGTCAGATGTGGCTCCGCTGATGGTTGGCGGATAAACTGTAATTATATTCTTTTAACGATTTAGAATCATGTTTAACCGATAAATTTCGGGTTAATGTTCTGAAGGGATAAGGGTGAAATATGGGGGATAATGTGGGTAGTGTGAGTATGCAGGATCTAATCGTGTATGTTCGGTTGGCGGTTAAGGGTTTATGTGTGTTTAGGGGGAGTGGACGTTTTTGTGGAGGTTTGAGTGGATAACATGTCTTCTTGCTGCATTATCGAGACCTATTAAATTTTTCTTGACCTAAGGGCTTCATGTATACTTTCCGGTTGACGTCTACATCTTCGGTTTGTCTAGACTTATTTTTGAGAAGCTCGTATCATGCATGGTTTTTCATATCTTCGAGAAGTCTTCATCTAGGCATGAAAAAGTATTGTTTTGATCTTCAGATGTGGCTGAGTCTTCAAATAGTCTTCTGGAAGTGCCTGACAAAGCTTTCACGCAAACTTCAACATTTAATTGCCATTTCATCTCTTTTTAGGCTCTCTTCTACATGTTTTAGGCTTTTCATCCTTTTCGGGGTATGATTCCCTAAAACATCCTAAAACAATGGAAATAGATCAATTTTGTATAATTTATATGTAGTAAAGTCAAGTATGATATAACAAATAGGTCATAAAATGTGTGTTATTAAGACGATATCAACATCTTTCACTGGGAGTTATAGATATGTAGTGTTACGTTGTTAGGGTTATCCAGTTTAGGTAATCATTCCTGCATACGGTTATCCTCTATTCTTTCTCCCTATGGTCCATCCCGGATAAGCTCTGTATTCATGACATGCTTGTCTTATCGACAATACATGAACGGGGGAAACCCCGCTGAGATGGTTGGGTATGCCTCAGTTACATGTTCACTGGAGTGTTCATCATTCTCACGCACTCAAGATGTTAAAGAAAAACTTAACCATGCATGGAAAACAAATAGATGAGATGATTTATTCTATATGAAAACCTAAACCTAGCATACAACCTAGATAGAGTATAGAAGCAAGACTATTTCCTAAAAGAAACATCAAACAAGAACATGCAATTAAGACTTAGCAGGCATTTATAGTTTATCAGTTATCAGGTTTAAATCGTAAGTACCATAAGGTTTGCTCCAAAAGTAAATACAAAGTGATCCAAGACCTAATTACTTTATACACTCATTTTCCTTACTCAAAGAGAACGAAACTCTTTGGAGATACCGGGTTAGGAGAGTATTATCAACATCTGTCTAAAATGGCAAGTGAAAATATGATATTGTCACGAAATAAGTTGGAAAGGTATCCAAATGCAGGTCGAGTCAACAAATTCATCACAGAGCTCATATCATTATCATACTAACCACATAAGGATTTTAACATATCATTACAACCCTAGCATGACATCTACCATGAAAAACAACTATAAGTCTACTCTATCATGGCAAGCATGGCAGTCACAAATTCATAATTAAAACAATAATAAATAAAAAAACATGTTAAAATAGTAAAAATTAAAGAAAGTAAAACCTGATGATTAAGATAGTATAAAAATAGTATATGCCTAACAAAGATTCCCGCAAGAATCCTTTCTAGCTACCGAATACAATATCGAGTATGGTAATAAACTTCTTCCCCTATGCGTAAGTACAAATTACTAATGAAACTACCTAATAAAACCTAAAAATCTAGAAAGAAACAAGAGAGAAGAATGTAGGGAGATGTGGGATGAGGTGTGTTGAAAATGGACAATGAGCATCGTATTTATAGGAAACCAACCCCCAACCCCCTTCTCCTACCCTTGGCCACCTACACGGTGGCATGACTAGCCACTCCACGGCGGTCTGGTCAGGTGGATGGGTGGGGGGGGGAGAGAGAGTGGGGGTTGAGCTGTTGTTTTTATGTGGATCAGTGCGTTCGTGTTGGTCAGATAGCTAGGCAATGGCTCGGGTTTACATAGGATGATTTTGCTAGCTTCCCTAGGTCCACCAGAAAGCCTCAAACAATGCTAGAAGGTTGGATGGTGGATAAGATGTGTTTCGGTGGTTGTTGGTGGCTTAACCGTAAATCTGCTCTATATAGAGTTACAACTAGGTTTTACTTGGAAATGAGGAAGCTTGGTTTTGTGGAAGTTTTAAATAATGAAAGTGTATTCAAATAGAATTGTCAAGACGTCTAGAAGTTTTTCTTGACCTACGTGATTCCTGAACACTGTCCGGACCAGTGCGACGTCTTTAGAACTCTAAGAGGTATAATCGGTAAACTCGTATCATGCATGGTCTACTAAGTACTTACATCCATGTATGATAGGTAGTGTCTAGATCTTCGGGATGCTGTCGAGTCTTCGGTTGGTCTTCTGGATGTAGTAGCCATAATCTTCATGTAATCTTTGGCGTTTCTTACCTTTTCTGGTTCTTTTTTAATATACACCATAGAATTCACATGTTTTTCAAATCAATCACAAAATAAGTTTTGTGGACATAAAATGTTTTCAAGAAAAATAGAGAAATAAAATATTAAGAAAATATAAATAACTTAAAAAGAACATAAGCAAGCACAAATAAAATAACCTACATGATGAAGGTCAAATTTTTGTTGTAAATATCAACAACATATCTGAGGGTAAATGATCTATTAAGAAACATAATTTTCTAAGGATCAAAAAACATAATTTTGGTCATTCATTCCATTTTAATCTCATGGTTAAGATTAAAACCAAAACCCACCATTCTTTTATTTGTTTAATTAATTTATCTCACAAACCGTTAATCGTTAGACGAAACAAAATACACGGTTGTGATCGTCACGTTTTTATCTTTAATTATGAAATCGACGACGACTTTTTGTTTTTAGTGGGTATTGAAATTGTAACGATAATATCACATGTGATATTAGCACCAATTCGTAAAACTTTATAAAAGAAAATTACTATAAAATGAATAAATTACCTAAATTTAGAAAAAATATCGAAATGTCACAAAAAAAAATTCTTTCATTTTTTCGACATAAATATGATAGTACGCATATCACATTTGATTGTATTATATATCATATGTGCTTTTATTATGTATGTAAAATTTCGAAAACTAATAAAGCAATAAAACACATGATTGCAACTTTAATTGTTAATTTTAAAACACCTGTTGATATTTTTTAGGTACAATCACATATGATTTAAACACTAAATATGAATTTCAAAACATATATTTTTTATATTATATATATTCAACTAGAATCAAAAAGAAAAATGCAAAAATAATATGTCAAACTACTAAAATCACATGTGTTAAAATCGTGATTTTATTATATAAAATTGCAAAACTTATCAAAAATATTTGGAAAATAAATCATCAAAAGTATATCCAGTGGTTACTCTATAGAAAAATAATTTAATGCTCGTTACAATGGTGTAATTTATTCGTTTAATATATTTATAATTTTTGAAATATTGATTTCTAGACAAAGTTAAATATAAGTAGGTTTTTTATAAATAAAAATATGATTAATTAATTTGGTCTTAACTTTTGTAATAGTATTTCTTGATTCCACCTCTATATTTGAGATATTATTTCCAAAAAAATTACGGGATATAAGTTTTAATAATTATGTTCTTAATCAGAGCCTTTAGATTATCAACAATCTATTAATTAAACGGAGTTGTTTGAAGTAGGATAGAAAAAATGGTTGAGGCGCATGTAATCTGGTGGACATAGCATGGGGGCCGTAGTTTTCATAGACCCCACAAGAACGGAATGGGCCAGTGAGAGAGCACGTGCGTTATGCGGTGGGTTGCTCTCTCTTTCTCGTGACGTGATCACGTGGCTGACGTGACTTGTTTGGCCCACAATCAAACAATTTTGCTATCATGGGCCCATTGCAACTATACACCCCCATCATGAGGTCCTCCACTTTTACCTTATATTATGTTCTCTTGTAAATCACTTTTATAAGAAATTGTATTGCTTTCTAAAATAAAATTAGATTTATTTCTAGTTATATGAATTACCCAGAATTTAAAAGATATATATTCTAACAATAAAAGTTATATGAAAAATGTTAAATTAACATATATGTCATCTCGTTTTAAACATTTTTTATAATTTGTTCATTTTTTGTTACCCTTATATATACTATACTACGAGACGGTTTTCCTTTTACTGGAATTTTTAATATTGTTGTTTTCACGATAATGATGCTTTCTATTTATTTTCAAAACAATCTATTTACTTGACACCATATCGTTAAAACTTGATCATTAATGTATTTTTCTGTTACAAAATGAATTTAGTGAAATAAATGTTGTTTTATTTGTGCGTGTGTCGTGACGTAGTAACCGATAATAAAAGCTCAAACAAAAATTAATGATTCATATAAAACATACTTTATTAAAGATATTTATCAAAACTAAATAATAGTAATATTTAAAAGGTTAAATTGAAAAATAAAATTCAGAGGTGACCGATATTAAAAGTCAAATCAAAGTTAAAGCAGAAGTTTATGGATAAATTAAAAAATATATAGAAATTAAAGGCAAAACTAAAATATAACAAAATTATAATCCCTTCAAACTACTATTCAAAAACCCTAACATTTGCGCACGACATCGACAAATATAACTCTAATATTATAGATATTAAAACTCGGACAGGAAGATAAATGTCGCCGACAATATATGTAATAGTTATCAGGTGGAGGAGGCGATAACAATGTGTTTGTTTATGCGTTTGTGAGGGTGCGTGCGCAGTTTACGACTGATAAAGTGTATATAACTGATGTAATTTAAAATTTTTGGGTGAGCCAATTAGTAAAGATTAAACCAAAAACATAATAAAACTATAGAAAATATATAAAATTTAAGATTTTATGAATGAATCATGATCACCTGTTGTCTACGTGTAGCTTCGTCACTGTGCGTGTATGGACAACACTTGATTTTTATTAAAAAGAAGTTAATAACGTAAATGGTCTTTTTTATTTGTCATTTATTATAGATTGGTCGCTATATTTAACGACAAAGCTGAGATGAGTTGAACAGAGACGAGATTTGAGAAGAAAAAAAACCTGAACTGAATCTGTAATACCTGATGAAGGCCATCTTTAATCTTTAATATATAATAAAAGAGAGGCCTTAAATGCCACATGGCGAAGTAAGGACCCTTAGATGGGTTAACTTATTTGATTTCAATCGTTAGATCAAATTGATGATGTCATCAAACACTATTTTCATTTTAGTTGTCCCACATCGCTTCAGGTATGAAACTTTTTCATACTTCTAGCCTATATATATCATATGCCTTTAGTTTTTCCTATTTTGTCCCACATCGCTTCATGTATGAAACTCTTTCAGACTTCTAGCTTATATATATCATATGCCTTTGGATTAAAATATAGTTCGACGGTAATTTTCGGGTCAATCGGGTCAAACCCGAAACCCGACAAACTGGAACTATTCTATCCGAAACCCGACCCTATTTATGAATCGGGTGTTGCCTTAAATGCCACATGACGAAGTAAGGACCCTTAGATGGGTTAACTTATTTGATTTCAACCGTTAGATCAAATTGATGATGTCATCAAACACTATTTTCATTTTACACCCTTTTACAAAACATAATTACATTATCTCTTTAATTCCAATCTCTACTTAAATAAAAACAAAATTCCAATTTACTTAAACAAATTTCACTCAATTTGAACTATGATTTACATTAATTTTATTTAAAATCTCCTAATAAAAAATATTAAAACATGTGTATAAACGTAAAAGTGTTTATGGTATTATAACTATAAACAACATGTGTATAAACGTAAAGGTATATATATGTTATTATACGTATAACATTGTCTTTATATAATAACCTAAAATTTACATAAAAATAAAGTTTACAAATCAATTTTTATTTTTTTCCGCGCTATCGCGGGACAATAATCTAGTTTTTATAATTTGAATGTGAACCGAAATATCGTGTGATCGTTGGCTATTCATGTCGGCACTTTTACTAATTTGAGGCAAACACGTGGGCTTTAAATGAACAATCTTAAGATTGATTTTGGGCTTTATATGTTCGTTGGGTCCATTCGACGTGACCCGACTACTGGACCCAGGTTTTCTTTATATTTAGTGTGGGTTGAAAAAGAATGGAGTTAACAAAACAAAGTGGTCTTTGATTTCGATTAATCGTGTTAACAGAAAAATGATCTAATACGATAAGTCGTGAGAAGTTTGTTGGTTTATGACTTCATTCGAAAAACATGATTTAATTGTCAAAGTTAAAGGATTTGATCCCCTATGAACTTTCATAATTTTTTCTGATAAAATATTATTTTATGTTTATCTATTATCATGTAGACTATTTATTTATTTCAGCACATAAATTGAGGATGTTAAATATGTTTCCGGAAAATAGAATTGATTTTGTTCACAAAGATGATACTCTTTGGGCGATGTTTGATCTAATAGACATACAATAACTTTTTTTTTTCATTTAACATTTTAACCATTTGGAGATAAACATAATTTGGATCAACTCATTCAAAGTAAACTGGTAAATTGAAAGTATAAGATAAATAAATAAGTAAAGTACATATGTGTATTATTCTGGTAACTAGGTTATGTTACCCGTATATTATACGGGATGATTCGTAATCATTTGTTCTATTCAAATAACTTAATAAGAAATGAATATCGAAAATCAGTGCTACCTGTACCCAAAATTAAAGAGCTTAAGCGAAAGAAATTTAAAAGATAAAAATAAATAATGCATTTATGTACTGAAATGGTTAAAAATAAAAATAACATTAACGGGAAAATAATGATATAAAGAATAGTGTAGGTTGAAATGTAAACATGAGATAGTTCAGGGTGTAGATTGTAAATATTTTGTATTCTGTTATTTCCCTCTTTATAACAGTAACAAACTTGGTTTTTTTGATTAACAAAATGAATTCGGTTAATCTTTCATAGTTTCCTTTCTTCCCCAATGTCGCCATTGTTACACTTCACATGGTATCAGAGCTACAATGGCTTTGATAACCTAATTTTGTTGTGATAATTGTGTTTCCGTGCTAATCAGTTGTGATTATTGTGTTTGTAAGATCAATTGTGAAGATTGTTGTGAATTTGATTCTGATTACAATCGAGTGTTTGATCGATTGATTGAATCATTTTTTACTCTGAAGATCTTCAATTGTATGCAATTGATTTTATTGTGTTGAAACTTCACAATTTGTGAATTAGGTTAAGATTTGGGGAAAATTCGTTATTTCTGTTAAAATTGTTGAGTTGCTTCCGCTGTTGCAAAAATGGATGCTAGTAGTCCGTTGTATGTTCATCCATCTGATGGTCCAGGTTCATTACCGGTTCAAGAAAAGTTAATTGGAGCACAAAACTATCGTCCATGGCGTCGATCAATGGAGATTGGTTTGTCTACCAAGAGAAAATTGGGCTTTGTTAAAGGTACTGTTACTAGACCAGCTAATACAAATGCTGTGAATGTAGAAATGTGGGAGACTTGTAACAACCTTGTGATTAGTTGGATTATGAACTCAGTTTCTGATTCAATTGCAAAGTCAATTATGTTCATTGGTACTGCATGTGAGATTTGGAATCAGCTAGAAACTAGATTCTCTCTAAGTAATGGTTCTAGAAAATACAAGCTGAGTAAAGAGTGTTTTGAAGTGCAACAAACAAATAGTTCAGTGAGTGAATATTACACTAGGTTGAAGTGTGTTTGGGAAGAATTGGATTCCATTACTGTTTTGCCTAAACTAAGTACTATCACACCTGAAATTTCTGTGTTTCTAAATGCTGTTGAGAAACAAAAGGAAGAACAGAGGTTGTTTCAGTTTCTGAATGGATTAGATGAGGTTTATAGTGCTCAGAGAAGTCAATTGTTGTTGATGAATCCTCTTCCTAGTGTAGAGAATGCTTGTGCTGTAATTCAACAAGAAGAGTCACAGAAAGATGTGTTTCAGACTGGTGTTTTAAATGTTGAATCTACTGCTTTGTTTAGTAAGCAAGAGACTAAAGGAAAATGCTCTATCTGTGGATTTAAGTGGCATCCACCTGAGAAATGCTGGGAAAAGGTGGGTTATCCAGTTTGGCATCACAAGTATAAGCAATCTCAGTCACAGAATAGGCAGACTCAATCAAGGGCAAAGAGTTTTGGAAATGGTTCAGGAAACAATTACAAGAAGACTGCAGCCAATGTAACTAGTGTAACTAGTGCAGCTAATGTCAGTAGTGGGTCAAGCAATTTCACATTCACACCTGAGCAATTTGAAACCTTGATGAGGAGTGTAATGAATGATATGAAGAATAATGGAGCAGCTGGTATGGATAGCACTGATGATGAGCTTGAGTTTGTTGCAGGTATGCTTTGTCTTAGTGCAGCTGCCAATAGTAATAGTGCTCTATATTATTGGATTTTAGACACAGGTGCAACTGATCATATGACACCTCATTCAAAATCTATGCTAAATGCTAAAATTCTTCAAAACATGCCTGAGATCACTTTACCAAATGGCCAATCCTCTGTTATTACTCAAACAGGACAAGTCAATCTGAATAATGGAATAGTCCTTAAAGATGTGCTTTGTGTTCCATCATTCAAATTTAGTCTGCTGTCTATACCCAAGTTGACTATGGATAGTAACTGTATAGCTATTTTCTTTCCAAACTTCTGTATACTTCAGGACTTGACAACAAAGCAGGTTCTGGGTCTGGGTAAGAAAGTGGCAGGACTGTATCACTTACTCAATGTTGCTGTGGATTCTTTGGATGAAAGACTTAGTCATATGCTGAAGACTCATGTTAATGATGGTTTGTTTTCTTGTTCAGCAGGAGTTTATAGTAATTCTGTTTCTCCTAATAAGTTTAGTCTGTGGCATCATAGACTAGGACATCTGTCTGTTTCTAGAATGAAACATATTAAACATCCTGATGTATCTGTTAAAGATTCTAATGAAGCCGTTTGTATTACTTGTCCAATGGCAAAACAAACAAAGCTACCTTACTCTGTAAGTGATTCTCATAATTCTCATGCTTTTGGCTTGATTCATATAGATACTTGGGGTCCTTATAAGGTAGTTACAAATGGGAAACATAAGTATTTTTTAACAATTGTGGATGACTATAGTAGAGCTACATGGACATATTTGATGGTTCATAAATCTGATGCCTTTGCTGTCTTAAAAGCTTTTCTAAAGTTTGTTGAAAGACAGTTTGATACAAAAGTAAAGTGTGTAAGATCAGATAATGCTCTTGAATTTGTTCGAGGTCCTTGTGCTGCATTTCTATCTAGTCAAGGTATTGAGCATCAAACTAGCTGTGTTGATAGGCCTCAACAGAATGGAAGGGTTGAAAGAAAACATAGGCATATTTTGGAAATTGCTAGAGCTTTAAGGTTTCAGTCAAATTTGCCTTTAAGATTTTGGGGAGACTGTGTGACTACTGCCACATATCTTATAAATAGGTTTCCTTCTCCCATTCTTCAGTACAGAACCCCCTATGAAATGCTTCTCCACAAAGAACCTGATTATTCTAATTTGAGAGTCTTTGGATGTCTTGCTATGGCTACTAATCCTTCAAGAGTTTCTGATAAGTTTGCTCCCAGAGGTGTTCCATGTGTCTTTATAGGATATCCTGTACATCAAAAGGGATACAAGCTGTACAATTTACTTACTCACTGCAATTTTGTAAGTAGAGATGTTCAGTTTCATGAACAGGTTTTCCCTTTTGCTGAGTCTAATCCCTCTAAATTTCTCAACCCTGTTCCTGTTTCTATGCCAAATTGCCTTCCTGTCTATGATGATCCTGTTATACAACCACTGCCACCTGAGCACTCTATCAATCAAGAGCCTGTGGTTGAATCATCTGTTAACAATGATATTCCAAGTTCTTCTGCTCTTCCTTCTGAACCTCTCAGGAAGTCTACAAGAACATCTAAACCTCCAGTTTGGGCAAAAGATTTTGAAGCTCCAACCATTAAACCAATGGCTTTTCAAGTCACTTCTCCTGTATTGTCTTCTCAGTTTCAATGTTTTCTAAGTGTTCTTGAAGCTCACAGTGATCCTAAGAGTTTTAAAGAGGCAATAAATGATCCACAGTGGTGTGAAGCCATGAATAAAGAACTGAGGGCTTTGGAGGAAAATGGTACATGGGATATTACTCCTCTACCACCTAATAAGAAGGCTATTTCTTGTCACTGGCTATACAAGACTAAGTTGAAAGCTGATGGTTCAGTAGAAAGGAAGAAGGCTAGGCTGGTAATTCAAGGGAATAGACAAAGAAAGGGTGAAGACTATGACGAGACCTTTGCTCCAGTTGCCAAAATGGTCACTGTCAGATCATTGTTGGCAGTTGCTGCTATGCAAGGATGGGACATATGTCAAATGGATGTGTCAAATGCCTTTTTACATGGAGATTTAATGGAGGAAGTTTATATGCAAATACCTTTGGGATATGTTGGAACAGGGGAGCCAGTGCAGAATGTTAAGTCTGGGTCTACTCAAGTTTGCAGATTAAAGAAATCCTTGTATGGTTTGAAGCAAGCTCCAAGACAATGGTTTTCTAAATTGTCTTCTGCACTTACTTCATTTGGTTTCCAACAATCCAAGGCAGACTATTCATTGTTTACAAAGAAGGAAGGTGAGACATTTACTGCTATTTTGGTATATGTAGATGATCTTATGATCACAGGAAATGATTCTGCTCAGATTCAACAATTGAAGAATCAACTCAATTCTACTTTCCATATGAAGGATCTTGGAGCATTGCACTATTTTCTGGGTTTAGAGGTTACTAAAGCAAATTCAGGATTGTTTGTTTCTCAGAAAAAGTATACTCTGGAGTTGTTAAAAGAAGCAGGGGTCATGTCAAGTAAACCTTACAAGCTTCCCATGGATCCTAATTTGAAACTACAAGCTGATATGGGGACTCCATTGCATGATCCAGAGGTCTATAGAAGATACATTGGCAAACTAATCTACCTTACTATCACTAGGCCTGACATTTGTTATACAGTGCAGCTATTGAGTCAATTCATGCAAACACCAACTTCTGTACATATGCAGGCTGTAAAACATCTTCTGAGATATCTTTTAAATTCTCCAGGACAAGGGATTTTATTAGCTCACAAATCAAAAGTGCAGTTGACTGCATATTGTGATTCAGATTGGGCAAGTTGTCCTATGACCAGGAGATCAACTACTGGTTATTGTATTCTCTTGGGTGACTCTCCTATTTCCTGGAAATCAAAGAAACAAGGTGTGGTATCCAGAAGTTCAGCTGAAGCTGAATACAGAGCAATGGCTGTTACATGTTGTGAAGTTACTTGGTTACTCAGTTTATTAAAAGATCTTGGTCTCAAAGATTTGCATCCTATAACTTTACACTGTGACAATCAAGCAGCTATACATATAGCTGCTAATCCTGTTTTCCATGCTAGAACCAAACACATTGAAGTGGATTGTCATTATGTAAGAGATCAAGTCAAAGATGGGACTGTCAAACCAACATATCTTCACACTTCAAAACAACTGGCAGATGTCTTTACCAAAATTCTTCCTGTTAATCAACATCATACTCTTTTGTCCAAGTTGGGAGTTTCTTCATTCCATCACTCTCAACTTGCAGGGGAGTATAAAGAATAGTGTAGGTTGAAATGTAAACATGAGATAGTTCAGGGTGTAGATTGTAAATATTTTGTATTCTGTTATTTCCCTCTTTATAACAGTAACAAACTTGGTTTTTTTGATTAACAAAATGAATTCGGTTAATCTTTCATAGTTTCCTTTCTTCCCCAATGTCGCCATTGTTACACTTCACAAATGATGAGAATGATTGAAAAGGGACACGTGATATAATCTTAAATAAAGATATAGATAGATAGATATATAGATTGCCTCAAGAAAATAACAATCTTAATAATGGAAAAAACAAGACTGAATATTAAAATACGATTATGAAGAGATGATTTGCGTATGACTTGTGTTATTGAATGAGAGTTACGAGTTACAGCATAACATAGTATTAAATAGGTGAATAAAAATAAGCAAATGGCAAACTAAGAGTCAACTTACCAAGAAAATAGGAAAAGACTAATCAAAGACAATTTAAATTTTCTTAGCATCAATCGTCATCTTCCTACTAGTCAACTAGAAACACAAAAATGCCCTTTTTATTTGTTTTCTAAAAAATTTAATTTCTTTTCAAAGACATAACACACACTTGAAATCAACAAACATACATCTTCACTTCAACCACATGTTCAAAATAAATATAGACCCAACCCAAATAACCACCGAAAATAATAACAACAAAAAACCAATTGTTTTCTATTTAATTGATAATATAACATTCAAAAAGCTTATACAAACCAACATTGGATCTTTTTTTTCCATATCAAATTGGTTGACGAGCACCACAAGCTATTTTCATTACAAGCTTTGTCACTGCCGATGTTAATTTCTTATTTTAGTTATTGAGGTGATGGCAGTGATTTTATGGTGATAGTCACAGAGAAATGGTTTGGTGGTGGCTAATCGAAGAAGACGAGAAATCGTTTCGGTATTACATTAAAAATTTGAAAATATAATCTTTTAAAAAGAGAAAGAAATCAATATTTTAAATTAAGAGGGTATTTTGGTTTTTTTTATAGACGTTCAATGATGAAAAACTAAAAAAAAATAATGTAAGGATTATTTGTGAAAAAACGATCAATTAAAAGGACGATTTGTGATATTTTATCAAGATTGAATGAGCCATTTCTTCCAATATCATTACTTTTTGGGTCATCTAGCCGACTGTCTTGAGCAGATGCATTATTTGTTAAATAACCATGTTTGTAAGATGAGTCATACTAGAAGAAATCTTGGAAATGTGTAAGCGTTTATGACAGATTTTGCAAATGCCAACAAAAAGTATAAAAATCGTAAGCAGCCGGTCCCAAAAGTATGCCTCTGTCCTTTGCTTGACTAGTGAGAGAAAAAGTAGAGACATCACGGAATAGGAGTCAGCTTAAATATAACTTATATAAATGCATTGAAGTTTTGGTGATACTCTTAAAACCTTCATCCACACAAATTTGTTTTTTTTAGCGGAAACAAATTTGATGATATAAACAAATCAATTATACAAATAAAATTAGAGATAGGATATAATATGCCAAGTCTGAGCCCCATCTCGAAAACTCAATCTGATAAACTATGGTTTTGGTCCGACCAGACTTGATCAAGTCTATTCCATTTTACAGACCGGTTCAAATCTCTGTCCAAGTCTAGCCTGACCTTGTCGTTGGTCTGACGCAAACCCAATTTAAACCACTTTTAAGTTTATTAAAGACCGGGTCACACAATGCCACACCTTTATCAAATATGATCTTTAACAAGTGCGTAGAAACGGGCCTTAACAAGAACAAGAACTTGTCCGACTTTGCCCATCTCTATTTAAGATGTAATGAAATTTTGATCTAGTTCCCTTATTAATAACACATAACTCACTCACCTAAAATAACAAAATAGTTATGATAAAACAAATAAGTTTATTGGACATTATTACTTTTGTATTTGTAGAGTGTATTTTAGTAATTTTTCTTATGAATTTGATTAATTATTTTATGTTGTGATAATTTGATTACTAGAATTTGGTTTTTTGTTTAAAAATAAAAAAAGAAATTTATTATATAGGTTGTACCAAGGTTGTTAAGATCGGGATCTTATTATGAGTCATTTTTTCTTTTTTAAGATCGGGATCGAAGGATCGTATCGGGATTGAAATCAAGACCGTAATATCATAACAGTAGGTTTAAGTCACATTCATATAATATATAATTCATATCAAATACTAAAAGTATGTCACAATTGTTAATATATAAATTGATTTAACGAGTTTAATAAGAATTATAGGGAATTATATTACTTAATTGAGTTAGAATTAATTTTATTACATATATCTATTGATTGAAGTAAAAAATTATAAAATTTCCTTTATTTACTTATCTTAGTTGGTTATATGATTTTTTATTCTTTTTTGTTTATTTGAACACAATTAGTTAATTTATATTTTTTTGGTTCTATAATTAAAATAAAGTAAGATCGAATAGGATCGAGATTCTATGATTTTATAATCAAGATCGAGATCCTACTAAGATCCAACGATTTCAAAGATCCTGCAAAGAGTCGAATCATTTTTAGGAAATGAGATCGTTAAATCATAAAATTTTAAGATCTAGATCGGTATCTTAACAACCATTGACTGTACTATCTCTAGCTATATATTTTTTACTACTTTGTCAATTGCCATTATTAAAAGTAACATGTGTTTTGGCAGAACATAAACTATTGTAGAAGATCTCTTTTTGTTGATGATTTTAGTGTGACTAGTTCTATTAGTGTAATGGTAACTTACTTATGTTCGAAAGAAAGAAAAAGAAACGTGTTAAGATTACTACGATGAGAAGAGTGAAGCGTTTCCATTTATTAGCCGGTGTCAATAGAGTTTTGGTGGAAACCCAATCTGATAAAGCATTGTTTTTTGTCCTACTAAGCTTGATCATGCCTATTCCAGTTCAAAGACCGGTTCAAATCTCGACTTGATATTTGTCAAAGCCTAGCTTGACCTGGTTGTCAGTCTCACGTAAACCCGATTTAAACCGATTTTAAAATTATTAAATACCGCATCAGGCAAGCCCACACTATGTTCTTTAAAAGATATGTAGAAACAGGACTTAACAAGAACAAGAAAAATATCTGTCCGACTTTGCCCGTCTCTATTTGATTTAATAGAATTTTGATCCAATGATTATGAATAAGTCATAACTCACTCACTTAAAATAATAAAATAGTTATGATAAAACGAATAAGTTTATTGGACATTATTACATTTTATAATTGTTAAAGTGTATTTTAGTAATTTTTACATTTAATCAAGTATTTTATGTCGTGATAATCTGATTGCTAGACTTTGACTTTTTGTTGAAAAATAAAATAAAAAAATTGATTATATAGGATGTATTGTGTCTTGGCAGAACATAAACTATTATAAAAGATTTTTTTTTATTGGTGATTTTAGTATCATTAGTTTTATTATTCTAATTATAACTTACCTGTGTTCGAAAGAAAGAAAAAGAAATGAGTTAAGATTACTACAACTAGAAGAGTGTCTGGTGCACACTCACATTAACCTAAAGCGTTTCCATTTATTAGCGGGTGCCAATAGAGTTATGGTCCCTTGCTGGTTGAAGGGCAGTCCCCTTACTTGAATTACTTAATTTTTTCGCCAAACCCACCCCATGACCCTAACTTGTTTTCCCTCCAAAACACAAAGTTGCTACTATTATTGTCAATTTTTCGGAATAACTGTTAATAGCCAAATATTTTGTAATTTGTTGGTTATATCCCGACAGATTTTGGTCTCTTGAACATTCAAATATTTCCTATTTGTGTTTATTATATATTCTTTTGTATTGAAATTTGATTTCATCACTTAAATTATCCATATATTTATTTTGTAATATGTAAAGGCATTTGTTAGGTCAAAATACTTTACCAGTCAAATTGCAATTGTGATGATTATCATAGAAAATTTATATCCAATTTCTAAAAATCTTTTTTAAGAATCAGCCAAATTAGTAAGAAAACCCAATAACAATATAATATGTAACTAGAACTGTTTGGATCGAAAGCTTAAAAATGACAAAAAAGAAATATAACCTTTCTTTAGCTTAATTATTTTAAAAGAAAAGTAAACAAAGAACACTTAAACATTAGAATAATAAAAAAGTTTCTTTTTTTTTCCCCTAAAAGTTGAATATATTATTAAAAATAACTTTTTTTTAAACAAAAGGTCGAAGTTTAATAATTTTAATTATTCGATATCGGGGATTGAGTAACCGGACCGGATTTAGTCCGGTCTGGAGGTGGACCGGGAGTGAAAAAGCCGACTTTTCGGACTTTGGGATCGATTACACGAGATGGTCGACAAGGATCCATCGGGAGGGATATGTATGGTTTGGGTTAGTTGTGGCGACGGCGGCGGTGATGTGGTGGTGAGGTTTTGATTAGGTGTGTGATGAATTGAGAGGTTTTCATGGTGGATTAGTTGGCGAGAGGTGGAGAAGCCATGGAATTGGAATTTTGCAGGTTTTAGGGTTTTGAAGATTGTTTGGTGATGATTTGGGAAAATGAGGTTTTGATTGTATATATGGTAAACAAATATTTTTGTGGGTCATCAATTAACGGGTTAATCAACAAACAAAGGAATATTTTTATCGGAATTAATTATATATTCCAAATAGATAAAAACCGGATCCACGTCATCAACAAACAAGTTTTAGGTCACATTATACATACAATAGGGCATATAAAAAGTTTGATACATTCAAAAGACGTTCCAAAAATTGGATGCATATAATAGTTTTTGTTGACAAGTTCGATTCATTTTTAAACAATTAACCCTAATAAAAATTATTATTCAAAATTGAGATATGTTTTAGTCGGAAAAAATCAACGGATTATTATATATACTAAAATACCAAAAGAGCAAAATAATTAAAAAATATAAAACGTAAAATTTTAACCCTAATTGTTGCGAAGAGTTGATAATATATCAAAATGAATCCATAAATCATTGACTCTTGCAGCAAGTTGGCACAATCTAATACCTTACACATCATTTGAAAAACAACCTCGCTCGACATATCACCTTAATAATGTAGAGGGATTTTGCATCAGTGAATCGGACAAATGTTGAACTTTATTGAGGGAAAGGTTTTCAAGATCCCATTGAAAATCATTAACGAACCAAATCATTATCCTTTTCAAAATCTAGATCAGGTTGTAAGAGACTTTTGTGCAACGTGACACGTAAATTTGTTGGATCCAAAAAGAGAATACCAAATCCCAAATTTTGAATTCGTAACCCATCTTTTCCAAATATTTAACACAAAAGGTGGACACGATCTTCCAATCGAAAGTAAAACACTCATAATGGAAAATAAAACCCACAAAAGCGACAGTTGATCTCTACCATTAATAAAGAGAAGAAAGATTAGAGTAAAAACAATAAGAAGAAGAAACTCCTTTAACTCATCATAAAGTGACAAATAATCTCTCGAAGAACACCTTAGAGAAAAAAAAAAGCCTAAAAGTTGTCAAAAGATGCCTTCCAAAAGCAAGAAAATTACATCTTGAACCAACTTGAAGGACAACACCTAAACTAACTTGATGGCTTGATGCGATTCATCAATAAATCAAATAAACTAGACAAGAGATCGTTGATGAAACATCAAACCCTCTATAACTACACAAGTAGAATTTAACAAGTAAAGGTCTTTAAGAAATCATGTGTAATTGACGTATCTTAATTATATAATAAAAGAGAGGCTTAAAATGCCACATGTCAAAGTTTGAACCGTTAGATTGGTTTTAAACTTTCATTTAGGCCATTAGATCAATTTGATGATGCCATCATTGACTAATTTCATTTTAACCCTTTTACTTTAAAAAATTTAGCCCTTATACTTAATAATATTTAAATAAAATAAATTAACTCTTTACTTTAAATAACTTAACACGTAAAATGAATTAACTATTTACTTTAAATAACTTAACACAGTTACTTTAAATTAATATCTAAAAAAAATACGTAACATATATCTTTTAAGTATTTGACTTTAATTTTTTCTTTTAAATATACGTAACGTATATTGACTGTTTTTTGTTATCGTGACATTGTTAAAATGCAACACGTAATGTGTTTATTTGTCTTTAATTTGTTTTTTCTTTAACTTCGAGCTCATCTTGACAACATGCACGAATTGCCTTACAAAAATCGTCAATATGTATATGATATTTTTGAAGTAATATAATAATCTCATCTTCCACTCCAAGGTTATTATTTCTAAAAAACATATGACAGAAAGTTCCAGATAACTTCGCTTATGTATAAGCGAAACATCGTAACATTTGTTAATATAATTCATTTTGTTTAATAACTAATAAGTTTCTATTAATCTTTCATATAGATTATATTCTTTGTTTAACATTATATTTTTTTCGATATAGTTCTCCGCGTATTACGCGGGTTAATAAGCTAGTTGTTAATATATGAACCTAATGAAACAAATTTAATAAAAATTATAGAGATTTAGATTACTCAATTGAGTTACTATTAATTTTGTTAGAGATATTTTAAAATATATATAAGAAAAGAAATTTGAGAAATTACCTTCTATTTACCAATAGCAAGCCTTCATTTCAAATAGTTTATAAAATCAATTTAATCCTTTAATTTCAACAATTTATTCAATTTAGCCCTTTATATTTTTTGCATTAAAATTCCACTGTTTAACTAAAACATCTCCATATAATTTTAGTAACCCTTTTACTAATCAAAAAAGATAATAATAACCTTTTCCTAATAAATAATAAAACTTATTTTTTTATCAGTTTTAGAAATTTTCAATATATTTACCATTTAAGTACAATATATTTCCAAAAGTAATAATAACATTTTCATTTTCAAAAACTAAATAATAACAATCATTTTTCTTTCATATTTTCTAAAATTGTCTTAATACGTTTTTAACTTTCTAAGATTTTAAAACGCAATTTAATGATTTCTTATTAATAAAATTTTAAAACGCAATTTGATTTGCTATATTTATTCTACAAAACACAACGTAATGACTTGCTATTTTTTGGTTATTATCAATATCTTTTTATCTATTTTTATTTAGTTTGGATGTAAAAATAATAGTTTGATATTTTTTTTTTTTTTTTTATCATTCGATCAAAACTAAGTTTTTAATTTATTAAGTTATATTCAGTTTTATTATATGAAACCAAAAACCGATTTAAATAAAACATACTATTTGGTTATGATCTAATCTTATTCAAAAAACTAAACAATCAATCGAGTCAATAAATATGTTTTAACATTTTAATTTATATTTAGTTCTACTTTATTAACTGAAAAATTAATTTCAAATCCAAAATACAACTATCTAATCTAATCCAAATAAACAAAAAGTGTTGTCAAAATCAAGTATTCAATTGTGCAATTCGGTTTTATTCAAATAGTGAACATGTCTTACTTACATGTAACTTTTGAAATCTAATATTAAATGTGAATAAATATTTAACTTATAAAAAAATAATAATTTAAATTAGTCATATGTTCACTCGAGTATGGGATAAAGTGTGTTAAGAAAGAAATTTAAAAAATTAGGTAAATTTAGTTCTTTATTTTTAATAATTTATTAAATATATTCATTTAATTTTTCTAAATAAAGTTTATCCACCATTAAAATAAAAAATCTCCATAAAATTAATTTTTAATTCATTTTTTTAACAAATTACTTAATAACCTTAAGTTTTACATCAATGACTCCCATATGCTTTAACAATAGTGAAAAATAATGAAAACTTTAACTATTTCTTCTTCTTAAATATTTTATTTCACAGATTTTTAAAAATTAAAAACATTACATGTAACTTTATAAATTCTAATAAACTTATAACAAAAAAATATCATTTAAAAATTAAATTAACTTAAACTGTTTGTATATCTACACGGGTATAAATTACGAACATGATACTATTATTTTGTTTTTCAGTTTTCTTCAATTACATGATATTCCATTTAACCTTTCCGTTTTTAATTTCTCTTCGGCCATATTTTTTGTTCACTACGTGACATATTATTTGATAAATTACCAAAAATATAATATCTAATATAGGTTTATAAATAAATATTTTGATACTGCTCGTGTGTACACACGGGTCTATGGTCTAGTATTCCAATACATGATATGAATGTTTTGATTATCTAATTTACTGGATCCTACATGTACTAATACTCGTTAAATCTTTGAAGCAGTGAAATTGTAATTATGATACAATAAAATAACAAAAGATAAAATTATTTGTTGGTACATTATTATATTATTTTATCTTCTAAATAACTATGATAAAAGGCAAAGCAGAAAAGATAAAAACTATAATAAAATTTTCATATTAATTTTTTCAAAAGCTTTTTATTAACAAAATTGTCCTCATATTTATATAATCGGTTCATATTTTTAACCTTACAACATCTAAATATAGATATAATTTATTGCATTCATCATTTTCATGATAAAATGTATTAAATAACACATAAACTTTTAAAATACGAAACTTTGGTAGTTCAATCTTTTACAGAAAAGGAAAGGGTTAATGTTGTCAGAACATAACATACTTTCGCCAAATGTTTATTTTGTATAACATACTTTTTTTTTGTTTATTTAGGTACCTCAACTTCCGAAACCGGTTAATTAAATACCAAATGACTTGTTATCGGTTAAACACATGACGTAAAGATGACGTCATGCTTCCACCTAACTTATTTATTATCTGTCTCTCTCTCATTCTACTGCTTCAACGAGAAAAAACCCAAATTGAAAGATCTAACCTAATTCAAAAAACCCAAATTCAAAGATCAACCCGAATTTATAAGGTTTGGTAAACAATTGATTGATGACCTTGAAAGATCCAAGACTTCGATTTTACTAAGTTGAATCGATAAAAAAAATGACTGTTGAAGGAGTCGAATCTAGAGAAGTTGCTGAATGAGTTGTCTTCTGGACCATCATTGGTTCGATAATCTCTTTGGTTTATGAGCAAAAGACTGGTCAAATTTACTTGTGGTATGTGCGATTAAGGGGATGTTTTTAGCTTTCTGAGTGCAAACTCTCAAATACAACTCGGGTTTGGTGAAGGTGATACTTGGTTCCGTGGGGTGAGATTTAATTTTGATCAACTAAATATGATGATTGAGTGATTGAAATCAACAATGGAAGCTTTGGTTTCAGCTGAAGAAATTTCATCCATGGTTCTGTCCAAGATGAAGGAAATATCCAAAGCGTATCTTGGGATAGCTGTTAAAAATGCAGTAATAACAGTCCCGACATATTTCAATGATTGGCAACGTCAAGCAACAAAGGATGCCGGTACTGTAGCTGGCTTGAATGACCTACGTATGATTAATGAGCCTACAGCAGCTGCAATTGCGTATGGGCTAGAGAACAAGGGTGGTTTTACCAACAGTCAAATGAATGCTCTTATCTTTGATTTGGGTGGTGGTACATTTGATGTTTCTCTTGTAAATATTGATGATGGTATATTTGAAGTTAAAGGCACGGCTGGAGATAGTCGTTTAGGTGGTGAGGATTTTGATAATGCAATGGTGAACCATTTTATTCAGGAGTTTCAAAGGAAACACAAAAAGGACATGAGTCAAAACCCGTGATATAGCTAATTTAACGGGTTAAAATAGTAAACGAGTCAAGTTATTTGGGTGACCTGAAACCAACAGGTAGCCGGTCAAATTAGATCTCAAAATCATTATTAGAATAAGTACGTTATTCATTTTAAAAGTTTCAAGGAGTTGAGGTACGTAAATAAACAAAAAAAAAGTATGTTATATAAAATAAATATTTGGCGAAAGTATGTTATGTTCTGACAACATTAACCCGAAAAGGAAATACCACTTTAAATCATATACTTTTTTATATTTTTATCTTTTGCTTCACGAATCCAAAACATTTAAATTAATAGAGTATTCACATACAATCAAGTTACAAGATATATTCTTTTGTCTTCAAATTATATGACCAGGAGAAGTTAGATAATTAAGTAAATAACCTTTAGAGACTCTTTTTTTTTAAGAAAAAAAGTTGAGATATGCAAATGTTTTGCAAATCCTAAAAACTATGAATATTAGTTTTTGAAATTAAAAACAAAACAAAACTATCAATTTTTTTTTTTTAGAAAGACAATGTTAGTGATTCGGGACCACAGTGACATCCAATTGGACAGTATGCGACCCACGAACCTTACACCAAAGTTAGTTACATATTTTCTAAAATTCACCTAAGAAGGAAGGCTCGAAACCAATACCTCCTACCAATGAGACAAACCCCCATTGAAAAAAAAAACCATCAATTAAATCGATTGGTTTATGACCTCCTATTAAATAAAAAATGATAAGGGGTGTAAATGAGAAGTGTTATAAGATAAGGAAGTAAAAATGTAAATAGTGTTTATTAAATGAAAAGCATAGACATCCGTACACAAAAGGAGGGATTCGAGAAACAGGGGAAAGAAGAAGAAAGGCAAGGCGGTTTCCCAAAACCGTTGGAAATCTTCTTCTTTTTTCTGTTCATCATTTTTCATGACCTCATCATCCTCATCCTCCTCATCCTCCTCCTCCTCCTCTTTTCAGATTCTTCTTCAACACAGTTAACTTCTTTTTCTTCTTTTTCATTTTCACCTTCATTCGTTTATATTTATGATTTTATTTGATTTTATATGATTTGTATGTATTATGTTTCGTGATTTTGATTCGTATATTGTTTAATTGATAAGAAATCAGAAATTTGAAATTTTGAAATTTAGAAAACGAACGAAAACGTAGTGAGAATTGTATATTTTGTTAATTTTACGGTTTGATTATCCGTATGAGTGATTATATGTAATTTGTAAATGTTAATATGTTCGGTGTTGAAAATGTTTGCTATAATATGATTGATTGATGAATATTGTTGTTCTAGATCATCATTTGATCGATTTTATTAAATGTTTGCGGTGATCCGTCACCGTTTCATATTTGAACAAAAATGCCAGAGAATAGGGACATACTTAGGTTGATGATTGACGAAGATTGTTGTTCTGGATTGTCATTTCATCAATTTTTTCGAAATGTTTGTGGTGATCTATTCATATTTGTTAACAAAAATGCTTGAGAATAGCAATATCGGTGATTGATGACGATTGTTGTTCTGGACCATCATTCGATTGATTCTAAAATTTCATTTCATGTGTTTTGTCATCTTTCTATATTTAGGTTGGGCCGTTGGAGAAAATGTAATAGAATAACAACTTACTTAGTCCGGTGGTTCGTTTTTTATTAGTATGAAACCGGTCATCTAGTGAAACTTTTGCCGAATTCATTTCTATAAATTATTATATACTTAAAAGGTTGTGTTCGTAACGTTAATGAAATGTATATATTCGTTATAATCAGACTCAGAGTTATTTGGTCAAATATTTACTTGCAGATTTCGGTTGACTTTATGTTGGAGAAGCATCAGAATACTTATCTGATGTAGTGAAATTCATGCAACTGTAATTGGGTTGAATATTACCCAATGTGATCACAGTAGTTATCGAGTAGAATCTTGTTGTCTCCTTGGTTCTACAGCATTATAATAAGGCAGTTTAGAGAAACCGTAAGTATGCCTTTTAAAATGGAAGGTCCGGTTCAGAAACAAATGGCTGTGTCACTTCTCAATGCTGATTATGAAGGAGATGGGAGATTCAATGAAAAACTTCCCAACACAAGGCGAGTATTTGTACAGACTGAAAATGGCTGTGTTTTCGGAATGGAGTTGGACAGAAAAGATACTGCTCAAATTGTAAAAAGAAGAATGCAGTTAACGTTAAACATTCCAGTAGAAGAAAGTTGTTTAACTTTTGGCGATATGATTTTGAAGAATGATCTCAGTGCTATTAGAACCGATTCTGCACTTCTTTTAACTAAGAACTCAATGCACAGAAGCTCCTCGACTCCTTGTTTGTCACCAACGAGCAAAACTATCCAACTAAGAGATCAAAGTCGTATAGTGGAGATCATTGGTCATTCAAGTCATTTCAACAAAACAAACGAGCTTGTGGAAGAGATCATTAAGGGGTTAAAAACAGAGATTGATCCTGTTCCTGTAAATGGTGGGCTAGGTGGTGCTTATTATTTTAGGAACCAAAAGGGTGAGTGTGTAGCCATTGTGAAGCCTACAGACGAAGAACCATTTGCACCAAATAACCCAAAAGGGTTTATAGGAAAAGTTCTTGGTCAATCTGGTCTTAAACAATCTGTACGCGTTGGTGAAACGGGCTTTAGAGAAGTTGCTGCGTATCTTTTGGACCATGACCATTTTGCCCGTGTGCCGTTAACATCTCTAGTAAAGATCACCCACTCGATCTTCAATCTTAATAGTGTAAACGGGAACAAGATTATGAACAGTGAAGGGGTCAGTAAGATTGCATCATTACAACAATTCATTCCTCATGATTTTGATGCTAGTGACCATGGAACCTCAAGATTTCCTGTTGCTGATGTACATAGAATAGGGATATTAGATGTTAGGATCTTTAACACAGACAGACATGGCGGAAATCTACTAGTTAGAAAGATTGGCGATGGCGAATTTGATACAATTGAGCTCATTCCTATCGATCATGGACTCTGTCTTCCAGAATGCTTAGAAGACCCCTACTTTGAGTGGATTCATTGGCCTCAAGCATCTATCCCGTTTTCAGAGACTGAATTGGAATATATAAAAAATCTCGACTCCAATCTTGAATCTGAAATGCTAAGAAGAGAATTACCCATGATTCGTGAAGCATGCCTACGGGTTTTAACAATATGCACAGTTTTTTTAAAGAAAGCAGCGGCTTATGGGCTTTGTTTAGCTGAGATTGGTCAGATGATGAGTCGTGAATTTAGATGCAAGAATCAAGAACCGAGTGAACTTGAAGTTATATGTTTAGAAGCTATGCATCAAGTAAGTGGTTTGTCTGATTCTGAAGAACAAAGTGATGAAAAAGATTCAAAGCCTGGTATGGTTTGTAGTCGGGCTTTTTCTTACAAGGAGACGGGTGTGGGTAAAGGAAAGAAGCGGGTGAATGTGGGGGTGAGGTCAAGTGCCAAGGAATTGGTGGTTGCGCCCACAAGCTTTGTGAAGGTGGGGGATATGAATGATGATGAATGGGGATTGTTTCTTGAAAAGTTTGAGGAGCTTGTCGGGCCTGTTTTTGGTGCTAGGAAAGTTTCGAGTGTAAGCTTGAGAAATAATCCTAGGCTTGGGAGGTCTTGCCAGTTTTAACAACCTTGTTTGGGGGTGGGTTCAATTGTTTCAAAATATTGTAAGTAAGGAAACATGATATAGTATATTAGTTGATAGTAGTAAAATAACAAAACTCATGATATGAATCATTATCTTGTTTTCATATATTGGTTTTGTTAATAACTACCACCACCCCACCCCCAATGTTTGGATCATATTTTAAAAGTTTATGGTTTATGAAATAAATCTGTAAAAAATACGAAAACTCAACTCGATCATCTAAACAAATAATATTGAGATTTAATTACCATATGATTTTTTCTTAATGAAGTTGAAGTTTTTGTTTACACTTAATTCTACATGTTTACTTCACACTTCTCACATCCATTATGCAATAGATAAAGAATATGACATTTCTACTTATACCAGTGTTACTTTAGCCTTTTCTTATAGCATTATATCGGTAAAAATGCATACAATCAATTGAGATCCAAATAATTTTAAAGCGATAATTATTGAGTTGAGTTTCAGTTTATTTCCAATTATTTTTGTCAAACAATATACAAAGTTCGAGTTAAGAAAATACAAAGTTTTAGCCGCCAATGAAGATACAAAGTATAGTTTTTCTTTTAAAAAAAAAAAAAAAAAAGGAAAGAAAAAAACACTAGTTCATTAGCTTTTATTTTTATCAGTTTTGAAGGTTTAAACAAATTTTTATTTCAAGTGCAATATAAAAGCTCTTCAAAACACCCTTTTGAAAGTTTTAAGTTTTAAATGTCTAATCTCATATAAAGACCTTCAAATATCCAAGTCTATACTTATGTAGTCCTAAAAATAGTTTGTCGTTTCCGCTAGTTCTGTTTTGTGACAATTTCTTGTCCATTAAACTTGTTTCTCAATCAACATCGATAATATTACTGTTTAACTAATTGCAATCTTTATAGTAAAAATTTATATACGAAATCACTTTTCCTAAATACGTCACGTTCATCAACACCACATCACATTGACGAAGTGAACCAACTATTCACCCAATTAGCTATTTTATTGATTTTCAAAAAAGTTTTTGATGATTATACATTCACTCAATTATCCATAAAAAATAGCTTTTGGTTGTTGAAACAGCCGGACATGTATGAGGTTCAATATGTATGTATTATTAAGGCTAAATAACTTAAAGAAAACACTAAATGATTAGTTAATAAAAATGACATTTGATTGAAAATCAAAATACTATTAAAAAACATATTAGTAAAAACTACATTAGATAATAAGATATAACAGTTATATAAAATCGATTTTATGTATGTTAAGTTCTCTATCGGTATTCAAACAACATCTAACTAATATGTACTATTTGACTTGAAGAGTTATACTAGATGTGGCAAGAGAGAGGCGTAAGATTGATTTACTTAACGGATCAAACTCTATTTAAATGAGTTGTTGTGATCAAAACAAGTACCTTAAAACATGTTTAATGAGCCATAAGCTAATTTGAGGGAATTGACCCGATTGGTAAAGAGCTATTTTTTTTCTTCCATATTTAAATTTTGAAAAACAAATTTTATTTTTTTTACTAATTACGAGAAGGTCACACTTACCTTTGTACATATTATGCCAATAGCAAAGTAAAGGTTTCCATCGTGGGTGTTTTAGGTTAATGAATGCAGAAAGTCAAATTGGTAATCTCCGATGAAGATCAACTATATCGATGCACAGTTTTGGATTCATATTTGCCTTAGCATTATGGGTTCACTCGGAAACCGTGTATGTTAGTTGCATATGTCATACCCGAAACAAGCTTTTGGTTATAAACGAAACGAATTACAATATAATTATATGTAACATATTATAATAACACGGAAATTTGCTTCTAAAAGCGGGGCACTTTGTACTTCCTAAACCCTAATTCCTCCGATCCAACGAATACGAATTCTTTTTATCAAACCATAATTTTTTGTTTGTGAGTTGACTCTGAAAGCCATGCTTGTTCTTGCTCCAAAGGTATCTTCATATCAATATATTTTTTTTTCTCTGGCTGGACGCGATCTTGATACTTTCAGGTTGCAACACCTGGACGCCTCATGGACCATTTATCTAATACAAAAGGTTTTCCTCTTCGCACAATCAAGTACTTGGTAAGAAACGTTTTCATTCTTATAAGTTAATAAGTATACTACTTCTATAAATATTGGCATTGAATAAACACATAATATTGTATATTTCTATTGTTTCTGATTATGGTATGTTTGACAGGTTTTGGATGAGGCCGACATGCTTTTAAATGAAGAATTTGAGAAGTCGATTGATGAAATATTACACGTTATTTCGCGTAAGTGTATCACATACTTATTCTCTGCCACTATGACTAGAAAGGTTTTAAACTCCATCTTGTTATGATCTGCATCTTTTAAATCCATCGCTACTCTTTTATTGATGTTGCAGGTGCAAAAGCTGCAGAGAGTTTGTCTAAGGAATCCCGTGAAGGTAACATAATGAACCTTTTACCTTTCACAAGTCGCCTTCCTCTGAGTGTAACACATTTGTTTATTTAGATTGAATCAGCATCAAAATATTCAACCGTTGACACATTGAAGCAGGAGTTTTGTTTTCTTGGTATCAAGTACAAGGTATGTATGGAACCAAACCTGGTACTATCTAGAATACTACAATCGTATTTCAACTAATGTAAAATATAAATCATTTTGTATCTGCAGGACTGTTATCTTGTATATGTCTTAACCGAAAAGTGTGCAAGTACATCAATGGTTTTCACTCGTACATGTAAAGATACCTGCCGTTTAGCTTTGATGCTTCGGAACCTTGGGATAAGGGCAATCCTGATTTCTGGTCAAATGATCCAGGTTTCAATTTCATGACTTTTCATAAAGTTTTTTTGTTTTTGTTTTTTGATTTGTTACTCTTTTCAGTTCTCGTAAAAAACTAGGAAATAGTTTTTTTTGTCAGATGATATTTTTAGTACGGGTCAAAACAGGCAAGGTCGGGTTGGTTTGACTAGGAAATAGTTTTTTTTGTCTCTTTTGAATAAATAGTTAATGCATTAAATATGATTAGAAAAACGTTATTTTTACAATATTAATCGAAGTCTTTAAATAAAACAACGTAGGAGGTTGTATGCCTTGAAAACCTGGAAATTCAGTTGTCGAGAATGAGCTTTCTCAGTTGCATCAAGCAAAAAGTGCATTAGATACAGCCAACACCCTATTTGAATCAGCCGATTATTTAAAAGCTTTGGATTTCGTAGATAAGGTGGTTCTTATTTTTTCCCCAGCTTGCTCACAGGTACTAAACAATACATTATAACATTAACTATACCTAGGTGTTTCGTTTTATAGTTATACTTATATATTCACCTGTCGTGTGTTTTATTTACACTGCAGGCTTTAAGTTTGTAGAGAATAGGCCGTGTTTTTCAATATGGATCCTGATGCAAGCATTAAGTTTGTGGAGAATAGGTCGTTTAATGGTCAGAGGTATTTCTTGGATGATGAGAAATTGAAGTGCTTGGGTTGGTCTGAAAGGACGAGATGGGAAGAGGGTCTGAAAAAGACCATCGAGTGGTATACTAGCAATCCTAATTGGTGGGGTTGATAGACTCGTTGATGGACCTGAAAATGCTGAATTTGATTCATCTGATGTGGCAATTAATACTGCTCAGATCCGAAGAACTAAAAATCAATCTGAAGTGGAGTTAATGCTCAGGGTGGATCGGTGGTTTACTTGGGAAATTATGTGAGAAACAAGGAATTAAATACGAGTACGGGAAAGGTCGTTTGGAGGACCGATCATTACTTTTGGCTGATATTCAGACTATTAAACCTACTCTTGTTTTCAATGTTGCGGGTGTGACTGGGAGACCCAATATTGACTGGTGTGTATCTCACAAGACAGAAACTATTCGTACCAATGTCTCGGGCACACTCACCTTGGCAGATGTTTGCAGAGAAAATGGACTATTGATGGTCAATTTTGCTACTGGGTGCATCTTGGAATACGATGCTAAACACCCAGAAGGTGCTGGTATTGGGTTCAAGGAAGAAGACACCCAATTTCATCGGCTCCTTTTATTCAAAGACCGAGGCTATGGTAATTACTATTCCTCCATCTCTCTGCTCTTTTGCTTTTTCCAGTTATTTTAAATTGATAACGTGTCAAATGGGTCATGAAATGGGTCAAACAGGTAATGGGTGTAATAGCTCAAAAGTTGCTAAACATCTATTCAATTGCTTAAAACATCCCAAATTGTTTTATTTGTTAAACATGTTATTATTGTACCAGTATACCCTTTTTAATTATATTCAAGACATTAATAATTTACAAAATTGACCATAAATTATTGGAGTGGATCAGCCCAACCTGACACGACCTGTTTTGACCCACCCATAAAGTTACCCATTTTGACCGGCATTCGACACTGACCCGTATGATATCGAGCAAAATAAACGTGATAGAAAATATGAAAGAAATATGTATGTCCCTTATGATATCGAGCAAAATAAATTTGGAACGTGATATGAAAATTTATATAATGGGTCGATAAATCACAACTAAAATCAACCTTATTAGATTATGATATATTTGAAATTTGTTATACAAACAGAAAACTGCTTGGTTGAACATGCAAAAGGTCTGCGGAACAAACTTCATGATGCGTCAGAGGATGTTAGTGAAGCCTGCCAAAGATTTTAAACGAGACGGAGTATACACATCAAATGTTGTCTATCGAAAAGTTTTACATGATGAATAAAATACAAGTGTATGAAAAGTTAATGTTGCCTTTTTATTTGGATTTTTGTATCCCAGATTCTATATTATAATTGTAGTTTTAATATTTTTCTTTTCATGTTATTTATCTTTCTTCAAATTAATTTTTCGTGATCATATGTCTTTCAACATAACTATATGAAATATCAGTTTTTCGTCACCGCTGCACCGCGCGGGTACCATACTAGTTTTTATTTAATGTATCAAACACCTACTTTAAGACTCGATATTTCATTCAACACATATTTATTTTGGACGCATTTTTCTTAATATATTGTGCACATATATAAATTTATTCGTGTCCAAAGTTGGTGAAAATTAACATATTCACCAAAATTTCCAACTATCCCCCACATGAATAGATATCGATCTCATGAATCACACACATGTTTCGACAAAATTCCAATAGTTTAATCTTGCAAACGATACCCTTTCACTTATGAAATATACTTAGACTACTGGCTCTGAGTAGAACGCGATATCTTTGAACTCGTCTACCGTTTTTGAAGACGACAATATACTTCACACAAGATTCTCCCTGACATGGTCAAACCCTCATAGTCATGTTCGTTAAGGTCATAAACATTAGTTTGGTTCTGCGAGAGCTCTAGGAATTGTGCCCCAACAATTCCATTCGAAGCAACCCCACTTCTCTCTCTCACATAGGTGATTCATTAGAAATCATTAAACTCATATGGTTATTTCTTTGAATCATTAAAAGCGTCGAGCTTAGCCGCACACTACTGTCACTATTTGGAATGGACTAGGAAGTATAGTTAACTCCCTTAAATTGGTTTAGGAGGTAGGTAAACTATCTCCATAGTGATCTCCCTTCATTCATACAACTAGGTTGTCCTATTGAACCCAGATCTTGGGATCTCCATTCAACTAGGTTAGGTTTCCTTTGCATAAACTTATTCATTCAAAGGCTTTAGTCCCATTCCACAACTTGATCTCCTTCAACCCGTGGTTGTCGGATCCGAAAATTGTTATCTTTTAACTCTTTAGAGTTAACCGAGATAATTTTATAGGAGACCAGTTGTTCTAGTGATATTGTGATAATAAGGTGTAGATTACCTCCAAGAAGTTTCGAAGCTGGCCATCAATCATCTTGAGGATTCCACCAAAATACCTCATTTTCCTTTAAAGGAACACATTTCCACTTATGCTAGTAAAATCTTGTATATAAGATTATTAACTAGCATTTGAGTATCCTTATCACATTAAAGGACCTCTTTTCTTTATATACCTTAAACCTCTTACTTTTCTTTTAATTGATTCTTACACGTGAATCAATTGTAGTGATTGCAAATTTGTGTATCACACACATTACAAGGTATATTAAATTTTTCGACCTTTGAGTACCCCCTTGGGCATGTCCTAATTGCGTTGGACCTCCACATTTCTAGATATTCTTATTAATATAGAATAGTCCTTACTTTTGTACATGTATTTGGGTTTCCTCTATAATTGGCTTCTCCCACAGGAATTGCAATTGGGCAAATTTTTCAGCGTTGGGACATCAAGATCATATTCAATTTAAAATCTCATAATGGTGCTAACGAAATTCATACAAAGAGATTACATATTACATATTAATTTCCACATGTTAAATATGTTCCATGGTTTGAGCAATTCTTGGTTAAACTCTAAGTTTGACCTAGAAACCTTAAATTTAGATAGCCTAACAAGGCTACAGTCTCAAATCATAGCTCTTGTACCCGAGTTCTTTGGTAGGCAATTCAAGTCATGGAAAATATAGCAAAGATATTTATCTTCATAATTTTCTCATATTAGAATTATTTTTGCTAACATTCATATCAACTATGATATCTCATCATTTTTTACTAGTTGACGTTTTAAATTTCCCATGTTTTTCGTTAAACTAAATAAACTTTTGATTTTGTCTTGCAATTTCGTACTAGTGTTTATAAACACTTTTATCTCCACTCTTAATTAATCTCAACAAAGACTTGTAATTAATGAGTCTGAGTCTAGCATGTCATAGACTTAGGACCAAAGAAAATGAATAGAAGGTGCATCATTCTAATTCTTCATATCTTTCTTACATGGAGCCTTACACCATCTCTCTAATCAACGACACTTCTTATTTTAGATAAAATCGATTTATGAGACTCAACCACCATCCTAAGCTATATAATTTATAAGAGTGTCGCATATACTTATTATTGTGTATATTGAATCTATACACTACTCGTCATTAAGTTATTTCAATCTTTCAAATCATATATCCGTTTATGATTGATAAGGTTTCACCATAACTCCATAAAGATATCAATCTCGTGTTTAACTCTCCCAAATATGGTGAAATTCTATTAATTGTCACCATGTGACAAATAATATTATCGAAAATAGAATTAGATTACCATTATAAATTATCGGAGTCATGTAGACTGACACTCAATACCGTCTATTTATGATGGTTATCTCAAAGAATACATACAATTTCAATGTTATTTTAGTGACACCATAAGATTGTCAAATAATTTGAATTGTAGTATTTACACTTTATTGAAAACATCTTCCATTTTCAACAAAATTGAAGGTAATACACAAGTACACAAATCCTTCATTTACCATGAGAATATATATGTTATGAACCTCATTAGGTTCAATATTATAAGATTATCAACATCTTATTGTTGTTCATTAAATTCATAAACACGAATTTTCAATCACATGTTATATCGAAGAGTAATGTCTTTCTCGTAGACGTAGTCATCATAACCATTGGTTTGAATAACACATTCTAGCATGATGTTTATATTCACAAATTATAGACATACACAATGCTTCTAGCATGATGTCTTTCCAAGACTATAATTCCATTATTTGGGTAGTTCTTAGTCATATCACAACTTAATAACCGTTATCTTCTGTCATGGCAACAACTCACAAAACGTTGTTTATACAAATAACTTCTTGTGTATCTGTATATTATCCGATAAAAATAAATTTAATCATATTTTTCCATTTCAAATTATGTCACACCCCGCTAAAGCGGAAACACGAGATGTGAAGAGCAAAGAATCATTTCACGGGTTATACTAAAATCAACGGTCCAAGTCATTAAATTAAAGTTGGAAAGTACTAGAGTTCAAAGATACAACCAAGATTCAACGTTTAAGACAGTAATACATAATAAAATGTTTTAGATAAAAATTCCCAAATGTAAAGGTCTTCTTCCCGAGGTACACTTCACATAACTGGCTTGACCCGCCTGAGCAATGCACTTCATAACTTACGCTTAGTTCCTGAAACATGAGATAAAGTGTCAACTACGAAACGTAGTGAGTGAGTTACAGTTTATAAGTTTTGACCAAAGGGTCCAGATAAAGTTCGACAAGTATATATAAGTATATAGTTTTCTAAAAGAAAGTAGGCGGATATACAATCGCTAAAAATATGTTTATATATTGTCGTAGAAGTTCAAATCAAAGTTCAAAGTTCGTAAAAGGTCAAACGTATGGCAAAGCGGTAAGTGTAAGTAGTCATTACCTCAGCGGTGGATAAATCCACATGTGTAAGATAGTAAGTATAAGTAGTCATTACCTCAGCAATGGATTAATCCACATGTGTAAGATAGTAAGTATAAGTAGTCATTACCTCAGCGGTGGATTAATCCACATGTGTAAGACAGTAAGTAGGCATATGCGTAAATAATAATGACTAATGATCCTTGAATTGTACCAACCACTAAGCTTAATATAATGTAAGATTTTGCACACTAATCCGATTTCTGGTCAGAACACGCCCCTAAGTTTCAGTCTAAAGATCTAGTTCGTGAGAACTTAGTAATATGTACTCAGGTTGCGATCCACAAGTAAGGAGTGACCTCTCCTAAGTATCGATACCCATATTTACTAACGGCTATTGTTAATAGTGTGTAGGGAATAGTTTCTAAAAGCGGGGCACTTTGTACTTCTTTTCTAAAAATTGGTCGTTTGTACTTACGGCGTTTATATCCTCACCTAGGGTTTGCTCCAAATACAATAAAACTATCATCGTCTAATCAAATATCCAAAGAGGCAAACCTAATTAGTCTAAGGTAAGCCAATCAGGACAAATGATATCGTCTACGCATATTAGTTTCGCAAGGTTTCCGAAATAGTTCAATAGTTCACAAAGGTTCCAAAAGTTCATACAGTTGCAAAGTTCGTAAAGGTTTCCAAAATAGTTCAATAGTTCACAAAGGTTCCAAAAGTTCATACAGTTGCAAAGTTCGTAAAGGTTTCCAAAAGTTTCACAATAGTTGTACAAGTTCATAATAGTAGTAAAGGTTCATAAAGGTTTCAAAGACGATTAGATCATAAAACATTGTTCGTAAAGTTAAGTACATAAAACAATTTCACATAAAAGATATCGTTCACAAAAGGTGTTGATCTCATGTTTCCCCAAAAAAGAGTACTTAAAATATAAGAGTAGAGAGGGGTGTAACTCACGGATTGCGAAGACAAAGGAACTCGGGAATCGATCGGAGCGGGAGTCGGGAATCACGGGACGCCTAATAATACCAAGATGGTTCAAGTGTTATTATTTTATTACGTTATTATACTTAATATAATATAGATAAGTTTTTAATTAAACTTTAAGTGTCAAGGTTAATATTGTCCAAAAATGGTCCGAAACGGTCAACGTTAAGTTTTTGTCCAAAAGTTCGTTTTAACGTTTATTATTGTTATTTTACAAGTGGTTTTACTTGCTGAAGTGGTTTACATTTTCCTAGGGAAATTTGGGCAGCGCTTCCGGGCCCAAATTACATATCCAAAAATGTAATTCCACTTCCGCTCACAAAATCACCTATAACACGATATTATGTCCTAACGAGTTCATTTAAGTCCAAAAAGTCCATTACAAGTCACCAATATATTAATTTAGTCAAACTCAGTCCCAAAAATGCAAGTTACAAAAAGTCAGCGGGTTAAACAAGTTCAAATCGTCAAAATAAAGCGTTTCGGAAAAACTGGTCAGGCCTGTGCGCCGTTCAGGACCCTAGGACGAAGCACAGAAGCCAACTTTCACCTCGCTGCGTCGTCCTGGTCCTAGGGACGGCGCACAGGTTGTGTTTTCGTGATTTTTCGAGCAAAACGTCTATTTTACACACGGATTTCGACATGCAATGGGTCTATACTTAATAAAATGTCATTTTAATAGTTTCTAGAGCATTTTTATCCATAAAAACGTAGATCCAAATGTTATTTCGTTAAAAATTCGTTTTTGACCATAAAAGTCATAAATCTTTGTAAAAACTTGATTTAAAGCCTTAGATCTTACATGCAAGTGTCTAAAACAGTAACAAATGATAAAAGAGAGATTTCTACCGGAGGGAAATGGATGGATTGTGTTCTAGCCGGATTTGGACTCCAAAAATCGGTATAAAGCTTGAAAATCGAAAAGTATTTTGCTCCTTCTTGTTTGCTTGATGTTCTAAACGATTTTTGATGGTTGATTTGATGTGTTTAAAGCTGGAAATCTTCTGTTTTGGAGGAGTTTATAGAGAGAGTTTTGATGGTGTGTGTGTGTTTTGTTTTATGAAATGAGTATAATGAAAAGAAAATAAAGAAAAGAAGGAAAAGTGGTAATGAGGGGGTTGGGGCAGTGAAAAATCAGTAATGATGGTCTAATACCCGAGATTGATTGGTTTAAATGTTGTAACAATCGAGGCATGCAGAAAATTCAAACAATTTTCGAGTCTGGTCCTTCCAGGACGGCGCACAAGGCCTGTGTGCGTCGTCCTGGACCTATTTTGTAAAGAATTTTTGATTTTTGCTGTTTTTGCCATTTTTGCGTTATTGTTTCGTTGGACCTTTTTCGTTAACTAAAAGTTCTTAATTATGATACGTTATGAACTTAGGAAGGTTCATTAGGTGTTTTCTTGGCATTAGGACTTATATAAATTGGTTCCGGTTGTGATTCCGACACTAGTGCGATTCCGATAATTGAACAATTAAGGACAGCGGTAGACAATAAAAGAGACGTAGAGCATAAAAATGAACCTGAAATTGGACGGTTGTCACAAATTCTTCACAAGAAAATTTATAGTTAGCAACCATTTAATGATTTAGTTATTGTTTTATTTATTTCACAAAATATATAACAAAATTTGGAATAACATAATCCATCAACTCGAAATTTCATCTCATTTATTTCAAATAAATACATTTTAATTGGATACACACAAAATTTCAATGAAAACATTAAACAAATAGTAATGTTGTTCTCAACATCACGAACCATAAGGAAATTCCCAGAATGATTCCCATGACGACCTTTGTGGTCTCCGTTTTGGTTCTCCCAAATTGGTACTCCTATTATCAACAGTCATATATGTATTTGATAGTCCCGTTTCATTCAAACAAAAGATATAACGATGAATATTACGAAGAACACAAAGAAATCAATGAAATAGATAGGTTTTATTCATCTACAAATAACGGAATTCACTTAGAAAACCGGAGGAATTCACACAGAATTCATGGGTGTTAATAAACCCTAAGAACTCTATAAATAGATTTCTTGATAAACTTGGAAAATAAGATGAGTGCAAATCTCTCTAACAAATAGGAGATATGCATAACAACTTACCTAAAATAAAGCTCCAAGTAACTAAGTCTCATCTTTGAGTCTTACTAAGACTCATAATCACTAAGACTCAGAACACACTTAGTCTTAGAAGTCACCTAGACTCAGATTATGACTCATAATTACTAACACCCATAATCACTAAGACTCAGAACACACTTAGTCTGAGAAGTCACCTAGACTTAGATTATGACTCATCAGATTTATAAGTTGAGTTTTAATCATTGGTTTTTCCCAACAATCTCCCCCTATCTGATGATGTCAAAATCTTTTCACAAACATACACTAAGTATAAAAACTGACTCAGACTATAAAATTAGATAATATAAAACGTAAGTCTGAAACAGAAAAATAATTCTTCTTTTCTTCATCAATTCCTATATGTCCTTCTTACATGTAATTAATCATTTTCAGTTCTTGATCAGACGGATTATGCAGTTGTAGACACTTTAGAAGACTTCTTACAATCTTTCTTTTAGCTCCTCCTATTTGATGATGACAAAACAAATAATCTGATTACAAGAAATGTATCGTTTGAGTTGTTTACTTTGTAGCTTGAATTTCCCCCTTAACATCGCAACTCTTTTTTCTTGTTAATCTTTTAAACTTTTCTCTCCCGTTTTGTTATCATCCTTCTTCAATAAATAAAGTTTGAACACATCTAAAAACTTTATTTTCGGCTTCATAGATGTTAATTACCCTTGAGCTAGCCTTTATTTTGAATTCTGGATTCGTGTGAGACTGGGTTCATGTAAACCTGATTTGCGTGGGGTTGAGTTGCTCATGGGGCTGAGTTGCTCAATCTGACCTCTGGGACTGACCTACTCAGTCTGAGTTTTAGGGCTGACCCGCTCAGACTGACCTTTGGTGAGACTAACTCACGTCTTACTCTGAGACTGACTTGGTCAGACTGAAAATTTGCAGCAGATTCAACATTGAATATCTCCTATATGACATGTCTGATCAAGCTCAAATTTCAACACAAGGTATATCTATGTCTCTTTAAATACATATCCAAAAATCAAGAAAATCCAACGGTTAACGAACACACAGTAGTCGTTTTACTACAGCTTCGCATAAAAATCAGCAAACATTCAACATTCATCTTTGATATTATATATCTATTTTTCGAAACCTCTGATGAGACTGAAACTTTGACAAAACTTAGATCTATATGCCTTGAAGATTATATTAAAAATCACCAAGATCTAATGTGTAACGAATAAACGGTGATCGTTTTAATATAGTTATACACAATAACAATAAACTTTCTGCAGCAGACTTCAAAAATAAATATCTCTTGATCAGAAGCTCCGATTGAAAATTCCTTCGGTCAAAATGTGAGCCTATGTGTAAATCATCTTCAGTAAAAATGTCATGAAAATCCGACGGCTAACGAATGATATATGCCCTTTTTATCACCGCTGCCCAGAATATGACGAACTTAAACACGAATTTTCAACAATCTTTTTTGAATACTATATCTTTTATCTTGAATGGATCTTTACAAATCTGGAATAAATCTGACACGCTCTTGATACCAATTGTTAGGTCTCAATAAGATCTCAAACACTAGCTAATCAATTACAAATAAGTATTTAGATGTTAATTGTTACGAATCGATTAATCACTCAGTTTCTTAGTTTATTATAGCGGAATTATAATAATGAAGTAACGAGAGTAACAATAACACACAGTTATTTAGATTAGAAAAGTTCAACTGATTACAATATTCAAGCTCACTATTTATACACAATAATAGTGAGCTTGATAAGTACGAATCTTAGTAAATCTTCTAAAATGATAGAAGATTTAGTCTAACAAACCTACCTAAAATAAAGCAATACGTTTCATTATGGAGCTGAGTAGTCAGCTCCACAATGATTCGTCACTCAGACTCAAAAGTCACTTAACTAAGACTTTAATAGAGAGATTTATTAATTTGGGTTAAATTGTTGATTTTCCCAACAGTATTTCATCGTAATACAATTTAGAATAATTAGCAATATATTCTAAGGTTTTCTTTATTAGTTAACAAAAAGAAACGCATTATTTACTGAGTAGTAGTCCGTATACAACTCGTATTAACTATTATTCGTTATTAAAATGCCTTCAAAGTATCTTTAATATTGATTAGTATTTTCAATTAGTATGATCTATGACAATCAATTTTCATTCATCACTAATTTTGACCAAACATTCTAAGAATTCGTAAATACTCATTAGTATTTACAATTAGTATGGTCGTATGACAATCAATTGTCATTCACCACTAAACAGACCATAAATTCAAAAAAATCATAAGAAGGTTTGAAACCTTGTGTTTTAAATAGAATTATATTTCAAAGGAACAGTTAAAACTCTATTACTCAAACGACTATTTACGTTTTGATTAAAACAATATTCCAAAACGAGCCATAAGAATTCTATTTCCTAAACCGTCAAATAAAATCATTACATATAATTTTATGGGTTTAGAATCAAAAGCGCTTTTTACGCGAAAGCGTTACATATAAACACGACGGTTTATAAACATTTCATACTCATATGAAACATCAAACGAAATACTTAACACTTTGTTAAACATGTTTCGGTTTTAACAAGTTGTTTCCGTCAAACAACGGTTTGAATTATCTTTTTAAACCAACATCGGCTTCGAGCATGAACTGTTACAAAGTTTAAAATTCTTAAACATAATATTTGAGAATTCTATTTTAGGTTTACACATTACATACAAACACCTTCCAACACATTTGTCAAAATGCCAATTTTATTTTCAAATATCAATAGTTTTGTGAATAGCTTTAAATAAACCATTAAAGTTTTCAAAACACCCGGTTACTCACAATCATTTAAACAATCTTCTAAATTATTTAAATATATATCTAAAACATCAACAAAAGTTTCAAAAATATATATTAAAACACATGTTTCAAATATGGATACACTCCAATTATTCTCCAAGTATAGTAACATCTTGTAAATAGTTTGGACTATTTATGTTTTCAAACCATAATAGATGACCCAAGGGCCAAAGATACAAACCATTACTCGCTTTGATTGTAAAAACTAGCTCTTGGATCCACTTAGCCAAACCCAACGATTTTATTTTATTCAAACTTCAAACATATGTAAAAACATGTGTTTGTTTTCAAATATAACACCATTTAAAACCAACAAAATAACTAAAAACCCATGCCAAAAGAAAAATGTTTTATAACCACAAACCAACGGTTACAAGCATAAAGTTAAAAATGTCAACAGTATATTCATTTTAAACAACCATCAAAATATTTATCATAAGCATTTATAATATTTTGTTTATCCTTCCTTACAATTAATTAATTAATTGACATAATATGTTAACAAATTCTACTTTTAGCGAAACAACGTAATCTATATTCGTTCCATAACATTTCGAATCTGTTCTCTTTAATGTCACAACAAAAAATAACCATTTTAAACCATATTTTGTCACAACTTCGACCATAACTGAAGAACGCATCTTCAAAATAATACCATTCATTTTTTAAAGACTCGACATGGTTTTGAATCAAAATGTTTCGGGCATCATTGACAAAACCTGTTTTAAGATTATAAGTAAAATATGTCATACCCGAAACAAGTTTTTAATTATAAACGAAACGAATTACAATATAATTATATGTAACATATTATGATTACACGGAAATAAACACATACCATACGTTTCATACGAAAACAAAATAGAAGAAAGTATCGAAGAACGATATAGCCGAGGCCCGTGTTTCACACGGCTCCCTTAAAAACAGATTCGTCGTCTATCTCCCAGAGTACAACGACCAAAGCAATAGTACCGACGGACTTGAACCCAAATGTCTGACATAGTCGTCGAAATTCTAGATTGAGCTCTAGTTGTAGAAACAAAATATTATGTGTATTTTTGGGTGTTGTGTCTAGAGATTTTCCTTATAAGTTTTGAGGTTGAAAAAACTCTTCCTCTTTCATGAACCAAGTCCATGGTTTTAATTAAGAAAACACAAAACCAAATTGTTAACGATCACATTAATCACGTTAATGACCATTAACACTTATTAATGTCATTAATCTCAGTAACCTATTATGTTCAATTAATCTAAAATAATGTCACCAAGTTATTATGTAAAGAACTAATATGTGATTTAATTGGTTCATTTCTATTTAATGAATCAAACACCTATTTTTAGACTTATTATATATTTATTTTGGACACATTTCTTTTAATATATCATACACATATATTATTTTATTTATATTCAAAATTAATAAAAATTAACATATTCATCAAAATTTACAACAATTACGTAACACTTTTTCATGTATTTCACAGGATAAATTTATTGAAAAAGAAGCAAATCTCCTAACACATCAATCAGTTTCATCAAAGATTGAGTGGGGATTGTTTATTTCTTTATTACACTAGTGGATTTAAACAAATGGACAACGTTGTTGGTTTGTTTTGTCGCATTATTAGTTTAATGTGACAAATTGAACACCAATCTATCCAACTCATTACGTGAGCTCCCATTTTCACCTAATGCATCCTTAGCCGCCCTCCCAAACATCTTTGCTTGCTCTCTCTCTCCTCGTGTCTCCTCACTCACTGATTTAGTAAATAACTCGGTTAACTCTTTCGAGTCAGGAATGGTCTCTGCACCCGCACATACTTTAATCCCTACTTTTAACTCATGTAACACCGACGCATTGGTGTGTTGGTCTGCGGTCATTGGCCATGTTAGCATTAAGACCCCTGCTTCCACTGCTTCCATGATCGAGTTCCATCCACAATGAGTTAAGAATGCACCTACTGATTCATGGTTCAATATTGCGATTTGTGGAGCCCACCCTCTAACAACAAGACCTCTCCCGGCTACACGATCTTCGAACCAATCGGGAATCTTTCCGTATTTCCCTACCTCGTGTCCAACCGTAGGCTCCTTGACTGACCATACGAACCTGACTCGGCTTTTCTCTAACCCTTGGGCCACCATCTCCATCTGATTATTTGTCAATACAGATTGACTTCCAAAACATATATACACCACTGTCTGACTTTCACACGTGTTGAGCCATGATAAGACATCGTTCGAGCTATTCTCGCCTCGTCCTGTACTTTTGTTTCCAGTAGGTAGTAAAGGCCCAACGGCAAACACACGATCATGACCGAGCTCCTGCTTAAGGTGGTCAATATAAACTCGCTCTAGCTCAGTAAACGAGTTGACAACTATTCCCCAACTCGACATATTATTTATTAACCCATATTTGAGAAATTCCGAAGCTGGGTCTCCTTGTATATAGCTTCGATATAGAATAGATAGTTTCCACCAAGGGTATTCTGGGGAATTGGGGATATTAGGGAACGATATCACCTCATTTTCGTTATCTTTATCATCTCTTTTGGGATTGTATCGCCACGAGGAAAATATAACAGAAAGACTTAAAGCACCCGTCACTGAGAACATGTAATGGCGGATTCCGATCTGGCACGCAAGATGGTACGTCCACCCTAGAAACATATCGGAGAATATAGCTACTGGTGGAGTAGGGTGGTTACGAAACCAATCAAGGACGGGGTTGTAGAGATCACCTAGAGCTGCCATCATGGCTTTGAACCCATCGGGTGGTAGGTCTTTGGTATTTTCAACACCAGGAGGGATTGCGGGGTGCGGAGGTAGAGTGAGGACGAGGGTCGCAATGGTGGTTGGATGAGCGGAGAGAAGAGGGGTTAAAACGGGAAGGTTTTTTGGAGTTACGAGTATGGTAATGAATAACCCGCGGTCGGCTAGTTGGTGCGTTAGATCAAGATGAGCTAGCATGTGTCCATGAGCTGGGTACGGAAACACAAGGATGTGGTTGCCGTTGATCGACATTTTGGCTCACCGATTTTGTATATGTATAGATTAAAATCTTTTCAACAAGAGGAGGAATAAATGGTGAGAACCTTAATTTGTTTCCTTAAAAAGAGAGAGACAACAAATATTATAAGTTGGTAATAAGACGTACTACCACATAGCATCTTCTTTATTTTCAGTGGAAACTTTCAAGGTTTATTTTATTTGGTATTCTATTAATGGGTTGGTGAACGGTGATATTTGAAGTGTGAGTAAATAATTGTGTTCACTATACATTTTACTGACCCGAAGAACGAGTCAAAACAACAGGGAATGAAGGCCAGTTGACTTTTACCCTCGGAAGGAAAACTGTCACTAATAGGGCCGGCATTAATAGGCTATACTTGCACAAAGTTTCAGAAAATGTTCTAACGTTTACGTACATTATTTGCGTTAGTAAACGTAATTTCTGTAAGAGGGGGCGTAGTGGAGCCATGGTCGGAGCAGTTGTCGCTAATGTGACTCCAGCATCGCGGCCCCATTCCGCCATTTCCATGGTAAAGCCGGCTTCATGCTGGAAAGTATAAAAAGAAAAAAAAGGTTTAAAATTTGACCGTAAGTGTATATTTATTTATTTTTACCCTTTAACTATTTTGTGTCTTTTACAAAAATAAGAAAAATTTATAAATATATTTTTTTATTGTATTATGTTTTTACTTATTTGTTTTAGTTTGTTACTAGTTTATTTTATGTGTATACCACTATACCAAATCAGGGCTTTTGGGACTAAATTTTTTCGGGACCACAGAAATCCGTTCCATTAAGTCCACTAAATGACAAAAAATGTAATTTTTTTCTCCTAAGTTTGACCATAACCTATAGGGACTACATATTAATTTATCGGGACAACCGCGTAATCCCCAAAGCTTCACTACGTGACAAAACATGAGTCTCATGTTTTATTTGCGTTTGACTATTCTTTATCGGGACTACTAGTAGTCCCTAAAAAAACATGACGAAAAGAAACGTTAAAGTTGGAAGGAAAAAAATTGGCGCTCAAACTTTACGAGACTACATGTTTTTCCTGATAAATGTGTTGGGGAAAAAAGCTTCAGGGGACTATACGGTTGTCCCGATAAACCACTATATAAACAAACAAACACGCACACACATACACAACATTTCAAATCTAACCCCCAATTCCAAATTTTCCGACCAATTTCTCCGTCACAATGGCCGGATTTGAGGCTTTTCTTTTTGATGCTCCGCCACGTCGACATGATGATTGTTGCTCCGTTGAATCGCTCGGGGCTGCTGTTTTTTCTTCCATAATTATTATTAATTTTATTTTTTTCGATTTGTATCTTCAAGGTGTTGAAACAAGTCATGATTGAAATATTATAATTGATTAATTAGTTGGAAATGAAATGAACCTGAATCAACATAATTGAACCATTTTTGATCATCTTTTGAACATGAACCGATTGAGCCACCACATACAACTACCATATTTTTTATAAAATGTGAAGATCCGTCACAAAAACATAACTGAATGTAGTCCCAAAAACAATGTCCCTATATGTTTGGGCAAAAATTGTTGAGGCATCTTGTAGTCCCGAAAACCATGTCCCTAGAGGTTTTGAGCAAAATTGTTGCGACAAATTGTAGTCCCGAAAGCCATATCACAAGACGTTTTGAAATAGTTTCAAGGGACAACACGTAGTCCCGAAAGATTCGTCCCAACAAAAACCAACGACGTGGCCGGTCAACGCGTAGTCCCGATAAATCATAAGTTGTAGTCCCTACAACTTAATGGGACGGAGCAGTTGGGATTACGCTTTTCGGGACAACATGTAGTCCAGTTAAGTTTTTTGGGACTACAAACAGGGTTTTTCGGGACTAAATGCGTAGTCTCAAAATCCAGTTTCTGGTGTAGTGTACGTGGATAATTTTATTGAAAAGATACAAATATAATATGTGAAAACTGATGGAACATCGTGCATCATTAACAATGTATGACAATATGAGTTGTGATATCATATATTTTTTGTTTCGTTTATATGTATGTGTTTGAGCTTCATTTTTAAATTTGTATAGTCGAGATTCTATCGAATATAATACAATTATTAAAAAATTATGGTCTGGTGTTTATAATTTCAATAAAAGAATTGAATTCTGATAAGTTTTATATGTGGCCATTTGGGTGTTTTATATGATTATAGTCTACTGAATTTTAGATTTTAAATTATATTTCGGTTATGTCATGTTGTTAGAAGTAAGTATTAAATAAATTTTTATTCAATTTTGCTTTATTTAAGGACATATACTTAAAGATCAAATTTAAGAGTTACCCAATATGATTTTTGTCAGGATCGTTTTGGTTGTATAAACCCAAAGCACGTCAAAGAAAGATCTTGATCTATTAAGGAAATTCGGAAGCGGATGAACACCTTGATATCACAAATTTGTCGAACTAACAAATATTGTATAATAATAAACAACTAAGAACAATAATTAATGTCGAATATTAAGCCTCAATTATATTGAAAATATATGAATCAATACAACGTGTTTTCTATAGTTTACAAGGATCTATATATAGACTTTGAGGCTACCCTATCTATAATAGGATACATCTAAAAAGGAATTTCAATTCTATTCTAATTGTAATGGTAAACTTGCGGATCAAGATAAATCTTGATGCAGTAGAAACAGCAGCGGCAACAGTAATGAGTATAGGCAGTCGTAATAGTCTTGCAGTAGTAATAATGTTTTTCAGTAGTAACAGTCTTCATGTCGTATTAACATCTTCAGTCCGTGTTGGGGTTGTATGGATCTTAATACGTCAACGTTATATCAATAACCTAGCGGAAATAAGCTATCGATTATCTAGCGAATATTTAACCTTCAGAAACGAAATCAAACCAACGATAGTTGATAAGATTAGACCTTAGGAAGACTATTCGGATGATTGAGTATATGTTATACTCGATTTGGAACAATAACAATACGGCAGCAGCAGTTCTACGCACACACAGAAACCCTAGCAAAAACTTCCCGTAATGCAGAAATAAGCTGGGTATATATAGGCCCAGCTTTCCATCCGTACGGATGTGATTTCTATCCGTACGGATTATTTCCTATTCGTACGGATATGATCTCGTCCGTACGAATGTAACATTTTAATAAACACTTTGTTTAATTAACTCATTTGTGCGAATGGAACCTTCATGCGCACGGATGCATCCTCATCCGTGCGAATGGAATCTGAATATTATTTAAACATCACAAAACATATATTTGATTAATTCAAGATAACGTAAACGTTCAAGCATATAATTAATCAAACACTCAATATTAATATCCAAACAATACAAAGACTGATATTAGAATAAACGTTAATTACATATGAATCTAGTAACTAACAAATGCACCTACAAACTCCCCCTAGGAACTAGATTCTATGTTTTCAGTCTTCAAAAATGTTTACTGCTGCCCAAACCATGTCTTCGATCTGTCCTTTTAAGCGTGGATCTTGTAAATGAAGCATACACGAACAACCTTGTTGAAACGCGACGCCTGATCCATATCTTTGACTTCACAGAATATAGGACACAGATACAAAGCATAAATATCATCATCTGTCAAATTTCTAATCCTCATCGGATCAAAAATTCGCAGTGTTTCCCAAACAGCTTTCCGCTCCAACACGATCACAGCTTCTGTGGTTCGATCATCATAATACCACCATTTGAATCTCCGATGAAAATTGATCGTCATTTTGCGTAGCGGAATCTTCTCCATCACCTTTGGCGCTTGATACGTGACATGCTTCAAAGATTTACCCGTTCTTGAATTTTTTCGATCTTTGGAATAGGTAATCTTCGGATACTGCGGCCTCAGGTATTTCCACGATGATTTGAACTCATAATAAAGCTGCTTCTCCAACCAAGTTGCTTTATCATCTTTCTCACTGTACAGCAACTTAAGACGAGCCAACTGCATCATATCAAAATATGGTAACGTCTTCAAATCGGGAGCGCGTTTAAAATAATCTATGCCCCGTTCTCGCTTGATTGCATAAACATTCAAATCGTCCAAGTATGCCCAACTGATTATCTGACCTTCTGTCTTCGCACCCTTCAAAGAGTAAAACTTCGTATAATCTGGTTGAATAACTTGTTGAGACGGGCGAATACATCCTTTCACTGCCTGACGCCATTCAGCCCTTTTAACATTCAATTCTTCTAGATTTGGTGTAGCTTGACTGGCCACCGGATGTTTCTCTAACTTCCGATTAAGATCTTCATCATTGACGTTAAACATTGCATCGTCATCAGGAAGATCCTGGAAATTGTTCGATTGATAGATAGGCTCTGTTGAATCAACATTCGGCTCAAACACTATCTCATCATCATCATCATCAGAATCGGGAGGATTTACGTCAGAAACAGATGCAGATTCGTCAGAAATAACTTCATCGGGATTCATTTCAAATAATTCTGCAATCTGTTCTTTGGACAAACAATGTACTATCTCTCCTTCTTCTTTGTCATGCTCAACACTAAACTGTATTACCCCCTGCATATCCAAAATGTGAGTTAAATTGGACTTTATGTGAGATATAGGAGTAATATCATGCTGCGATTCACTCGTATGTTCTTTACCAGCTCTATCAGACTCCGTGCTTTCACTTTCTTCACCAGACGGGTCAGCAGATGCATCGACTGGTCCTTTGAGTCTGAATACCCCATCATCACCCACAATCATAGTTTTTTTCACCACATTGCTGTCATCCTCCAACTTCTTGATCCTTTCGGTAATAAGTACCAATTCCTTGTTCTTGTTGGAGCAATCCTCAATCAACAGCTTCTGCGAATCAATCAAAAGATTTTGATCCTCTATCCTCTTCGACATTTCAGCTCGTTCTTCTTCCCCTTTTGCCACCAACGCATTCAGTCTCTTAATTTCTTCATCTTGTTGCTGCTGTTTTGCTAAAACACTCAATAACATAGAATTCAAAATAGAGAGCTGAGCAGAATCAGGAATCTGCATTGACGACGATGATCCACCAGCAGTTGTTGTTGTTATGGTAGCAGTCGTCATGATTGGTTCACTTTGTTGGGGACCTTGCTGTGACTGAGAAACCGTAGGAGGGGGAACTGGATCTGCAGAACTGGCAGTCGACTTTGGATCGATATCGGAACGTTTCACCAGCTTGAAACGTTTTGAAGATTTCTCCCTTGTCTTGATAATATCACCCAACGATCTACCTGCAGACGGTACTTTTCTTTTCCGTACTAAAGGAGTTTCTTCAGTACTTATAACAACATCATCTTCATCTCTCAAACTTACTTGAGATGATGATCCACCAGCAACTGGAGATTCAACTGAAATAACCTCAATATCTTCATCAGATTCAGGAGGTACAACAATATCCTCCTTATCTGATTCACTGTCGTCATGTCGCCATTTCCTACCACCAGGACATACATATGCTGGATTAGCAAGATGACCAATCAGGCGTTTTTCCGCAGGCTTCACCTCCTTGCCTTTGTATATAAGCAGTCGTGCCATTGTCAGATCAGTCATTACCTCTAGCTTGATCATATCATCATCAACTTTTGGCAACGTCGGAATCTTCACGTCCAGAATCATTTGGACGAAACGAGCATACATCAAATATTTCTGCTTCTTCATCTCCAGATTCTCTGTCATGTGTTGCAAAATCATTCCCGAAAAATTAAATGGAATGTTCAATACTAATGCTGCAAATGCACTCTGAATAGTCTCTCTCATCTCATCATGCCCAGCCCTTTGAGGACTCAAACAGTGCTGTAACACATGGCACAAATACTTGTATTGAATGCTAAATCCCGACTTCGTAATAACTCCCTTTTCAATATCACCAACGTACTTCACCCTCAGAAGCAACCCTCTGACTAGATACTTGTTCAGCATCGTAGGCATTTCCACTGAATCCTCAAAGCCAATAACTTCTCGGATAACGTGTTCATCAATCACGACATCAGTCCCGAGAACTGAACTGTGGATTTGAACCTTTCCATCTTCACGTACAACTCTAGCATTTTCCCAGAAAGCTGATATATGAGTCAAATAAGGCACGCGCTTAGTAGAGATAGCCTTGAAAATTCTTGACGTTTCAAGAATTTGATGATTCCAGCAAAGCTCGTAGCATTACGGGTCTCTTCGTCGAGATAAGCACACATGTTGTTTTTCAGGCCAACGCTCCAGCTAGCGCTTTGAGATTGCGAGGATTGTGCCACAGTTGCATCAACGTTAGAAACGGGGATTTCAGCCATTTTCTGCAAACAGAAATGTAGACATTGAACGCAAAACAGTTAGAATAAAATTCAAACGTTTTTAAAGTTTCTGTAATGGCCATCCGTACGAATGAACATTTTCATCCGCACGGATCAGTATGAATCCGTACGAATGAACTAATCAAACCAACCGGATTACATTTTGTACATTCGTACGTATGACTTAACCATTCGTACGAATGAAGATCCTTTCCGCACGAATGAAATTACATTCGTGCGGATGGAGTTCATCGGAATTGTTGGTTTTCCAAAACCTAGATTTTCATAAAAACTTGTTTTTCGTTACAAAAATCACACCAACACGTTCCTTATCTACCGATTAACTAATCCCCTAACCCAATTTACCATTACAAACATAGATAGATGACCGATTGATGAAGGTTAATTTCGGACTTAGAATTCAAAAATTAAGCACTTAAACGGTCGTTATAACTTACGTGGTTTATATGGTTGTAATCGCAATACAAAGTTACACAATAAAACGGGAATCAAAAACTCTTTCCTACACTTTGAGATTTTGGAGAAAATTGAACAGTACGAATGAGTTATTGTGAATGAACAGCCCACACGCGTGAGGTATATATACCCATTTTTCATTCGCACGAATGTGAGAGACATTCGCACGAATGTGATGATAATTCGCACGAATGAGAATTTTCAGCCTAAACAATACCTTCCCTTTGATTCGTGCGATTGAGTTGTTTATCCGTGCGTATGTAATTTACATCCGTACGAACGTGCTGTAGAACTCATAAACTTAAGATTTCACTTTTCTTCAAAATCAAACACCAAGTAAACGTTAAGCACATTAATTTCAGAAAGAATAAACGTTTTGCTCAATGAAAAATAATTTCGAGAGATTCTAACTAAAACTTCATCAACAATCATGACTTTAAAACATTTTTCGAATTTAACATTAATCTCGGTTTCACATTTAGGTCTCAAGTCACGACAAGCAACCGTACAACTAACAAAATAAACAATAAAATAAAATAAAATAAAATAAGATTAAAAATAAAATCTTTTTGTATTTTTCTGTTTTTGGTAAACCAAAAGAAATTTAACTGAGACAAAATAATGAAAGTTTAAGAATTTAACTAATAACTACACAAACTGAAAAATTTCCATTCTTTTTGTGAGAATCTTTTCGAATAAGGGATCAGACTGATACTGAAACATAACATTGTCATTCATTTTTCGTAGTAAATTTTTAACATATCAATTGACGATTATTGGTATATTTGTCCTCTCGCTAAGATCTCCCAATATTTTGAACATAGAAATCAACACACCTTTTGAATTTTAATAGTCATCAGAATTATATCATAATTAGAATTGTATGTATGTTTGTGTATTTGTCCTCTTAACTTTTCAGCCTTTTCAATTCTATCTTCATAAATACCAGACGTAATATCATAATATTTATTTCGTATGTCAGTATGTCATCCACTGCACAGGCAATAAAGGACCAGTGATTCTTGATCGTTAAAACGTTTAATTTACATCATCAGAGAATAAGCACTTCCTCACCCTTTATTTGGAATTCTCGAGTAATGATCATTCTTTCGACCTTATAACTCTGTTCATCCATCAAGGTATTTTTGAAGTTTTTAAGTACTTCCTCACCCTTTATTTGGAATGCTCGAAATATGATCTTCTTTCGACCTTATACTTCTGTTCATCCATCAAGGTATTTTTGAAGTTGTTTACTTATCTCTTACTTTGTATTTGATCTTGAATAGACTGTGTCTATTTTGGTATTCACATAATTTCTTCAAATTCATTGATCTTGATCAAATCATTCAAGAATGTTATCCCAAAATCACTGAAAATGGCCCTTAATTGCTTCAATATATACTGACATACTGTATTTATTTTCTGATATTACGCCTAATATTTACTATTTTCGAATTGATCCAGCGAAAAGCCACAAACACTACAAGACAAAAAGCTAATCATAATATTTAAAAACATTTTAATTTCGACTGTTGTGTGTTGTTTACAATGTTCTCAATTGTTATTGATCTCCAGATATCATTTAGACAGTCTTTGAGACATATCCATAACGATTTAAATTAAAATTTGATATCTGCGACAACCCTTTTAAAAATGATTTAATTTCGTCAAGTTTCAGTAAGATAAGCCTACCAATATATCCTACAACTGACATGTGTAAACATTACAATTAGCATCTCTTTTTGACAATTACATGTTCAGTTTAGTTCAGTATTTCCTCACTTAACCGTTTTTTTTTTTTTTTTTTTTTTTTTTAATGTTATTTCTCCTCCTAAAATTCTAAAAATAAAAATCTTTTTGTATTTTTCGAAATTTTATAAAACTAAAAAGAAGAAAATGAAAAGTTAAAATCTTAACGTAGTATACAAAAGTAAATCCGGTTACTTGTCCGACTTAGTTTCTTCAATGACGTCACTCTTTTTGACTACACCATTTTCCAGCAGTAAAAATCCAAACCTAGACTTATCAAATGCCTTTGTAAAAATATCTGCTTTTTGAAACATCGTTTCGATATAAATGACATCAATTAAATGTTTTTCAAAGCAATCACGAATGAAATGATACTTTACGCCTATGTGTTTGGTTTTAGGATGGTGCACGGGATTTTTAGTGACAGCTATGGCAGCAGAATTATCAACATAAATAGGAGTAGTAGAGATAGACAAACCGTAATCACGCAGTTGTTGCTGAATCCAGATAACCTGAGAACAGCAGCTAGCCGCAGCTACGTATTCAGCCTCACATGTGGACAATGCTACAGCGGTCTGTTTCTTGCACTGCCACGTTATTAGTCGCGTTCCGAGAAACTGACATCCTCCTGAAGTTGATTTAGCATCCTTCTTGCAACCTCCATAGTCTGAATCACTGAAAGCAGATAACTCGAAATTGTCATCATTAGAATAGCAAAGACCTAAATCGGGAGTACCCTTCAGATATTGCATAATCCGCTTCACTGCTTGAAGATGAACAACAGTTGGTGCTGCTTGGTATCGGGAACACAAGCACACAGGAAACATAATATCTGGACGAGAAGCGGTGAGGTACATAAGAGATCCGATCATGGAGCGATAGAGAGACTGATCAATTGGCTCCCCCGTAGTTTCTGGTGATATCCCGTGATTCACCGATAGGGGAGTGGAAGCAGACTTCGTTTCCAACATTTCAAACCGTTTCAAAATGTCGTTGACATATTTTGTCTGATGTATAAAGATTCCCTCTGCTGTTTGATCTACTTGTAGCCCCAAAAAGAACTTAATCGGACCCATAGAACTCATTTCGAACTTGCTAGTCATCACCTCTTCAAATTCCTTACACAACTCTTGATTGGTAGAACCAAAAATGATGTCGCCCACATACACTTGCACCAACAGAATATCGTCATCTCTTTCCTTAATAAACAGCGTACAGTCGATAACACCTCGACGGAAACAATTTTCGATCAGATGATTTGCAAGAGTCTCATACAAGGCGCGCGGTGCTTGATGCAGACCATAAAGTGCTTTATCCAGAATATACACTTTATCCGGATGTAATGGGTCTACAAAACCTGGTGGTTGATTAACATACACTGTTTCTCGAATATTCCCGTAAAGAAAAGCACTCTTTACATCCATCTGGTAAACGGTGAATCTTTTATATGATGCGAAGGCTAGAAAAATTCGAATCGCCTCCAATCTCGCAACCGGAGCAAACACTTCATTATAATCCAGTTCAGGTATTTGTCGAAAACCCTGAACTACTAGCCTTGACTTGTTTCTGACAACTATACCCTGATCATCCCTTTTACAACGGTGGACCCAACGGCAACCAAGAGACTTGGCACCTTTTGGCTTAGCGACAAGCCTCCAGACACCCAGCTTCTTAAATTGTAGGAGTTCCTCTTGCATCGAATTTATCCAGTTGTCATCCAAAAGAGCTTCCTCAATATTTGCCGGTTCAATCTGGGAAATAAAACATGCATGGGCACAGTAGGTGACATCCCCAGATTTGAACAGGTCAATGTAAACAGCGCTTTGAATTTGTCTTCTGGTTCGAACTCCTGCCGTGTGGTCACCTATTATTTTCGAAACAGGGTGGGTACGTTCAGTTTGTGTAGCCGGAGTATTAGGAATTTCGACATTAGGACCCAAGTTAGTAACATCAGGATTTTCAACTTGCTCATTCACAGTAGCTGAGCCATCAAAATCTGAACCATCATCATTTGCGTAGGGCTCTGCAGTATGATCTTGTGTACCAGGAGGAGTAGCAGCTGTTGGAGTTACTGGATCGTGAGGAATAGGATCTTCCAAATCTTCTCTGTGAGAATAATACCTTGCTATATCTTCATCGGAAAACTCTGGAAGATTAAATGATTCAAATAACGAATCATAGTCAAACATCCATGGATATCCTTTGGAAGGAATAGGTTTAGAATACTTCTGAACGTCCACCTCATACCATTCTTCAATAGCTTTAGTAGTTGGATTCCAACCTCTCTTGTTAGGAGTGCTGTATCCCAGAAATATCCCTTCTACTGCCTTTTCATCGAACTTTCCCTCTGATTTACGCTTGAGCATAGTACAAGGAGCTCCAAAGGGTTCCAAGTACTGCAAATTTGGCTTTCTTTTCTGCAACAACTCATAACATGTTTTCTCATGACGCTTTACTACTAGCACTCGGTTTAAAGTGTAACATGCATTAGCTACCGCTTCATTCCAAAATCGTACTGGCAGTGACGAATCAGCCAACATAGTCCTAGCTGCTTCAATCAATGTTTTGTTCTTCCTTTCTGCAACCCCGTTCATTTGTGGAGTATAGGCTGCACTGAATTGCTGTTGAATTCCTCGGTCCTGGCAGAAATCTTCCATCCTCTGATTTTTAAACTCTGTACCGTTGTCCGTTCTAAATCGTCGAACTTTCAATTTATACAGTGTCTCCAACGTTGTAACTAACAGCTTGATATTCTCGAATGTTTCAGATTTCTCCCGTAGAAACATGACCCAAGAGAATCGAGAGTAATCATCAGTCACCACTAAACAATATTTGTCCCCTGCCACACTCGCATATTTAATTGGTCCGAAAAGATCCATATGTAAAAGATCAAGTGGAGTGTCAATGGTGTGAAACTTCTTTGCTTTGTGAGACTTCTTGGATTGCTTTCCCTTTTTGCACGAAATACAGACTTCCGGCAACTGAAAACCTTTCACATTTACTCCCATAACCAAATCCTTATTCATCAGATGATTCATCTTTCTCAAACTAAGGTGTCCCATGCGTTTGTGCCACAATATCGATTCACGTTCAGTAGCTTTCGAGACAAAAGCTTGATGTTCAGTCGAATTCACAGTAGTCTTCGACATATCGAGCACGTACAAATCTCCAACCCTTGGTGAAGTTGTAATAATCAATTCTTCTGGAATCTTGAAATCTTTACTCATGATATAACATTGAAAATCATCAAAAATCACTTTAAATTTCTTGTCACAAATTTGAGACACAGACAACAAGTTGTTGACCAGTGCCTGAACAAAATTCACTTTATCAAAACTGATCTTGTTATTTGCAACCAATCCCTGGGCTGTGATAAAACCTCCCTTATCTCCAGCAAAAGAAACATATCCTCCTTTAATAGTTCTGACATTTGAGAGTAGTGACATATTCCCTGTCATGTGCCTAGACTCCCCACTATCAACAATCCAGGTATTCTTGATAGGATCATAGACGACCTGCACATCAAATTGAAAAGATTAGTTCGCGATGCAAACCCAAGCCTTAATGGCTGTGGGTTTACCATCACCACCTAAAATCTGTAAGTCCACCCATTTTCCCGTGGCACCATCAAGTTCATTTGAAGGTCCAGTACCCTTAGGTTTCCATGACTTTGATTTATGAGTAGAAGATTTGACATAACCAGTTGATTTATGAGTGGGTGATGGTGACCTGTTTTCAATTTGTTTAACAGGAGGTTGCTGTTTGGATTTACCAGCAGGAAGCAACTCATTGTTTTGTTTTGGAAATGCTGACCTATTGTTTGAAAATTGATTTCTATTTGGGCTAGAAAAACGATTTCCAGTAGACATGTTATGTTAGTCAAAACTGTTCCTAGGCCTTTGTTTCAAATTTGGACAATTGTAATTAACATGGCCTTTCTCCCCACAATCAAAACAAGTTCTCCATTCATTAATGTTTTGAGAACTTCGCGTCATTCTCCGGTGATGTGTATGAGGTTTGGAGAACATAGCATTGGGACGCATGAAACCATTATTTAGTTGAACATTTGGTGGTTTCTGGGGGCCGGTGTTTGTGTGTCTTAAGTGAGGTGGTATGAATTTTACTTTTTCAGTTTCCTTTTTCTCAACCACCACTGGTGATTCCCCGGCTTTGACAAATTTTGGTCCCTTAACTTCAGGTCTTTTCAAAATTTTAACTTGTTTAGGTTTACTCGAAGTTTTATTCTGTAACTGACGACCCAAACCTGAACCCTTTTCTTCCTCATCTGAGTCGGAAACCCAATCTTCAACCAATACCGTTTCTTTTAATTTTTCGTTTTCAGCACTTTTAACATTTGAAGTATCTTTGTGATTGACAATAGGTGTTTGGGCCACTGGGTCTGGTTGTTGAAGAATGAATTCAGTGTCCCCTTCCTCCTTTGGGGCCTTAATCAATTTGTTAAAGATTGGAGGTGGACACGTTTTGTAGTCAACCCTTGGTTTCCCTTCCCCATTCTCAGGACGTTTTTCTTTCAAAATATGATCTAAAAGGTATGATGCGGTGGAATAACTTCTAACCTGTTGATTTAAAGTTTCAAAACTGATTTTTATAGAAGCATTTTCACGTTTAAGGGCATCAATATCTTTTAAATATTTGTTAATGGAGTCCTGTTTGTTTAACAACGCTATTTCCAAATCACTGACTTGTTTTGCCAAAAGTTTGTTCTTTTCTGAAAACAGTTTTTCATTTCCTTTAACAATCTTATTTTTACGTAGGTCCTCAACAAGATTGTTATTTTCTTTTCTAAGCTCATTCACTCGTTCGTCTAAAACAAAACACCTAGAACAAGAAGTGATTTTAGTTTCAGATTGTACCTTTGAAGACTCTGCAGTACCTGCCATCATTGCAAACTCCCTTTTTGTCTCTGGTGCTTCTGATTCTGCTGAAGATTCCTCAGATAATTCTTCAGATGTAATGGACTCCTCCCCGTCACTTTCTTCGTTGAGATTCAAAATCTTCACAATGTTTACTTCAGCATCTGATTGATTGTTATCAATTTGAAATTGCCAATCCAAACCTTCGTCAGATTGAAAAACCAGAGCCTTAACATCTGAATTCTCTGTACCAGTAGAGATATTTGTGCCAGTTGTCACCATAGCCGTATTCTTGTTAGCCTCAGGAGCATTTCGGTTCACATTCCTATTTTGCTGATCTCTGAAAGGGTTCTGAACAGTCCATGGTCGTTTTGGCTTCTCACATTGACGAGCAAAGTGACCTTTTTCTCCACAGTTGTGACAAGTAATAGCAGACATATCGAAACCATACTTAGTTTCCTTGTTGGCTCCGATTGAGTTACCAGTCCTTTTCACATACTCTTTTGCCCTCCTAACCAGATTAGCGAAACCCCACATAATATCGATTCTTTCCATCTCATCACGATCAATCTGCTCATAATCTTCACCAGTTAAATTATGGTTTCCAATTTTTCCATGCAGCAAGTTATCATAGGAAGCTACTAAGGTAGTCAACATAGCCATATCTTCGGTTACACCATCCACATTTCCTTTATGAAAGTGCTCGATCTTCAAACTTGTAGAAACCGATTCTGAAGTAGCTTGAGTTTGAGCCTTTTGAACAGGAGTGCCTTGACTTGAGCTTGAACTTGAAAATCCAGAATTTCTTGCATTAGACTTTTGCGTATTACCCGAGGTGTTAGCAGAAAAGGCTGTCTTCAATGGAGCATGAGTAGGGGTGGCTGGAGTGGGATCTGCGTAATACAACGAAGGATCTTGAGTGTGCGCCTTTCTCTGAGCACGAAACTTGTCATCCTGCTCCTTTTCTCTCAACTTAATAAATAAATCATTTAAAGTTGCACGTTCAAGATAACCACTTTCCTTTAACATCTCAATATACCCATTCCAGCTTTCTGGTAAAGCATCAGCAAAACATTCTACTCGTTCTGGACCAGTAGTAACCACTGAATATCCGTGCATCTCACTTATCAGATGTTGAAAACGTCTGGTAAGGTCAAACAGTGATTCGCCATGTAAGCAAGTGAAGTTTTCAAACTCCTTTTTCAATGCTCTTCCCTTCATAGTCTTCAATTTGTTGTTTCCCTCATAGTCTAATTCAAAAGCATCCCACAGTTGTTTCGATAACTTGTATGTCTTTTACTGATGAAACACAGATCTAGGAATAGCCTGACATAAGTAAGAATACGCCTTTCTCTCAATATCATAACTTTTCCTTTGTTCGTCGGTATATCTGTGAACGGGAATGATATCTCCATCTTCACCAGTTGGTTCAGTATAGCCCACTTTAATCATATCCCACATTTTTGAGTCCAGTCCTTGGATATGAATTTCGAATCGAGGTTTCCAGTGTGGGTAATCGTCCATTGAAATCAGTTTTGGGACCTTGTTAATACTTCCTGTTTCAGCATCATTAATTAACATTTCAGACATTTTAGAATTATTACTAGCCATAGCGTATTCCATTTTAAAGTGTTAAAATTTTAGTTTAAACTGATTCTGTGCGGATGAACTGCTGTGACTCGTACGGATGAACTACTTGATACGTACGAATGAGAGTGATTCGTACGAACGAGACAGATAACCTAAACTCTATACGAATGAGTTATTCGCACGGATGAACAAACTGACACGCACGGATGAATTCCTATGCGTACGGAGGAAAACCTATGCGTACGGATGAACTAAATGTTAAACTTTTGAAGTAAAAACTTAAATTCGCACGAATGAATCCTAAATCCGCACGGAGGAATTCCTATTCGTGCGGATGAGAACTTTTCAAGAACTTGATCCGTATGCGCCGCTGAAACTTTAGGGTTTTGCTAAAAGTCGATCTACAACTCGATTTTCTAAACCAAAACGCTTCCTATCTGCCCAGAACTTAAACAAATCAACCCAGAAACGTTTTAAAACAACAAAAACACTTTTTGAACGTAAAATTCCAAAACTTAAGTTTCAATCCAAACGAAAAATCTTAAAGAAAACGCTAGAAGAACGTTGATTTCTACAACCAACGCTCTGATACCACTTTGTTGGGGTTGTATGGATCTTAATACGTCAACGTTATATCAATAACCTAGCGGAAATAAGCTATCGATTATCTAGCGAATATTTAACCTTCGGAAACGAAATCAAACCAACGATAGTTGATAATATTAGACCTTAGGAAGACTATTCGGATGATTGAGTATATGTTATACTCGATTTGGAACAATAACAATACGGCAGCAGCAGTTCTACGCACACACAGAAACCCTAGCAAAAACTTCCCGTAATGCAGAAATAAGCTGGGTATATATAGGCCCAGCTTTCCATCCGTACGGATGTGATTTCTATCCGTACGGATTATTTCCTATTCGTACGGATATGATCTCGTCCGTACGAATGTAACATTTTAATAAACACTTTGTTTAATTAACTCATTTGTGCGAATGGAACCTTCATGCGCACGGATGCATCCTCATCCGTTCGAATGTAATCTGAATATTATTTAAACATCACAAAACATATATTTGATTAATTCAAGATAACGTAAACGTTCAAGCATATAATTAATCAAACACTCAATATTAATATCCAAACAATACAAAGACTGATATTAGAATAAACGTTAATTACATATGAATCTAGTAACTAACAAATGCACCTACAGTCCGTAGCAATGAAGCAGTACTGATGTGTATTTTATAACATAAAATTATTAATAGTTTAGACAAGGATTTTACTAAAGTAGACTAACACACAATACAGGCAGTGTACATGATCGTACGATAATATAGATTTTAGTAAGTCCGGATCGAACTCAAGGAACGTGTATTTATATTCGTTATTTAAAAATTATATAATTAAACTAATAAAAACAAGTAAATAAAGCAATTAAAATATGGGGACGTTTTAGTTCTGTGAGAACATATTTCAGAAAAATAAATAACTAAAATAAAATAGCAATTAATTTAACTAAATGGAATTGCGGATGAAAAGATGTATCGAAAAGACTTTAAGATTTGATCAGATATTAAAAAGCAGTGATTACTTAGAATTACTTTTAACTTGGATCATGGATAATAAGAATATGTTTGATTGGTTTAACTGTGATTTCTATTATAATTAGACTTCCTATTAGAGTTATCTAATCCTACAATTTTAGAGAAAGATCATACGGATGATCGTACATCAAGAGTTATCTTAGATTATCCACTCTAAATTGTGCTTTAATGTCACTATTATTAACAATTTAATCTGTCGACTACGAATTAACAAAAGTCTCAATTATTCAATTATGATATAATTGTCATGTTCATTCAATTCATTCAATTACTATGATTCTTAGTCTGTCTCAATTAAGTCTGAAGTTACAATTATCTAACGGATTATATAATTGTAAATAACTGATAAACCTATATTGTGACAACCGTCAAATTATAGGTGCAATTTATACTCTATGTCTCTCTTATTGTCTACCGTTACCTATAACTGATCAATAACCGGAAACGCGTCAGTGTCGGAATCACACCCGGAATCAATTTTATATAAGTCCTAATACCAAGAAAACAACTATTGAACTTTCCTAAGTTCATAACAAATCATACTTAAAAACTTTCAATTAACGAAAAGGTCCAACGAAGCAATAACGTAAAAACGAAAAATCAGAAAATTCTGATTTTTGGGCTAGGTGCGCAGCACCTAGTGCCAGATTTTCAAAAAAAAAATTACACTTTCAGTCCTTGCCTCGTTTTTACACAAACCAAAAACCAATCCCACACGGGATTTGACTGCCAATACTGTATTTTTACAGCCCCTAGGCCCTATAATTGTTTACTTCACCTTTTCCCTTTCATTTTCATTTGTTTTTCTTATAAACAAACACACACATACACCATTTCCTTAACTCTCTCTCAAACCCATCTTCTTCTCCACTAAAACCAGTAAAATACAGCCATCAAACCCACCAAAATCACCATCTAAAAACGTTTTAACATCAAGAGGAAGAAAAGGAATCAAAGGATTTCGGTTAAAAAGCTTATTTCACCATTTTTGGAGCTCAAAACACTTCTAAGGCATCATCTAAGCATTTTCATCCGGTAGAAATCTTCCTTTTTACTCATATTACTATTATAATCAATTGCATGTATGATCTAAGCTATAAAAACAAGTTTTGATGAACTTTTATAACCATTTTTATACAAAAACGGGTTTTTAATTAATGATGCTTAGATCTTCAAATTTATGGTTAAAAGTTACTTATAAACTGATATAATGATGATTAATAAGGTTTATACCGATTGCATGTCAAGATCTATCACTTACATAAACGATTTTGCAAGAAAAACTCAAAAAGGGGAAGAACAGCAGGGCAGGTGCGCAGCACCTATGCCCAGGTGCTTAGCACCGGCCTGCTGTCCTTCCCGAAAATCGTCGTTTTGGCCGTTTAAAACTTGGTTACGCATTCTGACTTTTGAGACTTGACATTTGGGACTGAGTTTTGTAAAAATGAACATATTGGTGACTTGTATTGGACTTAGTTGGCTAAAATGAACATGTTTGAAAATGTTATGTATGTATATGTGTTTTGTAAGCGGGAAAGTGGTTGATATTTTTGGACATAGAATTTGGGCGCGGAAGCGCTGCCCAAATTTTGTTAGGAAATATAAAACACTTTGGCAAACAAAACATATTCAACATAACAATAATAACATCAACTTTGGACTTTTTGACTAAAACAAAACGTTAACCGTTTCGGACAATATTGGACAAAATGGACCTTGACACTTAAAGATTGACTAAAAATTTACTTATATTACATTATAGAACACAAATTTCATCTATTATATATTAGGTATAATAACTTAATATAATAATAACACTTGAACAAATCTTGGTATCCTTAGGCGTACGGTGATTCCCGGCTCTCATTTCCGACCATTTTTCCAAGTTCTTATCTTCGCAACCCGTGAGTTACACCCCTCTTTACTCTTACATTTAAGTACTCTTTTTGGGGGAAACATGAGATCAAATCGTTTTTGAACTATAGCTTTTATGTGCAACTGCTTATTGGACTATTTGACTTTTGGAGCTTATTGAACTATTTTGACTTTTGGAACTTATTGAACTATTTTGACTTTTGGAGCTTATTGAACTATTTTGACTTTTGGAACTTATTGAACTACTTTGACTTGGAACTTCTGAACTATTTTGGACAAACTCTTTGAAACTCTTATGCGTAAAAACACTTTATTGCCTTATTGGCTACTTACTATTTAAAACTTTTACGAACTTATTAAACTTTTGCGAACCTTTGGAAACTCTTACAAACTTATGCAACTATTATGAACTTTTGGAAACTTAATGAAACTTTTGACCTAATTAGCTGCTTACACGCATATGCCTGCCTGCTGTCTTACACATGTGGATTAATCCACCGCTGAGGTAATTGACTACCTACTGTCTTACACATGTGGATTGGACCCACCGCTGAGGTAACTGACTGCTTACGGTCTTACACATGTGGATTGAACCCACCGCTGAGGTAACTGACTGCTTACGGTCTTACACATGTGGATTGAACCCACCGCTGAGGTAACTGACTGCTTACGGTCTTACACATGTGGATTGAACCCACCACTGAGGTAATGACCACCTACCGTCTTACCCTTGTGGGTTAACTCACCACTGGGGTAATGACTACATACCTTTACCGCGTGGCTATGCAACTTGAACTTTTATGAACTTTGAACTTGACTTGAACCTTTATGAACATGCAACTTTGATTTGAACTACCACGACAGTATATACGCTTTTCCCTAGCGATTGCTTATCCGCCTACTCTTTTCAGGAAACTTTGTACTTATATATATTTATATACTCGTCAAACTTTTATCGGAACTTTTTGGTCAACTTATAAACTGTAACTCACTCACTACGTTTTCGTAGTTGACACTTTATCTCATGTTTCAGGAAACTAAGCGTAAGTTATGAAGTGCATTGCTCAGGCGGGTCAAGCTAGTTATGTGAAGAGTAATACGGGAAAAGACCTTTGATACTTGGGAATTTTTATTAAAATACTTTATTATGTATTTGTCGTTTTATACTTACCGATCTTGGTTGTATCTTTCGAACATGGTTACCTTTTTAATTTCAATTTAAATGACTTGAACCGTTGACTTTTGGTATAACTCGTGAAATGATTCTTTGCTCTTCACATTCCGTGTTTCCGCTTTAGCGGGGTGTGACATATATGAACTTTAGTTATGGTATAAATTCATCAATCACGCTAAGTAGTAATTCTAATAACTTTGAATAAACATGGATCGCGATCAAACGTAAATAATAACGGAAAAAACAATTAGTTCAAACATAAAACTTAATTAAACATAGATCCAAGTTCAACAATCCAAGCAATCACTTTAAAGAGTTTAGCTCATGTTGGATTGTGACAAAATAGCATAAGAATCTTTAAACAAAAACATTGTATCAAGAAAATTAAGAATAAAGTGCAAACCAATAAAAGCAAACTTCAAACACGATTAAAAGACTTTAACCGAGGCTTCCAACGTGATCAAAAGCTTCAGATCTCTCCTTGCAGCTCTTCAGGTCGAATGTGGGATGAAAGTTTGGTAAAAGGTGTCCCTAATTCGTAACCTAGCAGCCCTTTAAATAGGCTTCTGAACCGCCATATTCAGCCGGCGGCTGGAAGACACGGGTGGAAAAGTTGCTTCCGCAGCACGTTACGAACATTTTTGTGACTTTAATCCAGCCGCCGGCTAAGGAATCTCAGCCGCCGGCTGGTTCTTCAGAATGTCACCGTTCTTGCTCGTTTGTATCCGTTCTGAGTCGGTTTCAGCTCCTTTTCGCTCCATGATCCAAATTCAACTCTAATCTGCATTTCTAATTGAAAACATACCAGATCATAACAAAAGTTTAGCTCATGTTGGATTGTGACAAAATAGCATAAGAATCTTTAAACAAAAACATTGTATCAAGAAAATTAAGAATAAAGTGCAAACCAATAAAAGCAAACTTCAAACACGATTAAAAGACTTTAACCGAGGCTTCCAACGTGATCAAAAGCTTCAGATCTCTCCTTGCAGCTCTTCAGGTCGAATGTGGGATGAAAGTTTGGTAAAAGGTGTCCCTAATTCGTAACCTAGCAGCCCTTTAAATAGGCTTCTGAACCGCCATATTCAGCCGGCGGCTGGAAGAAACGGGTGGAAAAGTTGCTTCCGCAGCACGTTACGAATATTTTTGTGACTTTAATCCAGCCGCCGGCTAAGGAATCTCAGCCGCCGGCTGGTTCTTCAGAATTTCACCGTTCTTGCTCGTTTGTATCCGTTCTGAGTCGGTTTCAGCTCCTTTTCGCTCCATGATCCAAATTCAACTCTAATCTGCATTTCTAATTGAAAACATACCAGATCATAACAAAAGTTGCAAAAAACTAGAGTAAAAATGAGAAATATGATTAATAAAATATCGATTATTTTAAGCATATCAAGTACTTACCAGCAGTAGTAAATTTTTTATTTTTTTTAATGTAACGTGAACTATAATTTTTTTTTTTTTTTTATTTATTTAGTTCGTTCAAGAATGAAATAAATTTGTAATTTGTAATACTGTTATTTTGGAAAGGATAAAGAAAATTACGTTGTGTTTAGTTTTTATATGATCTTTTACTGTTTTATATTATGTGATTTTTTATTATAATTAAAAAAAAAAAGCTGAAATTGAAAAATATATTCCGTATATAAGACTTAACTGACTGATATTTGAGTCAATAAGCCTTTCCTAAAGCTTGTGTGAACACCCTTTTACGACTGAGCCATTTAGTAATTAGATGTTTTGAGTTTTTGGGACTGAAATTTGAGTAATAATAGAATTTTAGCGATGGTGGCGTGAGTGATTGTTTTTTGTTCAGAAGGAGTAGACCAAAGGGCCTATCGTGACTTTTTTCCAGACTTTTCCTGACACTTTTTTAGTCAGTAAAGGTCATATATTTTGTAGTTTAACTATAAACAATATATATATATATATATATATATATATATATATATATATATATATATATATATATATATATATATATATAACATAGCATTCTAATAATAATTTAAAAATATATATAAACATAAAATTTACGATTCAATATTTATTTATATTTATTCGTATTATAGCATGACAATAATCTAATTATAACAAAATGATATATATTTAAATTAGAAAGTCGATAATTAGTATATTAAATATTGAGGTTAAAATGTGTGTCACAAATGTAGTTTATGATAAACAATAAAAGCAAGAACAAAGAAATTAGTATCAGAAACCTTTAATGCGGCAATCAAAGCCATAAATAGCCGAGTCAAAAGATCTTTAAATTTTATTGTTTCATTACCAATATTTTTATCAATCTCATCCAACTCTTATTACCACCCACACAAAAATCTCAACAAACTAAAATATGCCAATTCCCGGCGTGAGTGCCGGCAGCCATATCCTAGTGTTCCCGTACCCTGCTCAAGGTCACATGTTATCACTTCTTGATCTCACTCACCAATTAGCCGACCATGGCCTATTCATCACCATACTCGTTACTCCAAAAAACCTTCCCACTTTAACATCTCTTCTCTCGGCTCACCCAAAAAACATCACCACCCTTGTCCTCCCTCTACCACCGCATCCCGCGATTCCTCTCGGCATCGAAAACGTCAAAGACTTACCTCCCAGCGGCTTCAAAGCCATGATGGTTGCTTTAGGAGATCTTTATAAACCAATCCAAGATTGGTTCCATACTCACACTAATCCACCTGTGGCCATAGTTTCTGACTTTTTCTTGGGGTGGACTAATGATCTCGCGAACAAGCTTGGTATTCGCGGTTATACGTTTTCTCCCTCGGGCGCATTAGCTCTTTCGGTGATATTTTCGTTATGGCGTTACCAACCGAAAAGGGTAGATCAAGAAAATGATAATGAGTTGATCAAGTTTTCTAAAATACCGAATTCCCCGGAATACCCTTGGTGGCAGATATCACCTATTTATAGAGGCTATGTACAAGGAGATCCAGATTCAGAATTTATTAAAAATGTTTTTATTGGAGATATAGCGAGTTGGGGAATTATTATCAACTCGTTCATGGAGTTGGAGCGGGTCTATGTTGACTACCTTAAGGAGGAACTAGGTCATGATCGTGTGTTCACGGTCGGACCTTTACATCCTCCTGGGAAAAAAAACATCGAAAGAGGTGGGCCGACTTCGAATGATGTCTTATCGTGGCTTGACACATGTGCTGATCACACAGTTGTGTACGTTTGTTTTGGAAGTCAATGGGTATTAACTAATGAACAAATGGATATGATAGCACTAGGGTTAGAGAAAAGTGGAGTCAAGTTTGTGTGGTCAGTAAAGGAGCCTACTGGAGGACATGTGGCGGGAGATTATGGGAGGATTCTTGACGGGTTTGAAGGTCGTGTGGCTGGAAGGGGGATTGTGGTTAGAGGTTGGGCTCCACAAGTGGCGATACTGAGTCATGACTCGGTGTGTGCGTTCTTGACTCATTGTGGGTGGAACTCGATCATGGAAGCAGTAACGGCCGGGGTGTTAACATTGACATGGCCAATGAGTGCCGATCAGTATTCAAATGCAACCTTGTTGCATGAGTTGAAAGTTGGAATTAAAGCGTGCGAGGGAGCAGACACGGTTCCTAACTCAGACGAGTTAGCCGAGTTGTTTAGTAAATCAGTGAGTCATGAGATACGAGTGGAACGACAACGAATGAAGGAGTTATCGAGAGCTGCAAAGGAAGCTTTGGTTGAAAATGGGAGTTCAATAAGAGAATTGGATAGATTGGTGTCAAATTTGTCACACTAAAGTAATATATAGTATTGAATAAACGAAAAAGTTGAGTTGTTATGTTTAGTGTGATACTTAAGTAAAAGACATGATTTAAATTCATGATTTAGTCATATTATTTTAGATTTTCTTTATAACTATGACCTTAATTGTTTGTATAATTTAATTGAATATGTTGGATTGATTGATATAAGTGAGGTATTATTTTTTTGTGTTTTGTCGCAAGGATAATCGTTAAAAGGTAAAAGGAAGTGAAATATAGTAACAATAAATGGTGTAATAATGAAATTCTAATTAATTAAATTTTTGGGAAAATGTAAATAATTAAAGTCGAGTGTTTATTTAAATAAAAGTATTTAAATATATACGTAATAATGAAATGAAAGTACAGAACATTATTTATTAGAAAATTTTATTTATAAATTGATATGAATGAATAATATTATATTCCTTTTTGGCATGAAGCAGCTAGCAATAGTCTTAATTTGATTACGTATGCTATATGCATTATATACCAGCACATTGATCTTAATTTTTCATTTTTAAAGAAAGTGAATATGTGGTTGTTATACGTGTAATCTTATATGTAAAATAATAAAAAATTATATTATTTTATAGATTATATTTAATTTTATACATGATTTGTGTTATATTCATCAAGAAGAATATGATTCGTAAAATGTATGAGTCATTGTTTATTATGAATAATTTTTAAATATCTTTTCGATAGATGTCAAGTGAGAAGAAAATAAAAGGTATATTGAAGAAAGACGTGATTAAATAAGAAAAAAGAATGTAAATAGATACAAATTAGTAAAATTATTTTAATAAATATGATTAAAATTATATAAATTTAAAATATTTGTAAAAAAATAACATGATTTTGATTGATTTCAAATGTAAAATTATACGCATAAAAGCCCTATATTCATTTTTTCAATTTTTTTTGTCTAAATCTTAGAAGAAAAGTGCGTTTTGATAACTTCTTAAAAACTGTGGGATGGTTCACAGAACTTTAGTTGACAATGACTCCTTCAAGAAATATGGGTTCCTGACAAAATTTAAGTCTGCCTTTATTACAATTAATTAAATACTAGAAACGAACTCGTGTTTTGTAGCGGGGGAGAATAATAATACGACGTTGAAAATCAAACATTATATGCGAAATTGTTTTATTTAACTTTTTTTTATTTGTAAATTTAAATGTATTTTGAATTAGCTAATTCTTTATCAAACTAATTATAAGAATTTAGAGTTAATATTGACATATAAAAACAATTATGTTGTAACTATAACTTAGTTAAAATAGTTTAGTTTCAATTAATACTGCCCACTTACTACTGAAGAAGAGTTACTGCGTAGAAGACAAGTTACTACGGAAAGATTATAACTACTGCTTACTACTGTAATGTTCAAGTTAATGCGGACAATTTACTACGGACAAGAACTTGACATGCAAGTTTGTTGATTTAGAATATTAATTAGATTCAAATTGTAATTCCTTTTTAGATAGATGTCGTTTCCTAGTTTATCTAAATTTAGCCTCAAATTCTATAAATATAGAGAAACACGTTGTATTGATAATTCATATCAATGCAATTGAGGTTTATAATTCGGCAAACATATTGTTTCTAATTGTTCTTAATTTACGATATTGTTTGTTTAGATAAACTTGATAATATCAAAGTGTTCAATCCGCTACTGAACTTCTTTGATAGATCAAAATCTTAACGTAGGCGAACTTTAGGTTTGATAAGCTTAATCGATCCTGACAAGTGGTATAAGAGCACAGGAGGTGCTCAAGATCCATTGATCTAACAAGTTTTATAAGACTCAACACAGAAGAAATCAAATTAACAAAGTCCATGTATTTAACAGTAATGAATTTGATCTCTGGAAGCTACGTATCAAGCAACACACACTGTTATCTGACTATACCATATGGGATGTAATTGTTAATGGTAACAAGGAGGTCACCAATTTTGCAGCTGATGGACAGCCTGGAGTAGTTACTCGTCCTTCATTGACTGATCTGGAGAGAAGAGAAAAACAACCAAAGATTAAGGCTCTAAGTATTCTTTTGATTGCCATTCCCAATGAATATCAATCGCAATTTGAAGAATATACATATGCCAAGTCATTATGGGAAGCATTAGATAAGAGATTCACTGGCACAAAGAATACAAAGAAAAATAAGAAGGCTCTTCTCAAGCAAGAATACGAAAATTTCAGTTCTTTGAAAGAAGAAAGGATGACACAGAAGTTTGACAGATACAAGAAGCTTACAGGAGAATTGGTAAGTGCAAGAGTAAGATATGATAAAGATGACATCAACAGAAAGTTCATAAGATCATTAGGCGATGAATGGGGCATCTACACTGTCTCCTATAGACAAGGAGATAAACTGGAAGAGAAAGAACTAGATGATCTCTACAACGATCCGAGAGTCTTTGAATCAGAGGTCGAAGCAAAGAAACCCAGGAGCAGTAATCACAGTATTAACAATGTTAATACTGCTCTTATGACATCCTCTGGAGCAGCAGAGCATGAAGTTGGAGAAGAACTGTCCTTTGAAGCATTAATCTCACAAAGTTCAAGTCTCACTAATGATGATCTGAAGCAGATTCATCAAGATGACTGGGAGGAGATGGATCTGAAGTGGCAAATGGCGATGTTAGCTTTAAGAGCTAGGAGATTTGTGAACAGAACAGGAAGAAGTTTCAATCCAAGGAACAATGAAAGAATTTCTTTTGATAAAAGCAAGGTGAAGTGCTATGAATGTAATGAACCAGGGCACTTCGCAAGGGAATGCAAGAACAAGTCAAAATCCAACAACACAAGAAACACACAAGACAACAATCCAAGTGCACTTGTCTCACAAGATGTATTTGGATACGATTCGAATGATTTGGCAGAAGAAACCAGTCAAAACAGAGCATTAATAGCATGTGATGACTCTGTTTCTACTGTGACAGTTTCTACTGTTCACCATGCATGCATAGCAGTCGTAATTGCTACTGAAGATAGTGTTTCTACTGAATATGGTTTTTCTACGGAGCTTGTTTATACTGAACTGGTTACTACGAGACTTGAAGATGATATTCTTGGATATGACTGGAATGAAGATGAACAAGAATCTGCTGAAGATGGTGCTTTCATACAATCTCTAATGGAAATTGACTCTTCATCAAAGGTCACTGATACTTCATCACTCATGGATGAGGTAAACTCAAAACTTTGTTCTTCTGAATGTAAGGAAGTTGTACTTAAATACAGAAATCGCAATCAATTAATGAGTGAACCCATTAAATCTTTAGAGGAACAAAGAAGGTCAGCTGCTAGGGGTATAGATAACTTAGAAAACCAAATTAAGTCATATAAAGTAGATGAAAAAATTTATCAAGAGCAAATCAGATTAGTTGAATGGCAAAGAGAGGATTTGCTAGTTAAGCTTAAGGATGCTAGGGAAGAAATCAAGATGTTAGTTGAGAAACATGATAAAGTTGAGTTAGATGTAGGGAAAGTAGAACATGCTTCAAAATCAGTAAATGACCTTATTCAACATCAGATACATGGAAAAGTAAAAGTTGGCTTAGGTTATAAAGAAGTAGCCCCTCCATTTAACCAAAACTACATCCCTCCGTCCTTATATGAACCTAGGATTCCTATCTCCCAGACACCTCCAACAGAATCGTTCAAAGTTGATCCAATCAACTATGATGAAGTTTTGATTGAGGACTTAGTTGAAGAGAGTAAACTGAACATTGTGAAAAACAAGGATATTCCTTTGAAAAATCACTTAATCACAATTGAAGGAGTTACTCAACTCCTTCACGCCCCATAAATATGTTAAGAAAGTAAACAAATCTGAATGTACTTGCTGCAAAAACTCAACAGTTCCTTGGGAAAAAGAAAAGAATTGGGTTCATATAGATAAAAGAGGATATCAACGAAACATGAACCAAGTAAAAGCACAAAAAGACCAAATTCCTAAAAGATCTGTAAAGGGGTGTTTTATTTGTGGCAAATTGAATCACTATGCAAAAATCTGTTAATATAATCTGTTGGGAAAATCGACAATTTAACCCAAATTAATAAATCTGTTTATTAAAGTCTTAGTCTGAGTGATTGAGTCTGAGTGACTTTGAGTCTGAGTAACTCTGAGTCTGCGTGACTAAAATAGACTAAGGCATTGTGGAGCTGACTAGTCAGCTCCATAATGAGAAACGTAAGGCGTAACTTTAGGAATTTCAGTTAGATAAAATCTTCTATCTTTATAGAAGATTTTCTAAGATTTATCCTTATCAAGCTCACTACTATTGTGTATAAATAGTGAGCTTGATCATTGTAAACGATACATCTTTCGAAGAAATATAACTGTGTGTTATTTTCACTGTTTCGTTATTATAATTCCGCTATAATAATACTTGAAACTGAGTAATCGATCGATTAAGAATAATTAACGTCTAAATACTTATTTGTGATTGATTAGCCATTGTTTGAGATCTTATTGAGACCTAACAACTGGTATCAGAGCAAATAAGATTTAAACTTTAATAAATTTATAAATCTTAAACGATCAATAATTAAAATCTCAAAACAATGTCATCATCTTCAAACATACCTGCAATGGCTGGAAAAGGAATTCCTGTTTTCAATGGTCATAACTTTGCCCATTGGAAGCTTAAAGTTGAGTGGCATCTCTCAGGAATTCATGAAGAAATGATAAGGATAATAACTGAAGGACCCATAATCCCAGGAAAGCACATTGATGAAGTCAAGGAAGGTGATAAAGTTGTTCAACGTGCAAGATGGGTTCAAACCACCAAATCACAATGGACAGATCAAGACAAGCTGTTGTACAATCTTGATCCTAAAGCCAGAAGCATTTTAGGAAATGCAGTGTCTGAACAAATATTTTCAAAAATAGCTGGATGCAAAACTGCAAAAGAACTATGGGACACATTAATTGTGTCTTATGAAGGTGTTCCAGTGGTGAAAGAGCAACGACTAAACAGTCTCATTAGAAATTATGAAAATTTCTATATGAAAGAAAAGGAGACTTTGGCTGACGTGCACACAAGATTTCAAATCATGCTAAATGACATGTCAGCTCTAGGAGTGACAAAGGAAGATGATGAAATATGTAAGAAATTTGTTGACATCTTACCTAACAAATTTGAATCTGTTATTACATCTCTTGTAGTTAGCGAGAAACTGTCCACCTACAAGCTGCCAGGACTCTTTGGTTTATTGTTGAATTTTGAGGAATCTCAAGAAAGGAAAAAGATTAACGATAGACGAACTACAAGGGAGACTGAAGCTGCATTAGTTGCAACAAGTAGAAGGAATAAAGAAATTTATTCTAAAGCTGACTCATCCGAGTCTGAGTCCAACTCAGACTCAGAATCAGATGATGAAACTGAGGTCAAGAAATTGAAAAGTCAGCTTGCTCTACTAACTATGAAGCTTGAACAGAAGACAGGCTACAAAGGAAAGAAACCTTTTGATCTGAAAAAGGTGAAATGCTTTAAGTGCAATGAATATGGTCACATGGATGCTGACTGTAAAGTAAAGAATGCTCAGACTGAACACATGGACGAGGTTGCTGAGAGGGCCCAAAGATATCGACAGAAGTATCTTAAATACAAGAAAGGCAACAGTTCAAACACCCAGAAGCCTCAAACTGAGCAAAATGCATTCTTTGCTGAAGAATGGCTAGATGAGGAACTTTCATCTGATGAAGATGAAGAAGTGGTGGATAAGTTTTTAATGGCATTTACAGAAAAGGTGACTGAAGCTGAGAAATCTGCCTCTCAGTTTGAGAAGGATCTGAAGGAAGCTGAGAGACTGAGTTGTAACTCAGACTGGAACAAGTCAAAGCTTTATAAGGTACACAATTTCAACTCTTACACAAATGAACAAAAACTTCAAATGTTTGAGTATATTTTTGTTGACTTGACCACCACTTTGGAAGAACAAGCTGAATTCAAACAAAAATTCAAAGATCTTGAAAATAATTTGAAAATTAAAGATGATAAAATAGTTGAACTAGAAAGCTATAAAGTACTTTTAAATGCTCAGACTGAAGCTTATAGTGATCTTGCAAAAGAAAACCATAAACTTAGAAAAGAAACTGAGCATTATAAAAGAATTTGTAAATCATGGTGCATATCATCCTTAAAAAATGAAGATTGTTTGAGCAGACAGGTACCCAAACAAGTTCAAGCAGTGTTGGGGGAGGGATTCAGTTTGAAGAAGTATATGACTGAAGAAGAAGAAGAAGAAGAAGCTGAAAAAGCTGAAAGAGAAAAAATTATTTTCAAACCAGAAATTCTTCCAAATACTTTCACTTATTTGAAAGGAGAAAAAATAATGATGTCAAATGCTTTTGTAAAACCTTTAATTTCTAAAGTTTCTAATAAAAGTGATTCTTCATCTTCTTCTCAGTCTGAATGTGTTAATTTGTCTGAAACTGAACAAAATGTGCATGCTGAAAAAGCTTCTGTGCATCTAATTGATAGATTGCCCAAGGCTGTGAGTAAATCCAAGATTCAATACCCAATCAGTCCCAAGAATCTGAACAAAAGTCATGAAACAAAAACTATTGATAAACTAGGAAATCAATTGTTGGAACTGACCAATATAGTAAAAACTCTAGTCAGGAACAAATCACCCAATCAAGTCAGGCCCAAAACTCCTCCTAAGAGAATTTGCTACAATTGTGGTGAAAAAGGGCATGAAGCTGTGTTTTGTAAACAACTGACTCAGTCCAGACCACAGAAAAATATCTTTCAAAAGTCAGTTCCACCAAAACATTGGTCAGCTTCACATAAGTCAGTTTCATCAAAGTCAGTTTCTCCTCAAAGCAAAGAAACATTTCTCCATTAAAGACAACATCTGTGCAACCCATTAAAACTAAGTCAGTCCCAACTCGAGACAGTCTCAAAGATACCCCATGTAAATACTGTGGTGTCATAGGTCACTATTCTGTCAACTGCATGAAGGAAATAAATAAATGGAACTATACCAAACCCAAAACTGACTGCAAGATTGAATCTGAACTTAAACCTGCTCCATTTCATGGATCCACTCTAAAGTGGGTACCCAAAAGCAACTAACATCTTCTATTTCATGTGCAGGACTCTACAAAATGGTATCTAGATAGTGGAGCGTCAAGACACATGATTGGAATGAAGTCTTTTCTACAAGACTATAAAGAAGAAGATGGGCCTCAAGTGAGATATGGTGATAACGGGGTATCAATGACACGTGGATATGGAAAGATTCATGCTGGAGCTGTCACTTTCAAGAGAGTTGCATATGTGGAAGGATTACAACATAACTTACTCAGTGTGAGTCAAATAACTGATGAGGATCATGAAGTCAGATTCAGGAAACAAGCTGGAATAATCTACAGTGCCAAAGGAAAACCATTACTACTTGCCAAGAGGGAAAGAGATGTATTCTGCCTGGATCTGAGTACGGAAAATGATGAAGCCGAGACATGTTTGTTCACATAAACCAAAGAAGAACTCAATTGGTTGTGGCATAGAAGATTATATCATCTAAACTTCAAAAATATAAATGCTTTGTCAAAGAGCGAATTGGTTAGAGGTCTCCCTGAACTGACCTACACCAAAGACAAAGTTTGCTTAGCTTGGAAAGCAAACAAAGACTCAATTTCCATCCAAAATGTTGCATTCAATTGATGAACCTTTATTTATGCTACATATTGATTTATTTGGTCCAATTGGAATTGAGAGTAAAGGAGGAAAGAAATACACCCTTGTAATTGTTGATGAATTTACTCGATTTACTTGGGTTATCTTCTTAAGGGCTAAAAGTGATGCATCTGAAGAGATCATCAGTCAGATCAAAAGAGAACAGCGCCAGAAAAACACTCTTGTTCGTCAAATGAGAAGTGATCATGAAACTGAGTTCAAAAATTCAGTCTTAATAGACTTCTGTGATCAATTAGGCATAGGTCAAAACTTTGCCTCAGTCCGAACCCCTCAACAGAATGGAGTTGCAGAGAGAAGAAACAGAACTCTAATTGAGGCTGCTAGAACAATGTTGTGCTATGGAAACATGAAGATCAAATTCTGGGCTTAAGCTGTGAACACTTCTTGCTTCACTCAAAATAGGTCCATCATCGTAAAGAGACATGGAAAAACAGCTTATGAATTGTACCATAACAAGGTCCCTTCTATTCATTATTTCCATTTCTTTGGAAGTAGATGCTACATTCTAAATCAAAGGGACTTGTTATGCAAGATGTCTCCTAAAGCTGATGAATGACTGTTCGTTGGATACTCAAGCATAGCCAAAGCATTCAGAGTCTACAATGAAAGAAGGAAAATGGTAGAGGAAAGCATTAATGTCACTTTTGATGACACCACTCAGTTTGACAAAGATGAATCATCATCACAGACGGACATAGCTACCATCAATCAACTTTGTGATGAATTACTTGTAACTTCATTTGAAGCTGAATCTCAGGTTGAAGATCAGAATGCTGCAAACACTCATGTAAACGAAGAATCTGAGAGTGAATCTGATACATCTTCTGTTCAGAAGGTTCTAGCACTAGAAAATACAAATTCAAATGAAACTGATGAAACTCAGCCTGACACTCTTCAGTCTGACCAAGCTCAGCTCCACACTACTCAGACTGATGATTCTCAGACTCAAGCAGACGAAGTCTCTGATAATGTTTCAGGAAACATCAAGACTGTCAAGGGACATCCTATTTCATCAGTTATTGGCTCAATATCTTCAGGTGTTAAAACGAGACGAAAAACTGCTACCGCTAATTTTTGTTTTTATACCAATTTCTTGAGTCTGATGGAACCCAAGAAGGTTGAAGAAGCATTATTAGATGAAGACTGGGTTGATGGAATGCAAGAAGAGCTTGGAGAATTCATCCGCAATAATGTTTGGACAAAGGTTCCACGTCCCCTGTATAAGACCATTATTGGACTTAAATGGATCTTTCGAAATAAATATGACAAAGATGGGGTGGTGATCAGGAATAAAGATCGACTAGTTGCTCAAGGCTATAAAAAAGAAGAAGGCATTGATTATGATGAAACATTTGCTCCAGTGGCCAGAATAGAAGCAATTCGCCTCTTCTTAGCATATGCAGCATTTTAAGATTTCTTGATGTATTAAATGGATGTGAAGAGTGCATTTCTGAATGGAGACTTGCAGGAGGAAGTCTATGTCAAGCAGCCTCCAGGTTTTGCTGATCCTAACTTTCATGATCATGTTTTTAAATTAAACAAAGCTTTATACGGTCTCAAACAAGCTCCTAGAGCTTGGTATGATACTTTGTCTGACTTTCTTCTTAAAAATGATTTTAAAAGAGGTTCCATTGATAAAACATTATTCATCAAAAAGGAAAATGGTCATGTGGTTTTGGTTCAAATATATGTTGATGACATCATATTTGGTTCCACAAATGAAAGGTTGTGTACTTGGTTTTCAAAACTCATGTGTAGTGAATATCGAATGAGCATGATGGGAGAACTTACATTTTTCCTTGGTCTACATGTAGAACAAAAGAAAGATGGCATTTTCATAAACCAAAGCAAATATGTTCATGATTTAGTAAAGAAATTTGGTTTTGAGACAAGTTCTGAAATGAAAACACCAATGAGCATATCTGATAAATTGCATAAAGATTCCTCTGGCAAGTCAGTTAGTCAAGCTACTTATAGAGGAATGATTGGTTCTTTACTATATTTAACTGCCAGCAGACCTGATATCATGTTTTCTACATGTCTATGTGCACGTTATCAAGCTGACCCCAAGGAATCCCATCTTAAAGCTGTCAAAAGAATTTTTCGATATCTTAAGGGTACACCAAATCTTGGTCTGTGGTACCCTAAAGATTCTGGTTTTGAACTAATTGGCTACACAGATGCAGATTATGCAGGATGTAAACTGGACAGGAAAAGAACTTTTGGAGGATGTCAGCTTCTGGGAGGAAAGCTGGTCAGCTGGTCCAGTAAGAAGCAAAACTCAGTTGCAACTTCCACCGCTGAAAGTGAGTATGTGGCTGCAGGGAGCTGTTGTGCACAATTACTATGGATGCAACACCAACTGGCTGATCTTGAAATCAAGATTAAAAACACTCCCATTCTGTGTGACAACAAGAGTGCCATTCAAATCACTGAGAATCCTGTTTTCCACTCCAGGACCAAACACATCGAAATTAGACATCACTTCATTCGAGACTGTGTGGAGAAAGGAAAGGTCAGACTGGAGTTTGTACCTACTAATGATCAATTGGAAGACATATTCACGAAACCTCTGATGAGGACAGGTTTTTCTATCTGTTAGGAGAACTAGGAATGTTAAATCCTTAATCTGTCAAAACCATAAATCTCAAGCTCACCTGTTAGTCAGCTTGTGAATTTTCAGTCTGACTCAATGGTCAGCTCCAGATCTCTCAGTCTGACCAAGTGCTCAGATTGAATGTAATTTTAGTAAATATCTTTCGAAATTTTTAAATTTTTTTTAACTTTAGTAAATATCTTTCGAAATAAATTTTTAAATATCTTTTGCAATCTTTTTCAATTTTTTCATTTTTTTTGTTTTTTTTAAAAGGGTTAATGTACAATCAAGGATCAAAATCGTCAATCGGATAAAACTTCCAGGACTAAATTGAAAGTTTCATAACTTAGTTCCTTAATTTTCGCTCTCTTAGTTTATATTCAACTGAATTTCAAATTCTAACCTAATTACTTTCATCTCTAATCTTCTGCTTGATCTTATTTCTAATGGCGAATGGGAATATGATCCTTCACGTTACACCGCATATGATTCCTGGTGAAGACTTTCAACAACGAGTTCAAATCAAAGACAACAACAGGGTGGCTACTGCATACATTCCCGCCAATCGTCGAAACAGGGGCTTTGAGCAACTCATTCAATACATGAAGGCACATCCCCTCTACGGCGCGTTATTTTGTGACAACACGATGTGTCCACCAGTACTCTGTGAATGGTGGTATACCTGTACCGCAAACGCTGACAATACAACCCTCACTGGAACATATAATGATGGCCGAGAAACAATCACCATCACTGAAGAAACCATTCGTGCCGCGTTTTTGATTCCCACTCTTGCTGAAGCTGGGGAAGGTGGTTTTCAGGCCAGACGGACCAAACAGCAAGCTAGAGCTGAGGCATTCCCTCTCATTGGTCAGCCTGAAACCCAAGGGGTTATTCAATACAAGTTTTTTAAAGGAAAATGGAAGTTATTATTTTCCATGATCACGCGGTGTTTGGGGGGTAAATCGGGAAGTCCGGATCAGATGAATGAGTTTGAAACTCATCTGTTCCATTCGATGGTAACGGGTCGCAGAATATCTTTTTCACAACTATATTTTGATGAGATTCTCTCCCTTGCCCTTAAATCAAAACGACCGAATGATGTTCCTTTCATTCGTGTCCTTTCACTGTGCTTTGAGGAAGCCCTGGGCAAAGAAATTTATGATCAGCTTGAGCAAACGTTTTACACATGTGATCTCCCCAGGCTGACTTTCAAAATTTTTACATATATTCACATCACTAGGGATGAGGCAGAGTTAACACCTGTCATGATTCAATGGATTGAAAATCCATTCATCGATCATGAACTCACTGAGTCTGACTCCTCAGACTCAGAAGTCCAAGCTGAACGAATTGACGGGGAGATTGAGGTTCATATTCCTCCAGCAGATGTTGAGGTACAAATGGGTGGGGTTGGGCAAGATGACGCTGATCAAGGTATGGATATTCCTCTCTCTTTACCTCAGTCTGCGAGTATCCCCTCTCAGTCTGAGCTGTCCACTCCAAATCTTGATGTACTGGCTACACAAGCGACCAACCAGATGAACTCACCAAGTTCATTTGAAAAAGCTCTCACAACAAGCCCCACAACAAATCAAGCACTAATGGACTCACTTTTCCATGAGGCTGAGAGTTCTGAACTCCCCTCCAGTGCTGTAGATCAGTCCACTTTTCCTGTGCTAGAGCAGGAGGTGAATCTTGTAACACCCCGCTCAGGCGGAAGCCGGAGATGTACAGTATTAGTATATTCAGAGTCATAAGGTTACAACAAAATAAATAAAAAAGGGTAAAATCGAATTAAATATAAGTTATCGAGTTACAAAAGGTACGAAGTACATAAGTTCGGGAAAATAAAACAATACATAATCGACATACGGATCCTAATAGAACTAATTAAAGCAAAACAAGTTCCCAAGCAAGATCCACGTAGTCATATAATAATCATCAAGAAGTAACCTCAAATCCCTGAAATAGCGTTAAAAACGACGTCAACACATTGTTGGTGAATTATTCGTAAAGCTAATAAAACATAAGTAATAAAGCTTTTGACCCGAAAATAGAAAGGTTTAGTAAAATCATTAGTAATAAACATATATCTTGATTTAAAATAGCAAATAGCAATATGAACATTCCTTAGCCTAGAATAGTACACTTGAACCTAAACATATAAGGCAACAACCCCCTTAGTGTATTAAGCTAAGTTTAGTCAAAGAAATAATACGATAATAACATCAGACCGCAACGACCGCACACCGACAAAATCCCAATACGGCGATGAGGGTTTGTTAAACCCAAATAGATCTATATATATATATATCCGTAGGCTCAATAAGAGTTGACAAGTGTGTATATGGGGCCTTATACTACCACCAAGGCCGTATAAGTAATTAAGGCAACACGATAATACTAAGGCATCATAATCTAATTTGCATAAACAAGATATATAAAATTAAGTTACGCTAAATCATGCCTGAAGTAAAATTTATAAAAGCGGTAAAGGGGCATCGAATAACTCACAGGTAGCGTAAAAGCGTAAATAAAGCGTATGAGTGTCGGAAACTCAAAGATACGCGGTATCAGAACCACCGCCTAAGTGCCCTAACATAAGACATAAAAGGTCTAAGTATCTCTAATGTAATAGGTTTAGCCTCGTATAATTAACGTTGTATTAAATATTAGAGTTTAGTAGGGTTTAGACGAATAATGAATATTCAGAATTAAAATCGTCGAATCCACCGGTGATAAGTCGTAGCGATGTGACGAATAAAAAGGTATTTAAGATTTCGAGTCGATAATGACATCGATGAGTTCAGTTTATAAATATGATTGGATAGGAATGATATCCGAGCCTAAAGTGACTACCAGGAATATCGTTGAAAGGAGTATTAGATTCAGTCAAAGTCAACCAAAGTCAAGGTCAACCGAAGTCAAAGTCAACCATGGTCAAAGTCAATTAAGTCAAAGTTAACCTAAGTCAAAGTCAACCAAAGTCAATATCAAAGATAGTTGACTTGGTCAAAGTCAACGAAAGTTAACCGTTTTAAAAATGGAGTCAAAGTCAACGAAAGTCAATCTTTGACCAATTTGAATATTTTAAAGATATAATTTGAATATTTGAGTAAAATATGTTTAGGAATCAGTTTCATAAAAGTTATTTAAAATTTTAAGTTTAAAATCGAAGATTTGATCGTTTTCGGAGAAATAAACGTTATAACGATAAAATAGACGTTTTAATGTATATAAAGGCAAATAATATATCGTTTAAGATTGTGTTTTATGTTTTGAGTCCAAAACATATGTTTATCAGTTTATAGTACTTTACGTATATTAATATAGGTTTACGTATACTTCATTAATATAGATTTTAGTTATATTTTGTTAAGTTCGTTTATAATATAAAATATATTTTGGTTAATAAAGTTATTTAGTCAAATAACTCATAAACCTCATAAAGTTTTTAGTCAAACAAAGTCATTAATAAAGTTATTTAGTCAAATAACTCATAAGTAATTTATATAAAATATACATATTCATACATATACTTATTTTACAAGATTTTACAAGTTTTAGTTAAATTTTGTTAAGTTTGTTTATATTACATATTATGTATAAGATAGTTATATTTACAAGTCCCCGAAGTCTAAGAAGGTGTTGGAACATTTTCGGAAGAATTTACTAGTAAACCTATATGTGATTATCCGGTTTTAAAGTTTACATAACATTTTCGGTTAAATGTTCTAATAACTTATTAACATGGCAAATTACTAAGTTTTAAAGTTCCTTTTTAGATATTTAGTTATTTTACCATTTTAGTCATATAGTCAAGTTTTAGTATAGTTTTTAGGTGACAAAATGGAAAATTAAAAGAAAACGTAAAGATGAGAAAGAAATGAAGATTTACCGAAAAGTCTTGAAATGGTAGTAAAACTAGAGACTTTTGCCGGAAATCTTCAAGGAGTAATATGGAAGTGTAAGAGCTCCAAATAAGAAGAAAAGACATATGTTAGATTATGACTTTTCATGAAGAAAGGAATTGTAAGAAAAGTAATCGTAGAGTTTTACTTACCGGTTTCTCAAGTATGGGAAAATCTTCTAACTCCAAAGTAAGCCGGAAGTTCCCAAAGAGATATATGGAGGAAAAGGGCTCCAAACAAGAAAAGGAAACAATGTGTTAGAATAGATTTTTGAGAAGAAAATATTGAAGGAAAAGTTTGTTATAAAGCTTTCTCACCGAATTTCGAAGGTACAAAAGTCTTCCAACTCAAGAATAAGTTGAAGATGGAAACCTTGATGAGTAAACTCCTTGCAAAACATAAGAGTTTGGTTAGTAAACTCTTAAAGTTCAAGGAAGAAGATTAGTGTAAGAAAAGGTAGAATTTTCGAAGTAAAACACTTACCGAAAGTTGTATGCTCACTTAGATGTCCTCCAATGATCTTTCCTAACACAATTACCACCTTTGAATGGGGTTTTGGTCTCTCAAAGTTTCTGGAAATGAGATGAAACTAGAGAGAATGTGGGTTAGAGAAAGATACAAAAGTGAAGTATGTGATAGAAAGTTGTTTAAGGTTTAGTTTTGGAATGAGAGATGGTGAAATATGGTCAAGGATCCACATTTTACTCATCCTACACCATTTGGGGAAAGATTTGGGCTGGTTTCACATGCTAGCATGTGGTTTGGCATCTCAAGAAAAGCAAGAAAAACGTTTTTGTGATTTTGTGGTCAGCGCGTCAGTGCTGCACACTGGTAATCAGTGCTGCGCACTGAAAAACTAGTGCTGCGCACTGAACGCTCCGTTAGCCCAGTTAGTTTGTCCGTTAAAAGGACTGAATTTGTAACAGATTCTGTTAGTTTCTGTTAAAGGACTAACCTTGTAATAGATTTTTAGTTTGAGGGTAGATTTTGTGATATTTTAAACGTTAATTTTTCTCAAAAAGACGAAGGCTTTAAAATACCAAAATTAACCTACGAGAATACTTAATATTGCTAGACACTTAGTTAAACAAACGTTTTAGTCATAAAGGACTTAAACAAAGGTTAATAAATGTTATTCCGACACAAACACAAATGTAATAAATCGAAATATCGAAATAGTAAATTGGGTCAAAATAAAATAACGATAATTAAAGAAAGTTAAACTCGGAATTAGTACCTCGAAATTTGCGGTTGTCACAGTCTCCCCAAGTAAAAAGGATTTCGTCCCGAAATCATCACTGGGTACTGTCTCCTGGGAAGAGACGGGGATACTTCCTCTGCATCTCGTCCTCGCGCTCCCAAGTAAACTCAGCTCCAAGTCTCGAATTCCAACGAAATTTAACGATCGGAATTTTACTCTGACGTAGACGCTTGACATCACGGTCTACAATCTCTATCGGCTCCTCGACAAAGTGAAGCTTATCATCGATCTGAAGGTTCTCCAACGGAACTAGAAGTGAATCATCAGTAGGGCATTTCTTCAGATGAGAAACATGAAAGACATTATGAACACTGCTCAACTCTGGCGGCAAATCAAGCCTGTAAGCAGCCGGACCGACACGGGCTATGATCGGAAAAGGACCCGTGTATCTCGGACTCAGCTTACTGCGCTTCTCGAAGCGGACAACCCCTTTCCACGGGGATACTTTCAGTAAAACCATATCCCCGATATTGAACTCTAAGGGCTTCTGTCGCCTGTCTGCATACTTCTTTTGTCGATCTCTAGCAGCAACCAAACGCTCCTTTATCTTGAAGATCTTGTCAGTCGTCTCCTGAATAATCTCGGGACCACTGAGCTGACTATCTCCAATCTCAGCCAAACACACGGGCGATCGACACTTACGGCCATACAAAGCCTCGAACGCTGCACAACTGATACTCGTGTGATAACTTTTGTTGTACGAGAACTCTATCAATGGTAAATGCGTATCCCAACTGCCCACGAAGTCTATAACACAAGCTCGTAGCATGTCCTCCAGTGTCTGAATGGTCCTCTCGCTCTGACCGTCTGTCTGAGGATGATAAGCGGTACTCATATCTAATCTCGTACCCATAGTGTGCTGAAAAGACTACCAAAAACGTGAAGTAAATCGAGCATCGCGATCAGAAATAATCGACATGGGAACACCGTCCTTAGACACGATCTCAAATATATATAAACGGACAAGTCTCTCTAGCTGATACGTCTCTCGAATAGGTAGAAAGCGAGCAGACTTCGTCAAACGGTCGACGATAACCCAAATACTATCAAAACCACCTGAAGATCTCGGAAGCTTCGTAATGAAGTCCATGGTAATGCGCTCCCATTTCCACTCGGGAATCAAAGGCTGCTGCAGAATCCCGGATGGCTTCTGGTACTCAATCTTGACCTTAGAACAGGTCAGACACTTACTAACATAAACTGCAATCGCTCGCTTCATCCCAGGCCACCAATAAAACTCCTTCAGATCCTGATACATCTTATCGGAACCTGGATGAATGGAATAGTTGGACTTATGAGCCTCGTCCAATATCAATTGTCTAATGCTGACCGGAACCCAAATACGCTCAAGGAAATAGAGAACTCCATCGGTCTTCGGCTCTAACTGCCGAGCTAGACTAAACAATCCCTCATCCTTAAGACGGTTCTCGGTCATAGCATCCTGCTGTGCCTGAAGAATCTGAGCTTTCAAGCTCGTCTGAAGTGAGATAACCATAGAACGGATTCTAACCGGATTCACTGTCTCCTTGCGACTCAGCGCATCAGCAACTACATTCGCCTTACCCGGATGGTAGCGAATATCACAATCGTATTCATTCAACAACTCAACCCATCGTCTCTGCCTCATGTTCAGCATCTTTTGGTCGAAGGTATGTTGAAGACTCTTGTGATCCGTAAACACGGTACACTTAGTCCCATACAGAGAGTGTCTCCATATCTTGAGAGCAAAGACAACGACTCCTAACTCGAGATCATGCGTAGTGTAATTCTTCTCGTGAATCTTCAACTGTCGAGAAGCATACGCAATCACCTTACCATTCTGCATCAATACACAACCCATGCCTTTAATCGATGCGTCACAATAAACAACAAAATTCTCAGACCTAATCGGCAAACTAAGAATAGGAGCATCACATAACCGCTCCTTCAGCAACTGGAAGGCACTCTTCTGATCCGAACCCCAAACAAACGGCTCGCTCTTCTGAGTCAACTTCGTCATAGGAGAAGCAATCCTAGAGAAGTCCTCAATAAAGCGCCGATAATAACCCGCAAGACCCAAAAAGGAACGAATCTCGGTAGCGGATTTTGGTGCAACCCAACTCTTTACGGCTTCAATCTTGGCAAGATCAACGTGAATGCCCTTCGCGCTGACCATGTGGCCAAGAAACTGAACCGCGGGTAACCAAAACTCACACTTGGAAAATTTTGCGTACAATTTCTCCTTTTCGTAACATCTCCAAGACTAGACGTATGTGCTCCTCGTGTTCCTCACGGCTACGGGAGTAGATGAGGATATCGTCAATAAACACAATCACGAATTTGTCCAAGTAGGGGCGACAAATTCGTTTCATCAAGTCCATAAAAGCTGCAGGCGTGTTTGTCAATCCAAACGGCATAACTAAGAACTCGTAATGACCATACCTAGTACGAAAAGCAGTCTTCGGTATGTCATCCTCCTGAATGCTCAACTGATGGTAACCAGAACGAAGATCTATCTTCGAGAAGTAACATGAACCCTGAAGCTGATCAAACAAATCATCAATGCGAGGAAGGGGATAACGGTTCTTCACTGTCAACTTATTCAGCTCTCTATAGTCGATGCATAATCTCATGGAGCCATCCTTCTTCTTCACGAAGAGAACTGGAGCACCCCATGGAGAAAAACTAGGGCGAACAAAACCCTTATCGACTAACTCCTGAATCTGCTTGGCTAACTCAACCATTTCTGAAGGCGCTAATCGATATGGAGCCTTCGCCACTGGCGCTGCTCCTGGCACAAGAACGATACGGAACTCTTTTTTTGTCTCTGAGGAGGAAGTCCAGGTAAATCGTCGGGAAAGACCTCGGGAAAATCACGAACAATAGGTATGTCCTCAATCTTCGTCGCAGAATCCTTCTTCACCAAATGAGCTAGGTATAAGGAACATCCACGGCGAATATACTCTCGCACCTTCAAGCTAGAAATGACTTTAAGGCGTTTCCCGGTCTTGTCCCCATGAATCAGTAATGGTACACCATCTGGTCTCGGAATACGGATGAGTCTCTCATAGCAAACAATCTCGGCACGATGCGTAGCTAGCCAATCCATGCCCACGACGATATCGAAACTACCCAGTCTCATCGGAATCAAGTCGATCGAAAAAGGAGTGTCGGATAAGGTAAGGGAACAATCAAATAGTATTTCCCTAGCACAAAGGCAACTACCATCCGCTAACTCTACCTCATAAGCATGCACTAAAGGACTAGAAGGGCTAGCTACTAACGCCTAAAGTCACCAGATATAAAACTCCTATCCGCACCAGAATCAAATAAAACATATGCAGGGTGATCATTAAGGAAGAACGTACCAGTAACAATAGTAGGGTCCTGGCGTGCCTCTGCAGAGCCCAAAGAAAACACTCTGCCCTTGGAGGTATCACCGCGACCTATAGATCCAGCAGTAAGAAGGGGAGTAGAAGTAGCAAACTTGGGGCACTTATTACGGAAGTGTCCCTTCTCACCGCACTCATAACATGACCCTGGCACACACTTGCAAAACCGTTCGGTATGTCCAAGCTTCTTGCATTTCTCACAGACCCAGCAAGCAACCTCAGGTGCATGAGCACCATTACACTTACCACACTTAGGGCGCTTGCCCTGACTACTGCCAACCGCAGCATAAGACTGAATCGGCTGGGGACTCTGATCCTGTCCCCGAGATCTCTTCCTCGAATCGGGCCTAGATCTCCTGCCGTGTCTACCACTAACATCCTTACGGACCACTATCCGTTGCAAAGCTCCTCCTCTAATCATACTCTCAGTGAGGGTATAATCTATCTCCACTGTGCTCCTCAAAGTACCCGGACGGGTAGGAATGATATTGTCCCTTATAGACAGGGGCAATCCGTCCACGTACTTGGTAATCTTCTCCTGCTCCGTACGAACCAATCGTGGAGCGAGAACTATCAAGTCATAAAATCTGTCAGTGTAACCCCGGACATCGGAACCCTGCATCGTCAGGTTCCATAACTCCTGCTCAAGGCGCTGCGTATCGCTCGCCGGTACAAACACCTCCCTAATCAACCTCTTAAGGTGCTCCCAAGTCATCACACTGGTCGTCACTCGACCCTGTATCTTCACCACTGAATTCCACGACGTAAGGGCCTTACCCTTAAACAAGTGCGTCGCGTATCTGAAGCGATCCTCATAAACACAGCCCGACACATCCAGAATAGATTCCATCTGCTCCATCCATTGAAGCGTAGCTACCGAGTCTTCCGTACCACGGAACTCTGATGGCTTACAAGCCAGAAACTGCTGATAAGTACAACCTCGAGACTGATTTCCACTACTAATCGGCTCTGCCCTAGTAATCACAATGTCATCCATGTCGGAATTCTCTCGGCCTGATGTCGTACCGTCGAACCTCGTAATAACCTCAGGGCCACCGGACTCAGGGCCAGCACCCGATCCACCCATAGACTGTAGTAGGGTCTCCTTCAGCTGTGCCACAATACTCGGCATAGAAGCTGCCATGTGCTCAGCAAACATTAGGCTAAAATCTGTAGAAGTCGAGGTAGTAGTAGTAGTAGTAGCAGGTGGGGGGTTAGGTAATGTATTAGGTGTAGGAGTAGGGGTAGGAATGCGAGTAGTCGTCCGAGTAGGGGGAACGGTCGATCTCGGTGCTGCAGGACGAACACGTCGTGTAGACTTCCTAGTAGTAGCTCAACCTCTCTTAGGCGACATCGTCTAAGAACGTAAGAACATAAGAATTGTAAGAAAAAGTGCGACAAAATATTAGGCCAATTATAATAAACATAAAACAAGCATGCATAAGCAAAGCAAAACACATAAAGGCCCAAATAAGGAAATGCGCACATAAGTAAATCAGAGAATTCGTTTTAAGCCTTAGGTTATAGTCTAAGTGATTCACGTATAAGCCACTTAGTTCGCTATAACCAGTGGCTCTGATACCAATTTCTGTAACACTCCGCTCAGGCGGAAGCCGGAGATGTACAGTATTAGTATATTCAGAGTCATAAGGTTACAACAAAATAAATAACAAAAGGGTAACATCGAATTAAATATAAGTTATCGAGTTACAAAAGGTACGAAGTACATAAGTTCGGGAAAATAAAACAATACATAATCGACATATGGATCCTAATAGAACTAATTAAAGCAAAACAAGTTCCCAAGCAAGATCCACGTAGTCATATAATAATCATCAAGAAGTAACCTCAAATCCCTGAAATAGCGTTAAAAACGACGTCAACACATTGTTGGTGAATTATTCGTAAAGTTAATAAAACATAAGTAATAAAGCTTTTGACCCGAAAATAGAAAGGTTTAGTAAAATCATTAGTAATAAACATATATCTTGATTTAAAATAGCAAATAGCAATATGAACATTCCTTAGCCTAGAATAGTACACTTGAACCTAAACATATAAGGCAACAACCCCCTTAGTGTGTTAAGTTAAGTTTAGTCAAAGAAATAATACGGTAATAACATCAGACCGCAAGGACCGCACACCGACAAAATCCCAATACGGCGATGAGGGTTTGTTAAACCCAAATAGATCTATATATATATCCGTAAACCCAAATAGATCTATATATATATCCGTAGGCTCAATAAGAGTTGATAAGTGTGCATATGGGGCCTTATACTACCACCAAGGCCGTATAAGTAATTAAGGCAACACGATAATACTAAGGCATCATAATCTAATTTGCATAAACAAGATATATAAAATTAAGTTACGCTAAATCATGCCCGAAGTAAAATTTATAAAAGCGGTAAAAGGGTATCGAATAACTCACATGTAGCGTAAAAGCGTAAATAAAGCGTATGAGTGTCGGAAACTCAAAGATACGCGGTATCAGAACCACCGCCTAAGTGCCCTAGCATAAGACATAAAAGGTCTAAGTATCTCTAATGTAATAGGTTTAGCCTCGTATAATTAACGTTGTGTTAAATATTAGAGTTTAGTAGACTTTAGACGAATAATGAATATTCAGATATAAAGTCGTCGAATCCACCGACGATAAGTCGTAGCGATGTGACGAATAAAAAGGTATTTAATATTTCGAGTCGATAATGACATCGATGAGTTAAGTTTATAAATATGATTGGATAGGAATGATATCCGAGCCTAAAGTGACTACCAGGAATATCGTTGAAAGGAGTATTAGATTCAGTCAAAGTCAACCAAAGTCAAAGTCAATCGATGTCAAAGTCAACCATGGTCAAAGTCAATTAAGTCAAAGTTAACCTAAGTCAAAGTCAACCAAAGTCAATATCAAAGATAGTTGACTTGGTCAGAGTCAACGAAAGTCAACCGTTTTAAAAATGGAGTTAAAGTCAACGAAAGTCAATCTTTGACCAATTTGAATATTTGAGTAAAATATGTTTAGGAATCAGTTTCATAAAAGTTAATTTAAAATTTTAAGTTTAAAATCGAAGATTTGATCGTTTTCGGAGAAATAAACGTGATAACGATAAAATAGAGGTTTTAATGTATATAAAGGCAAATAATATATCGTTTAAGATTGAGTTTTATGTTTTGAGTCCAAAACATATGTTTATCAGTTTATAATACTTTACGTATATTAATATATGTTTACGTATACTTCATTAATATAGATTTTAGTTATATTTTGTTAAGTTCGTTTATAATATAAAATATATTTTGGTTAATAAAGTTATTTAGTCAAATAACTGATAAAACTCATAAAGTTTTTAGTCAAACAAAGTCCTTAATAAAGTTATTTAGTCAAATAACTCATAAGTAATTTATATAAAATATACATATTCATACATATACTTATTTTACAAGATTTTACAAGTTTTAGTTAAATTTTGTTAAGTTTGTTTATATTACATATTATGTATAAGATATTTATATTTACAAGTCCACTAAGTGTAAGAAGGTGTTGGAACATTTTCGGAAGAATTTACTACTAAACCTATATGTGATTATCCGGTTTTAAAGTTTACATAACATTTTCGGTTAAATGTTCTAATAACTTATTAACATGGCAAATTACTAAGTTTTAAAGTGCCTTTTTAGATATTTAGTTATTTTACCATTTTAGTCATATAGTCAAGCTTTAGTATAGTTTTTAGGTGACAAAATGGAAAATTAAAAGAAAACGTAAAGATGAGAAAGAAATGAAGATTTACCGAAAAGTCTTGAAATGGTAGTAAAACTAGAGACTTTTGCCGGAAATCTTCAAGGAGTAATATGGAAGTGTAAGAGCTCCAAATAAGAAGAAAAGACATATGTTAGATTATGACTTTTCATGAAGAAAGGAAATATAAGAAAAGTAACCGTAGAGTTTTACTTACCGGTTTCTCAAGTATGGGCAAATCTTCTAACTCCAAAGTAAGCCAGAAGTTCCCAAAGAGATATATGGAGGAAAAGGGCTCCAAACAAGAAAAGGAAACAATGTGTTAGAATAGATTTTTGAGAAGAAAATATTGAAGGAAAAGTTTGTTATAAAGCTTTCTTACCGAATTTCCAAGGTACAAAAGTCTTCCAACTCAAGAATAAGTTGAAGATGGAAACCTTGATGAGTAAACTCCTTGCAAAACATAAGAGTTTGGTTAGTAAACTCTTAGAGTTCAAGGAAGAAGATTAGTGTAAGAAAAGGTAGAATTTTCGAAGTAAAACACTTACCGAAAGTTGTATGCTCACTTAGATGTCCTCCAATGATCTTTCCTAACACAATTACCACCTTTGAATGGGGTTTTGGTCACTCAAAGTGTCTGGAAATGAGAAGAAACTAGAGAGAATGTGTGTTAGAGAAAGATACAAAAGTGAAGTATGTGATAGAAAGTTGTTTAAGGTTTAGTTTTGGAATGAGAGATGGTGAAATATGGTCAAGGATCCACATTTTACTCATCCTACACCATTTGGGGAAAGATTTGGGCAGGTTTCACATGCTAGCATATGGTTTGGCATCTCAAGAAAAGCAAGAAAAACGTTTTTGTAATTTTGTGGTCAGCGCGTCAGTGTTGCGCACTGGTAATCAGTGTTGCGCACTGAAAAACTAGTGCTGCGCACTGAACGCTCCGTTCGCCCAGTTAGTTTGTCCGTTAAAAGGACTGAATTTGTAACAAATTCCGTTAGTTTCCGTTAAAGGACTAACCTTGTAATAGATTTTTAGTTTGAGTGTAGATTTTGTGATATTTTAAACGTTAATTTTTCTCAAAAAGACGAAGGCTTTAAAATACCAAAATTAACCTACGAGAATACTTAATATTGCTAGGCACTTAGTTAAATAAACGTTTTAGTCATAAAGGACTTAAACAAAGGTTAATAAATGTTATTCCGACACAAACCCAAATGTAATAAATCGAAATATCGAAATAGTAAATTGGGTCAAAATAAAATAACGATAATTAAAGAAAGTTAAAATCGGAATTAGTACCTCGAAATTTGCGGTTGTCACAAATCTGACTACCCAGACTACCCAACGCCTATCTAGTGTAGTCAGCTTGGAGACCCACATTACTGCTACCACACTGACACATGTGGCAAGTATTGAAGCAGATATCCCACTCCTGGATATCCCTGTACTTAGTATGGGACCACCCCCTTCATTTTCAAGGCCAGTTCCAACGGCTATTTTCACTAGCTCTGTGCTAGTTCACGATCAAGTACCATCAAATCTCTTACACTCTACTGCACAAGTCGTCAATGCCTCACTCCCCAAACTGAGTGAGGTACAGACTTCCTTTTCTATGGCTAATGATCATTCTCCTAACACACAGGGAGGGGGTGAAGCTGTGTCATCTGGTTCAACTCCACCTGTTACTACAATTCCTCAGTCTGAGGTTGCTATGACAGTCCCTGTGCTGTTACAAGCCATTCAGGACATGTCAACTCAGTTTGATGTCAAGCTGAGCACAATGCAGACTGAGTTGCAAGCTATGAAACAACAAAACTCTGGGGAGATGCAGGATTTGAAGGAAATGGTTATGAGGCTGACTTCTGAGATCAGCATGCTGAGAAAAGGGAAAATGGTTGGTGAGGGTGCTCAGACTCAGGGGGAGAAAAGAGTTGCCACAACTGATGAGTCTGAGATCCCCAAGCAAGGTTTGAAAAGAAAGAGGGAAGAGGAGGAGAAAAGGTACTACAAGACTACCAGATTCAACACTAAAACTGGTCAGTCTGAAGTGTTCTACGAAACTGACTGGAGTGACCTATCAAGTGATGAATCTGAAAAGGAAGAAAACAAGGGAAAAGGCAAGGTGGGATATGAAAGTGATCCAGATCCGACTGAGGATGAAGTTGAATTGGATGAAAACATGAACAGACTGAGCTTGAGACTAAAGTTAAGAAGAAACAGGATGAAGCTGAGAGACTAGCCAAGTTACAAAGGTATGCTCATAACTGTGGTATGACTGTGGAACAATACAAAGAATATGTTAAGGGGCTATACATGGAGAAATTTGATGAAAATCCTCAAGATCAATCCATGAAAGCAGGGGAGGATCTTGAAGCTGAGATGAAGGCAGAGGAAGATTTGGCCATTGAAGAAGATCAAATGAGGGTAGAAGCTGACAAATTAATGGCCAAAGAGGTGTTTAGAGAAGAGGCAAGACTGAACTATATCGAAACAAATTTCTCACTGAGGAAGTATGAGCATAAGCTTCAACACTTAGAATGCACAAGTCCTGGTGGAACTGACCTTCTGCTCAAATGTTATCACAAAGGAGGATCGTTCAGAATAGGAGTAACCAGAATGCACACTCTGGGGCTGAAGGAATGGAAAGAGATAGCCAGTTTGAGGTCAAGCATAATTAATATAGCTCACAGAATGACCGTAAAAGAGAAGCTGTGTCTAATGTCAACGTAGCTTATATGCTGAAGCTGATGCCTGATGAAGATTATAGGGAATTCTGTACGATCCATAAGGTGAGAGCTGGGGCCAAATCTCTGGGTTTGGAAACAAGCTACATGAATCCTGGACCCATAGGAGTAATATTTCAAGACAAGACATATGTGAAGACTGAGGAGCATGAAGTCCTATGTTATGTAGATTGTGGGGGAGAAGAAAGCTTCCAAGCCAAAGACAGACTAAACATGGCGTCCATCTACCATTGCATTGCCTTACTAAGTGAATGTGAGACTGATCAGTGCCTACCTTTTCGAATGAAGCTGATCAGTTGGTTATTTAATAACCTCAGAAGAATAGAAGAAACTGGAATGTTGGCTGATAAAGTGGATCTGATCAAGAAAGAGTATCAAGTACCGTTCAACAAAACAGACGTTGAGATGAAGAAGCTTCTTGACTGGAAGATTGAGAGGTTAAAATGGGTTAACGAAGCAAACAAGCCTTTGCCATGGGAAGTTTCCTTGAAGAAGAAAAGATCTGTCAAGAGAAGAAAGTAGTCTGTTTTATGTATCTTTTTGTTCACAAACATTGTTCAGTTAACGACTTTTTGTTTGTGTTTATTTTTTATGCATAGTTTCTAAAAGACTTTAATTGAAACAGATAGGGGGAAATTGTTGGGAAAATCGACAATTTAACCCAAATTAATAAACCTGTTTATTAAAGTCTTAGGTGATGTTCTTTTGAACCAAAGGTTTTTTCTCTGAATCTGAATACCAGCTCTGAATAATCAGAGGTGGTCCAAAACTCTGAATCTGAATCAATATACTATGTTCTTTTTTTCTTTCTTAACATCTGTTTTACTATATTAGTACTAAACTGTTGCATTTATAAACCGTCTTAAATAAAAACATTCATAAAAATGTTCAAACATAGTGGCAACAATTTTCAAATAAAGATAATATTCAAACAACATTTTCAACATTTTGCATTAATTGTCACGCAAGTTGATCTCGACAATTGATCATATATTGTTGATATGTTGTATTTCCATGTGGTTGAACCTCGTCCTCATCGTACTCGTCCCCATCTTGTACATTCTCGTTAGCATGTACTTCACCTCGATCATATTCGGAGAAAAAATCATCACTTAGTCCTTCTTTTCGTATAAAATTATGAATAGCAAAGCATGCAAATAGTAATATCTCTTTGTTTCACCAAAGAATACGAAGCCATTTTCTTCAAGATGGGAAACGTGCTTTCAAAACACCAAAATCACGCTCAATCCATACATATTCATATTACTTATTTGAACAAATTAATAAACTAATTTTTTAACATCAATTTCAAGATATAAAAATAATTAACAAAAGAAAAGTTCACATAAAAGTCAATGTAATAGTAGGAGTTTATATGCAATCGAAAATTAATACATATTAAAAAAAAATTATATCACCAAAATCTAACAAATAATCATCAATATCAATTTATATAACGAAATCAAGTGACAAACCATTGAAAAAAAATAAAAAATTACTTGAATTTGAGGATGAAAAACTTACTGGTGAAGAGAAATAGGTAATCAGAGGTAAAAAGAGGTTTTTTATGTAGGGTTGTATCAGAGGTAAAAAGAGGTTTTTTTGCCTCTGGTTGAAAAAAAAAAGAACAACAAAATTTTTAAAACATCTGGCCGGGTCAGTGATCAGAGCCTATTAAGACTTTTTTTTCTAAAAAGAACAACACCTTAGTCTGAGTGATTGAGTCTGAGTGACTTTGAGTCTGAGTAACTCTGAGTCTGAGTGACTAAAATAGACTAAGGCATTGTGGAGCTGACTAGTCAGCTCCATAATGAGAAACGTAAGGCGTAACTTTAGGAATTTCAGTTAGATAAAATCTTCTATCTTTATAGAATATTTTCTAAGATTTATCCTTATCAAGCTCACTACTATTGTGTATAAATAGTGAGCTTGATCATTGTAAACGATACATCTTTCGAAGAAATATAACTGTGTGTTATTTTCACTGTTTCGTTATTATAATTCCACTATAATAATACTTGAAACGGAGTAATCAATCGATTAATAATAATTAACGTCTAAATACTTATTTGTGATTGATTAGCCATTGTTTGAGATCTTATTGAGACCTAACATAATCCTGAAAATCAAAAGCAAGTGATTCAAAAGCAAAACAAGGGGTTGGGTCATACTGGCAAGGTTGAACTTCAAAGAAAAACTCCCATGAACAACAGTAACAGAGTAAATATTGTTCACAATAACTCTGTTACTACTGCTTCAGGTAGAAAAAGTGTTAACAAAAATTCATTTTCTAATAGTAGAAATAGATTTAATACTGCTAGAAAAAAATTGGTTTCTACTGCACGCCTTAATACGATGAAACATAATAGTGTTAATACTGCTTGTTTTAATACTGCAAAACGTAACCATGTTACTACGGCTAGCATTAATATTGTGAAACAAAACTCTGTCAAATCAGTATTTGTTCCTACTGTTAAATCAAAACAAGTTAACACTACAAATGTTTCAAAAGTCAAAACATTTAAACAAGTATGGCAACCATAGGTCAAAGTAACTCAACCACCTAGTACACCTGATTTCTCAAAACTAATCCAAAGGAAGGTTAGTTACTTTGATGAAATGGGCAAACCCAAGTCAACTTTGGCTTGGGACCCCACCTAAAACAAATTCCAATTGTTTATGTGCAGGAACAACCAACCACATAGAGAGAGAGAGAGAGAGAGCTTTTGGCATGTAGACAGTGGTTGTTCTAGACACATGACATGCTGTTAGGTCTCACTAAGATCTCAAACAATGGCTAATCAATCACAAATAAGTATTTAGTCGTTAATTATTATTAATCGATTGATTACTCAGTTTCAAGTATTATTATAGCGGAATTATAATATAGAAACAGTGAAAATAACACTCAATTATATTTCTTAGAAAGGTGCAAGGTTTACAATGTTCAAGCTCACTATTTATACACAATGATAGTGAGCTTGATAAGGATCAATCTTGGCAAATCTTCTATAAAGATAGAAGATTTTATCTAACTGAATTACCTTAAGTTACGCCTTACGTTTTTCATTATGGAGCCGACTAGTCAGTTCCACAATGCCTTAGTTTATTCTAGTCACTCAGACTCCGTCACTCAGACTCAGAGTTACTCAGACTCAGATCACTCAGACTAAGACTTTAATAAACAGATTTATTAACTTGGGTTAAATCGTCGATTTTCCCAACAATCTCCCCTATCTATTTCAATTAAAGTCTTTTACAAACTATGCACCAAAAACAAACACAAACAAAAATTGTTAACTAAACAGTGTTTGTGAACAAAAAGATACATTAAGCAAATCACTTCCTCTTCTTGACAGATCTTTTCTTCTTCAAGGAGGTCTCCCATGGCACAGGCTGATTCACTTCTTCTAACCATTTCAACCTTTCTGTCTTCCAAGCAAGTAATCTCTCCATATCAGTATCAGACTTGTGGAAGAGCAGTTGATATTCTTTCTTGATCAGCTCCACTTTATCTGCCAAGGTTCCAATTTCTTCAATCCTCCTGAGATTATTGAATAGCCAACTAATCAGCTTCATTCGAAATGGAAGACACTGAGTAGACTCACATTCACTGAGCAAAGCAACGCAATGGTAAATTGAAGCCATATTTAGTCTGTCTTTGGCTTGGAAGCTTTCCTCTCCCCCACAATCTACATAACACAAGCCCGCATGCTTCTCAATCTCTACATAGGTCCTGTCTTGAAATATAACATATTTGGGAACAGGATGCATGTTGCTTGTTTCCAGTCCCAAAGATTTAGCCCTAGCTCTCACCTTATGCATAGAAAAAATGCTCTATAATCTTCATCAGTCATCAGCTTCAGCATATGGGCTACATTGACATTAGATACATCCTCTCTTTTTATAGCCATTCTGTGATCTATGTTCGTTATTCCTATGCTCAACCTGGCTATCTCTTTCCATTCCTCCAAACCCAGTGTGTGTAACCTCGTTAACCCAACTTTGTAGGATCCTCCTTTGTGATAGCATGTGAGTAGAATGTCAGATCCACCAGGACTTATGCACGCTAAATTTTGAATTTTTTTCTTGTGCTTTCTTATTGTGAAATTTCTTTCAATATAGTTCAGCCTGGCTTCTTCTTTGAGAACTTGTTTGGCCATTAATCTATCAGCTTCTACCCTTATTTGTTCTTCTTCAATGGCCATATCTTCCTCTGCTTTCATCTCAGCTTCAAGATCCTTAGCTGCTTTTGTTGACTGATCATGTGGATTTACATCAAACTTCTCCATGTATAGCACCTTAACCTATTCTTTGTATTGCTCTACAGTCATTCCAGAGTTGTGAGCATATCGTTGAAGTTTGGCCAATTTCTCAGCTTCATCCTGTTTCTTCTTAGCTTCAGTCTTAAGCTCAGTCTGTGCATTTTGTTCATCCATTTCAACTTCATCTTCAGTCTGATCTGGATCATATCCCACCTTGCCTTTTCCCTTCATTTCTTCCTTTTCAGATTCATCACTTGATATGTCACTCCAGTCAGTTTCGTAGAACACTTCAGATTGACCAGTTTTAGTGTTGAATCTGGTAGTCTTGTAGTACTTTTTCTCCCCCTCTTCGCTCTTCCTTTTCAAACCTTGCTTTGGGATCTCAGACTCATCAGTTGTGGCAACTATTTTCTCCCCCTGAGTCTGAGCACCCTCAGCAACCTGTTTCCCTTTTCTCAGCATGCTGATCTCAGAAGTCAGCTTCATAACCATCTCCTTCAAATCCTGCATTCCCCCATAATTTGGTTGTTTCATAGCTTGCAGCTCAGTCTGCATTGCAGTCAGCTTGACATCAAACTGAGTTGACATGTCCTTAATGTCTTGTAACAGCACAGGGACTGTCATTGCAACCTCACACTGAGGGATTGGAATAACAGGTGGATTTGAACCAGATGACACAGCTTCACACCCTCCCTGTGTTTTAGGAGAATGATCATAAGCCATAGAAATGGAAGTCTGTACCTCACTCAGTTTGGGGAGTGAGGCATTGTCGACTTGTGCATAAAAGTGTAAGAGATTTGGTGGTACCTGATCGTGAACTAGCACAGAACTATTGAAAATAGCCGTTGGAACTGGCCCTGAAAATGAAGGGGGTTGTCCCATACTAAGTACAGGGATATCCAGGAGTGAGATATATGTTTCAATACTTGCCACATGTGTCAGTGTGGCAGTAGTAATGTGGGTCTCCAAGGTGACTACACTAGATAGGCGTTGGGTAGTCTGGGTAGTCAGATTCACCTCCTGCTCTAGCACAGGAAAAGTGGACTGATCTACAGCACTAGAGAGGAGTTCATAACTCTCAGCCTCATGGAAAAGTGAGTCCATTAGTGCTTGATTTGCTGTGGGGCTTGATGTGAGAGCGTTTTCAAATGAACTTGGTAAGTTCATCAGTTTGGTCGCTTGAGTAGCTAGTACATCAAGATGTGGAGTGGACTGCTCAGACTGAGAGGGGATACTCTCAGACTGAGGTAAAGAAAGAGTAATATCCATACATGGGTCAGCCTCATCTGGCCCAGCCCCACCCAGTTCCACCTCAGCATGCGCTGCAGGGATAGTTCCCTCAATCTCCCCGTCAATTCTATCAGCCTGGACTTCTGAGTCTGAGGAGTGAGACTCAGTTAGTTCCTGATCGATGAAAGGATTTTCAATCCATTGAAGCATAACAGGTGTTAATGCTTCCTCATCCTCGGTGATTTGAATATATGTGAAGATTTTTGGAGCAGCCTGGGGAGATCACAAGTATAAAACGTTTGCTCAAGCTGATCATAAAGTTCTTTTCCCAGGGCTTCCTCAAAGCAGAGTGAAAGAACACGAATGAAAGGAACATCATTCGGTCGTTTTGATTTTAGGGCAAGGGAGAGAATCTCATCGAAATATAGTTGTGAGAAAGAGATTCTTCGTCCCGTTACCATTGCATGGAACAGATGAGTTTCAAACTCATTCATCTGATCCATACTTCCCGATTTACCCCCCAAACACCCCGTGATCATGGAAAATAAGAACTTCCATTTTCCTTTAAAGAATTTGTATTGAATGACCCCTTGGGTTTCAGGCTGACCAATGAGTGGAAAAGCCTCAGCTCTAGCTTGCTGTTTGGTCCGTCTGGCCTGGAAACCACCTTCTCCTGCTTCAGCAAGGGTGGGAAGCAATAAAGCTGCACGAATGGTTTCTTCAGTGATGATAATTTTCTCGCGGCCATCGTGATATGTGCCAGTAAGGGCTGTCTTGTCATCGTTCGCAGTACATGTATACCACCATTCACAGAGTACTGGTGGACACATTGTGTTTTCACAAAAGAAAGCGGCGTAGAGGGGATGTGCCTTCATGTATCGATGTTGAAAATATGCACCAGGAATCATACACGATGTAACATGAAGGATCATATTTGCATCCGCCATTAGAAAGGAGATCAATCAGAAGATTAGAGATGAAAGCAATTAGGTTAAGATTTGAAATTCCGTTGAATATAAACTAAGAGAGCGAAAATTAAGAAACTAAGTTAGGAAACTTTCAATTTGGTCCTTCTATGTTTATCGGATTGACACTTGTGACCCTTGACTGTACATTGACCCCTTTAGAAAACATTTGTGAAAAGATATATATAAAAAAATAAACATTACATAAGATATTTACGAAAGTTTAAAAAAAAATAAAAAATTTCAAAAGATATGAACTAAAATTACATTCAGTCTGTGCACTTGGTCAGACTGAAATATCTGGAGCAGACTATTGAGTCAGACTGAAAATTCACAAGCTGACTAAAAGGTCAGCTTGAGATTTATGTTTTTGACAGATTAAGGATTTAACATTCCTAATTTTCCTAACAGATAGAAAAACATGTCCTCACTCAGAGGTTTCGTGAATATGTCTGCCAATTGATCCTTTGTAGGTACAAACTCCAGTCTGACCTTTCCTTTCTCCACACAGTCTCGAATGAAATGATGTCTGATCTCGATGTGTTTAGTCCTTGAATGGAAAACTGGATTCTCAGTAATTTGAATGGCACTCTTGTTGTCACACAGGATTGGAGTGTTACGAATCATTATTTCAAAGTCAGCCAATTGGTGTTGCATCCATAGTAATAGTGCACAACAGCTCCCTGCAGCCACATACTCATCTTCAGCTGTGGAGGTTGCAACTGAGTTTTGCTTCTTACTGGACCAGCTGACTAGCTTTCCTCCCAGAAGCTGACAACCTCCAGAAGTGCTTTTCCTGTCAAGTTTACATCCTGCATAATCTGCATCTGTGTAGCCAATTAGTTCAAAACCAGAATCTTTAGGGTACCACAGACCGAGATTTGGTGTACCCTTAAGATATCGAAAAATTCTTTTGACAGCTTTAAGATGGGATTCCTTGGGGTCAGCTTGATAACGTGCACATAGACATGTAGAAAACATGATATCAGGTCTACTGGCAGTTAAATAAAGTAAAGAACCAATCATTCCTCTATAAGTAGCTTGGCAAACTGACTTGCCAGAGGAATCTTTATGCAATTTATCAGAAATGCTCATTGGTGTTTTCATTTCAGAACTTGTTTCAAAACCAAATTTCTTTACTAAATCATGAACATATTTACTTTGATTTATGAAAATGCCATCTTTCTTTTGTTCTACCTGGAGACCAAGGAAAAAGGTAAGTTCTCCCATCATGCTCATTCGATATTCACTACACATGAGTTTTGAAAACCGAGTACACAACTTTTCATTTGTTGAACCAAATATGATGTCATCAACATATATTTGGACCAAAATTACATGACCATGTTCCTTTTTGATGAACAATGTTTTATCAATGGAACCTCTTGTAAAATCATTTTTAAGAAGAAAGTCGGACAGAGTATCATACCAAGCTCTAGGAGCTTGTTTGAGACCATATAAGGCCTTGTTTAATTTAAAAACATGATCAGGAAAGTTAGGATTAACAAAACCTGGAGGCTGCTTGACATAGACTTCCTCCTGCAAGTCTCCATTCGGAAATGCACTCTTCACATCCATTTGATACACCAAGAAATCTTTAAATGCTGCATATGCTAAGAAGAGACGAATTGCTTCTATTCTGGCCACTGGAGCAAATGTTTCATCGTAATCAATTCCCTCTTCTTGTTTGTAGCCTTGAGCAACTAGTCGAGCTTTATTTCTGATCACCACCCCATCTTTGTCATATTTATTTCGAAAGATCCATTTAAGTCCAATGATGGTCTTGTACAGGGGACGTGGGACCTTTGTCCATACATTGTTTCTTATGAATTCTCCAAGCTCCTCTTTCATACCATCAACCCAGTCTTCATCTAATAAAGATTCCTCAACCTTCTTTGGTTCCATCAGACTCAAGAAATTTGTGTAGAAACAAAAATTTGTGGTAGCAGTTTTTCGTCTCGTTTTAACACCTGAAGATATTGACCCAATAACTGACGAGATAGGATGTCCCTTGACAGTCTTGATGTTGCCTGAAACATTATCAGAAACTTCGTCTGCTTGAGTCTGAGAATCATCAGTCTGAGTAGTGTGGAGCTGAGCTTGGTCAGACTGAAGAGTGTCAGACTGAGTTTCACCAGTTTCATTTGAATTTTCTAGTGCTAGAACCCTCTGAACCAAAGAGGTATCAGGTTCACTCTCAGATTCTTCGTTTAGATGAGTGTTTGCAGCATTTTGAATGTCAATCTGAGAGTCAGCTTCAAATGATGTTACCAGTAATTCATCACACAGCTGATTGATGGTTGCTATGTCAGTTTCTGATGACGATTCATCTTTGTCAGACTGAGTAGTGTCATCAAAGGTAACATTAATGCTTTCCTCTACCACTTTCCTTCTTTCATTGTAGACTCTGAAAGCTTTGGCTATGTTGGAGTATCCAACGAACAGTCCTTCATCAACTTTAGGAGACATCTTGCATAACAAGTCCCTTTGGTTTAGAATGTAAGATCTACTTCCAAAGATATGGAAATAATGAATAGAAGGGACCTTGTTATGGTACAATTCATAAGTTGTTTTTCCATGTCTCTTTACGATGATGGACCTATTTTGAGTGAAGCAAGCAGTATTCACGGCTTCAACCCAGAATTTGATCTTCATGTTTCCATTGCACAACATTGTTCTAGCAGCCTCAATTAGAGTTATGTTTCTTCTCTCTGCAACTCCATTATGTTGAGGGGTTCGGACTGAGGCAAAGTTTTGACCTATGCCTAATTGATCACAGAAGTCTATTAAGACTGAATTTTTGAACTCAGTTCCATGATCACTTCTCATTTGACGAACAAGAGTGTTTTTCTGGCGTTGTTCTCTTTTGATCAGACTGATGATCTCTTCAGTTGCATCACTTTTAGCCCTTAAGAAGATAACCCAAGTAAATCGAGTAAAGTCATCAACAATTACAAGGGTGTATTTATTTCCTACTTTACTCTCAATTCCAATTGGACCAAATAAATCCATATGAAGCATAAATAAAGGTTCATCAATTGAATGAAACATTTTGGATGGAAATTGAGTCTTTGTTTGCTTTCCAAGCACACATGCTGAGCAAACTTTGTCTTTGGTGTAGGTCAGTTCAGGGAGACCTCTAACCAATTTGCTCTTTGACAAAGCATTTATATTTTTGAAGTTTAGATGAGATAATCTTCTATGCCACAACCAATTGAGTTCTTCTTTGGTTTCTGTGAACAAACATGTCTCAGCTTCATCATTTGCCGTACTCAGATCCAGGCAGAATACATCTCTTTCCCTCTTGGCGAGTAGTAATGGTTTTCCTTTGGCACTGTAGATTATTCCAGCTTGTTTCCTGAATCTGACTTCATGATCCTCATCAGTTATTTGACTCACACTGGGTAAGTTATGTTGTAATCCTTCCACATATGCAACTCTCTTGAAATTGACAGCTTCAGCATGAATCTTTCCATATCCACGTGTCATTGATACCCCGTTATCACCATATCTCACTTGAGGTCCATCTTCTTCTTTATAGTCTTGTAGAAAAGACTTCATTCCATTCATGTGCCTTGATGCTCCACTATCTAGATACCATTTTGTAGAGTCCTCCACATGAATTAAAATATATTAGTTCCTTTGGGGCACCCACTTTAGAGTGGATCCATGAACTGAAGCAGTTTTAAGTTCAGGTTCAATCTTGCAGTCTGTTTTGGAGCTGGTATAGTTCCATTTATTTAATTCCTTCATGCAGTTAACAGAATAATGACCTATGACACCACAGTATTTACATGGAATGTCTTTGCGACTGACTCGAGATGGGACTGACTTAGTCAAAATCGGTTTCACATATGGAGAGATGTTTCTTTGTTTTTGAGGTGAAACTGACTTTGATGAATCTGACCTGGACTTTGAAGAAACTGACTTATGTGAAGTTGACCAATTTTGTGGTGAGACTGACTTTTGAAAATTGTTTTTCTGTGATCTAGACTGAGTCAGTTGTTTACAAAACACAGCTCCATGCCCTTTTTCACCACAATTGTAACAAATTCTCCTATGAGGAGTTTTGGGCCTGACTTGATTGGGTGATTTTTTCCTGACTAGAGTTTTGATGATGTTAGTCAGTTCCAACAATTGATTCCCCAGTTTGTCAATAGTTTTTGTTTCATGACTTTTGTTCAGATTCTTGGGACTGACTGGGTGTTGGATCTTAGATTTACTCACTGCTTTGTGCAATCTATTAATTAGATGCACATAAGCTTTTTCAGCATGCACATTTTGTTCAGTTTCAGACAAATTAACACATTCAAACTGAGAACACTACTACAAACAGGGCCATCAATGACGCGCATTGCGCGTCAAGAAGAGGCTTTATGACGCGCAAATGCGCGTCAAGGATGGACCAGTCATAAATAATTTATGACGCGCATTGAGGCGTCACAGCTGAATGACCCGCGCTTATGTCCCTCGTTTTATGACCTTCTTTTTTGACCTTCGTTTTAAGACCCACATTTTATGACTTATGTTTATGACATATGAAATTGCGTGTCAAAGTTATACAAACTAATTTTTTTTAAATAAAATTCTTTTTTATAAAACCTGGTGATTATATATTATATATATTATATATATACATGACAATAAACCTGACCAACAATCTGATCATTGTACAAAATTAACGCATTTCATATATAATCAAAACCTTGCATTTTCCTTACATAACATTTGTCTAATAATGTACAAATAACTTAACTATAACATGTTTCATTACAACGAGTTCGATTTCTACCTAAAAATAAAGTTTGACACATAAATTGCCCATTCTTCTCGAATATCATCGATATCCGCCTCCGTGTACTCATTGCTTTCACCACCAATCTAGTCAAATAAAACAACATTTTAGAAACAATTAATTACTACTTAAACTACTTAAAACAGATAATTAGTACTTACAATGTCATTTTCCAGAACCCGAACTCCATGTTTAACTACTTCCTTCATAAACTTCAACGTGAAGTACCCACATTCGGTGCATCCGGGCTGACGTGGACACTACACAAGAAACACAACTTCAGCAGCCTCCTAATATGCCTAATATGAAGTAATTTTGCTCAAGTTTGGTAATAACGACACTGCCAAGGTTTTGGTCTGTTTTACTTGTTACTTGCTTAAATGGTTGTTCAGCAGCCTCCTAATATGCCTAATATGCTATGCAACATACAACTACTACAAACAGGGCTAATATGATATGCAACATATATACAACTACTACAAACAGGGCTAATTGTTTTCCAGGTTTTCTATTCCAAAAATTACACTTCAACAGCATCATCATAAATATACATACAACTATAGGTATTCTATCCTAATATGCCTAATATGCTATGTAATCCTTAACAAAACTAACCAACTAAGTAACAGTTTAAGGTCTACTAACTGAAGGTTAACAGCAGCAGCACAAGATAATATTCAACAAATAACTAACCTTAGAATTAACCCAGTTAAGTTTGGTCCTCTTATTGGTTCCAGCTTCTACATCATACAATGCAATTGCCCTACAAAGAACCCAATTAAGTATTAGTTACGCATCATAAAGATTCTATAACTTACCCTAAAAAGTACCCAGTTAAGTATTACTTACGCATCCACTATTTGCTTGAACTGATGATTGACGTCGCTAATCTTTAGGGAATCAAGATAATAGCAAGTACTTGTCTTCATGTTCAGCACGCCTAACACCCAATGTCGTCTACAAATAACAAAAAATTCAGATTCTGTTAATTAATGTTAATTTATATTAATTAATTTAAATGTTGTCGAAAGTCTAACCCGGGATTGTATGGCATTAAGACGAGGTCATTTTGCTTCCTTGTAGTTAACCTTTTTGCAATAACTCGACTTGCATCCTCGATATTCTTGGCCCTCGCTTTACGTTCATGATGCATGATCGCAGTCGGGGTCATGAAACAAACTCCATGATCTGTTTGTGACCCATTCTTGATTTGCTCATACAGGAACCTGTTAACAATTAACATACAAAGTGTACATTCAATTAGTCCTGTTAACATACTATTAACTGTCAAAATTTTAATAAACTATATTTAATCACTTACATGATATAAGAAGCAACGACAGCCCCGCTTAACTCATCCATTGCAAATAAACTGTCAAAATCATTCCAGTTTAAGTACGTATAACTGGGGTGCCCAAACAATTCATCCTCGCATTGCACTTTTATGCTATCGACCTTTGCAACTTGTCCATCAACCATCACTGCAGCCATTTTCAATCCCATCCTTTGTTCAACTCTTTTCCTCCCTCTCTTCTGAGCTCTCGTCGTCATTTTTTTCAACGGAGTTCCTTTCTTATTCACTTTTGCAACGGAGCCGACAGTTTCTGGGCTTTTTGCTTGTTCAACAGCAACTGTAACAATACAGCTTATGGTCACTAAAAATAACTTTAAACAAACCTGTAAAAATTTGATGTTTTTTGGCATCGTACCTGTTTTTGACATCCTCGGTTCTTCTTCTTCGTTGTCGGGTTCTCTTTGTCGCTTCGTTTTTTCTTTTTTCTTGTGGGTCCCACTGGCCAAGTCTTTTTCTTCTTCTTCTTCTTTGCTTACTTCTTCTTCTTTGCTTTCTTCTTCTTTTCTCTGTTCCTTCCTTTGTTCTTTTCTTCTTTTCTCCTTGTCATCGGCAGCCTTTTTATCCTTCTTTTTGGCCACTATCTTGTTCTGCAAAATTATTATTAAGTATTATTAACAAACCATTTTGTTCTAATTATTAAAATGTTTTATAAAACAGTCTTACCAAACCAGAGCATGGAATGACTAGGTGACTGGGCCAACTTAGCAAGTACCCGATGGCATCTTTAACAGTCTCAACAAACTCATCGGGAATTGGAATCGGTATGGAAGCTTCTGGTTGAACAGATGTGTCCACCTTAACTTCAATGTTCACATCTAATATATGAACAAATAAATATTAATAAGTACGTAAGAATATATATATAAACATTAAAGAATTAAATTTAACTTCAAATACCCGAGAGAGTCTGATTCACTATCGTTCCTTTGGCGACTATATTTGAAGGCTCGTCGACCGCAAGATAGCATGATTTATCCTACAAAATGTACAAAATATTATTAAAAGAGACAAGAATTGAAATGAATTTATGACAAACTAAGACATACAGTTGGTTCATTTGGTACATCTGGTTCTTCTTCTTCTTCTTCTTCATCACTGGAACTCGACATTCGACAATTACTTGCACCCTCTGAAGCATATGTTGCACATCTTCTTATTTGTAACTCATCTTCAACAGCTTTTAGCCGTTTATTCATCTTCTTATCATGTTGTTTCAGGTATTGCTTGACATTCTTGGGTATTAAAAAGTACTGTTGATGTGTTACAAATCGACCCATCCCACGTACACGCCCACGTTGTTCTTCAGTACCCAGGGCCTCTGTAAGCAAATCTAGTGATCCCAATGGATCCTCCGAAATCCCCGTCCTTCTTTAGCATCTCCTGAGTAAACAAACATATAACTTAACACATGTTGACTTATGGTGATAGGTCAAACTATAACTAACTGAACCTTAAATAACTTTACATCAAAAGTCAACCTTTAACTAACACTAACTAACTGAGAAATATAACTGAAAGTTAACAAAGCTAACTAAAACACACCAAAATAAAACTGATAAATATGAATACTTACAATTTTATTGAGAACTTTTTGGACATCTGGGTCGAAACCTCCTTTTTTCTTTTCTCTTGCTCTTTTCCAACATTCTACCCTATCAATATCCTCTTCCTCTTTGCCGGTTTCTTGCATCTAAAAAAGTTAAAAGCAAAAGTTACAGAAGCATCAAGATAAGCAGTAAAAAAGTAAACATAAGCAATAAACTCCATACTATCTCAGAAATGAGTCCGGCATATCCCTTTCGGCTCAAACGATGGTTGTACTTATTACGTGAACGGATCGCTGAAGCCTTCTGACTTTTTTCCTGCATCAGTTTGTTATAACATGTTAGTAACTGTTTGTGATAAATAACTGGTTTTGGAAACTTAAACAAATACCTCAAACGAAGACTTGGTTCTTTGTGATACAAAAAGTTTCCAGTCTTTTTTTTTCACCGACGGATACCTTTCAGGGGGAGTATACAACAGCTTCTTGGCCTCCTTCGAATTATCGTCTTTTAGTGGCTTAATGTACTTCTTATAAAGATTATGTTTGAAGTTTTTCCACTTTATCCCGATTGATTGGAGAACTTGCTTCCGACTCTTTTGGTGAAGTTTAAAACGTGTCTGCAATGTAAACAAATGAATTAAAACATAGTTAGAATACAATGAATTAAAACAGAGTTAGAATAAAATACCAAAAACTATAATTCTTACCTTAACATATTGCCAACAAGCTTCCTTTGTTTCGTTATCTACGTTCAACCAAGAATCATAGGTTATGAGAACCATAGATCTTGCCACCAATCCCTCAAAAGTTGACAGCTTTCTTGCTCCCGGTCCAGTTGGCACACCTCTCTTATTATAAGTAATAAGTGTTTTTCTATTAGCCTTCGCCTTTACTGTCGGGCCTCTATGCGATTTGGAATCTGACTTGTCATCAACATTCGACCCACCACCGTGAGCCGCATTTTCTTCGCCTTCCGAATCAGAACCAGAACCCATAACAGCATCTTCTTCACGGTCCGAATCAGAACTCGAGGCCATCTTTTATTACCAAAAAGCAACCTGTTTAAAATACAAACAAACATGTTACATTATTTACATGGGGCCTATAAAATATTATTCACAAACACCAAAAATATCATAGTAACATTTTCACAAACACCTGGTGTGCATACAATTTTACCATAAATTGATACAAAAAATGATACAGTAAATTGATTTTATAACTCTACAGCTATCAAACAAACAATATAATGTAATATTTCGAGTAAATTAGGGCATACCTTAACTGCAAATCCTTAACACCTGGAGAGTTTTGAGAGTTTTGATACAAATTGATTTTTTGTCGATTAGGGATTGTTTTGAGTAAATTAGGGCGGGATTGTTTTGAAAGTTTTGAGAGTGGATTGAATGACTGTGAAATTAGGGCGGGATAATTGAACGAATGTGGATTGAAAATGTTTTGAGGTGAATTAATCGAAGGTTTTGAGAGTTTGAGAGGGAGGGGGGGGGGGGGGAATTTTAGAGAGCGGGAAGTTTTGGGGGAAAAAAATAGGTTTTGAGTTTTTTTAATTTTAAGCAGATATATAATCTATGACAAAAATAATATACATGACACCTGTTTAGGACGAAGAAAAACAAACGTCATAACGAAATCTTAATTTTAACTGATTATGACCCATGTGTTATGACACATCTGAAAACGCGTCATCTCTTTACTCAAAATGACTGTTGTTTTATGACCCTGGATATTGCACGTCATCTTTCTGCGTGGGTCATAAAAAGCGGGTCAAGGATAGCCCTGTTTCTAGTAGTGGAAGAAGATGAAGAATCACTTTTATTAGAAACTTTAGAAATTACAGGTTTTACAAAAGCATTTGACATCATTATTTTTTCTCCTTTCAAATAAGTGAAAGTATTTGGAAGAATTTCTGGTTTGAAAATAATTTTTTCTCTTTCAGCTTCTTCTTCCTCTTCAGTCATATACTTCTTCAAACTGAATCCCTCCCCCAACACTGCTTGAACTTGTTTGGGTACCTGTCTGCTCAAACAATCTTCATTTTTTAAGGATGATATGCACCATGATTTACAAATTCTTTTATAATGCTCAGTTTCTTCTCTAAGTTTATGGTTTTCTTTTGCAAGATCACTGTAAGCTTCAGTTTGAGCATTTAAAAGTACTTTATAGCTTTCTAGTTCAACTATTATATCATCTTTAATTTTCAAATTATTTTCAAGATCTTTGAATTTTTGTTTGAATTCAGTTTGTTCTTCCAAAGTGGTGGTCAAGTCAACAAAAATATACTCAAACATTTGAGGTTTTTGTTCATTTGTGTAAGAGTTGAAATTGTGTACCTTATAGAGCTTTGACTTGTTCCAGTCTGAGATACAACTCAGTCTCTCAGCTTCCTTCAGATCCTTCTCAAACTGAGATGCAGATTTCTCAGCTTCAGTCACCTCTTCAGTAAATGCCATTAAACATTTATCCAGCACTTCTTCATCTTCATCAGATGATAGTTCCTCATCTAGCCATTCTTCAGCAAAGAATGCATTTTGCTCAGTTTGAGGCTTCTGTGTTTGAACTGTTTCCTTTCTTGTATTTAAGATACTTTTGACGATATCTTTGGGCCCTCTCAGCAACTTCATCCATGTGTTCAGTGTGAGCATTCTTTACTTTACAGTCAGCAGCCATGTGACCATATTCATTGCACTTAAAACATTTCACCTTTTTCAGATCAAAAGGTTTCTTTCCTTTGTAGCCTGTCTTCTGTTCAAGCTTCATAGTTAGTAGAGCAAGTTGACTTTTCAATTTCTTGACCTCAGTTTCATCATCTGATTCTGAGTCTGAGTGGAACTCAGATTCAGATGATTCAGCTTTAGAATAAATTTCTTTATTCCTTCTACTTGTTGAAACTAATGCAGCTTCAGGATCCCTTGCAGTTCGTCTATTGTTAATCTTTTTCATTTCTTGAGATTCCTCAAAATTTAACAATAAACCAAAGAGTCCTGGCAGCTTGTAGGTGGACAGTTTCTCGCTAACTACAAGAGATGTAATAACAGATTCAAATTTTTTAGGTAAAATGTCAACAAATTTCTTACAGATTTCATCATCTTCCTTTGTCACTCCTAGAGCTGACATATCATTCAGCATAATTTGAAATCTTGTGTGAACATCAGCCAAACTCTCATTTTCTTTCATATAGAAATTTTCATAATTTCTAATTAGACTGTATAATCGTTGCTCTTTCACCACTGGAACACCTTCATAAGACACAATTAATGTGTCTCGTAGTTCTTTCGCAGTTTTGCATCCAGCTTTTTTTGAAAAGATTTGTTCAGACACTACATTTCCTAAAATGCTTCTGGCTTTAGGATCAAGATTGTACAACAACTTGTCTTGATCTGTCCATTGTGATTTGGTGGTTTGAACCCATCTAGCACGTTGAACAACTTTATCACCTTCCTTGAATTCATCAATGTGCTTTCCAGGGATTATGTGTCCTTCAGTTATTATCCTTATCATTTCCTCATGAATTGATAGTTTAGAACACCAAATGGAAGCTTAAATGGAAAATGCAGAATATTAAACAAGTAATTGCAAGTGGATGTTGGTTTTAGAACACCAAATGGAACCTTGAATGGAAAATTAGGGCAAAATCGTTTTATAAACGATTATATAAACAAAATGACTGGCAATACACCATGTAAACAAATTGACGTGGCACGCCACCTGGTTTGTTTGTACGTAACAAGTTGATAATTCCGTACATCGAAAAGTAATTAGAAACTTATTGGATTATAACGGTATTAAAAAAAAATCAAGGATTATAATAATATACAGTAAAAAGTTCGTTGATAATAAATGACCTTACCGCTAATATAAACGCATGCAAAGAATTGTACGTGGTTGTTGAATAACTCGTTAGTCTTGGTAAAACTCAATATTTATGTGTATATTTAATACACTATAATTAGTTTTTAGGTCGATTAAAATTTATATATGAACTTATAATTTATATGCTTCCCTTAAACATCTTTCGTAGAATTGCAAGTGGATATATTCATGTATATTTAGAAGTTCGAGTTTTGACCACGCTTTAATGATAAACCTCAAACTTATACTCTCTCATTCATGTTATTTTGAATACCATACATTGAAACAAAATCAAGTTATTGTAACCAAAACTAATGCAATGTTTATATTTCTTATTAATAATATAAACTAAGTTAAATCGTAAATTGTACGGATATTAAAACTAGTATATAGTATATAAATAAAGGATAATTGAAACAATTCTAACTATGACACGTGTCACTCTTTGAAACGCCACATGGCGTTATTTATATAATCAATTATAACTAATAATTACTAATAATAAGCAAGATTTATCTCTATATTTATTTATTTTATTAAATACTATTCAAGAGAAATCATTTTTCAAATAAAATAAAATCCTTCAAGCTATATTAGATTATCTAATCTAAATAAAAACTCTATAAATAATGATTATCTAAATTTAATATCTTATTAAATACATACAGACATTACATTACGATTTAAATAAAACTTTTAATAGAATTTGGAGCCATGTTTGAACTAGATGCTTCATGGCATGATGGCAATATCAAAAAACTAAAAGAAATAAAAACAGTTTTCAACATTATAATCTGTTGATTTAAAAGAATACAATTTGCACTTTACTATTCTCTATGTAAACATTAAACAATATTTACACCTAAAGTGATAAATTTTCAAATTCCTCTTCTTTGCATATTAAATAAATGACGGTATTTATTGTGAAGGATAATCCATGATCACGAAGCAATGGTAACGACGCCCAACAAATAAGCAAGGGAAATTTATGACCAGACAACATTAAGAACAAGTGTGGTGAAGGATAATCCATGATCACGAAGCAATGGTAATAATAAGACCGACTACGAAGTAGGTTAAATTCTTGTGTGCTCAATGTTAATCACATACACTTCTAAATATATGTAAGTATATAGGATCATATACTGACTTTGTTTGACTTAATTAATTGTTGTTTACAATTATTAAGTAACTAAAACTACCCAGTCTACTAACATAATCCGATTTAACTCCCAATAAAAATTATATTGTTCAAGTCATAATATAATCTAAAAACTTGGAGACGATAAAATATTTTATGCATGAAAATATATTTTGGATGACTTTTGATCACTTTAACCCCTTTCCATTTAGGCTATTATTTTTATTTTGACATGTTAGAAATAAAACACAACCCTTTTTAACCCTTTCAAAGATGATTATGTGAAATTTTCACTTCTACTTGACATGAGTACGCACTTTTAAAAATCTAAAACCTTTTCCAGATTATATTTTGACCTGACAGGAGATATGGATGCAAATGTGTGTCTTCCTCTTTAGGTTGTGGATTCGAATGTTTTAGGATATAAATATAAATACTATTGTATATGTAAACATATTGACTAATTTAGAAACATAAAATAGAAACTATCTATATGTCTTAATATGATAATGTGAAGAAAAAAAAAATATATGTTGAAAATTGATATATAAACTTAACATATTGTATCATAACGCACTCATTGAATATATGGATGCATAAACTGAAAAATTGATCTGTTATCCTAGTAACTTAGTGTATATATGTGGTAAAAATATTAGATTTCCACAAGGTTTACCTATATAGCCGGTCAACAAGACCAATTTAGACAGTTAAACGAGGGTAAAAAAATTCTAGTACTTCAAAATTGCTTCCCATTCTTGGGCGAATGAATATTGATTAATTCTACGTATACGAAGTCAGTTATTTCTAGGTGGGTGAGATCTCGGAACATGATAATCTGCATTTAGAGCCATAAACGTTGAGCTCATTTTGCCTTCAACATCATGATTATGAGCATTGCGATATATCTTCTTAGTTCGCTTGGGCACTTTATCATTAACATTTCTAGGGTTTGACCTCGTCCAAGAAGCAGAAGCAATCTTTGAAGTCGTTTCTTCACGATTAGTATGTTCTATATTGACGATCTTGGTCAATTTTCTCCCACTAATAAGTTTGCCTTTAACCAGCACTTCAACCGGGTCAGGATCAACATTTAAAGTATCCTGCGGATTTTAAAATATGTCTTAATATAAGTTTGTTGCGATATGAAAATGTAATATATGATGGTTTTTGCTTTTATATTAATAAAATTTCAACATAAATAGTTACTCAAATTCCCAGTTTATCACCTCATTCTTTAGCGTTTGCAAAAAAAAATATTTAATACTTGATTCATAAACCAAAGACAATGATTAAAAGAAATCAAATATGTTAAAGTTTAAAATCATTGCCATTGTTTCTTGGAGGAGAAAATACATCAATATATGCCATGAATTTTAGCATGCGCCTTTAAACATAAACGTTGAATATCGAGTTTGAAATGAAACCGTTAAAGTTCGCTTTCATGTAGCATTCAGTTAAAGGTTGAACGATTCACCTTTACTTGTTGGGAGAACAAGGCCCCTTCTTCTACAATCTTGTCTCTAGCGGTCACTACCATCTTCTCGCTATCTATAAGATTCGATTAAAAACATATTTAGATATTTACATTTATATTTCATAGACCCAAGTAAAATCAAAGAAACTACTGTATTAGTGGAAGTTACCTTGAAGAGAAAATACAACAAAGTGAAGTAACATGAAGATGATTGCATGAACAAATATGTGAAACCTTATGGAAACCATTTTTCTTTCTTTCTTTGCATGTATGCTTTTAACAACAAAAAGAGATCGAGAAAATGGAATTTGGTAGAGTGAATTCATCATTTATAGACCCAAGATTCAAGTCAAAGTCAAATGTATTTCATATTTCAAAATTCAATCCCTCATTAAAATATAAAAAAGTGGCACAATGAATTTTGAAGGTTCAAATTCACATTTTTAAGTTGAAATTAGTGTTCAAACCTATTCGAATAAAACGCCAGACAAATATAAAAAAATGGGTTTCACATGACGAGGTTGAGACAATTGAGATAAATAGATAAAATATTGTGAGATAGCTAGTTAATATTATTAACTAGGGTTCGTTTAATTTATTCTTTTCTTTTGCAGCGTTATATGCTTGTTATGGATCATTCTTGATAGTTTATTGATAACCTTTCACTTTAATCTTCATTAGGGAATAAAGGTTGATCATACGAATAATAGCGTTATTATATAACATAGCTTTCGAATAATTATTAATGATTGCAAACAGAAAAAGCATTTGAAGACAGATTTATGGAGAAAAATAGGTCAAGTATATCCGTGAAAAAGCTAAAGTTTTATAAACGAGTACAAAATATGTCAGGATCGAATAAGCTAATATAACTTATTAGTTTTCCCTTCGTTGATTTTGATCTATTGAAGAAGTTCGGCAGCGGATGAACACTTCAATATTTACGAGTTATCGAACAATAAAATATCGTAAGAATAAGAACAAGAACAATCAATAATATTGTCGAATGGTAAACCTCAATTGTATTAAACCAGAATACTAATACAACGTGTTTCTTCTATTCTACAAGGATCTATATTTATAGACCTTGAGGCCAGTTCAAGAATAAACTAGAAATCTACATCTATCGTTATCTAATAAGATAACCTTATCTAATTACAAAAGGAAACATAATCTAATTCTAACTCTATCAATTAGATTATTCTTGCACGACAAGTTGGTATTCCGTATTAACTTAGTATGACCGCAGTAACTTGTCTTCATCAGTAGTAACACACATGTCCGTAGTAACTTTGTTGAACAACCGCTTTAACTTGTTCTTCAGTAGTAACTTCTTAATAGCTTCCGTATTAGTCTTGTAAGTTACTTTATCCTTTGTTAAGCGTATTGTTTAGGAGTTAAACTAGTTTGACTAAGTTATAACCCAATAATCTCCCCCTAACCTTGAACTTTTATATCAAATCAAAAGTACAAGTTTCAATGCTTCAACCGTACTAACTACTTCATTACAAAACAAGTTTAACTACTTCAAGTTAATTACATATTTCTTCGTTCGTCCTTGTCTTGCCAATCAGCGTCCTTTCCTTTTGTTCTTTCTTCTGTGATTTGTTCCAGAATTCTCCAAACCAGTTCATGTGCTATTCTTGAATCAAGAAGTCCATTTAGCTTGCTTTGTATCATTTATTCCAAAGTCTTCAATCCATGTGGATATCTTTTATCCACCAAGTAAAACTCCATGGCTCCCTCCTTTCTTACTAGCGAGTAGACACCACTTCGTTCATAAACGAACCACTTGACTACTGGATTTGATGGACCTCCCTTCTTGAACACTGAACTTTTCTTCACGTATCCTTGTTCAAACAAACCGCATAAACAATCCATTGCATGATCCGTACCTGAGCATTCTCCTCTCCGATGAGAATATTTGAATTTTCCTATTTGGTACATTCTCTCTAAGTCATCTCTTTCGAAATCTCTTATTACTCGGTGGAAGGCTGGAACTACTGTTTTTGATTTGTCTTGTCTTGTAACTTCATATTCAGTTCTCAATTTCCCACCAAGAAATTTCCAATCAATGATCATAGGAGGCTTCATAGCTAAAGGAGCAAACCTTAGTCCTTCTTCATGGTTAATGAATGATGAACAATCTTCTTGAGTAGCTTTAGGAGCTTGTTCTTCCACACTAACAGGTTCTTGTTTAACATTCATAAAAAGAATGTTAGGACTTTCTTGAGAAGCATTTGTAGCAGTAGAAGTTTCTACTCTTCTTTTCTTAGCTAGAGCATGAATTCTTTTGGATGCTAGCTTCTTCCTCTTTGGCTTCTCAATGGGTTTATCCGTAGCAGGAGCAGTACTAACAGGTTCTTGTTCATTGATAATCTTTCTGCCAGTTTCAAGATTCATGGCCTTCTCCATGTCTTGCTTCTTCTTCTCTTGAATCTTGGCAAGAGCAGCTTTCCTCTGATCATCCTTCTTCTTCTCCTTCTTCACTAATTCCAAAATTCTAGCCATATTCATAGGTCCTAAAGACCTACCACTACAACCTTTTATCTTAAGATAGGAGACAAATTTCTGCCTATCTTCAGCTAGCTTGGCCTTGGTGGACTCTTTCTTTTCAAACACTTTCTTCTTCTCAGGCTTGGCTTTGGCTTTGGCTTGCTTTTTGAGTATGAGTTCATCTTCTTCAAGCATCTTTCTGGAAAGCTCAGCATCAGCTTTTTCATGACCTTTAAGGAAAAGGTCTTCCAGAATCTCCTCATTTGCCATCTCTTGAGCACAGATTGCATCCTCCTCAACAATTTTTCTTAGCTCTTCTTTTTCAGACTGAGTAGGTGATTGATTCGGTTTAGCATGAGTTTCATCCTCCTCAGCTACTTTCCTTAGCCTTTCTCTATCAGCTTGTTCTTCTTCAGCAGCAAGGTTCTTCAAGAACTCAGCAGAGGCTCTTTCTTGTTCAAGTCTTTCCATCTCCAACTCTGCTAGCAGATTTTTAGCATCCCTTTCTGTTGTAGCCTTCTCTCTTGCAAGCCTTTCTTCTTCCTTCTTCCCTTCCTTTGATTTCTCCACAACCTTCACCTTGCCTTTATCTTTGTGTTCTGGATCATCAAGGTTGACTTTGACAAGTTTTCTATGCACAGTGATGTACCCAAATCTACCTACAGACACAGAAGTATCAACTGGTTTTTCAGGCAAAGTAAGTTGACCTTCTTTGGGTTGAGGGTCAGTAGCTGCTGCTTTAGCTTTTTGTCTAGCAACTGCTGCAACTATGACTTTCTTTCTTTCAGCTTCAGCTCTTTCCTTTTCTTGTTTCTTCTTGTCTTCCTTGATCTTGTCAAGTTGTGATGCTAATGTAGACTCATCAGACATAACACTTGTTCTTGTCATTTCTTGATGGATTAGCTCATCCGCAGTAACTTGTTGGTCAAGGGTAGAAGCAGGAGCTTCAGATGTTGTGGTAGTAAGTGTTGTAGATTCAGATGGAATAGCTTGAAAGGTGTGAGAAGCTTGATAAAGTTGGAAGAGTTGTTGTGAACAATGGTGGTTGATCATCTACGGGGCTCTCCGTAGCAACTGGAATGCTGACAGTAGTAATGGTATCCGTAGGAACCATTTCAACATCCGTAGTAACTAGGTCAGTAGAAACTGGGTCCGCAGTAACAACAACTGACTGATCATCAGTAGTAACCATGAAGTCAGTAGGGTGGGTAGAAATTGATGTGTCTTCCATTTCAATTTCTCTTGCATGTTCTCCCTTTACTGTTTCTTCAACCATTTGCTCCCCCTCAAGCAATTGTTCCTTTTCAGTGGTTTCATCTATCACTGTTGGGAAAAACAATGATCTATCCCAAGATTAATAAATCTGTTAATCAAAGTCTTAGTCTAAGTGACTTTAGTTTGAGTCTGAGTGACATGAGTCTGAGTGACTCAGTCTGAGTGACAAGAGTCTGAGTGACTCAGTCTGACTAACTCAGACTCACGGAGAGAAATCAGGCGTGATTTAAGGATGTCTAGTTAGTTAGTATCTTTTATCTGTTTAAAAGATTTACTTAGATTGATCCTTATCAAACTCACTATACTTGTGTATAAATAGTGAGTTTGAAGTTTGTAATCGGAACACCTTTGATTGAAATATAACTGTGTGTTATTTTCATTGTTTCAATATTATAATTCCGCTATAATATATACTGAAACTGAATACTTAATCGATATATAACAATTAACGTCTAAATACTTATTTGTTATTGATTTGCCATTGTTTGGGATCTTAGTGAGACCTAACAACTGGTATCAGAGCAAATAAGATTTAAATTTTAATAAATTTATAAATCTTAAACGATCAATACCTAAAATCTCAAACAATGTCATCATCTTCAAACATAACTACAATGGCTGGAAAAGGAATTCCTGTGTTCAACGGACATAACTTTGCACATTGGAAACTCAAAGCTGAGTGGCACTTATCAGGAATTCATGAAGAAATGATAAGAATCATAACTGAAGGACCTATCATTCCAGGTAAACAGATTGATGAAGTTAAAGAAGGTGATAGGGTTGTCCAACGTGCCAGATGGGTCCAAACTGCCAAATCTCAATGGACAGATCAAGACAAACTTCTATATAATCTTGATCCTAAAGCCAGAAGCATTTTAGGAAATGCAGTGTCAGAACAAATCTTTTCTAAAATTGCAGGTTGCAAAACAGCTAAGGAACTATGGGACACATTAATTGTGTCGTATGAAGGTGTTCCAGTAGTGAAAGAGCAAAGACTGAACAGTCTCATTAGAAATTATGAAAATTTCTATATGAAAGAAAAGGAAACTTTGGCTGATGTTCATACCAGATTTCAAATCTTACTAAATGACATGTCAGCTCTGGGAGTGACAAAAGATGATGATGATATATGCAAGAAATTTGTTGATATATTGCCTAACAAATTTGAATCTGTTATCACATCACTTGTAGTAAGTGAGAAGCTGTCCACCTACAAGCTGCCAGGACTCTTTGGTCTATTGTTAAACTTTGAAGAATCTCAAGAAAGAAAGAAGCTTAATAATAGAAGAACAGCAAAGGATCCAGAAGCTGCATTAGTTGCAACAAGCAGAAGAAACAAAGAAATTTATTCTCAAGCTGACTCATCTGAGTCTGAGTCACACTCAGACTCAGAATCTGAAAACGAGTCTGAAGTCAAGAAATTAAAGAGTCAGCTTGCTCTGTTGACCATGAAGCTTGAACAAAAGACTGGCTACAAAGGAAAGAAACCTTTTGATCTGAAGAAGGTAAAATGTTTCAAATGCAACGATTATGGCCATATGGCTGCTGACTGCAAAGTAAAGAATGCTCAGACTGAGCATATGGATGAAGTTGCTGAAAGGGCCCAAAGATACCGAAACAAGTATCTAAAGTACAAGAAATGGAACAACTCAAATCTTCAAAAGTCTCAAACAGAACAAAAAGCATTCTTTGCTGAAGAATGGTTGGATGAAGAATTGTCTTCTGATGAAGAGGAAGTGGTCGATCAGTGCTTGATGGCAATAGTGGAGGAAGCTTCTGAAACTGAGAAATCGGCTTCTCAGTTTGAAAAGGATCTTAAGGAAGCTGAAAGGATGAGTTGCAATTCAGACTGGAATAAGTCTAAACTCTATAAGGTACACAATTTTGAAACTTATACCAATGAACAAAAAATTCAAATGTTTGAGTATATTTTTGTTGACCTGACCACCACTTTAGAAGAACAAAATGATCTAAAATCAAAATTCAAAGACCTTGAAAACCTTATGAAAAGTAAAGATGATAAAATAACTGAATTAGAAAGTTATAAAGTCCTTTTAAATGCTCAGACTGAAGCCTATAGTGATCTTGCAAAAGAAAATCACAAACTTAGAGAAGAAACTGAGCACTATAAAAGAATTTGTAAATCATGGTGTATATCATCTTTAAAAAATGAGGATTGCTTAAACAGACAGGTACCAAATCAAGTTCAAGCTGTGTTGGGTGAAGGATTCAGCTTGAAAAAGTATATGACAGAAGAAGAGGAAGAAGCTTTGAAGGCAGAAAGAGAAAAAATTATTTTTAAACCAGAAATCCTTCCAAATACTTTCACATATTTGAAAGGAAATAAGATAATGATGTCAAATGCATTTGTCAAACCTGTAATCTCTCAAGTTTTGAATAAAAATAATCTTTTGCCTTCATCTTCTTCTAAATCTGAAAGTATTGTCTTACCTGAAACTGATATACAGACTGAAAAGGATCTTTCATCCTTGCCCAAAGTTGTCCCACAGGTTTTGAGAAAAACCAAAAGTCAAATTTCTGTCAGTCCCAAACGTCACAACAAAAGTCAAACCTCTGAATCTAAAACAATTGATAAATTAGGAAATCAATTACTAGAACTGACCAACATTGTCAAAACTTTAGTCAGGGATAAATCACCTAATCAGGCAAGATCCAAATCTCCTTCAAAGAGAAATTGCTATAACTGTGGTAAAAAAGGGCATGAAGCTGTGTTTTGTAAGTTATTGACCAACTCTAGACCTAAGAATCCTTATGTTCACAAGTCAGTTTCATCAAAACAGGGGTCAGCTTCATATCAATCAGGATCATCAAAAACCAGTTCAGTCCCTTCTAGAAACAATTCACCATCAAAAGCAAAAGCAAAACATGTTCAAACCTCTAAAGATAACTCAGCTCCACCTAAAGTCAACAACAAAAATGCTCCTTGTAAATACTGTGGGGTCATTGGTCACTATTCTATAAATTGCATGAATGAAATAAACAAATGGAACTATTCTAATTCCAAAACTGAATGCAAGATTGAATCCGCTCCTAACCCTGGTTTAGTTCATGGATCCACTCTAAAGTGGGTACCCAAAAGGAACTAATTTCTTTTTCTTTCATGTACAGGACTCCACAAAATGGTACTTAGACAGTGGAGCCTCAAGACACATGACAGGGATGAAGTCCTTTCTACAGGACTACAAGGAAGAAGATGGACCTCAAGTAAGGTATGGAGACAATGGAGTTTCAATGACAAGGGGATATGGAAAGATTCATGCTGGAGCTGTCACATTCAAGAGAGTTGCTTATGTAGAAGGACTACAACACAATCTACTCAGTGTGAGTCAGATCACTGATGAGGACCATGAAGTCAGATTCAGGAAACAAGCTGGGATAATCTACAATGCAAAGGGAAAACCATTATTGCTAGCCAAAAGAGAAAGAGATGTGTTCTGTCTGGATCTGGGTACAGCAAATGATGAAGCTGAGACCTGCTTGTTCACTGAAACCAAGGAGGAATTAAACTGGCTATGGCATAGAAGGTTATCACACTTAAATTTCAAGAACATTAATGCCCTATCCAAGAGCAAGCTAGTAAGAGGGTTGCCAGAACTCACTTATACCAAAGACAAGGTGTGCTCAGCCTGTGTTCTTGGAAAGCAAACAAAGTCACAATTTCCATCCAAAATGTTACACTCCATTAGTGAACCATTGTTCATGCTACATATGGATCTATTTGGACCTATTGGAATTGAGAGCAAAGGGGGAAAGAAGTATACTCTGGTTATTGTTGATGAACACACCAGATTTACTTGGGTCATATTCCTAAGAGCCAAAAGTGATGCAGCTGAAGAGATCATCAGTCTGATCAAAAGAGAACAGAGACAGAAGAATCTTCTAGTCAGACAAATGAGAAGTGACCATGGAACTGAGTTCAAAAACTCAGTATTGATAGACTTTTGTGACAAACTGGGGATAGTTCAAAATTTTGCCTCAGTTAGAACTCCCCAACAAAATGGGGTAGCAGAAAGAAGAAACAGGACTCTTATTGAGGCTGCCAGAACTATGCTTTGTTATGGTAAGATGGAGATAAAATTCTGGGCTGAAGCTGTAAACACTGCCTGTTTCACACAAAACAGATCCATTATTGTGAAAAGACATGGGAAGACTGCATATGAAATGTATCACAACAAAGTTCCCTCCATTCATTACTTTCATGTATTTGGGAGTAGATGCTACATTTTAAACCAAAGGGATCTGCTCTGCAAAATGTCTCCCAAAGCTGATGAAGGACTATTTGTTGGGTACTCCAGTGTTGCCAAGTCTTTCAGAGTGTACAATGAACGAAGAAAGGTTGTGGAAGAAAGCATCAATGTTACATTTGATGACTCCACTCAATCTGATAGAGCTGAATCATCTGATCAGACTGACATCTTCAAAATTAATCAACTCTGTGATGAACTGCTACAAATCTCTTCTGAATCTGAACCTCAGAGTAATGATCAGTCTGTCAGACACATGTCTCAATCTCAAGAATCAGACAGTGAAACTGATGAACAAACTGCTCAGAAAGCTTCAGGCTCAGAGATTGTCAACTCAAATGACACTGACACGATTCAGTCTGAGTTACCTCAGTCTGATCAAGATCAGCCTCAACCTGCTCAGACTGAAACTAATCAGACTGAAGAGGAAGCAGTTGCTGCTCATAGCTCCGGAAACATCAAGACTGTAAGGGGACATCCAATTTCATCAGTTATTGGATCCATAACTGAAGGTGTTAAAACAAGAAGAAAGAATGCTACAGCTAACTTTTGTTTCTACACAAACTTCTTGAGTCTGATGGAACCCAAGACTGTAGAACAGGCATTATTAGATGAAGACTGGGTTGAGGGTATGCAGGAAGAGCTTGGTGAATTCATAAGGAACAATGTTTGGACAAAGGTCCCACGCCCTTTACGCAAGACTATCATTGACCTCAAATGGATCTTCAGGAACAAATTTGATCAGGATGGTGTGGTGATCAGAAATAAGGCCAGACTGGTGGCTAAGGGGTACAAACAGGAAGAAGGAATTGACTATGATGAAACATTTGCTCCAGTGGCACGAATCGAAGCCATCAGACTGTTTCTAGCATATGCAGCTTTCAAAGACTTTCTGGTCTATCAGATGGATGTCAAAAGTGCATTCCTAAATGGAGATTTGCAGGAGGAAGTGTATGTGAAGCAGCCTCCAGGTTTTGTTGACCCTAATTTCCCAGATCATGTTTATAAGTTAAATAAAGCACTTTATGGTCTCAAACAAGCCCCTAGAGCTTGGTATGAAACCCTGTCTGAATTTTTAATTAAAAATGATTTTAAAAGGGGCTCAATTGACAAAACTTTGTTCATAAAAAGGGAATCTGGTCATGTCATTCTGGTTCAGATTTATGTGGATGATATCATCTTTGGATCCACAAATACAAAATTGTGCACTTGGTTCTCAGAACTTATGTGTAGTGAATACAGAATGAGCATGATGGGTGAACTAAATTTCTTTCTGGGTCTACAAGTTGAACAAAAGAAGGATGGAATCTTTATAAACCAAAGTAAATATGTTCATGATTTAATCAAGAAATTTGGCTTTGCTACAAGTTCTGAAATGAAAACACCCATGAGCACCTCTGACAAATTGCACAAGGATTCAACTGGCAAGTCAGTCTGTCAAGCTACTTATAGAGGAATGATTGGTTCATTACTCTATCTGACTGCTAGCAGACCTGACATCATGTTCTCAACATGTTTGTGTGCAAGATATCAGTCTGACCCTAAGGAATCTCATCTTAAGGCTGTAAAGAGGATCTTCAGATATCTTAAGGGTACACCAAACCTTGGTTTATGGTACCCTAAAGAGTCTGGTTTTGAACTAATTGGGTACTCAGATGCAGATTATGCAGGTTGTAAGCTTGACAGAAAGAGCACTTCAGGAGGGTGTCAGCTTCTAGGAGGCAAGCTAGTGAGTTGGTCTAGCAAGAAGCAGAATTCAGTTGCCACATCCACAGCTGAAGCTGAGTATGTTGCTGCAGGAAGTTGTTGTGCACAATTACTTTGGATGCAACATCAATTGGCTGATCTAGACATTCACATCACTCACACACCTATCATGTGTGACAACAAGAGTGCTATTCAAATAACGGAGAATCCAGTATTCCACTCCAGGACCAAACATATTGAAATCCGGCATCACTTCATTAGAGACTGTGTGGAGAAAGGAAAGGTCAGACTGGAGTTTGTGGTAACCAATGATCAACTGGCAGACATATTCACTAAACCTCTGAGTGAGGAACGGTTCTTCTATTTGTTAGGAGAACCTGGCATGCTAAACCCCTAGTCCGGAAAATTTTCATATTCAAGCTGACTACTAAGTCAGTCTGACCATGTTCAGTCTGACTATGTTCGGTCTGACTAAAAGTCAGCTTCAGGAGTCTAAATCTGATCTCAGACTCATTGTATTTTTAGAACAAATCTGTTTATATTTTTTTTCTCTATCTTCTGTCTCTCTAATTAATCATTAGATAGTTTTATTTAAATTTTTTATTTCGGTCAAGTCTTGTCAACAGTCATTCCTTGCAACTTGTATATCTATAGGGGTCTAAATTGCATTCTTGTTTAGTTTAAAATCTTCATTAATTTTAGTTTAAGGCTAACAGAATTTCAAATTTTTTTTTAACCCTAGTTCTTCTTTCTTCAAACTCTTTACTAATTCTTTTGATTCTAATGGCTAACCCTAATATGATGCTCCATGTTACTTCAAGAATGATTCCAGGTGCTGAATTTCAACAGAGGGTACAAGTTAAAGAAAACAATCGTGTAGCAACCGCTGACATTCCGGCAAATCGCCAAGGCAGGGGCTTTGAAGAACTGATTCAGTTTATGAAGGCTCATCCCCTCTATGGTGCCTTCTTTTGTGCCAACACGATGTGTCCTCCACTTCTCTGTGAATGGTGGTACACTTGCACTGCTAATGATGAACGCACTGCCATCACCGGCACATACAACAATGGGCGTGCAACCATTACCATTACTGAGGAGACTATCAGAAGTGCATTACTCCTCCCCACACTTGCTGAGGCTGGGGACGGTGGATTTCAAGCTAGACGAAGCAAACAACAAGCAAGGGATGAAGCTTTCCCTCTTATTGGTCAGCATGAAACTCAGGGAGTAATAAAATATAGCTTATTTACTGGTAAATGGAAATTCTTGTTTTCAATGATCACAAGATGTCTGGGGGGTAAATCCGGCAGCTTGGATCAGATGAATGAGTTTGAAACTCATCTGTTCCATGCCATGGTCACTGGTAGAAGAATCTCTTTTTCTCAACTCTATTTTGACGAGATTCTTTCCCTAGTGACCAAACCAAAACGCCCTAATGATGTTCCATTCATTCGGGTATTATCTCTCTGTTTTGAGGAAGTTCTGGGCACTGAAGCATATGATCAGCTTGAACATAGATTTTTTACTTGTGAACTGCCCAGACTGACTCCAAAAATGTTTGCTTACATAAATATCTCGGAGACTGAAGCTCCTCTTACTAATGTGATGCGTGAATGGATTGCAAATCCTTTTATTGATCAAGAACCAACTGAGTCTGACTCTTCAGACTCAGAGGTTCAAGCTGAACGAATTGACGGTGGACCTGAGGGCAATAACCCTGCTGCAGATGCTGAGGTAGATTTGGGTGGGGCTGGGCCAAATGATGAGGATCAAGGTATAATTATTCCTCTTACTCTTCCTCAGTCTGAGAGTATCCCCTCTCAGTCTGGGCAGTCCCTTCCCCTTCTTGATGTACTTGCTACACAAGCGACCAATCTGATGGACTCACCAAGTTCATTTGACAAAGCTCTCACATCAAGCCCCACTAAAAATCAAGCACTAATGGACACATTATTCCATGAGGCTGAGAGTCAAGAACTCCCCTCCAGTGCTGCAGTACAGACCAGTCTCTCTCTGCTAGATGATGAGCTGGATCTGACTGCATGGACCACCCAAAACCCCACTTTGATGATCAACTTGGAGCACTACATTGCTGCTACCACACAGACACATGTGGCAAGCATTGAAGCCAGTGTCCCACTCCTGGACACACCTGTACCTAGTATGGGAATACCCCCCCTCAGTCTCACAGCCTATTCCAACGGCTATTTTCACCAGCTCTGTGCTGGTCCACGATAAGGTACCACCTCCAAATCTCTTACACTCTCTATCACTAGTCGCCAATGCTTTGCTCCCCAAACAGGGTGAGGTACAGACTTCAATTTCTATGGCTTATGATCATTCTCCTAAATCACAGGGAGGGAGTGAAGCTGTGCCACCAGTTACATCACAACCTGCTACTACTTCAACCCAGCCTGAGGTTGCCTTGACTGTTCCTGTGCTTCTCCAAGCACTAATGGATGTGTCCACTCAGTTTGATGACAGACTGAAGGCAATGCAGACTGAGGTTCATGCTTTAAGGAACCAAAATGCAGGGGAACTGAAAGACTTGAAAGACATGGTGATGAAACTGACCGCTGAAGTCAGCATGATGAGAAAAGGCAAGACTGTGGCAGTGGAGTCCCAGATTCAGGGGGAGAAAAAGTCTACAACAGCAGTTGAATCTGAGATCCCCAAGCAACAGTTGAAAAGGAAAAGAAAAGAGGGGGAGAAAAGATACTTCAAAACAACCAGACTCAACACCAAAACGGGGCAGTCTGAAGTATTCTATGAGACTGATTGGAGTGACCTGTCAGATGATGAATCTGAGGAGATTGTATTCAAAGGAAAGGGTAAGGCTGTGTATGTAAGTGATCAAGACGAGACAGCAGAAGGAGAAGAAAACCAAAGGGAGACTCAAACTGAGTCTGAGGCTGTTGCTCAAAAGAAAGAATCTGAAGCAGAGAAAGAAAACAAAAAGCAGACTGAAGCTGACAAGTTGGCTAAACTTCAAAGATATGCCAAAAGTGCTGGTATGACAGTGGAGGAATATAGAGAATATGTGAAGGGGCTGTACAAAGAAAGATTTGATTTCAACCCTTATGATCAGTCTGAAAGAGCAGCTGCAGAATTTGAAGATGAGATGCAGGCTGAGGAAGAACAGGCTATTGAAGAAGAGCAAATGAGGGTTGAAGCTGATGCCAGAATGGCCAAACTGGTTCTCAGAGAAGAAGCTAGAGTGAACTACATTGAAAATAACTTCACCATGAGAATACTCAAACACAAGATCACCCACTTGGACTGTAAAAGCCATAATGGAGCTGACCTGTTTCTTATCTGCTCACATAAAGGTGGATCATTCAGAATTGGCCTATCAAGATTACACACTATGGGCATGGAAGAATGGAAAGAAGTGACAAATTTAAGCTATAATCTGACTGACAAATCTCAAGGCTTAGCTGTAAGAAGAGAGGCCATATTCAACATGAAAGCAGCCCATATGCTGAACTTAGTAGCAGATGAAGACTACAGAGCCTTTTGCCTCAAGCACGATGTAAAAGTCAAAGCTAAATCATTGGGTCTGGAATCATGTAGTGCTCATCCTGTTCCTGTAGGTATTGTGTTTCAAGACAGAACTTACATTGAGACTGAAAAGCACACAGGGCTATGCTACACTGACTGTGGGGGAGAAGAATGCTTTCAACCCAAAGATAGCATCACCACAACCTCTATTCATCATTGCATAGCATTGCTTAAAGAATGTGAGTCTCCTCAATGCCTTCCATTCAGAATGATGCTGATCAGTTGGTTGTTCAATAACTTGACAAGAATTGAAGAAATTGGAAATCAGTCTGACATGGTGGAGTTAGTGAAGAAAGAATATCAGTTGCACTTCCATAAATCCGATGCTGAAATGAAGACTCTAATGGACTGGAAGAAAGACAGGTTGAAATGGATGAAGGAAAAGGATCAGCCTGTACCGTTTGAGACTTCACTGAAAAGAAAGAAGAGGACTGGGAAGAAGCAGAAATAGTTGGGATGGTGTCTATTTTGTTCACAAACAATTTTAGTTTAAAAGATTTTTTTGTGTTTGTGTTTATTTTAATGCACCTTTTGTAAAAGACTTTGGATGAAACAGATAGGGGGAGATTGTTGGGAAAAACAATGATCTATCCCAAGATTAATAAATCTGTTAATCAAAGTCTTAGTCTAAGTGACTTTAGTTTGAGTCTGAGTGACATGAGTCTGAGTGACTCAGTCTGAGTGACTCAGTCTGACTAACTCAGACACACGGAGAGAAATCAGGCGTGATTTAAGGATGTCTAGTTAGTTAGTATCTTTTATCTGTTTAAAAGATTTACTTAGATTGATCCTTATCAAACTCACTATACTTGTGTATAAATAGTGAGTTTGAAGTTTGTAATCGGAACACCTTTGATTGAAATATAACTGTGTGTTATTTTCATTGTTTCAATATTATAATTCCGCTATAATATATACTGAAACTGAATACTTAATCGATATATAACAATTAACGTCTAAATACTTATTTGTTATTGATTTGCCATTGTTTGGGATCTTAGTGAGACCTAACAATCACCATTCTTTCTCCTTCTTCATCCACCATCATGTCTTCTCTTTCTGTCTCCCCCTTAGGAGTACTATCAATCTCCATATCTTCATTTTGGGAGGTTGCAGTAATGACAGTTTCATCACTCTTTCTTTCTTCTCCCCTGCTCTACTCAGATGATAAAATATGTGTTTTATGTTCTTTCTCCCCCTTTTTGTCAGCTGGAGGAGAATCATCACATGATGAAGAGCTTGATGGTCTGGGGGAAGTTCCAATGCTGCGTGTGGTGGTTCTTTTGGGCAATAGTTGAGCAGATAGAAGTGCCTGCTGAGCCAGCAACTGTTGCACCAAACCTGTGAGAGTGGCAAGAGTTTCCTCTTGTTTATCCACCCTAGCTATGACATTCTTGTACATGTCCATCAATTCATTATTTCAAGTAAAACTACCCTCACCCCTTTCCTGATGGGTACCAACAGGTGGTTGATCATAGGGTGTAGAGACACTCTCCTGCCTAGCAGGAACATGTATCTCTCCCATGGTCTCTTGGCGCCAGGGACCACCTTCCAATGATGAGAGCCAGTCATCATCAAAGGTTAGTGTTGTCGTGGTTTGGGTCTTAAAGATGTTAATACTGTCCTGAGCTTCACTATGAGAAGTGAATGTTGCAGTAGTATTAGCCCTCTCCACATGGTCACCCCCCTCCTGATGGACCACCTCAGTGATCAAGGGGGTATGCTCAATGTTTTCCTCTAATGATGGTGTCATTCCTAAAGATGTTTCAGATAATGATGTTTGAGTGTGAGTATGTGGGGTAGTTTGAGACACAAGAGGTTGAGGAACCCTCTTTGGTCTTCTTGAAAATGCAGTAGTGGATGGTGTGTGAGGTGTAGAAACTGTGGGTGAAGTCACAAAAGTGGTGACTGTGGCAGTAGCAACTAGAGTAGAACTCACAGTAGCAACTGGAGGTGCACTTGCAGTAGAAACTGTAGTTGTAGCCTCATGGGTTGATGCAAGAGAAGATGGTGGTTGGGACAGAGGTTCTGTCACAAGTCCTTCATCTTGAGAAACTGTGACCGCCATCATTGTAGAGAACAATGGTGTCACATTGGAAGAACTACCTTTATTAACTTTTCTCATGTTTGTAAAAACTTTCTTTGTGTGTGCATGAGAAAAGAAAACATTTTCAGATCTAGAAAGGTTTTGTAGTTCACAGTTTAAAATTTGTTGTAGGAATCTTGGATACATTAAAAATTTGTGTTTGATATTGACCAAGTTCCACTTCATTCCCTCAAAAATTAAGTTTGAAAAATTATATGTTCGGTTGGTGGCCAAACATACCATGGAAGTAGCTAAAGAAGAGCTACCTTCATGCCAACCCGTTCGTTTTTGAGATAAACATTGTTGCAAAGTATACAACATTCCATTGGGGGGACAGTTTTGCTTTTGAAAAAGTTGAGATGTTTAGGTCCCCCTCATACCCCATTCTTTCAAAGTTTTCAATAATGATTTCATTGGAAAGATGTGTTATACCTGCCGCATCACCGAGTTGTAAGTGTGTGCGCAAAGTTGCCTCTGAAATGCTTATTTCTTTGCCATCCACCGTGGCATTGATGACAGGGATCTCCCCCTCAAGATTGAGTTCTGCGGAGGTCCAAAAATCCCTGATGTGTGTTTCATTGATTTCGGGATTTATTGTGAGCGCTACTTTAATGTTGGATCGATTCAAGAAATCGATAATCAGATGAAAATCGGCATTGTCATCACGTTTAATCAAGAAAGCCACCAAGTTGTGTGTTATGTGAAATTGTAATTCAACCATTGTTAATGAATGTATAATCGATTTTAGATGATAACAAACAATTTGAAGCAGGATTTAGCAAAGATTGAAAGAAAAATTTGGGATTTTAATTGTAACGGTAACTTTTTAGAAGATTAGGGTTCTTTAAGCAAGGTAAGTACTCAAACGGTTAAAAATAGCCCTATTTATACTGCGAAAACTGTAACAACTTAACGATTGGGATTAGACGCGGGTGATGATTAAAAGTGACGGTGCAATAGGAGATTGCCACGTGTCAATAGTAGATGTACCTCGCGCCTGAATTTTTAAAAATTGATCCAATCACCAAGTGCCACGTGTAAAAGTTAGTTACAAGTTGTATTTTGACTTGTCAAATCACCATTAATTAAGGAATACTGTCAGGATCGTATTAGTCTATGTAAACTAATATGTTTGCCTACGTTAAGATCGAGATCTATTGAAGAAGTTCAGCAGCGGATGAACACTTCAATATTACGAGTTATCGAACAGTGAATTATGAATACGAATAAACAAAATATTGTCGAATTATACGCCTCAATTGCATTAACAAATATATCAATACAACGTGTTTTTATCTCTCTACAAGGATCTATATTTATAGACCTTGAGGCAAACCTAGATAAACTAGGAAACAACTTCTATCCTTATCTAAAACTATCGTTATCTAGATTAAGGAGACTCTATCTATTACAAAAGGAAACATAATCTAATTATAACTCTATTAATTAGATTATACTTGTAAGGCAAGATTTGTCTTCCGTGTCTTCACTTGACTTCTTCCGTATCTTGACTTTTCCCGTAGTGACTTCAATATCACCGTAGTAACTGACTAGCCGTAGTAACTTGTTGGAAAGCCGTACTAACTTGTCTTCCGTAGTAACTCTTAATATCTTCCGTATTAATAGTTTAAGTTACTATTCTTGTTTGTTAAGTGAATTGTTACTGGTTAAACTATTTTAGCTAAGTTATAACCCAACAATCTCCCCCTAACCTTGAACTTTTATGACACATCAAAAATACAAGTTTTATACTCCAACAGTACTAATTTTTTTTACATAAGATGATTAATCATTTACAAGTATTTTGATCATCTTTGTTCAGGCCAGTCATTCTCTGTGCCTTTGTGTTTTTCCTCTGTGATCTGCATGAGAATTCTCCAAACTAGCTCATGTGCAAGATTTGAATCATGAAGACCATTAAGCTTTCCTTCAATCATTTCTTCTAATGTCTTCAGCCCATGAGGATATTGCATATCAACCAAGTAGAATTCCATGGCTCCCTCCTTTCTTCTGATGGAGTAGACGCCACTGCGATCATAGATAAACCACCTGATGACTGGATTATTTGGACCTCCTTTCTTGAACACTGAACTCTTCTTCTCATATCCTGGTTCAAATAGTCCACACAGAATGTCCATAGCAAGTTCTGTTCCTGATAAAGCTTTCTTTTGATGAGAATACTTTGTCTTGCCTATGTGATACATTCTCTCCAAGTCATCCCTGTCAAACACTCTTATGGCTTCATGGAAGGCATGAAGTATCCTCTTTGATCCATCTTGTCTTTTAACTTCATATTCAGTCCCACCAATGTACTTCCAGTCAATAATCATTGGAAGTCTCTTAGCCAATGGAGTGAACCTCAACCCTTCTTCATGATAAATATACTCAGAATATCCCATTGGATTGAATTTGAGTCCATCTTCATCTCCCCCTTGATCAGTCACTGGAGGATCTTGTTCCATGTCTTCAGGTTCTAACTTGACATCCATAAATGGAACACTAGGATCTTCTTGTTGAGAAGCAGCTACATCATCATTCATCCTCCTTCTTTTAGCTAGAGGAATCCTTTTTGATGGTCTTTTCTGTCTTTTGTGCTTGGGCTTCTCTTGAGGTTTCTCTTCAACAGGTGCAGTTTCTGGTTGGATAAACAACTTTCTTCCAGTTTTAAGAGCAGCTTCTAATGCTTTATTTTTCTTCTCTTGAATCTTTGCAAGAGCAGCTTCTCTTCTGGCTTCCTTTTGTCTCTCTTCCTTCACAAGGTCCAACATATTAGTAAGCTTCATAGGGCCTAAGGATCTACCACTGTGACCTTTGCTTTTGAGGTACTTAGCGTACTTCTCCCTATCTTCAGCTAACTTTATTTGAGTTGACTTGGACACTTTCTTCTTCTCAGGCTTGGCTTTGGCTTTTGATCGTTTGAGAGCAGCTTCATCTTCTTCCATAGTCTGCATTCCATACTCGAAATCTGCTCTAACTTGGCCTTGAGAACAAAGATGTTGAAGGAGTTCTTCATTATACATCTCCTTTGCTTTGATTGCATCCTCTGCAGCAATCTTCTCCATTCTTTCTCTTTCTTCTAGAGTTGGAGCTGTATTTAGCTTAGCATGAAGTTCATCTGCTTCAGCTATCTTCCTCTTTCTTGCTCTTTCCTCCTCTTCTTTCTCAGCAGCCATTCTGTTGAGTAACTCTGCTTCTTCTTGCTCTTGTCTGAGCACCTCAATCTCTTCAGCTGTTAAACCTTGAAAGTTAAAGGCTTCCTGATTGCTTTTTTCTTCTTCAGTCTTTGATTTCTCCACAACAATGGATTTGCCTTTTCCTTTTTCTTGTTCAGCATCAAGGTCAAATCTTTGCACTTTCTTCTTCTTCTTATCCACTGTAATATACCCAAACCTACCTGTAGGAATAGACACAGACAAACCAGTAGATTGTTCAGGTAGTCTTAAAGATGTTTGGATTGGTTTTTCACCCAATGCAGCTGATGCTCTCTGTTTTGCAACTCTTTCAGCTAACATCTTCTTTCTTTCTTCTTCTGCTTTCTCCTCTTTGATCTTAAGCAGTTGTGATGCTATAGTGTCTTCATCATCCATCACATTTGTTCTTGACATTTCTGTTCTTATAAGAACATTTGCAGCTTCTTGTTGATCAATAGTAGAAGGAGTAGCTGTTACAGTGGTTGAAGGACTTGTAGCTTCAGATTGAATGGCTTGAAAAGGAGTTATAGCTTCAATGAATATGGGGGGAATGGTTGTGAACAGCAGTGAATGATCTGCCTCTGCATCCTCTGTTCTTGGACTGGTGACCATGGGGTCCGTAGTAACTGGATCCGTAGCAACTGGATCCGTAGTAACTGAGTCCGTAGCAACTGGACTTGTCACCATAGGAACTGGATCCGTAGTAATTGGACTTGTCACCATAGGATCAGTAGTAACTTGATCCGTATCAATCGAGTCCGCAACAACCATTTCAGCATCAACTTGATCCGCAGCAACATTTGGTGAAGTTTCAGCTTCCATCTCGTCTACTGTTTCTTCCACCATTTGTTTCACTTCTTGCTGCTGTTCCCCCTCAAGTTGAGTATCAACTTCCATCTTTTCATCTTCTTCATCTTCCATCATGTTAGCATCAAAATCTGTCTCCCCCTCAAACATACTGCCTGTCTCCATTTGTTCATCTTGATTGGAGGTGGCAGTAATGACAGTATCTGTGCTTCCTTTGTCTTCATCACCTTTGCTCTCTCCAGATGATAACACATTTATTTCTTTCTCCCCCTTGTTTTCATCTGCTGGGGAGTCATCTGAAGAGGATGAGCTGGATGGCTTGGTGAAGTGCCAGCATCTAGTGTGGTGATTCTTTTGGGCAGTAACTGGGCTGATAGCAATGCTTGTTGTGCCAGTACCTGTTGCACCAAAGAATTTAAAGAAGACAGCATCCTTTCTTGTTTTTCCACCCTTACCATTAGAGTTTGGTACATGTCCATCAATTCCTTGAAATGACCACCACTACCCTCACCCCTTTCCTGTTGGGTACCAACAGGTGGAAGATCATTGGGAATAGAGAAACTCTCCTGCCTAGCAGAAGCAGGTATCTCCCCCATGGTCTCTTGGCGCCAGGGACCACCTACCCTGTCTGAGAACAAGTTCTCATCAAGGGGTGGTGTTGCCGTAGTTTGGGTCTTAGAAATGTTGATACTGTCCTGAGCTCTACTATGAGAAGTAGAAGCTGCAGTAGTAACAGCCCGCCCTACATGGTCTTCCCCCTCCTTATTGACCAACTCAGTGAACAAGGGGGTGTGTTCAAGGTTTTCCCCTAATGTGTGTGGCAATCCTGAAGATGTTTCAGGGATTGCTTTTGCAGTAGTAGTATGAGGGATGGTTTTAGACACAAGAGGCTGAGTAACCCTCTTGAGTCTTTTAGAAGCAGCTTTGGGGGGTTTGTGAGTTGAAGAAGCAATGGGTTTAGTCACTTTAGCAGTAGTGACTGGGGCAGTAGCAACTGGAGTAGAACTCGCAGTAGCAACTGGAGGTACAGGGGCAGTAGTAACTACCGTAGCAACCTCAGGGTTTCCACCTACAGTACTGGCTACAGATATGGCACTAGCGCCCACAGATATTGCCGTAGTACTGATGGTGGTAGCTGGGGGTTGGGACAGAGGTAGAGTTACATGTCCTGTAGCTGTGGGAATGGTGACCACCAACATTTTTTGAGAATAATGGTGTCACATGAGATGGACCACCCGTGTTAACTTGTCTCATATTAGTGAAAACCTTCTTTGTATGAGTGTGAGATTTTAAAAGATTTTCTGATCTTGGAAGATCAGTATGGACACAGTTTATAAAATGTTGAAGAAATCGAGGATACATTAAAATTTTGTTTTGAGGATTCTCGATATTCTTTCTCATTGACTCAAAAATCATATACGAAAAATTGTATGTTCTTCCCGTAGCCAAACACACCATAGCGTTGGCTAAAGTAGAACTACCTTCATGCCATCCGGTGCGTTTTGGAGACATACATTGTTGCAAAGTATGCAACATGTATTTCCATTGAGGGGAGAATTTTGATTTTAAAAATGTTGAAATGTGTAAATCCCTCTCATACCCCATGTTTGTAAAGGTGTTTACCAGGATTGCATAAGGTACTTTTAGTATACCTTTAGAGTCTTGAAGGTTCAGATGTAAACGGAGAGAAGACTCTGTAACCTTGATCGCCTTGCCCTTCACCACAGCATTGATGACGGCCTCTGTTTCACCCAGACTGGCGGAATTCCAGAAATCCCTAATATGGGATTCATCAATATCAGGATTGGTTGTTAATGCCGTCTTGATCTTCGATTGATCAAAGAAATCGATTATTTGATGGAAATCGGCGTTGTCAGCAGTCTTTTCCAAGCAAGCCACCATGTTGTGCGTTTTGAATAATTGCAATTGTTCCGCCATTGTTGATTCTGTGTTTTGATTAGTAAACTGATGAACAAGAATGTAAATGGTTAATCACAACGGTAAAGAAAATCGATTGATTTTAGTTCCAACGGTAACTTTTTCGAAAGACTTAGGGGTTTTTGAAAATGGTAAGTTTCAAACGGTTAAAAATATCCCCTTTTATACTGAAAAAAATTGTAACAACTTGACACCCCTGATTTGACGCGGGTAATGATTTAAAAGTGACGGTCCAATTAAAAATTTCCACGTGTCACTAGTAGCTGTGCCTCGCGCCTGAATTTTAAAAATTAGGTCCAATCAGTACTTGCCACGTGTTAAAGATGTGTTACCAGGGCTTGACACGTGTAAAGTTGGGTTACAAGTTGTGTTTTGACTTGTCAAATCATCATTAATTAGGGTATTCTTATCTATTAAGAAACCTTTTTAATATCAAGATTTGCAGTATTAACAAAGGGTCCGTAGTAAGTTGGTTAACGGGGCCGTAGTAATGGTTTAGGGGCCGTATTAACTAGACTGTCCGTAGTAACTTGAGTTACTGGCAGTATTAAACCAGAGGTCCGTAGTAACACATTACTCGTCCGTATTAACCATTCCGTCCAAATTTATTGACATAGGGCAGTAGTAGTTAAACCTTCCCTTAGTCGTAACAATTTGGTCATACTAATCATACTTTGGACACAATTTGTCTTTAGTATTAATGTTGCAGCAGTAACATAGTACAATACTAGAGAGTAAGGTACTTGATTTTCATCATAAGGTTACTACTGCTTCTCGAAGGGACTTGCTTTAAACAAATAGAAATACTATGAGAAAAGTATGTGAGTTATTCATCCGTATTGATCATTCCAATGCTTGTAATCAGAAACGTGAATCTCCCCACATCGAATGCTTTGGTGAGAAGGTCAGCTAGTTGATTGTTAGTGTGGATCTTCTCAACATGGATTAGTTTCTTCTCGTTGCAATCTCTTATAAAGTGATAGCGTATCTCTATATGTTTCGTTTTGGAGTGTTTGACTGGATTGTTGATGATGCTTATAGTGCTTTGATTGTCAATGTAGATTGGCGTGTTCATGAAGGAATAGCCATAGTCCATCATTTGATTTTGAATCCAAAGTACTTGGGCACAACAACTAGCAGCGACAATGTACTCTGCTTCAGTGGAAGAGGTTGACACCGTTGTTTGCTTCTTGCATTGCCATGACACCAGTCTTGAACCAATAAATTGGCATCCTCCAGTCGTTGATTTCCTGTCCTTTAGGTAGCGAAAGATTCTCTTGACTGCAATTAGGTGTGACATCTTGGGCCTTGTTTGATATCTTGCACATACACAAACTCCAAACATGATGTCTGGTCTTGAAGCTGTGAGATACATGAGAGATCCAATCATTGATCGATAGTTGTGTATATCCACATCCTCCCCATCAAGATCAGGCGTTAATTGTTTGTGAGTTTCCATCGGAGTGCTTGCAGCTTTGGCATCCATGAGGCCAAATTTGTTGAGGATGTCCTTGACATACTTGGATTGGCTTAGGAGTAGTCCATCCGGCTTTTGCTTGACTTGTAAGCCCAAGAAGAAAGTGAGTTCACCCATTGAACTCATCTGAAACTTAGTGTGCATGAGATCCTCAAATTCTTTGCACAAAGAGTCTTTGGTTGCACCAAAGATAATATCATCCACATAGATTTGCACAAGGAGTATGTCGGAGTGGGATTTCTTGAAGAAGAGGGTTTTTTCAATTGTGCCTCGTTGAAAATTGTTTTGAAGAAGATAATCTGAGAGTGTGTCATACCATGCTCTTGGGGCTTGATGAAGGCCATATAGAGCTTTGATAAGTTTATACAACTTGTGTGGGTGTTGTGGGTCTTCAAAACCAGGAGGTTGTTTGACATATACTTCCTCCTCAATCACTCCATAAAGAAAGGCACTCTTTACATCCATTTGGTAAACTTTAAAACCCATGAAGGAGGCGAAAGCTAGAAATAAACGGATAGCTTCAATTCTGGCTACGGGGGCAAATACTTCGTCATAATCAATACCTTCCTCTTGTGTGTAGCCTTGAGCAACAAGTCTAGCTTTGTTTTTGATCACTATGCCTCTTTCGTCCTTCTTATTTCGAAAAATCCATCGGGTGCCTATCACCTTTTTACCATAAGGGACCTCTACTAGGACCCAAACACCTTGAATTTTAAATTGAAGTAACTCAGCCTGACATGCTTCGATCCAGTGTGGATCTAGTAATGCTTCCTGAATTTTCTTGGGCTCCATTTGAGAAAGAAAGCATGCAAAGAGACATGTGTTTAGAAGAGCAGTTTGAGGATCCTTTTTGGACTTGATTTGACTTCTAGTCTCCATAGAGTAGCTTAGTTCTCCAATTATTTGTGAGGGTGGATGATTCTTAGAGACACGAGAAGATGGAATCTTCTCAGGACGTAGTTCAATACCCAGATTTGTATCATTCATATCGGGCATCTCATTGCTAGGATAGCGTGCATTGAATGGAGGAGTAGTGAATGGAGAGGGGGTATATGAAGGGCTAGTTACTGAAGTAGGGATATCAGTTGTGTAAGGCTCTTCATCAACAAGTTGATCAACTCCATTATCATCCTCTTCAATTAGTCGTGGAACCCCGTTGGGACGTGTTGTATTATCCATAGTCAATGGTGAATGTGGTTGTGCTTTTTCGTCCTCCTTTGTTGTATTGTCATCATTATGAGGAGCATCTTGGTCTTCTGAGATGATGTTGTCATTTATAGGAATTGGATCTTCCAAAGTGACTGGAAGATTGATGTATTACATCACGTCCAAACGAGCAGTACCTGTGATTGGAGCCGTAGCAACTGGCTCCGTAGAAACAGGTGCAGTAGGAATAGAGTTCGCCGTAGAAACTGGAGTCGTATTAACTTGGTTTGAGTTAAACTCCAAATTGAAGTTTAATGATTTGGTCAGGGCATCCAAGTCAAATACCCAGTCGGGTCCATGTCCCTTCTTGGTGTAAGTGTGTTCATTGAAGGTCACATTGGAGCTCTCCTCGATAATCTTCGATTTGTGGTTGTAAACTCGATAAGCTTTACTTTGAGATGAATAACCAACAAATGTGCCTTCATCAGCTTTGCTATCAAACTTTCCAAGATAGTCCTTAGAGTTTAGAACTGTGCATGGACATCCAAAGGCGCGTAGGAAGCTTAACATAGGTTGTCTCTTGTGGATAAGCTCATATGGAGTTTTGTTGTGTGCCTTGACTAGTAGGACTCTATTCTGAACATAGCAAGCAGTGTTCACTGCCTCTGCCCAGAAGAACATGGGAAGATTGGAGTCAGCTAACATACTTCGTGCTGCTTCAATCAATGTTCTATTTCTTCTTTCAGCAACTCCATTCTGTTGAGGAGTCCTAGCTGCGCTGAATTGTCTCTCTATTCCTTTCTTGTCACAGAAATCATTCATCACTTGATTCTTGAATTTTGTACCATTGTCACATCGGATTTTCTTGATCTTCAAGTTAAGTTGATGTTCAATCTTGGTGACAAAATTGATGAGGAGCTGACTTGTTTCATCTTTGGTACCAAGAAAGTATACCCAAGTATATCTTGTGAAGCCATCAGTGATGACCAAGCAGTATGACTTCTTTGCAATACTCTTTACATTGGTAGGACCAAAAAGATCCATGTGGAGTAAATGTAAAGGTGTGGTGTTAGAGTTAATCTCATTTGTCTTGTGGGAAGTTTTGTGTTGCTTGCCCTTCAAGCATGCTAGGCAGTTATCTTCAAGGTTGAACTGCTTGTTTGGGAGACCTCTAACCAAACTAGATTTAACTAGCTTATTGATGTTCTTTAGGTTCATGTGGCACATCCTCCTATGCTAGATGGTAGATTCATCTAAAGTAGCTTTTGAGAGAAAGCATGCTTCAGGTGAATTGATTTGAACCTTTGACATGTCTAAGCAGTAGACATTGTCTCTTCTTGGTGTTCTGAGTAGAATCATACTTTCATCAATGACATACCCCGGCTTCATTATAATACATTCTGTAGCAGTGAATATCGGTGTGTGTTTCTCATCACAAACTTGAGATACACTCAACAAATTATATTGAAGCTGTTGTACATAGTACACATCCTTGAAGTGTAGTGTACCATTGCTGATTGTTCCTTTCCCAGTAATCTTTCCTCCTTTTGGATTGCCTCCAAAGGCAACGTATCCACCATTGAACTTTTCAAAGTCCTGAAGGCATGACATGTTGCCCGTCATGTGTCTGGAACAGCCACTATCTACATGCCAACTGTTCTCACTTTCTTTTGTTGGCTGAACCTGCACATAAACGATAGAGATTGGTTTCTGAGGGGAACCCAAGCCAAGGTTGAATTGGGTTTGCCCATTTCATCAAAGTAACTCACCTTCCTTTGTACTAGTTTTGAAAAATCAGTGGGGATAGGTGGTTGAGTTACTTGAACTTTTGGTTGCCATACTTGTTTGAAAGATTTTTCTTTGTGAACAATTTTGGTGTTAACAACTTTTGATTTAACAATTGGAATAGATACTGGTTTGACATTACGTTGTTTCGTTTTGTTAATCGGAGCCTTAGTAACAAAGTTACGTTTGGCAGTATTAACAGGAGCAGGATTCATACGGGTACTTTTCACAGTATTAATACGAGCAGTATTAATACCCTTACTTTTGGCCGTATTAACCTTAGCCGTAGCTGTAGAAACAACTGTTTGTCTAGCAGCATTAACTCTATTCTTCTTGTTGGAAATTATGTTTCTTTTGTTAACACCTTGATTTTCTGAAGAGACTTGTTTGACAAAGTTGTTTTTAGAGACAGCCATTCCTTTGTATCCTACCCCTTTTTGTGGTCTTTGAATCACTTGTGTTTGATTTTGAGGATTGTGATAACAGATTTTTGCATAGTGATTCAATTTACCACAAATAAAACAACCTTTCTTTGAGCTTTTAACAATTTGTCCCTTTTGAGTTTTAACTTGATTCATGTTTCGTTGGTTTCCTCTTTTACCTATGTGATTCCAAGTCTTAACGGTTTCTTTGGGAACTGTTTTGGGCTTTCTTTGAATAGGTGTTTTGGTTTTGTTGATGGGGTTAGGGCATGGCATAGATACTAGACTTTGTGTAGAAGGTAATGTTATACCTTTTATTGTAAGTAAGTGATTTTCCAATGGAATGTCCTTGTTTTTCACAACATGTACCTTACTTTCTTCAACTAATTCCTCAATTAGAACTTCATCATAGTTGATTGGATTAACATTGAATGATTCTTTTGGAGGTGTCTGAGAGATAGGAATTCGTGGATCATCTAAAGATGGTGGCATGTAGTTTTGGTTAAATGGAGGGGCAACTTCTTTGTAACCTAGTCCAGTTTTTACTTTACTATGAATTTGTTTTTGACATAGGTCGTTTACAGATTTTGAAGCAAACTCTAACTTCCCTACATCTAACTCAACCTTATCATGTTCTTGCTCTAGTAGTTTGATCTTATCCCTAGCCACCTTGAGTTTAAGGAGTAAGTCCTCTTTTTGCCATTCAAGTAGATTAATCTTTTCTTGATAGCTTTGTTCCTTGATTTTGTGGGACTTAATCTGGTTTTCTAGGTTATCAATTACTCTATGAGCTGACCGTCTTTGTTCTTCTAAGGTTTTAATGGAGTCACTCATTAATTGATTATGATCTTTGTACTTAACAATTATTGCTTTACACTCAGGAGTACATAATTTAGAATTTACCTCGGCCATAAGAGATGAAGATGCTGGAGGTGGTGGTGAGTCAATAGCCATGAGAGCATCCTCGTGTGGTGCTCCTTGATCATCATCATTCCAGTCATATCCTAGTATGTTGTTGCTGATTTCAGGAATTCCAATATCAGTGTACGCGAGCTCCGTAGAAAATGAGTCATCCGTATTAACTAATTCTCCCAGAATGTCCGTATCATCCATTACTACGGCTATGCATGCATGGTTAACAGTAGTAGTGGTTTCTTTGTGATTTTGTTCTTCAGAGATTAGTGCTCTATTTTGACTTGTTTCTTCAGCCAAGTCACTCCAATCATATCCAAAGATGTCCTGAGACATAAGTGCACTCTGATTTGTGTCTGGAGTGGTTCGTGGATTGTTGGTTCTTGACTTGTTTGGACAGTCTCTAGCAAAGTGACCTAATTCACTGCATTCATAGCACTTCACCTTGCTTTTGTCGAAGTTAATTCTTTCGTTGTTTCTTGGATTGAATCGCCTTCCTGTCCTGTTCAGGAATCTTCTTGCTCGTAGTGCCAGCATAGCAGATTGCCACTTTAGGTCGATTTCATCACAATCATCCTGATGCCTCTGTTTTACTTCTTCACCTGTGAGATTTGAACACTTACAAATAAAGGCTTCGAATGAAATCTCTTCGCTGATTTCATGTTTTGGTCCTCCAGATGTTGTGGCAAGTGCAGTATTACTATTTTTAGTACTGGGGTTGGTATTTGCAACCTTTTCTGTTTCGACTTCTGCTTCAAAAACTCTTAAATCGTTGTAAAGATCATCCAATTCAAGTGCTTCTAGGGTGTCCCCTTGTGTGTAGGAAACAGTGTAAATTATTCATTCCTTCCCTAGAGCGCGGATGAACTTTCTGTTTAGGTCATCTTTATCATACTTGATTCCTGCGCTGATCATCTCTCCGGTGAGCTTTTTGTAACGATCAAACGTCTGAGTCATTCGTTCGCCAGGTATGGAGTTGAAGTTTTCATACTCCTGTTTGAGAAGAGCTTTCTTGTTCTTCTTTGTATTCTTTGTTCCGCTGAATCTCTTCTCCAAAGCTTCCCATAGCAATTTTGCATCTTCATATTCTTCGAATTGCGATTGATATTCGTTGGGGATTGCAATTAGAAGAATACTAAGGGCCTTGATCTCAGTTTGTTTTTCCCTTCGTTCAAGATCAGTCACTGGTGCACGAGCAGCCATTCCTAGTTCTCCATCAGCTCCATTGGTGGCAGGACGTTTGTTGCCATTAATGATCACATCCCAGACTGTATAGTCAGATAGTAGGATGTGTTGCTTTATGCGTAGCTTCCATAGGTCGAATTCGTTGCTGTTTAGAATAGGAACTTTGCCAATTGCAACTTCCGTCATGATGGTAATCGTGATTCTTGCTTATGAGGATTATGAACTCGTTGATCAATGGATCTAAAGCACCTCCTGTGCTCTGATACCACTTGTCAGGATCGTATTAGTCTATGTAAACTAATATGTTTGC